>CM051267.1:58729037-59327389 GCA_027921565.1 Artemia sinica | reverse complement strand
ACCATCTCACAGTTACATTCTCTTTCTTTTTCAAAGTTCATTTGGAATTTCTTTCGTTGAAATGCAAAAGTTGGAATATTTCAGAAGTGTTTTGTTATGGTTTATCTTGTCACAGTTACATTGGAATATTTTAGTAGTGGTTTGTCATGCTTTACCTAGTCACTGTTACGCGCTCTTGATTTTTCAAAGTTCATTTTGGATTTCTCTCGTTGAAATGCAAGAGTTGGAATATTTCAGTACTGTTTTGTCGTGGTTTACCTTGTCACACTTACATTCTCTTGATTTTTCGAAGTTCATTTTGGATTTCTTTCGTTGAAATGCAAGAGTTGGAACATTTCAGTAGTGTTTTGTCGTGGTTTACCTTTTCACAATTATATTCTCTAGATATTACAAAGTTCATTTTGGATTTCTTTCGTTGAAATGCAAGAGTTGGAATATTTCAGGAGTGTTTTGTTATGGTTTACCTTGTCAGAGTTACATTCTCATGATGTTTCAAAGTTCATTTTGAATTTCTTTTGTTGAAATGCAAGAGTTGGAATATTTCAGTAGTGTTTTGTTGTGGTTTACCTTGTCACAGTTACATTCTCTTGATTTTTCAAAGTTCATTTTGAATTTCTTTCATTGAAATGCAAGAGTTGGAATATTTCAGTAGTGTTTTGTCGCGGTTTACCTTGGCACACTTACATTCTTTTGATTTTTCAAAGTTCATTTTGGACTTCTTTCGTTGAAATGCAAGAGTTGGAATATTTCAGTAGTGTTTTGTTGCGTTTTACCTTGTCACAGTTACATTCTCTTGATTTTTCAAAGTTCATTTTTGAATTTCTTTCGTTGAAATGCAAGAGTTGGAATATTTCAGTAGTGTTTTGCTATGGTTTACATTGTCACAGTTACATTCTCTTGATTCTTCAAAGTCCATTTCGAATTTCTTTCGTTGGAATATTTCAGTAGTGTTTTATTGTGCCTTACCTTGTCACACTTACATTCTCTTGATTTTTCAAAGTTCATTTGGATTTCTTTCATTGAAATGCAAGAGTTGGAATATTTCAATAGTGTTTTGTCATGGTTTATCTTGTCACACTTACATTCTCTTGATTTTTCAAAGATCATTTTGGATTTCTTTCGTTGAAATGCAAGAGTTGGAATCTTTCAGTATTGTTTTGTTATGGTTTACCTAGTCACAGTTACATTCTCTTGATTTTTCAAAGTTCATTTTGAATTTCTTTCGTTGAAATGCAAAAGTTGGAATATTTCAGTAGTGTTTTGTCGTGGTTTACCTTATCACACTTACATTCTCTTGATTTTTCAATGTTCATTTTGGAGTGTTTTGTTGTGGTTTACCAACGCACAGTTACATTCTCTTGATTTTTCAAAGTTCATTTTGAATTTCTTTCATTGAAATGCAAGAGTTGGATTATTTCAGTAGTGTTTTGTCGTGGTTTACCTTGTCACAGTTACATTCTCAGGATTTTTCAAAGTTCATTTTGAATTTCATTCATTGAAATGCAAGAGTTGGATTATTTCAGTAGTGTTTTGTTGTGGTTTACCTTGTCACATTTAAATTCTCTTGATTTTTCAAAGTTCATTTGGAATTTCTTTCGTGGAAATGCGAGAGTTGGAATATTTCAGTAGTGTTTTGTCGTGGTTTACCTTGTCACAGTTACATTCTCATGATTTTTCAAAGTTCATTTTGAATTTCATTCATTGAAATGCAAGAGTTGGATTATTTCAGTAGTGTTTTGTTGTGGTTTACCTTGTCACATTTACATTCTCTTGATTTTTCAAAGTTCATTTGGAATTTCTTTCGTGGAAATGCAAGAGTTGGAATATTTCAGTAGTGTTTTGTTATGGTTTACCTTGTCATAGTTACATTGGAATATTTCAGTAGTGTTTTGTCATGGTTTACCTAGTCACTGTTACGCTCTCTTGATTTGTCAAAGTTCATTTTGGATTTCTCTCGTTGAAATGCAAGAGTTGGAATATTTCAGTAGTGTTGTGTCATGGTTTACCTTGTCACACTGATTTTTCAAAGTTCATTTTGGACTTCTTTCGTTGAAATGCAAGAGTTGGAATATTTCAGTAGTGTTTTGTTGCGGTTTACCTTGTCACAGTTGCGGGTTGATGAGTAGTTTGGACCATTTATCTTCGTTCCTTCCATGCTACCGAGTTGATGTATTTGCTGTATGTGAGACTTTCTTAAATGAGTCAACTAGTCACCTAGCGAATATTAACGGTTACAATTTTATTTCTAAGACTAGGAATGATAGATCGAGAGGAGGCCTTGGTTTTTTTATTCATAATGATATTACTTACAGGATTGTTTCGGATTTTGATTCTATGTATGAAGAAATGTTGTTTGAATTTTTGGTTGTTGAGCTTGATTTTGGTAATGAAAAAGTGTTGTGTTGTTTGTTTTACAGACCACCTAGCTCTTCAGTGCAACATTTCATAAGTAAGCTGGAAGCGTTTTCTTCGATCGCAATCGAGCGAAGTCGGAAGATTATGTACATTGGGGATTTTAATATTGATATAAGTAATGCTGGTCACGATCTTTCATCTACACAATATTCGCCTTCGGCTGTTGATTTTCTGACACTTTGTCTTTCGCTGGGGCTTCTCCCAGCTTGTCGTATTCCAACTCGAGTTGTAAGCTCGACAGCAACGGTAATCGACAATATTTTTCTGAATATGGAATTTTATTCGTGTCATGTTATTACCGATGACACGTAAGACCACTTTATGCTTTTGATGGAGATAAAAACTGGGCGACAAACGGCGACTCTGATCAAAACAACTAGAAGGCTTGATGCTACATCTGTTCAGCGGTTGAATGAACTGCTGCTTAAAATTGACCCCTCTCCGTGCTTAGACTGCGAGGATGTAAATCAAGCTTCACAGTATTTTGTCAACGAATTTACCACAGCACTTAATGTGGCTTGTCCGATGTCTTCGACCCGTCTAAGACGTTACAACAGATCTAAAAAGCCTTGGGTTACACGAGGACTACTAAGGTCGATCCAATCAAAGAACAGGCTGTATAAAATATATCTATCGAATCCCGATGAAACAAATCAAGCCTTTTTTAAAGCTTACAGAAATTGCTTAACCAAGGCTCTCAGGTCTGCTAAACAGCTCTACTATTTGAAGGCATTCAATAGCGCGCATGGATCTCCTAAGAAGGTATGGACATTAATAAACGATTGTATCGGCAAAAAAAAGTTAAATTCTTTTCCGGACGAAATGATGCCCTCAGGTGGTGATACAGCTGTTAAAGGAAAACTTAACGTCGCCAACATGCTCAACACGCACTTCGCTAAAATAGGTGAAAAGACGTCGGAAGAGGCATCCCAAAAATCAACGCCAAATTCTGCTGATTTCAAAAGTTTTCTACCCTCTTCTACTGACCGATCCATATTCCTCACTCCAGTCTCGTCTGCTGAATTGATGCTTGTACTTCATCAACTCAAAAATGGACACTCAGAAGGAATCGACGGATCTTCTACGAACTTGCTTGAATCGATTATGCCTAGTATAGTAAATTTTCTTGTGCACATAATTAATCTTTGTTTCAAGAATGGTATCTTCCCTTCATGTATGAAGTCCGCCCGTGTCATTGCACTACACAAAGGGGGAGATATAAATGATCCGTCCAACTATAGGCCCATATCTATTCTATCTGCTGTCGGAAAAATTATTGAACGTTGTTTGTACGTGAGGATTGTAAATTTTCTTGATAAGAATAGTTTTTTCAGTAAGTCCCAATTCGGGTTTCGAAAAGGACATTCTACTGAGCATGCTATTTTGGCAGTAACCCAGTTTATTCATGATGCCTTGGATAAGGGTGAAATTCCAGCTTCTATATTCGTGGATATACGGAAAGCGTTTGACACTATTTGTCACATGATTTTAAATGAAAATTTGTCAAATTGTGGTATACGTGGTCCGGCTAAATCGATAATATTGTCATATTTAAGCGATAGAGTCCAGTGTATTGATGGGGGCGATGTTATATCAACGTCTTCGAACCAGTCAAATAAAGTTGGAGTGCCCCAAGGTTCAATTCTCGGCCCTCTGTTGTTTCTAATTTATGTTAATGATATTAGTAATTCAGTTGAGGACCTAGGGCTGACCGTTCTCTTCGCAGATGACACAGCCTGTAGTGTCTCTGGAATCGATGAAGATCGTGTCAAACATAATTTAAGTCTAGTATTCGATAGACTAGTAGCATGGTTTATGGCAAATAGACTAGCTCTGAACACTTCAAAAACAAAGTTTATGGTATTTTCGCGTACGTCACGGGCACTTCCATGTCTGAAGTTGATTAAGTCATCTGTTTCAGGTATGGATATATCACGTGTTGAAATTATTCGTTACCTTGGTGTGCTGGTTGACTCAAATTTGAGTTGGAAGCCGCATATAAATGGTATAAGATTGAAGCTTGGAAGGAACGTGGGTATTATGCAACGTATGAAATTCATTTTGCCGCTTGAAGCTATGCGTTCTATTTGTTTCGCTCTTGTTCATTCTTATCTAAATTACTGCCCACTTATTTACTTGAATACTTTCAGATCCCATTTAATTCCACTTCAGAGGCAACAAAATAAGGCGCTTCGTATTTTAAAAAGTTATCTTCCTTCCCCAGCGTCTTTCCCCAGTAAGTCTTCTGCAAAGAGTTTATATTGTTTATTGAATATTCTTCCTGTTGAACTTGCAGTTACTTTTAACTCGATTTTATTCAAGGTTAATCATAATCTCCTGTCACTGCCCAGTTATTTCTTTTCTTTTGATTTGTTCCCAGTTGCTCCGCCATCTTCTCATCTAGCTCGCAGCATACGCAAACTACGCCAGCCGTTGATAATTTCAGAGAGGTCCCGGTTTTCTCTACGAAATAGTGTGGTTGCCGCGTGGAACCAATATGAATCTATTTTTGATTTTGATGTGTCGATTGGAATTTTAAAAAATAAAATAAAATCATTCCTTTTGGACATTTATTAGTCAAATGGACATTGGACATTATTTTATTTTTAATATATTCTCCTTATAATAATATTCTCTTCTTCTTTTTTGATCTCTCTCGGATCTTGATATCCTTCTTCTTGTCCCATTGCTGGTTGAGAGTTGTTTATGTATCGTCGGGTGGGTGTTTGCCGTGGTGTGGTGAGTAATTAACCTTACATTTATTGATTTATTTATATTTGTTTGTGAAGTCTACCATTTTGAATGAAAATCCGTATATTTCTTTATTGTTTTTCTTTTTTATCTGTGCAAAACGAGCTTGTCTCACTGCCAGATATCTGTATATATTTAATGTCATTATGTATGATTGAATAATAAATGAACCTGAACCTGAACCTGAAATGCAAGAGTTGGAATATTTCAGTAGTGTTTTGTCGTGGTTTACCTTGGCACACTTACGCTTCTCTTGATTTTTCAAAGTTCATTTTGGATTTCTTTCATTAAAATGCAAGAGTTGGAATATTTCAGTAGTGTTTTGCTATGGTTTACTTTGTCACACTTACATTCTCTTGATTTTTCAAAGTTCATTTTGGATTTCTTTCGTTGAAATGCAAGAGTTGGAATATTTCAGTAGTGTTTTGTTGTGGTTTACCATCTCACAGTTACATTCTCTTTCTTTTTCAAAGTTCATTTGGAATTTCTTTCGTTGAAATGCAAAAGTTGGAATATTTCAGAAGTGTTTTGTTATGGTTTATCTTGTCACAGTTACATTGGAATATTTTAGTAGTGGTTTGTCATGCTTTACCTAGTCACTGTTACGCGCTCTTGATTTTTCAAAGTTCATTTTGGATTTCTTTCGTTGAAATGCAAGAGTTGGAATATTTCAGTAGTGTTTTGTCGTGGTTTACCTTGTCACACTTACATTCTCTTGATTTTTCGAAGTTCATTTTGGATTTCTTTCGTTGAAATGCAAGAGTTGGAACATTTCAGTAGTGTTTTGTCGTGGTTTACCTTTTCACAATTATATTCTCTAGATATTACAAAGTTCATTTTGGATTTCTTTCGTTGAAATGCAAGAGTTGGAATATTTCAGGAGTGTTTTGTTATGGTTTACCTTGTCAGAGTTACATTCTCATGATGTTTCAAAGTTCATTTTGAATTTCTTTTGTTGAAATGCAAGAGTTGGAATATTTCAGTAGTGTTTTGTTGTGCCTTACCTTGTCACACTTACATTCTCTTGATTTTTCAAAGTTCATTTGGATTTCTTTCATTGAAATGCAAGAGTTGGAATATTTCAGTAGTGTTTTGTCGCGGTTTACCTTGGCACACTTACATTCTTTTGATTTTTCAAAGTTCATTTTGGACTTCTTTCGTTGAAATGCAAGAGTTGGAATATTTCAGTAGTGTTTTGTTGCGTTTTACCTTGTCACAGTTACATTCTCTTGATTTTTCAAAGTTCATTTTTGAATTTCTTTCGTTGAAATGCAAGAGTTGGAATATTTCAGTAGTGTTTTGCTATGGTTTACATTGTCACAGTTACATTCTCTTGATTCTTCAAAGTCCATTTCGAATTTCTTTCGTTGGAATATTTCAGTAGTGTTTTATTGTGCCTTACCTTGTCACACTTACATTCTCTTGATTTTTCAAAGTTCATTTGGATTTCTTTCATTGAAATGCAAGAGTTGGAATATTTCAATAGTGTTTTGTCATGGTTTATCTTGTCACACTTACATTCTCTTGATTTTTCAAAGATCATTTTGGATTTCTTTCGTTGAAATGCAAGAGTTGGAATATTTCAGTATTGTTTTGTTATGGTTTACCTAGTCACTGTTACATTCTCTTGATTTTTCAAAGTTCATTTTGAATTTCTTTCGTTGAAATGCAAGAGTTGGAATATTTCAGTAGTGTTTTGTCGTGGTTTACCTTATCACACTTACATTCTCTTGATTTTTCAATGTTCATTTTGGAGTGTTTTGTTGTGGTTTACCAACGCACAGTTACATTCTCTTGATTTTTCAAAGTTCATTTTGAATTTCTTTCATTGAAATGCAAGAGTTGGATTATTTCAGTAGTGTTTTGTTGTGGTTTACCTTGTCACATTTAAATTCTCTTGATTTTTCAAAGTTCATTTTGAATTTCATTCATTGAAATGCAAGAGTTGGATTATTTCAGTAGTGTTTTGTTGTGGTTTACCTTGTCACATTTAAATTCTCTTGATTTTTCAAAGTTCATTTGGAATTTCTTTCGTGGAAATGCGAGAGTTGGAATATTTCAGTAGTGTTTTGTCGTGGTTTACCTTGTCACAGTTACATTCTCATGATTTTTCAAAGTTCATTTTGAATTTCATTCATTGAAATGCAAGAGTTGGATTATTTCAGTAGTGTTTTGTTGTGGTTTACCTTGTCACATTTACATTCTCTTGATTTTTCAAAGTTCATTTGGAATTTCTTTCGTGGAAATGCAAGAGTTGGAATATTTCAGTAGTGTTTTGTTATGGTTTACCTTGTCATAGTTACATTGGAATATTTCAGTAGTGTTTTGTCATGGTTTACCTAGTCACTGTTACGCTCTCTTGATTTGTCAAAGTTCATTTTGGATTTCTCTCGTTGAAATGCAAGAGTTGGAATATTTCAGTAGTGTTGTGTCATGGTTTACCTTGTCACACTGATTTTTCAAAGTTCATTTTGGACTTCTTTCGTTGAAATGCAAGAGTTGGAATATTTCAGTAGTGTTTTGTTGCGGTTTACCTTGTCACAGTTGCGGGTTGATGAGTAGTTTGGACCATTTATCTTCGTTCCTTCCATGCTACCGAGTTGATGTATTTGCTGTATGTGAGACTTTCTTAAATGAGTCAACTAGTCACCTAGCGAATATTAACGGTTACAATTTTATTTCTAAGACTAGGAATGATAGATCGAGAGGAGGCCTTGGTTTTTTTATTCATAATGATATTACTTACAGGATTGTTTCGGATTTTGATTCTATGTATGAAGAAATGTTGTTTGAATTTTTGGTTGTTGAGCTTGATTTTGGTAATGAAAAAGTGTTGTGTTGTTTGTTTTACAGACCACCTAGCTCTTCAGTGCAACATTTCATAAGTAAGCTGGAAGCGTTTTCTTCGATCGCAATCGAGCGAAGTCGGAAGATTATGTACATTGGGGATTTTAATATTGATATAAGTAATGCTGGTCATGATCTTTCATCTACACAATATTCGCCTTCGGCTGTTGATTTTCTGACACTTTGTCTTTCGCTGGGGCTTCTCCCAGCTTGTCGTATTCCAACTCGAGTTGTAAGCTCGACAGCAACGGTAATCGACAATATTTTTCTGAATATGGAATTTTATTCGTGTCATGTTATTATCGATGACACGTAAGACCACTTTATGCTTTTGATGGAGATAAAAACTGGGCGACAAACGGCGACTCCGATCAAAACAACTAGAAGGCTTGATGCTACATCTGTTCAGCGGTTGAATGAACTGCTGCTTAAAATTGACCCCTCTCCGTGCTTAGACTGCGAGGATGTAAATCAAGCTTCACAGTATTTTGTCAACGAATTTACCACAGCACTTAATGTGGCTTGTCCGATGTCTTCGACCCGTCTAAGACGTTACAACAGATCTAAAAAGCCTTGGGTTACACGAGGACTACTAAGGTCGATCCAATCAAAGAACAGGCTGTATAAAATATATCTATCGAATCCCGATGAAACAAATCAAGCCTTTTTTAAAGCTTACAGAAATTGCTTAACCAAGGCTCTCAGGTCTGCTAAACAGCTCTACTATTTGAAGGCATTCAATAGCGCGCATGGATCTCCTAAGAAGGTATGGACATTAATAAACGATTGTATCGGCAAAAAAAAGTTCAATTCTTTTCCGGACGAAATGATGCCCTCAGGTGGTGATACAGCTGTTAAAGGAAAACTTAACGTCGCCAACATGCTCAACACGCACTTCGCTAAAATAGGTGAAAAGACGTCGGAAGAGGCATCCCAAAAATCAACGCCAAATTCTGCTGATTTCAAAAGTTTTCTACCCTCTTCTACTGACCGATCCATATTCCTCACTCCAGTCTCGTCTGCTGAATTGATGCTTGTACTTCATCAACTCAAAAATGGACACTCAGAAGGAATCGACGGATCTTCTACGAACTTGCTTAAATCGATTATGCCTAGTATAGTAAATTTTCTTGTGCACATAATTAATCTTTGTTTCAAGAACGGTATCTTCCCTTCATGTATGAAGTCCGCCCGTGTCATTGCACTACACAAAGGGGGAGATATAAATGATCCGTCCAACTATAGGCCCATATCTATTCTATCTGCTGTCGGAAAAATTATTGAACGTTGTTTGTACGTGAGGATTGTAAATTTTCTTGATAAGAATAGTTTTTTCAGTAAGTCCCAATTCGGGTTTCGAAAAGGACATTCTACTGAGCATGCTATTTTGGCAGTAACCCAGTTTATTCATGATGCCTTGGATAAGGGTGAAATTCCAGCTTCTATATTCGTGGATATACGGAAAGCGTTTGACACTATTTGTCACATGATTTTAAATGAAAATTTGTCAAATTGTGGTATACGTGGTCCGGCTAAATCGATAATATTGTCATATTTAAGCGATAGAGTCCAGTGTATTGATGGGGGCGATGTTATATCAACGTCTTCGAACCAGTCAAATAAAGTTGGAGTGCCCCAAGGTTCAATTCTCGGCCCTCTGTTGTTTCTAATTTATGTTAATGATATTAGTAATTCAGTTGAGGACCTAGGGCTGACCGTTCTCTTCGCAGATGACACAGCCTGTAGTGTCTCTGGAATCGATGAAGATCGTGTCAAACATAATTTAAGTCTAGTATTCGATAGACTAGTAGCATGGTTTATGGCAAATAGACTAGCTCTGAACACTTCAAAAACAAAGTTTATGGTAGTTTCGCGTACGTCACGGGCACTTCCATGTCTGAAGTTGATTAAGTCATCTGTTTCAGGTATGGATATATCACGTGTTGAAATTATTCGTTACCTTGGTGTGCTGGTTGACTCAAATTTGAGTTGGAAGCCGCATATAAATGGTATAAGATTGAAGCTTGGAAGGAACGTGGGTATTATGCAACGTATGAAATTCATTTTGCCGCTTGAAGCTATGCGTTCTATTTGTTTCGCTCTTGTTCATTCTTATCTAAATTACTGCCCACTTATTTACTTGAATACTTTCAGATCCCATTTAATTCCACTTCAGAGGCAACAAAATAAGGCGCTTCGTATTTTAAAAAGTTATCTTCCTTCCCCAGCGTCTTTCCCCAGTAAGTCTTCTGCAAAGAGTTTATATTGTTTATTGAATATTCTTCCTGTTGAACTTGCAGTTACTTTTAACTCGATTTTATTCAAGGTTAATCATAATCTCCTGTCACTGCCCAGTTATTTCTTTTCTTCTGATTTGTTCCCAGTTGCTCCGCCATCTTCTCATCTAGCTCGCAGCATACGCAAACTACGCCAGCCGTTGATAATTTCAGAGAGGTCCCGGTTTTCTCTACGAAATAGTGTGGTTGCCGCGTGGAACCAATATGAATCTATTTTTGATTTTGATGTGTCGATTGGAATTTTAAAAAATAAAATAAAATCATTCCTTTTGGACATTTATTAGTCAAATGGACATTGGACATTATTTTATTTTTAATATATTCTCCTTATAATAATATTCTCTTCTTTTTTTTTGATCTCTCTCGGATCTTGATATCCTTCTTCTTGTCCCATTGCTGGTTGAGAATTGTTTATGTATCGTCGGGGGGGTGTTTGCCGTGGTGTGGTGAGTAATTAACCTTACATTTATTGATTTATTTATATTTGTTTGTGAAGTCTACCATTTTGAATGAAAATCCGTATATTTCTTTATTGTTTTTCTTTTTTATCTGTGCAAAACGAGCTTGTCTCACTGCCAGATATCTGTATATATTTAATGTCATTATGTATGATTGAATAATAAATGAACCTGAACCTGAACCTGAAATGCAAGAGTTGGAATATTTCAGTAGTGTTTTGTCGTGGTTTACCTTGGCACACTTACGCTTCTCTTGATTTTTCAAAGTTCATTTTGGATTTCTTTCATTGAAATGCAAGAGTTGGAATATTTCAGTAGTGTTTTGTCATGGTTTACCTTGTCACAGTTACATTCTCTTGATTTTTCAAAGTTCATTTGGAATTTCTTTCGTTGAAATGCAAGAGTTGGAATATTCCAGTAGTGTTTTGCTATGGTTTACTTTGTCACAGTTACATTCTCTTGATTTTTCAAAGTTCATTTTGGATTTCTTTCGTTGAAATGCAAGAGTTGGAATATTTCAGGAGTGTTTTGTTATGGTTTACCTTGTCAGAGTTACATTCTCATGATGTTTCAAAGTTCATTTTGAATTTCTTTCGTTGAAATTCAAGAGTTGGAATATTTCAGTAGTGTTTTGTTGTGGTTTACCTTGTCACAGTTACATTCTCTTGATTTTTCAAAGTTCATTTTGAATTTCTTTCATTGAAATGCAAGAGTTGGAATATTTCAGTAGTGTTTTGTCGCGGTTTACCTTGGCACACTTACATTCTTTTGATTTTTCAAAGTTCATTTTGGACTTCTTTCGTTGAAATGCAAGAGTTGGAATATTTCAGTAGTCTTTTGTTGCGTTTTACGTTGTCACAGTTACATTCTCTTGATTTTTCAAAGTTCATTTTTGAATTTCTTTCGTTGAATTGCAAGAGTTGGAATATTTCAGTAGTGTTTTGCTATGGTTTACATTGTCACAGTTACATTCTCTTGATTCTTCAAAGTTCATTTCGAATTTCTTTCGTTGGAATATTTCAGTAGTGTTTTGTTGTGCCTTACCTTGTCACACTTACATTCTCTTGATTTTTCAAAGTTCATTTGGATTTCTTTCATTGAAATGCAAGAGTTGGAATATTTCAATAGTGTTTTGTCATGGTTTACCTTGTCACACTTACATTCTCTTGATTTTTCAAAGATCATTTTGGATTTCTTTCGTTGAAATGCAAGAGTTGGAATATTTCAGTATTGTTTTGTTGTGGTTTACCTAGTCACTGTTACATTCCCTTGATTTTTCAAAGTTCATTTTGAATTTCTTTCGTTGAAATGCAAAAGTTGGAATATTTCAGTAGTGTTTTGTCGTGGTTTACCTTATCACACTTACATTCTCTTGATTTTTCAATGTTCATTTTGGAGTGTTTTGTTGTGGTTTACCAACTCACAGTTACATTCTCTTGATTTTTCAAAGTTCATTTTGAATTTCTTTCATTGAAATGCAAGAGTTGGATTATTTCAGTAGTGTTTTGTCGTGGTTTACCTTGTCACAGTTACATTCTCATGATTTTTCAAAGTTCATTTTGTATTTCATTCATTGAAATGCAAGAGTTGGATTATTTCAGTAGTGTTTTGTTGTGGTTTACCTTATCACACTTACATTCTCTTGATTTTTCAAAGTTCATTTTGGATTTCTTTCGTTGAAATGCAAGAGTTGAAATAATTCAGTAGTGTTTTGTCATGGTTTACCTTGTCACAGTTACATTCTCTTAATTTTTCAAAGTTCATTTTGAATTTCTTTCGTTGAAATGCAAGAGTTGGAATATTTCAGTAGTGTTTTGTCATGGCAGTTACATTCTCTGAATTTTTAAAAGTTCATTTTGAATTTCTTTCGTTGAAATGCATGAGTTGGAATATTTCAGTAGTGTTTTGTTGTGCTTTACCTTGTCACAGTTACATTCTCTTGATTTTTCAAAGTTCATTTTGGGTTTCTTTCATTGAAATGCAAGAGTTGGAATATTTCAGTAGTGTTTTGTTATGGTTTACCTTGTCACAGTTACATTCTCTTGATTTTTCAAAGTTCATTTTGGATTTCTTTTGTGGAAATGCAAGAGTTGGAATATTTCAGTAGTGTTTTGTCATGGTTTACCATTTCACGCTTACATTCTCTTGATTTTTCAAAGTTCATTTTGAATTTCTTTCATTGAAATGCAAGAGTTGAAATATTTCAGTAGTGTTTTGTCGTGGTTTACCATGTCACAGTTACATTCTCTTGATTTTTCAAAGTTCATTTTGGATTTCTTTTGTTGAAATGCAAGAGTTGAGATATTTCAGTAGTGTTTTGCTGTGGCTAACCTTGTCACAGTTACATTCTCTTGATTTTTCAAAGTTCATTTTGGGTTTCTTTCATTGAAATGCAAGAGTTGGAATATTTCAGTAGTGTTTTGTCATGGTTTACCATTTCACGCTTACATTCTCTTGATTTTTCAAAGTTCATTTTGAATTTCTTTCATTGAAATGCAAGAGTTGAAATATTTCAGTAGTGTTTTGCTGTGGTTCACCTTTTCACTGTTACATTCTCTTGATTTTCAAAGTTCATTTTGGATTTCTTTCGTTGAAATGTAAGAGTTGCAAATATTTCAATAGTTAGGTTAGCCTACGTACGCGCGCGTACGTAGGCTAACCTAACCTAACTTAACCTACCCAAATCTAACCTAACTTAATCTAGCCTAACCTAACTTAAACATGCAGAAATGTTTACTAGCTAACCTAACCTTACCTAACTTAGCTAACCTAACCTAACCTAACCAAACACCATCCCAGACATGTAAACAAATAGATTCAGACATAGAAACAGATAAAGATATGCACTTTATACATTCAAACCAACAAACATAAATTCTTGGACTTGCAAAAAACCAACCCAGATACAAAACACTAGTGAAATATTCTAACTCTTGCATTTCAAATAAAGAAATCCAAAATGAACTTTGAAAAATCAAGAGAATGTAACTTTGACAAGTTAAACCATGGCAAAATACTACTGAAATATTCCAACTCTTGCATTTCAATGAAAAAAATCCAAAATAAACTTTGAAAAATTAAGAGAATGTAACTGTGACAAGGTAAACCATGACAAAACACGACTGAATTATTACAACTCTTGCATTTCAATGAAAGAAATTCAAAATGAACTTTGAAAAATCATGAGAATGTAACTATGACAAGGTAAACCACGACAAAACACTACTGAAATACTCCAACTCTTGTATTTCAACGAAAGAAATTCAAAATGGACTTTGAAAAATCAAGAGAATGTAACAGTGACATGGTAAACAACAACAAAACACTAATTGAAATATTTGCAACTCTTACATTTCAACGAAAGAAATCCAAAATGAACTTTGAAAAATCAAGAGAATGTTACAATGACAAGGTAAACCACAGCAAAACACTACTGAAATATTCCAACACTTGCATTTCAAAGAAAGAAATCCAAAATGAACTTTGAAAAATCAAGAGAATGTAACTGTGACAAGGTAAAGCACAATAAAACACTACTGAAATATTCCAACTCTTGCATTTCAACGAAATAAACTCAAAATGAACTTTGAAAAATTAAGAGAATGTAACTGTGATAAGGTAAACCATGACAAAACACTACTGAAATATTCCAACTCTTGCATTTCAACGAAAGAAATCCAAAATGAACATTGAAAAATCAAAAGAATGTAGGTGTGGTAAAGCTTTCTAACTTAGTTAATTATTAATTGAGTAAAAATATATTAAGACGCAAAACAAAGTTTCAAAATACCACTTTTTAAGATAAAGATACAAATCGTTGAATGTGTGGGCTTAGAGGGAACTTGCTCAATAACCAATTTCCTGGCTAAATGCGTCAATGTACCGGAAGGACGTGGTTAGTTTTTCATATATATACCCCGATTTTTGAGACTGAAGGAAACTTTTTGACTTGCAGGGCGAACCTCTGCCCGTTTATTTTCTCATTAGAAATACCTTGGGATCTTGTCGGATCATTGTAAGTGTCTGTATCTTATTATATATTATTTTAGTTTCTGAGACTTGAGGTCTACTTGGGACAGCCAGTCCCAGTAGAATATCCATATCTGTAATTATTATATGTAAATTGAATAAAAGTATTGTATTTTAGACAACCTCTCTACGATCTACCTTTAGCCCCTCGAACATACCCGGTCGGTACGCCTCATTAGTTCAGTCATAGCCTAAGGCACGCTACCAAAGTTTAATTACCTTAGGGCCATAATTTATCTCCCCTATAAAGGGAGAATAAAGGCATCTACGACTAAAACACCCAAATACCATAAAAGAAACTTCACAACAACTGGTGGCAGTTGGAAAAACTGGGTCGAGGAGACTAAATAAGGTTGCAAAATTAAAAAAAAATTGAAATCACCGTATTAGAAGGGGAAAGTAAATGTACTTTTCTTTTAGCGGCGCTCGAATTAGCAAAACTTTGAGCAGCTTTGCTCGAACTTTGGCTATTAGAAATAGATTTGTATCCCCTCAAAGATTTTGGTACAATAGATAAAATGGAAAAAAGGCTCGATCAAGAATTGTAAAATAGAAAAAAAATACAGTATCTAGTTCTTAGCAAGTAGAAGCAAGTGTATAATTAGTAGTTTTTTTAGTGTTAGTAATAAATGCAATGTAGTAGTGCTGTATATTACTAAATAATAAAGTATTTGTACCGTGAATTGAAAGAATAAAATAAAAGACAATACGTAAAGAAAAACAAAATCTAGCTGGACCGATGAAACGTTGGTAGAAACAGAAGAATTTTAGGCATAATAGCAGCAAATAGGTTCCTAATACAGCCTTACTATAGGTACAGACTATAGACTTATTGTTCAAGGATAACACTGCTACAATTTGGCAAAGGAAGCAAATCAATTGTGGTTCGAACAATTGTAGGTTAGAAGCTGCCATTTCCGAGTGTTTTAGGAGGAGAGATGCTTCGAAAATATGGCATTTTACGACGTAGTAAGCATTAGACCTTTCTTAAAGCTAACCCAAATACTAGGTTAGCTGTACAACATCACAAGCAAAGGGAAGATAAAGATAGATAAATATATAATTAAAGTGCTTGAGGAAAGGGATGGAAAAAAACGAGAAAAGTAACCTTATAAGTAAGAAAACAAATTTGGAAGCTTAGCAAAAGTCACCGAAGGAAGCAAAAAAAGAGTTGTTACCCAGCTCTGATGGGAACTCTGCATAAGGCAAGAAATTCGGTGAAAGAAACCGTTAATCACAGAAAATGGAGGCATGGGGATAGGTCTTAAAAGGGTCTCCTTTACCTACACAGAGGAGCTTCATCTGAATAATGGTGTTAGAAAAAGTTCAAATTCTGAATTATCCGCACAAAATGCGTCCGAAGAAAGTTCAAATTTGAATTTTAAACCATGGCTGCTTTCGAGCCATGTAGATGTAAAGCTACCAGTGTATGAAAACTGTTTTGCTTGTTTACATAGAATATAAGCCACATTGGGACAAACAGAGAAGCAATGCATCCTTTTGGGATAGCTAATTTTGATAATTCTGGTCCGCTCTTACGGTTACTCAATGACGAACCATCCTCAAGTCTAGTCTAATTATAAATCAGTACAGTTTAGTCGAACAGACAAAATAGAAAAAAAAGTGGAAAAAAAAGCTATGAAAAAACTTACAAAAAAGGATGAAAAGTCATTATATCCTTAAAGATATACAAATATCCAGAAAAAATTCACTAATCCTTAGACAGGTGTTGATACAAAACGGAGAATTTCACCAACAGATCAAGAAAGCTGCGAACAGGGCAGAGATTAAAGGATACTCTACCCCAAATTCCCGCAGCCATCCTCACAAGTCGGGAACTTAGTGTGAAAAAATTCACTTATTTAAGCACAAAATTATAAACTATCACCTTGACACGGAAACGAACAATTCAAAATGAACAGAAGGCTTCTCATTTTGTCCAATTAGTCGTTATCAAAAGAGTACTTCCGCTTTAAAGAGATTAGTTCCTTCATGAAATCTGCCAAATATTTTAGAATTTCATAGACGTAATAATTAAGATCGAAATAGAGTTACATATATTATAGCTTGAAAAAAAATTTACTACCAGATCATCGCCTGAATCGCATTTCAATAGAACATATTATTGTTTAAAATAAAAATTCTTAGACTGGAAAGACCTTAAATTAGAAAAAAGCTGCTAATTTAATACAGTATTATACGATAAGGGTGCACATTAATGGCCGTATGTGTGCAAACTGTTCGTGACATGTATTGTTTTTATATGTGCTTATCAAAAAAAATGTAGCTTTCATTTGATATTCCTAATGCTGATGAATTGAAGTAAATCCTGTCACGATTAAGGCAATTATGTCGCGCAAAAACCTAACTAAAAATGCTTTAAAAATCAACTGGAAAATACAGTGCGTTTAGAACACTAAATAAATACTTTTTGACGGAGAACCAAAAAAAACAACACAGGTTGTGATAATAGACAACTCTCCACCCCTTAAAACATGGAGGAACGTTGGGAACATAAAGGAAACATAAGGAACATTTTTGCTTGAAAGATCTAATGAATAAAACAGGAAACATATAAATATAGGTTTAGAAAAGGACTGTAGTACTGAAAAAGCTGAAAAAGACTGGAAAAAACTCTTAGGCTTCATTGAAGTAAATAATAAAGAAAAAAAGGGTTCAAGTTGAAAATATAGCCAGACGGAAGTGAAGTAAAAGAAATTGGGTGACAAAAGGACACAAGTTGAAGTCGAAATTTAAGGCAAGACCACTTAAAGTTGGGAAGTTAAAGCGAAAACAATTATGTTCACCTATATGTTTAAAAAAAAACTACCCTACGTAAAAAAGAGTCTACAAATAAAGAGTGCAGATATACATAATATATTGTTGTGTTTCGTGTTCTTAATAAACCTATTAGATTGAACAGAATCACAAGGAAAACTGCTGTTGAACCTACCAGACGCTTTTTATGGTGATCAAGCACCAAATAGATATTACTGAGGTGAGGGCACAACAAGAAGGTAAAAAGTCAGAAAATTCCATCTCAAGCTTTTTCAAACTGATTCTCAAGCTACAAATTTAGCTATTGTTGAATATAATTTTGAACTTATCTCAGGTTTTTGACAACCCTTGAGCACACGTAGCGCGTAGCGCATAGACGTAGTGTGTTTTTTTTCTGACAGCCCTGGAAAATCTAAATAAAAATCTGGACATAAATTATCCCATTTTCCAAACAGAAATAGAAAGAACCACTTATTATAAAGGCTTATTAGCCTATACTTGGGGATATTTCATAACTACTATCGTGGTTCTGGGATTGTTTATATGGGGTCTTAAATATTGGTATTCTATGAAACATCAAACCCTCGGGGGGAAGGATATAAGAAACCCTGTCTGCACAAAACCATAATATATCGTAAAAAAAAGGGTATCTACAACCGCAGACAATTCGGTCGGCACTATGATTTCATAAATATGAAAGTAAAAGAGAAATCTATGATTGATAATGAAGCGATTTTATTACTGTGTCAGCAATAATACTTGTTGCTGTAAATAAATTAGCAAGTCGAGTGTTTACTTATGAAAAAAAAAGTTATACCACTTTTTAGTGTTGTTTTGCGAAAAATCGACTTCAAAAAAAAAAAATGCTTGACGCTTTAAGGTAACTTCTAAAACTTTAACCAAATATATTTTTAGGTAAAAGTTTTTTGTTACTTAACATACTTGTGTAAGTTATTACACAATGCTTATATATATATATACTATGTTTTAATTTACTTTAAATTTTAACTAGTGATCTAATGTATATGTAAAGGTTTGACTTCGAGTCAACGTATAAATACTTTTTATTGTGAAATGGTCCGCTAAGTATTAAGTTTGAAAAGAATAATCCAGCAAAAAACATAACGTTTCGATTTAAGTGAGATATTATTTTTGGAGTAATTAAAAGAGAGAAAAGTAATGAAAAGAATAAACTTTACAAAATTGAGTGTTTCTTTCTACTATATATGTAAAATTTTATGCTTTATGTGTATTCTAATGTGAATATTTATTTTAGATACAGCCTTAGCTATTTTTTTTTGGAAATTAAATTTTTCGTAGCATCCTTTCGGATCCATTGTTCTTTCAATCGTATTTTGACACATTTTTGGAAAGTAACAAATTTTGAAGCCACTTCAAATATATCCTTATGCTATCATCTCATACCATCAGAAACCAAACCATACTTGATCAACTGATATTTGGAAACTATAGCAGTAATAAGGACTTTACTACAAGTTCATCAAAAGTGAGATAAAATCAGAACTTAATTGAGGCCTAGATAATGTGCTACCTAGCCCAAATGGCTGGAAATATGTGAAAATGCTTTGTGCTGGAAAAGTATGTGAAAATTTAAAAATTAATAATGTTATATGTAATTTATCCAAGGTAATTCTAAAAGGAAAAATAAACGGTATATTAACCACATCACACAGATAAATTAAATTATTAATGGGAATTAAATTTAAACTAAAAAAAAATCATAAAACTTTTCTAATATAAATTCAATTTAAGCAAAACCACTAATATAATTTTTAAGCCGCTTGGGGTCAAGTTAAAACAGAAGATGCATATAAGAAGGGTAAAAAGAGTATTTTTCAGTCCTAGAGACAGAGAAAAAGAGAAACAAGGATGAATTTCGAATTGAAATCCTTCGAAAGAAAATAACATGGCCTATATTGGACCAGAAACATGACCCTAAGGAAACCCATTGAGGGTATATGCAAATAATGACCCAAAGATGGCAGCATAATAGCTGTAAACAAAATTAAGTTGTTTTAAAAGTAAAATATTGAGAATTGGGACAATTCTTCTTTAAATGGGGAGTATTGTGGTAAAGCTGCCTAATTTAGTTAATTATTAATTGAGTAAAAATATATTAAAACGCAAAAACAAAGTTTCAAAATACCACTTTTTAAGATAAAGATACAAATTGTGGAATGTGTGGGCTTGGAGGGAACTTGCTGAATAACCAATTTCCTGGCTAAATGCGTCAATGTACCGGTAGGACGTGGTTAGTTTTTCATATATGTACCCCGATTTTTGAGACTGAAGGAGACTTTTTGACTTGCAGGGCGAACCTCTGCCCGTTTATTTTCTCATTAGAAATGCCTTGGGATCTTGTCGGATCATTGTAAGTGTCTGTATCTTATTATATATTATTGTAGTTTCTGAGACTTTTGGTCTACTTGGGACAGCCAGTCCCAGTAGAATATCCATATCTGTAATTATTATATGTAAATTGAATAAAAGTATTGTATTTTAGACAACCTCTCTACGATCTACCTTTAGCCCCTCGAACATACCCGGTCGGTACGCCTCATTAGCTCAGTCATAGCCTACGGAACGCTACCAAAGTTTAATTACCTTAGGGCCATAGTTTATCTCCCCTATAAAGGGAGAATAAAGGCATCTACGACTAAAACACCCAAATACCACAAGATAACACTTCACAACATAGGTGTGATAAGGTAAACCACGATAAAATACTGCTGAAATATTCCAACTTTTGCATTTCACCGAAAGAATATCAAGAGAATGTAACTGTGACAGGGTAAACCACGACAAAACACTATTGAAATATTCCAACTCTTGCATTTCAACGAATGAAATCCAAAATGAACTTTGAAAAATCAAGAGAATGTAAGTTTGATAAGCTAAAGGACGAAGAAACACTACTGAAACATTCCAACTCTTGCATTTCAATGAAAGAAATCCAAAATTGAACTTTGAAAAATCAAGAGAATGTAACTGTGACAACGTAAAGCACAACAAGACACTACTGAAATATTCCAACTCTTGCAGTTCAATGAAAGAAATCCAAAATGTACTTTGAAAAATCAAGAGAATGTAAGTGTGATAAGGTAAACCACGACAAAACACTACTGAAATATTCCAACTCTTGCATTTCAACGAAAGAAATCCAAAAATGAACTTTGAAAAATCAAGAGAATGTAAGTTTGATAAGCTAAAGGACGAAGAAACACTACTGAAACATTCCAACTCTTGCATTTCAATGAAAGAAATCCAAAATTGAACTTTGAAAAATCAAGAGAATGTAACTGTGACAAGGTAAACCATGACAAAACACTACTAAAATATTCCAACTCTTGCATTTCAATGAAAGAAATTCAAAATGAACTTTAAAAAATCAAGGGAATGTAACAGCGACTAGGTAAACCACAACCAAACACTACGGAAAAATATTCCAACTCTTGCATTTCAATGAAAGAAATCCAAAAAAAACTTTGAAAAATCAAGAGAAGGTAAGGTTGACAAGGTAAACCATGACAAAACACTACTGAAATATTCCAACTCTTGCATTTCAACGAAAGAAATCCAAAATGATCTTTGAAAAATCAAGAGAATGTAAGTGTGACAAGGTAAACCATGACAAAACACTATTGAAATATTCCAGCTTTTGCATTTCAATGAAAGAAATTCAAAATGAACTTTGAAGAATCAAGAGAATGTAACTGTGACAATGTAAACCATAGCAAAACACTACTGAAATATTCCAAATCTTGCACTTCAACGAAAGAAATTCAAAAATGAACTTTGAAAAATCAAGAGAATGTAACTGTGACAAGGTGACCACAACAAAACACTACTTAAATATTCCAACTCTTGCATTTCAACGAAAGAAGTCTAAAATGAACTTTGAAAAATCAGGAGAATGTAAGTGTGCCAAGGTATACTACGACAAAATACTACTGAAATATTCGAACTCTTGCATTTCAATGAAAGAAATTCAAAATGAACTTTGAAAAATCAAGAGAATGTAACTGTGACAAGGTAAACCACAACAAAACACTACTGAAATATTCCAACTCTTGCATTTCAACGAAAGAAATTCAAAATGAACTTTGAAACATCATGAGAATGTAACTGTGACAAGGTAAACCACAACAAAACACTACTGAAATATTCCAACTTTTTCATTTCAACGAAAGAAATTCAAAATGAACTTTGAAAAATCAAGAGAATATAACTGTGACATGGTAAACCACGACAAAACACTACTAAAATATTCCAACTCTTGCAATTCAACGAAAGAAATCCAAAATGAACATTGAAAAATCAAGAGAATGTAATTGTGATAAGGTAAACCACGACAAAACACTACTGAAATATTCCAACTCTTGCATTTCAACGAAAGAAATCCAAAATGAACTTTGAAAAATCAAGAGAATGTAACTGCGACTAGGTAAAGCACAACAAAACACCACTGAAATATTCCAACTCTTGCATTTCAACGAAATAAATTCAAAATGAACTTTGAAAAATTAAGAGAATGTAACTGTGACAAGGTAAACCAAGACAAAATACTACTGAAATATTCCAACTCTTGCATTTCAACGAAAGAAATCCAAAATGAACATTTAAAAATCAAGAGAATGTAGGTGTGATAAGGTAAACCACGACAAAACACTACTGAAATATTCCAACTCTTGTATTTCAACGAAAGAAATCCAAAATGAATTTTGAAAAATCAAGAGAATATAAGAATGACAAGGTAAACCACGACAAAACACTACTGAAATATTCAAACTCTTGCATTTCAACGAAAGAATATCAAGAGAATGTAACTGTGACAGGGTAAACCACGACAAAACACTATTGAAATATTCCAACTCTTGCATTTCAACGAAAGAAATCCAAAATGAACTTTGAAAAATCAAGAGAATGTAACAGTGACAAGGTAAAGCACGACAAGACACTACTGAAATATTCCAACTCTTGCATTTCAATGAAAGAAATCCAAAATGAACTTTGAAAAATCAAGAGAATGTAAGTGTGATAAGGTAAACCAGGACAAAACACTACTGAAATATTCCAACTCTTGTATTTCAACGAAAGAAATCCAAAAATGAACTTTGAAAAATCAAGAGAATGTAAGTGTGATAAGCTAAAGCACGACAAAACACTACTGAAATATTCCAGCTCTTGCATTTCAACGAAAGAAATCCAAAAATGAACTTTGAAAAATCAAGAGAATGTAACTGTGACACGGTAAAGCACGACAAAACACTACTGAAATATTCCAACTCCTGCATTTAAATGAAAGAAATCCAAAATGAACTTTGAAAAATCAAGAGAATGTAAGTTTGCCAAGGTATACCACGACAAAACACTACTGAAATATTCGAACTCTTGCATTTCAATGAAAGAAATTCAAAATGAACTTTGAAAAATCAAGAGAATGTAACTGTGACAAGATAAACCACAACAAAACACTACTGAAATATTCCAACTCTTGCATTTCAACGAAAGAAATCCAAAATGAACTTTAAAAAATCAAGAGAATGTAACTGTGACATGGTAAACCACGACAAAACACTACTGAAATATTCCAACTCTTGCATTTCAACGAAAGAAATTCAAAATGAACTTTGAAACATCATGAGAATGTAAATGTGACAAGGTAAACCAAAAAAACACTAAGTCTGCCAAGGTATACCACGACAAAACACTACTGAAATATTCGAACTCTTGCATTTCAACGAAAGAAATTCAAAATGAACTTTGAAACATCATGAGAATGTAACTGTGACAAGGTAAACCACAACAAAACACTACTGAAATATTCCAACTCTTGCATTTCAATGAAAGAAATCCAAAAAAAACTTTGAAAAATCAAGAGAAGGTAAGGTTGACAAGGTAAACCATGACAAAACACTACTGAAATATTCCAACTCTTGCATTTCAACGAAAGAAATCCAAAATGATCTTTGAAAAATCAAGAGAATGTAAGTGTGACAAGGTAAACCATGACAAAACACTACTGAAATATTCCAGCTCTTGCATTTCAATGAAAGAAATTCAAAATGAACTTTGAAGAATCAAGAGAATGTAACTGTGACAAGGTAAACCATAGCAAAACACTACTGAAATATTCCAAATCTTGCACTTCAACGAAAGAAATTCAAAAATGAACTTTGAAAAATCAAGAGAATGTAACTTTGACAAGGTAACCACAACAAAACACTACTGAAATATTCGAACTCTTGCATTTCAACGAAAGAAATTCAAAATGAACTTTGAAACATCATGAGAATGTAACTGTGACAAGGTAAACAAAAAAAAACACTAAGTCTGCCAAGGTATACCACGACAAAACACTACTGAAATGTTCGAAATCTTGCATTTCAACGAAAGAAATTCAAAATGAACTTTGAAACATCATGAGAATGTAACTGTGACAAGGTAAACCACAACAAAACACTACTGAAATATTCCAACTCTTGCATTTCAACGAAAGAAATCCAAAATGAACTTTGAAAAATCAAGAGAATGTAACTGTGACATGGTAAACCACGACAAAACACTACTGAAATATTCCAACTCTTGCATTTCAACGAAAGAAATTCAAAATGAACTTTGAAAAATTAAGAGAATGTAACTATGACAAGGTGAACCATGACAAAACACTACTAAAATATTCCAACTCTTGCAATTAAACGAAAGAAATCTAAAATGAACATTTAAAAATCAAGAGAATGTAAGTGTGATTAGGTAAACCACGACAAAACACTACTGAAATATTCCAACTCCTGCATTTCAACGAAAGAAATCCAAGATGAACTTTGAAATATCAAGAGAATGTAACTGTGACAAGGTAAAGCACAACAAAACACTACTGAAATATTCCAACTCTTGCATTTCAACGAAATAAATTCAAAATGAACTTTGAAAAATTAAGAGAATGTAACTGTGACAAGGTAAACCATGACAAAACACTACTGAAATATTCCAACTCTTGCATTTCAACGAAAGAAATTCAAAATGAACTTTGAAACATCATGAGAATGTAACTGTGACAAGGTAAACCAAAAAAAAACACTACTGAAATATTCCAACTCTTGCATTTCAACGAAAGAAATCCAAAATGAACTTTGAAACATCAAGAGAATGTAACTGTGACAAGGTAAACCACGACAAAACACTACTGAAATATTCCAACTCTTGCATTTCAACGAAATAAATCCAAAATGAACTTTGAAAAATCTAGAGAATGTAATTATGACAAGGTAAACCACGACAAAACACTACTGAAATATTCCAACTCTTGCATTTCAACGAAAGAAATCCAAAATGAAATTTGAAAAATCAAGAGAATGTAACAGTGACTAGGTAAACCATGACAAAACACTACTGAAATATTCCAATGTAACTGTGACAAGGTAAACCATAACGAAACACTACTGAAATATTCCAACTCTTGCATTTCAACGAAAGAAATCCAAAATGAACTTTGAAAAATCAAGAGAATGTAAGTGTGACAAGGTAAACCGCGACAAAACACTACTGAAATATTTCAACTCTTGCACTTCAACGAGAGAAATCCAAAATGAACTTTGAAAAATCAAGAGAATGTAACAGTGACTGGGTAAACCATGACAAAACACTACTGAAATATTCCAATGTAACTGTGACAAAGTAAACCATAACAAAACACTACTGAAATATTCCAACTCTTGCATTTCAACGAAAGAAATTCCAAGTGAACTTTGAAAAAGCAAGAGAATGTAACTGTGATATGGTAAACCACAACAAAACACTACTGAAATATTCCAACTCTTGCATTTCAACGAAAGAAATCCAAAATGTACTTTGAAAAATCAAGAGAATGTAACTGTGACAAGGTAAACCATGGCAAAACATTAACGAAATATTCCAACTCTTGCATTTCAACGAAAGAAATTCCAAATGAACTTTGAAAAATCAAGAGAATATAACTGTGACAAGGTAAACCATGACAAAACACTACTGAAATATTCCAACTCTTGCATTTCAACGAAAGAAATCCAAAATGAACATTGAAAAATCAAGAGAATGTAGGTGTGATAAGGTAAACCACATCAAAACACTACTGAAATATTCCAACTCTTGCATTTCAACGAAAGAAATCCAAAATGAATTCTGAAAAATCAAGAGAATGTAAGAATGACAAGGTAAACCACGACAAAACACTACTGAAATATTCCAACTCTTGCATTTCAACGAAAGAAATCCAAAATGAACTTTGAAAAATCAAGAGAATGTAAGTGTGACAATGTAAACCACGACAAAACACTGCTGAAATATTCGAACTCTTGCATTTCAATGAAAGAAATTCAAAATGAACTTTGAATAATCAAGAGAATGTAACTGTGACAAGGTAAACCACAACAAAACACTACTGAAATATTACAACTCTTGCATTTTAACGAATGAAATCCAAAATGAACTTTGAAACATCGTGAGAATGTAACTGTGACAAAGTAAACCACAACAAAACACTACTGAAATATTCCAACTCTTGCATTTCAACGAAAGAAGTCCAAAATGAGCTTTGAAAAATCAAGAGAATGTAATTGTGACGAGGTAACCCACGACAAAACACTACTGAAATATTCCAACTCTTGCATTTCAATGAAAGAAATCCAAAATGAACTTTGAAAAATCAAGAGAATGTAAGTGTGACAAGGTAAACCACAACAAAACACTACTGAAATATTCCAACTCTTGCATTTCAATGAAAGAAATCCAAAATGAACTTTGAAATATCAAGATAATGTAATTGTGACAAGGTAAACCACGACAAAACAATACTGAAATATTCCAATGTAACTGTGACAAGGTAAACCACGACAAAACACTACTGAAATATTCCAACTCTTGCACTTCAACGAAAGAGATACAAAATCAACTTTGAAAAGTCAAGAGAATGTAACTGTGACAAGGTAAACCACGGCAAAACACTACTGAAATATTCCAACTCTTGCATTTCAACGAAAGAAATCCAGAATGAACTTTTAAAAATCAAGTGAATGTAACTGTGAAAAGGTAAACCACAACAAAACACTAATGGTGGGATGGGGAGCCGAAAGTTGGGGGGCCCTTGGGGGCTCGGGGGGCATTTGGGGGCTCGGGGCCTTTGGGGGCCCGGAGGGCCCTTTGGGGCTGGGGTAGGAGGGCCCTTTGGGGTTGGGGTAGGAGGGACCGTTGGGGTTGGGGTAGGAGGGCCCTTTGGGGTTGGGGTAGGAGGGCCCTTTGGGGTTGGGGTAGAGGTTAGGATAGGTTAGGTTAGAGTCAGACATGCATTAAGAGAAAGACAGGAACTTTAGATATACAAACCAACAAAGAAAAATACTTGGACTTGCAAACACCGACCCAGACATGCAAACAAATAGAATCAGACGTGCAAACAGAGAAAGACAGGCACTTTAGATATACAAACCAACAAAGACAAATACTTGGACTTGCAAACACCAACCCAGACATGTAAACAGATAGAATCAGACATGCAAACAGAGAAAGACAGGGACTTTAGATATACAAACCAACAAAGACAAATTCTTGGACTTGGAAACACCAACCCAGACATGCAAACAAATAGAATCAAAGTATGGGGCCCGGGGGCATTTGGGGGCTCAGGGGCCTTTGAGGGCCCCGGGAGCATTTGGGGCCCTGGGGGCCCCTTGGGGTTAGGGTAGAGGGGGCCTTTGGGGTTGGGGTAGGGGACCTCACAACATTGTTCAAATGGAACTTGTTTATTATAACGACCACAGAGTTTCACCCTTAAATCCTCTTCTAATCTAAAATGTCTCAAAACGGTTTCACCCAAATAATCCCTAAACGTATTTTCTGCGTGTTCCTTTTGTTTTGGCATCCCTGCGCTGTCACATTTAAATTCCTAGGAAACCATTTCCCGCGTTAATCTCTTCATCTCATAGATGTTCCTAGCTACACTATTATGGTTTCGATAGAATATTAATTTATCTCTGTGACCTAAAGATCGAAGAAGCCGTATTTAACAATAGAATTTCTATCTCTTTAGACTCCCGCATAATTCCAAGATAACAAGTGATGTCGTTTCTAATTCCTGACACTAAAGATCAATGAAGCCATATTTAAAAATAGAATATTAATTTTTCTCTCTAACCTAAAGACCGTTTCTCCCTCAGACCTAAGATCAAAGAAGCCATATTTGTTTCTTAATTCCCCTTTCGTGAATCAATAATTCCCCTTAGAAACAACAAATTAATTTCCTTTTCATGGATCAATACATTCCCCTCGATTATGCAAATCAAGTTCTCGGAAATTCACTTGTCCTAGATCAATACATTCTCCATCGTTTATGTAAATCACCCCCAGTGTCATTACACCTGGACGAACAACAACAAATAAATCAACCTTGACATCATCCATTAGACTCGATCGATAATCTTTGAATAAATTATGTCCCGTCAGCGTTATACTGAATTGTAGATGGCAGCACTCGGTCCCGTCAGTATTCTATGCCTATATATGGTGCCCTGTCACGAGCAATAGGGGCCTTTCTACTCACATATATAAGAGCAATAGCTTTCAAATGATTCGTTAAACATCTCTTTTATAAGTTCTGCTATCCCAATAGCCCCACACTAAAAAATAATTGTGTGAGACTCAACAAAAATTATTTGTAATGTTTATCAACAAAAAAATTGGAATTTCAATGGCTGAAATTAAATATTGGATACCATTTTGGAATTCCATGGTCATTATTGAATTTCCAATTTGTTGAGAAACAAAAATGTTGAATTCCCATATCTGGGAATTCAACATTATACAAACCAACAAAAACAAATACTTGGACTTGCAAACACCAACCCAGACATGTAAACAGATAGAATCAGACATGCAAACAGAGAAAGACAGGCACTTTAGATATACAAACCAACAAAGACAAATTCTTGGACTTGGAAACACCAACCCAGACATGCAAACAAATAGAATCAAAGTAATGGGCCCGGGGGGCATTTGGGGGCTCGGGGGGCCTTTGGGGTCCCCTGGAGACTTTGGTGCCCGGGGGCCCTTTGGGGTTGGGGTAGGGGGCCATTTGGGGTTGGAGAGGGGACCTCACAACATTGTTCAAATGGAACTTGTGTATTATAACGACCACAGAGTTTCACCCTCAAATCCTCTTCTAAATCATCTTCTAAAATCATCTTCTAAAATGCCTCAATCGTTTTCGCTTAAATCATCTTCTAAAATGTCTCAAAACGGTTTCGCCCATATAATCCCTAAACGTATTTTCTGCGGGTTCCTTTTGTTTTGGAATCCCTGCACTGTCACATTTGAAATTCCTAGGAAACCATTTCCCGCGTTAATCTCTTCATCTCATAGATGTTCCTAGCTACACTATTATGGTTTCGATAGAATATTAATTTATCTCTGTGACCTAAAGATCGAAGAAGCCGTATTTAAAAATAGAATTTCTATCTCTTTAGACTCCCACATAATTCCAAGATAACAAGTGATGTCGTTTCTAATTCCTGACACTAAAGATCAATGAAGCCATATAAAAAAATAGAATATCAATTTTTCTCTCTGACCTAAAGACCGTTTATCCCTCAGACCTAAGATCAAAGAAGCCATATTTGTTTCTTAATTCCCCTTTCGTGAATCAATGATTCCCCTTAGAAACAACAAATTAATTTCCCTTTCATGGATCAATACATTCCCCTCGATTATGCAAATCAAGTTCTCGGAAATTCACTTGTCCTAGATCAATACATTCTCCATCGATTATGTAAATCACCCCCAGTGTCATTACACCTGGACGAACAACAACAAATAAATCAACCTTGACATCATCCATTAGACTCGATCGATAATCTTTGAATAAATTATGTCCCGTCAGCGTTATACTCAATTGTAGATGGCAGCACTCTGTCCCGTCAGTATTCTATGCCCATATATGGTGCCCTGTCACGAGCAATAGGGGCCTTTCTACTCACATATATAAGAGCAATAGCTTTCAAATGATTCGTTAAACATCTCTTTTATGAGTTCTGCTATCCCAATAGCCCCACACTAAAAAAAAATTGTGTGAGATTCAACAAAAATTGTTTGTAATGTTTATCAACAAAAAAAATGGAATTTCAATGGCTGAAATTAAATATTGGAGACCATTTTGGAATTCCATGGTTATTATTGAATTTCCAATTTGTTGAGAAACAAAAATGTTGAATTCCCATACCTGAATTGAATTTTCAATTTGTTGACAAAACAACATGTTGGGTTTTGAGTTCCTTATTGAAATCCACAAAAATGGGATGCGAAAGTAAACAGACCACAGAATATTGAAAATAAGACACGTTAAAACGATTTTTCGGGAAAATTTTTTGAAAACAAAAAACTTGAGAACACTTTTAACGAGTTTAAGACGCCGAAAAATGTTTGCCAAAATGAAGCACTGATTGTACCAGAGAAAAATGAGACAAAATTTATTGTACACGCTAGTAGAATGCATATATGGAATTTTGGGAGACGTATAGCCACCACTCTTTTCTTCCTTATTGGTTTAATATCATGAAGAAGGTTTAACGGTGATTCTATGCTCCGTCCTGTGCTATTTGCTTGGTCTACGTTCCTTGGCACCTTTCCAGAGCATGTACTTATGGATTTGCTTGGTTTATGTTCCTTCCTGTGCTATTTGCTTGCCTTATATTCCTTGGTACCTTTCCAGAGCATGTATTTATGGATTTGCTTGGTTTCTATTCCTTCCTGTGCTATTTGCTTACCTTGCGTTCCTTGGTACCTTTCCAGAGCATGTACTTATAGATTTGCTTGGTTTATGTTCCTTCCTGTGCTATTTGCTTGCCTTGCGTTCCTTGGTACCTTTCCAGAGCATGTACTTATGAATTTGCTTGGTTTATGTTCCTTCCTATGCTATTCTAAGGGTTTATGTTCCTTCCTATACTATTCTAAGGGTTTATGTTCCTTCCTATACTATTCTAAGGGTTTATTCTAAGGGCTTCCTATACTATTCTAAGGGTTTATACCTGTCCAGAGCATGTACTTATAGATTTGCTTGGTTTATGTTCCTTCCTGTGCTATTTGCTTGCCTTACGTTCCTTGGTATCTTTCCAGAGCATGTACTTATGAATTTGCTTGGTTTATGTTCCTTCCTATGCTATTCTAAGGGTTTATGTTCCTTCCTAAGCTATTCTAAGGATTTATGTTCCTTCCCATGCTATTTGGGGAGATTACGTTCCTTGGCACCTTTCCAAGGCAGATTACCAGACTGGTTATTGCTATTAATATCAATTGCACAAGGAATTTCACATGGTATACACTACAGTTTGACGTGAACATTGCAAAAAGAGAGCAAACCTATAAAGTGGTCGAACACGTTTTGAAACTATAGTCGAGATTGTATAAAACAATCAGACTGGTTTTTGCTATTGATTGAAAGTACACATGGAGTTGCACAAGAATATGCAGTACAGTTTCACTTGCACATTGCAAAAAGCGAGATATTTATTATAAATTTGGAACAATATCAACGTATGGAAATAGTTAACGATGATAAAATGGTCTTATGACTTGACATAGCTTTACTTCTTCAATGTGTTCTGTATAATAAACAAGTGGCGTTTGAACAGTGTTGTCAATTTAAAATAGAGTTTAACGTTACAGTATACTAAAAAGTTGATACTAAGAGAGATGTAGATGGCAAGAAAAGAATTTTAATAATGGATAGCTTTACTTCTTCGATGTGTTCTGTATAATAAAAAAGTGGCGTTTGAACAGTGTTGTCAGTTTAAAATAGAGTCTAACGTTATAGTATACTAAAAAGTTGATACTAAGAGAGATGTAGATGGCAAGAAAAGAATTTTGATAATGAAATTCAGAACAAACCTTAGAAATCCTTGCAAATCAAGTAGTAAGGTGCATGTGAGTACGAACCTTCAAGGATCATAAGCACCAACGACCCTAACCAGCAAAGACAACAACCCCCCAAAGTCCCCTATCCCCAAACTCGAAGGGCGCCACCCTCCCCTCCAACTTTTTTGCCCCCTCCCCCCATTTTTTGGGGGTATTTTTTGTTAATTTTTTTTAGTTTTTTTATAATTTTTTTTTAACATGATATATTTTTTCAATTTTTTTTTACATGTCTTCGAATGAGATGAAACATACTTAAAACAAAACAAAAAAATCACATTTAATATTTTCCAAACTCAAAATAAGAATGGTGTTAGAGTAAGAAGTGTTAGAGTGAATAAATTTTTTTATCAACATCTTTTGTCAGATACATCGGATAAAATTGACAGAATCTAAGTCTCAGAGTGAACAATTTTTTTTAATCAACATCCTTTGTCAGATACATCAAATAAAAAACACAAAATCTAAATTTCAGAATGAATAAATGCTTTAACAACATCCTTTATCGGATATGTCGGATAAAATTGACAAAATCCAAGTATCAGAGTGATTAAATTCTATATCAACAACCCTTTCTCGAATACATGGGATAAAATTGAAAAAATCAAAGCGTCAGAGTGAATAAATTTTTTATACCAACATCTATTGTCAGATACATCGAATATAATTGACAAAACCTAAGTATCAGAGTGAATAAATGCTTTATCAGCATCCTTTTTCGAATATATCGGATAAAAGTGACAAAATCTAAGTACCAGAGTGAATAAATGCAGTATCAACATCATTGTCGGATTTGTCAGTTAAAATTGACAAGTCGGGTAAAATTGACTAAATCTAAGTGTCAAAGTGAATAATATTTTTTTCTCAACATCCTCTGTCAGATACATTGAATATAATTGACAAAATCTAAGTGTTAAAGTGAATAATTTTTTTTTTATCAACATCCTCTGTCAGATACATCGGATAAAATTGACATTATCTAAGTATCAGACTGAATAAATGCTTTATCAACATCATTTGTCGGATATGTCGGACAATTTTTTTTTATCAAGGAAATATCTGAATGCGTTTAAGGCATAGTACGAATGGCTTGCAAAAACACGAAAATACTGTCAGAATGAATAAATTCTTTATCAACATCCGTTGTTGGATATGTCATTATGAAAAAAATTGTAAGTAAGTAAGTAAGTAACAAACTCTTTCTTGAATTCACCTCTTGGATACACAATACAGAAATTCAATTCAGGAAACTATGAAAAAAAATGAAAAAATTCTTTATTAACATTCATTATCGATTGATGTCGCTTCCTAGACAGACAATACAGCAATTTCACAAAATCTAAGTGTAGGAGTAATTAAATTCTATATCAACATCCATTTCTCAGATACATAGGAAAAAGTTGACAAAATCTAAGTGTTAGAGTGAAAATTTTTTTTTTATCAACATCTTTTGTCAGATACATCAGATAAAATTGACAGAATCTAAGTGTCAGAGTGAATAATTTTTTTTTATCAACATCTTTTGTCAGATACGTCAAATAAAATTGACAAAATCAAAATTTCAGAATGATTAAATGCTTTAACAACATCCTTTATGGGATATGTCGGATAAAATTGACAAAATCTAAGTATCAGAGTGACTAAATTCTATATCAACATCCTTTTCTCGGATACATAGGATAAAATTGACAAATTCTAAGTGTTAGAGTGAATAAATTTTTTTTTATCAACAGCCTTTGCCAGATACATCGTATAAAATTGACACAATCTAAGTATCTGAGTGAATAAATTCATTATCAACATCGTTTTGTCGGATATGTCAGATAAAATTGACAAAATCTAAGTATCAGAGTGAATAATTTTTTTCAACAACATCCTTTGCCAGATACATCGAATAAAATTGATAAAATATAAGTGTCAGAGTGAATAAATTTTTTTATCAACATCCTTTGTCAAATACATCAAATAAAATTGACAAAATCTAAATTTCAGATGAATAAATGCTTTAACAACATCATTTATCGGGTATGTCGGATAAAATTGACAAAATCTAAGTATCAGAGTGAATAAATGCTTTATCAACATCCTTGAAATGCATTATCAACATCATTTGTCGGCTATATCGGATAAAATTGACAAAATCTAAGTCTCAGATTGATTAAATTCTATATCAACATTCCTTTCTCGAATACTTGGGATATACTTGACAAAATCTATGTATCAGAGTTATTAAATTCTATATCAACATCCCTTTCTCAGATACATGGGATAAAATCGAGAAAATCTAAGTATCAGAGTGAATAAATGCTTTATCAATATCCCCTAAATGCATTATCAACATCACATGTCAGATACATCGGATAAAATTGACAAAATCTAAGTACCAGAAAGAATAAATTCGTTTTCAAAGTTTTTATCGGATACATCAGATAACAGTCATAAAATCCAAGTTCTATTCAATTTGACTTCATGCGTCGTTACGTTGAACTTAGGTTAGATCGGTTATAGATGTCAGCAGGGCGACTGGGAAAGCACCTCGGAAATATCAAAACCATGCTCTTAATGCTTAATGCTCTTAGGCTTACTAGGAGTGTCAATAGAAATAATGTTTGGAGTATATTAGTAGTAAAACTAGTAAATGTAGCAGGGGTAGTAGTGTTAGTAGTAGCTTGCACATATTGCCTTTTGTTCAATTGATCTTCTCCTTTAAGCATTCTGTGAAAGTTCCTTCAATCCCTGTTATAGCAATCTTAAATATTTTCACTTTTTTAACTTTAATAAATAAAAATTTATTAAATATTTTAAAGGATAAATATTTGAATATGTATATTAAACTGACAATTTGAATTCATTTATTTTTTTGACTAAAGTGCAAATTATGTCCAAAATTTTTGCCTTAATACCCTTGCCTTTGCTTGGAGTAGTAGAAGCACCGGTAGTAATAGTAGTAAAATTTATAGTAGTAGCTTAAGTAGCTGCAGTAATAATAGTAACAGTAGTAGGAGTAAAAGCCTTAGAATTATGATTCAAATATTTTCTTTTGGTTAGTTAAATGTCCCCCACAACAAGCCCTTTAAATTTCAGCTTTTTTGAAAGAACTGTTCCTAAGATATTGCTGATATGTCCTTTTGACAAATTGCATATAGACAGCGTGTTATGATTCAGTTCAACCCCCCCCCCCCCTGAGCCCTTCCCTGGAAATTTCGCCCTCATACTCTTAGGCGTAGTTGAAATAGTAGTAACAGTAATAGTATTAGCACTACGAGTGGTATTCACAGTAGTAGCAGCAGTAGCATTAACATATTCTCTTTTAGTCAATTGCATGCCCCCTCGTCAAGTCCTGGAAGCTTCAACTTAATACAATTAGCCATTGCGATGACAATGTCGATATGTGCTTTCCATAAACTATATATTCATATACTTCTTGAAATTTTTATCTTAATGCTCTTAGGCTTACTAGGAGTTGCAATAGGAATAATGTTTGGAGTATTTTAATAGTAAAACTAGTAAATGTAGCAGGGGTAGTAGTATTAGTGGTAGCTTGCACGCATTGTCTTTTGTTCAATCGGTCTTCTCCTTTAAGTGTTCTGTGAAAGTTCCAACTTCATATGAAAATCTATTCTACAGATATACTCTTTTGACTTTCTGAATGCACATAGTTTCTTTTAATTTAGTTCAAGTTTACCCTCAAGATTCTCTCAAATTTCACTTTCATTGTGGCCAAGCCTGCTCCGATTTAAATTTAGGACTATACAGTAATTATGAGAAAACCTAAGGAAAAAGAATAGAATTGGGAAAAACCATGGAAAAAATGTGTATTGGCCCATGTTTGGCTGCCTACCAATAGGTTATGACCTTTAATAAAGACAATAGAAGCTTTTATCTGTGTCTGATTGACCCCTCTCTAGTTTTTTACATGCACTTTTTCTACATAATATGGTTGGAGTAAAAAGAAAACTAAAAAAAATTGATTCATACCAGTAATGATATTGTAACGAGTGCCTCGAAATTGGCTACATTTTTTTCTTCTTAAAACTGTTATATTAAAGTTTCTAGCCATATAAAAAACGATCCAAAAAGGTCACAACTCTAAGGAAGAATTTGTATTTGTCTCAGGGTGGTTGTACCGAGCCTATGGCGACCATTAGATATCAAGAAGAGGCTCAGATTGTCTGTTGTTAGTAGACGAGCGGACATGAGAATTGATATTTACAAGCCTGGCGTACAGACGTGCCGGAGATCAGCCTCAAAATTTGCTGCGTTGTTTTTCTTAAAACTACCATATTAACATTTCTGGTCATAAAAGCGATCTAAACATTTCTGGTCACAAAAGCGGTCGCAACAAAAATGAAAATTCGTATTTTTTCAAGGGTGGTTGTTTCGAATTCTTTGGTGACGCCTTGGCCTCCAAAAGTGGATAAGATTGTCTGTGGTTAGAAGACAAGCAATCATAAGAATCAATAAATAGAAGCCTTCTGTATAGCCCTGCCAAGACCCGACACTATACGAAAGTATCGAAATAATACCTCTGGGTGCAGCAAGACACGGATTAGATTTGCTAGAGGAGGAAAGTGACTCTGGCAATGAACTCCCGCTGGAAGGTGTAGCAGACGATGTCATATTAGGAGACTCACTGTTATGTTTGGCTTTGCTGCTGGAGAATTAGAGACAGGAAAAGTATGTGAGGATACTGTTTATCCCATGGTTTAGATATGTATTTAGAATAATGCAGTTACTCTTTTTTCGCGAAGTTCAATTGGATACAAGGAAAAGGATAATTCTTAAAACTAGTTATCAGCATCAGTTCTCCAATGCTTATCAAAAATCCTTCTCTATTTTATCAAAATTTTATTTAATCTTGAAATCGACTATTTTTTTATGTTATTTTTATATGAAAATATTTCTGAGAAATTAGTTTACGGACAAATGCACGAACTATTGGTAAATCCCATAATTTTGGGACACTTCACCTTAGGGATTGTAATTTCACATTATTCATTTGGTTTATTTATTTGCAAAAAAAAACGACAATTTCTAATATTTATTTCTTAAAAGCTTGAACCCTCTATGAGACAATGCTGGTTTTTAAAGTATTTACTTTCTAAAATGTGGATCTTAAAGGCAATAAAGGGCTTAATACACTTTTGTCAATATTTTCAAAAATGTTCAGCGCATCTCGGCAGAAACTGCTATTTTCAAGGCTTTTCCTTGCCCAAAAATAGAAACTCTCTTTTCTTTTCTTTTTATTTTTAATCTTCATAATTCTTAATTTTAAGAACATATTTTCGTCAGCCCTTCATCCATCCATAGAAAAGAAGCAATGACACCCTTGTTTATGATAATATAGAGATGAAAGAGCAATGAAATGTGTCAAATTTCATTTTAATCTAGATTATGTACCAACTTTTTTCAGTAATATTTTTATAAGGAACTTTTTTTATATGAACAATCAGGTACTAATTTCGTAAACTTCATTTGGTTTATACCTGATCCCCCCGGCACTCAATGAGAAGAGGCTCAGGATGCCCTTGATTATGTCATTGTTGCCCTTTTTCGTTACTAGACTAAATTATTATTGCGAAATCTGGTTCTCTATTATTATAGTGGTAAGCCACAATTGCCACCATTATTCGTGTGGTAAGGTACGGGTGTCACCACTTGTTGGTGCAAAAATGGTTTTACACCACTTACTGGAGGGAAAAGTCCCCGGAGGCACCAAATATTATAATGGGATGCCCCAGCACAACGGTTCTGTAAATATAAGGCTTGTTAATACCCAATTTACAGCATACCCTGCCCCAGGGTATGGTAACGTGATCAAGCGGTCAAATGGCCAAACTCCAAGGCCAAGAGTTTACCCAACCTGGGTCACCACTAAAAAAAATCTCTAACTATGTCCTTGGAGGTAACGAACCCCCCTGTCAATATAATAATGACGGTATCTCACAACTCTGCTCCGACCCTGTCTGGGTTTCTGGAAAAATAGTCTACACAGTTGTAGAAAATAGCTTACTTGTAATCTTCCAAAGGTCACACGCATATAACAAAAAAATAGACTTCCCCAAACGGGGTCCCAATGTAGACTAACTCAAAAATAATATTCGTTATGTACAACAACTTTGCATAGGGGTGAACCTAAGTGCGCGCACGTAAGCTAACCTAACCTATGGTTTTGAATAGAACTTGGATTTTGTGACTGTTATCTGATGTATCCGATAAAAACTTTGAAAACGAATCAACATATAGCCGACAAATAATGTTGATAATGCATTTAAAGGATGTTGATAAAGAATTTAATCACTCCGATACTTAGATTTTATCAATTTTATCCGACATATCCGATAACGGATGTTGATAATGAATTTATTCACTCTGACACTTAGCTTTTGTCAATTTTATCCGATGTAACTGGCAAAGGATGTTGATAAAAAAAAATATTCACTCTATCACTTAGATTTTGTCAATTTTAATCTATGTATCCGAGAAAAGGATGTTGATGTAGAATTTAATCACACTGATACTTAGATTTTGTCAATTTTATCTGACATATCCGATAAAGGATGATGTTAAAGCATTTATTCATTCTGATATTTAGATTTTGTCAATTTTTATTCGATGTATCTGACAAAGGATGTTGATAAAAAAAGGTTGTTCACTCTGGCACTTATATTTTATCAATTTTTATTCGATGTATCTTGCAAAAGATGTTGATAAAAAATTATTCACTCTGATGCTTATATTTTATCAATTTTATTCGATGTATCTGCCAAAGGATGTTCAAAAAAAAAAATATTCACTCCGATACTTAGATCTTGTCAATTTTATCCGACATATCCAACAAAGGATGTTGATAATGAATTTATTCATTCTGAAATTTAGATTTTGTCAATTTTATTTGATGTATCTGACAAAGGATGTTGATAAAAAAAATTATTCACTCTGACACTTAGATTCTTTCAAATTTTATCCTATGTATCCGAGAAAAGGATTTTGATATAGAATTTAGTCACTCTGATACTTAGATTTTGTCAATTTTATCCGACATATCCGATAAATGATGTTGTTAAAGCATTTATTCATCTGAAATTTAGATTTTGTCAATTTTATTTGATGTATTTGAAAAAGGATGTTGATAAAAAAATTTATTCACTCTGACACTTATATTTTATCAATTTTATTCGATGTATCTGGCAAACGATGTTGTAAAAAAAATTATTCACTCTGATACTTAGATTTTGTCAATTTTAACCGACATATCCGACAAAGGATGTTGTTAAAGCATTTAATCATTCTGAAATTTAGATTTTGTCAATTTTATTCGATGTATCTGAGAAAGGATGTTGATAAAAAAAATTATTCACTCTGACACTTAGATTCTGTCAATTTTATCCGATATATCTGACAAAAGATGTTGATAAAAAAATTTATTCACTTAAACACTTAGATTTTGTCAACTTTTTCCTATGTATCCGAGAAATGGATGTTGATATAGAATTTAATCACTCCTATACTTAGATTTTGTGAAATTGCTGTATTGTCTGTCTAGGAAGCGACATCAATCGATAATGAATGTTAATAAAGAATTTGTTCAATTTTTTTTCATAGTTTCCTGAATTAAGTTTCCGTATTGTGTATCCATTTCAATTTTAACTGACATATCCGACAAATGATGTTGATAATGCATTTATTCACTCTGGTACTTAGATTTTGTCACTTTTATCCGATATATTCGACAAAGGATGCTGATAAAGCATTTATTCACTCTGATACTTAGATTTTGTCAATTATATTCGATGTATCTTACAATAGATGTTGGTATAAAAAATTTATTCACTCTGACGCTTAGATTTTTTCCATTTTATCCCATGTATTCGAGAAATGGTTGTTGATATAGAATTTAATCAATCCGATACTTAGATTTTGTCAAATTTATCCCATGCATTCTAGAAAGGGTTGTTGATATAGAATTTAATCAATCTGATACTCAGATTCTGTCAATTTTATCCGATACACCCGACAAATGATGTTGATAATGCATTTAGAGGATTTTGAAAAAGCATTTATTCACTCTTATACTTAGATTTTATCAATTTTATCCAACGTATCTGAGAAAGGGTTGTTGATATAGAATTTAATCACTCTGATCCTTAGATTTTATCCGAGATATCCAACAAAGGATGCTGATAAAGCATTTAATCACTCTGATACTTAGATTTTGTCAATTTTATCCGTCATATCCGACAAATGATGTTGATAAAGCATTTATTCAATCTGATACTTAGATTTTGTCAATTTTATCCAGCATATCCGACAAAGGATGCACATTTTGAATCCGTTCCATAAAATAGTTTACCATGTTCTCTCTTGATATAGTAGTTATTGTCTTCTTTTAGTTCGTAATCAGTACAATAATCATTATTCCATTTTGAGTCATACACAATTTTTACTGGTGTGTCATCGACAGGCTCAATATGCTTTTCGTCTTTGGTATTATTTGGTTCATTGACTATTTGATCGATGGCAGTAACGTTTGCTGGTACTTTGTTTTTCATCGATTCATCTTTATATTCCATAGTGATATTTTCTACCAATGCCCTTTTTATTATTCTGGCAATTTCACTGTCTATTATCACATTATTTTTACGCATGTAACAGTTTCGGCACGTAGACAAGATATGGTTTATGATATTAGTAGAAGAGTAGGCCTTTCTTTTTTGATCTTCCGTTGAATGCTAATACCCGAAAGCTGACGATAGGATGTATCAGCAGGTAATGTGTTACCTGCAACAGTAGCACGGAGTTGTCATCTAACATTAACGATTATTTTTATGTTGGCATTCTCTTTGAGTGCAATCATCTCTGGAGATCTCAATCTTGCATATCCACCAACATAAGAGTTGAATTTTTTCGGTACTCCAAATAAATTTAATTCCTTACTCTCATGACAATGCATGTATACATTTCCAATAGTGCTACCACTTGTACTTGTTTCATAGTTTAAATACTTCTCCTTGTCGACATTCAATGCTACAATAACATTGTCATGTGAACACACTTTATTAAAATGCTTCATCTTCACTTTTTTTTAAAGATATGACTTATATGTTTATCGTTCCATCGCGTAGAAAAATAATGACTTAATGCATACAATAAACTAGGTAGTGTCGATAACCCGCCATAAAGTACTAGTGGGAAAGCCACATCGTGTCTCTAAGCAAGCATAGAGTATAATTATTAGAGCCGTAAGCATATTTTATGTCATTTTAAGATACGTAAAAAAAAGTTGAATAGTTTGGAAGTCCAAAAAATTTTAGTCCAATAAAAAAAAGTGCTACTACAAACATTATTTTTATAATAGTAAAGGTCATGACTAACATGTCTATACCATTCTTATTTTGAGTTTGGAAAATATTAAATGTGATTTTTTTGTTTAGTTTTAAGTATGTTTTATCTCATTCGAAGACATGTAAAAAAAGTTGAAAAAATATATCATGTTAAAAAAAATAATAACAAAATAAAAAAAAAATTAAAAAAAAATTCCCAAAAAAATGGGGGAGGGGGCCAAAAAGTTGGAGGGGAGGGGGCGCCCTTCGAGTTTGGGGATAGGGGACTTTTGGTGTTGATGTCTCTGCTTGTTAGGTCGTTGATCCTTGATGGTTCGTACTCACATACACCCTACTACTTGATTTGCAAGGATTTCTAAGGTTTGTTCTGAATTTCATTATTAAAATTCTTTTCTTGCCATCTACATCTCTCTTAGTATCAAATTTTTAGTATACTATAAAGTTAGACTCTATTTTAAACTGACAACACTGTTCAAACGCCACTTTTGTATTATACAGAACACATCGAAGAAGTAAAGCTATCCATTATTAAAATTCTTTTTTGCCATCTACATCTCTCTTAGTATCAACTTTTTAGTATACTATAACGTTAAACTCTATTTTAAATTGACAACACTGTTCAAACGCCACTTGTGTATTATACAGAACACATTGAAGAAGCAAAGCTAGGTCAAGTCATAAGACCATTTTATCATCGTTAACTATTTCCATAGATTGGTATTGTTCCAAATTTATAATAAATATCTCGCTTTTTGCAATGTGCACGTGAAACTGTACTGAATATTCTTGTGCAACTCCATGTGTACTTTTAATCAATTTCAAAAACCAGTCTGATTGTGTTATAGAATCTCGACTTTAGTTTCAAAACGTGTTCGACCACTTTATAGGTTTGCTCGCTTTTTGCAGTGTGCACGTCAAAATGTAGTGTATACCATGTGAAATTCCTTGTGCAATTGATATCAATAGCAATAACCAGTCTGGTGGTAATCTGCCTTGGAAAGGTGCCAAGGAACGTAATCTCCCCAAATAGCATGGGAAGGAACATAAATCCTTAGAATAGCATAGGAAGGAACATAAACTCTTAGAATAGCATAGGAAGGAACATAAACCCTTAGAATATCATAGGAAGGAACATAAACCCTTAGAATAGTACAGGAAGGAACATAAACCATTAGAATAGCATAGGAAGGAACATAAACCAAGCAAATCCATAAGTATATGCTCTGGAAAGGTACCAAGGAACGTAAGGCAAGCAAATAGCACAGGAAGGAACATAAACCAAGCAAATCCATAAGTACATGCTCTGGAAAGGTACCAAGGAACATAAGGCAAGCAAATAGTACAGGAAGGAACATAAACCAAGCAAATCCATAAGTACATGCTCTGGAAAGGTGTCAAGGAACGTAAACCACGCAAATAGCACAGGAAGGAACATAGAATCACCCTTAATCTTCTTCATGATATTAAACCAATAAGGAAGAAAAGAGTAGTGGCTAAACGTCTCCCCAAATTCCATATATGCATTCTATTCACGCTTTTCCTCGTAAAGCTTGAGAAATTTTAGTAAAATGTGAAAACCAAATGTCGGATTTCAGTTCCAATTTGATCACGAAATATTTATTTCTGCGGTAAATGTAAAGAAGACTAAAAGAGAGAAAAAAAATGAAAAACGGAATTACAGTAAAAAAATGCAGTCAAAGATAGTAGATGCTGGAGTTCAATTCTGATTTAATGTTGATTTACAGTGCGTGATTGGAAGGTTTGAGAAAAGTAGAGATGAAAAGAGAAGTGCAAAAAAGAGACAAAATTTGGCGATTCAGCCTGCAATGGCGAGAAATAAAAAGTTGGATGGGCTGTGCCTAGCTAACATAAATAAAATGGATGATAGGGTGAAAAATAAAAAGTTGGATGGGCTGTGCCTAGGTAACATAAATAATAGGGGGGACAAAGAGGTCCAAGACCCACCGGGAAAATTACAAAATTACAATAAGACGAAAAAACTTAGGAGTGAGGAGAAGACCCATGACATATTAAAAGAAACTAAAGATAATCATGACATAGAATTGACTTGTCAACAATGGTTTACGGAGAGATTGGGAGATACTGAATTTTGGGATGGATTGAAGAAAATTGGGAAGAAATTTGAGACTGGTTTTATCAACTCAAAGGAGGGTTTGTTTCTTTATGAGGGGGAGGAATCCCTTGGGGAAGATTCCCTGCGGGAGGACGTGAAAGATAGTCCTTTTCCGCAATGCACAACTGGCGGACAAGTTGTGATCCCTTCACTGAAGCCTTGTCTTTCCAGTCTTTAATTTTATCTTCATCCCTCATCACCGGGCATTATTCACTCAATTGTTTTAGAGGATGGGACCCAAAAAAAACTGATTCATGGCTTGCTCAAAATTTTACTTCATTTCCCTGTACCCTTATTGTTTTCACAGGCCTGTGTATTCTCTGCCTTGGATTTCTTCGAGTTATGCCAAGGGGCAACTTATATTTTAATTAAGATGTGGGGTTGTTTTCACAGATGGAAATTAAGAGACCAGTGCATCCATTTTTTCATGATAGCTGGCATCATCGAATGTGCCAGAACTTTGTTCTACGCTTTACCTAAGTGTGAATTTCATGAGACCGAGAATTTTTTTATTTAATGATGCTGTGCAAAATTAAGTTCCGCAAATCTCGTGGATTCTTCCTTCTTTGAAATCCCAAGCTTAATAAATAGAGCTGTACAGACAATAGCTTTGATTAGTTGGACAGAAATACAGTATGACAATGGAACAAAGCCAAGGGGATTGTATAGTCGTGAAGCCATAAGCCAACGGTTAGCTGCAGTGGAGATGCACAAAAAAAAGAAAGAACAGAAGATAGACAAGTTTGGTTATTTTGAAGTTAAGTGTTATATTTGTAAGGGTGGACCAGCGTGACGCATGAGTGGTCATTTATCATACGGGGGGAGGTGTTGGGGTTCCACCCCTGTTTCTTTTCTTTTCAGATAAATGACCCATTTTCTCTTTTGTAATTATATTTGCCTATAAGATAATTTTTAATCCTAAGTTTAATTCTGGTTGCTAAGCTAGACTTTTTCGCAAGAAGTAAGCTTTCACATAAATTCTATTTTGGTCTTTCTTGTCTGAGCCATTGAAAGACAAAGTTAAGAAAAAGTAGAATTGATTTTGAATGGGGATTGAGAGAATTGGCTAGGGCCAAGCGTAGGTTCACCCCTATGCAAAGTTGTTGTACATAACGAATATTATTTTTGAGTTAGTCTACATTGGGACCCCGTTTGGGGAAGTCTATTTTTTTGTTATATGTGTGTGACCTTTGGAAGATTACAAGTAAGCTATTTTCTACAACTGTGTAGACTATTTTTCCAGGAACCCAGACAGGGTCGGAGCAGAGTTGTGAGATACCGTCATTATTATATTGACAGGGGGGTTCGTTACCTCCAAGGACATAGTTAGAGATTTTTTTAGTGGTGACCCAGGTTGGGTAAACTCTTGGCCTTGGAGTTTGGCCATTTGACCGCTTGATCACGTTACCATACCCTGGGGCAGGGTATGCTGTAAATTGGGTATTAAAAAACCTTATATTTACAGAACCGTTGTGCTGGGGCATCCCATTATAATATTTGGTGCCTCCGGGGACTTTTCCCTCCAGTAAGTGGTGTAAAACCATTTTTGCACCAACAAGTGGTGACACCCGTACCTTACCACACGAATAATGGTGGCAATTGTGGCTTACCACTATAATAATAGAGAACCAGATTTCGCAATAATAATTTAGTCTAATAACGAAAAAGGGCAACAATGACATAATCAAGGGCATCCTGAGCCTCTTCTCGTTGAGTGCCGGGGGGATCAGGTATAAACCAAATGAAGTTTACGAAATTAGTACCTGATTGTTCATATAAAAAAAGTTCCTTATAAAAATATTACTGAAAAAAGTTGGTACATAATCTAGATTAAAATGAAATTTGACACATTTCATTGCTCTTTCATCTCTATATCATCATAAACAAGGGTGTCATTGCTTCTTTTCTATGGATTGATGAAGGGCTGACGAAAATGTGTTCTTAAAATTAAGAATTATGAAGATTAAAAATAAAAGAAAAGAAAAGAGAGTTTCTATTTTTGGGCAAGGAAAAGCTTTGAAAATAGCAGTTTCTGCCGAGATGCGCTGAACATTTTTGAAAATATTGACAAAAGTGTATTAAGCCCTTTATTGCCTTTAAGATCCACATTTTAGAAAGTAAATACTTTAAAAACCAGCATTGTCTCATAGAGGGTTCAAGCTTTTAAGAAATAAATATTAGAAATTGTCGTTTTTTTTTTGCAAATAAATAAACCAAATGAATAATGTGAAATTACAATCCCTAAGGTGAAGTGTCCCAAAATTATGGGATTTAACAATAGTTCGTGCATTTGTCCGTAAACTAATTTCTCAGAAATATTTTCATATAAAAATAACATAAAAAAATAGTCGATTTCAAGATTAAATAAAATTTTGATAAAATAGAGAAGAATTTTTGATAAGCAATTGAGAACTGATGCTGATAACTAGTTTTAAGAATTATCCTTTTCCTTGTATCCAATTGAACTTCGCGAAAAAAGAGTAACTGCATTATTCTAAATACATATCTAAACCATGGGATAAACAGTATCCTCACATAGTTTTCCTGTCTCTAATTCTCCAGCAGCAAAGCCAAACATAACAGTGAGTCTCCTAATATGACATCGTCTGCTACACCTTCCAGCGGGAGTTCATTGCCAGAGTCACTTTCCTCCTCTAGCAAATCTAATCCGTGTCTTGCTGCACCCAGAGGTATTATTTCGATACTTTCGTATAGTGTCGGGTCTTGGCAGGGCTATACAGAAGGCTTCTATTTATTGATTCTTATGATTGCTTGTCTTCTAACCACAGACAATCTTATCCACTTTTTGAGGCTAAGGCGTCACCAAAGAATTTGAAACAACCACCCTTGAAAAAATACGAATTTTCATTTTTGTTGCGACCGCTTTTGTGACCAGAAATGTTTAGATCGCTTTTATGACCAGAAATGTTAATATGCCAGTTTTAAGAAAAAACAACGCAGCCAATTTTGAGGCTGAGCTCCGGCACGTCTGTACGCCAGGCTTGTAAATATCAATTCTCATGTCCGCTCGTCTACTAACAACAGACAATCTGAGCCTCTTCTTGATATCTAATGGTCGCCATAGGCTCGGTACAACCACCCTGAGACAAATACAAATTCTTCCTTAGAGTTGTGACCTTTTTGGATCGTTTTTTATATGGCTAGAAACTTTAATATAACAGTTTTAAGAAGAAAAAAATGTAGCCAATTTCGAGGCACTCGTTAAAATATCATTACTGTTATGAATCAATTTTTTTTAATTTTCTTTTTACTCCAACCATATTATGTAGAAAAAGTGTATGTAAAAAACTAGAGAGGGGTCAATCAGACACAGATAAAAGCTTCTATTGTCTTTATTAAAGGTCATAACCTATTGGTAGGCAGCCAAACATGGGCCAATACACATTTTTTCCATGGTTTTTCCCAATTCTATTCTTTTTCCTTAGGTTTTCTCATAATTACTGTATAGTCATAAATTTAAATCGGAGCAGGCTTGGCCACAATGAAAGTGAAATTTGAGAGAATCTTGAGGGTAAACTTGAACTAAATCAAAAGAAACTATGTGCATTCAGAAAGTCAAAAGAGTATATCTGTAGAATAGATTTTCATATTAAGTTGGAACTTTCACAGAACACTTAAAGAGGAAGATCGATTGAACAAAAGACAATGCGTGCAAGCTACCACTAATACTACTACCCCTGCTACATTTACTAGTTTTACTATTAAAATACTCCAAACATTATTCCTATTGCAACTCCTAGTAAGCCTAAGAGCATTAAGATAAAAATTTCAAGAAGTATATGAATATATAGTTTATGGAAAGCACATATCGACAATGTCATCGCAATGGCTAATTGTATTAAGTTGAAGCTTCCAGGACTTGACGAGGGGGCATTCAATTGACTAAAAGAGAATATGTTAATGCTACTGCTGCTACTACTGTGAATACCACTCGTAGTGCTAATACTATTACTGTTACTACTATTTCAACTACGCCTAAGAGTATGAGGGCGAAATTTCCAGGGAAGGGCTCAGGGGGGGGGGGGGGGGGGTTGAACTGAATCATAACACGCTGTCTGTATGCAATTTGTCAAAAGGACATATCAGCAATATCTTAGGAACAGTTCTTTCAAAAAAGCTGAAATTTAAAGGGCTTGTTGTAGGGGACATTTAACTAACCAAAAGAAAATATTTGAATCATAATTCTACGGCTTTTACTCCTACTACTGTTACTATTATTACTGCAGCTACTTAAGCTACTACTATAATTTTTACTACTATTACTACCGGTGCTTCTACTACTCCAAGCAAAGGCAAGGGTATTAAGGCAAAAATTTTGGACATAATTTGCACTTTAGTCAGAAAAATAAATGAATTCAGTCAGTTTAATATACATATTCAAATATTTATCCTTTAAAATATTTAATAAATTTTTATTTATTAAAGTTAAAAAAGTGAAAATATTTAAGATTGCTATAACAAGGATTGAAGGAACTTTCACAGAATGCTTAAAGGGGAAGATCAATTGAACAAAAGGCAATATGTGCAAGCTACTACTAACACTACTACCCCTGCTACATTTACTAGTTTTACTCCTAATATACTCCAAACATTATTTCTATTGACACTCCTAGTAAGCCTAAGAGCATTAAGATGAAAATTCCAAGAAATATATGAATATACAGGTTATGATAAGCATATATTGACAATTTCATCACAATGGCTAATAGTATTAAGTTGAAACTTCCAGGAGTTGACGAGGGAACATTCAACTGACCAAAAGGGAATATGTTGATACTGCTGCTGCTACTACTGTTAATACCACTACTAGTGCTAATACTGTTACTACTACTGCTATTTCAACTATGCCTAAGAGTATAATGTCAAAATTTCCAGGGAATAACTCAGGGGGCGATTGAACTGAATCATAACACCCTGGGTTCCCTGAGTCGCACTCCTATGCCTTCCCAAGGTCAGAACATAATTTGCACTTTACTGAAAAAATACAAATGTTTTAACTTTTATAACTTTAATAAATCAAATGATATTAACATTTTGATTACTAAATATCAGTATATGTATATTAAACTGACAATGCACATTCATTTGTGTTTTTTCGGTAAAGTGCAAATTATGTTCTGGCCTTGGGAAGGCATAGGGGTTTTGAGCCCTACTCATGAAAATTTCTGCTTGTTTTGAGTTTGACACGGTCATTTATTGTAATTTCTGTTCGTTTGCTTTCAATGCCCATGTCTGTTCTTATAAGTGAGATATTAAGCTCTCGGCAATTTTCAGAAATATGGAAGCAGTGCATTACAACCCTCTTAAAAAACGAAAGATGGAAAGCCTGGTTTTGAAGGTATTTACCCTATTTCTCTCACTTCTATATTCTGGAAACTGTGTGATGGATTCCTTGTAGACTGGCTTAAGGAAAAAATCCAACCTGTTACTAGTCTGAGGCAATTTGGGAACCTATAATTCACTTCAATATCCCATTACCTTGCTCATCTTGAGAACATCATATCAAAAACTCCAGAAAATCCTAATACACAGCTAAATCAATTATCATTCATCTCCAAATCATATTTGATCTTGTTAATCAGAATATATTAGATAACAAACTTGTCAGTGAATCCAACATTAATTCTTCCCTGGTGAAATTGGTTGCCTTATTCTTATCAAATAGATGACAATTATTTAGATATGTGAATCATTATTCCCTGCCACTACAGATGTTAATCAGAATAAGAATATATCATTTATCGGATATGTCGGATAAAATTGACAAAATCTAAGTATCAGAGTGACTAAATTCTATATCAAAATCCTTTTCTCGGATACATAGGATAAAATTTGAAAGAATCTAGAGGTGCCAGAGTGAACAACCTTTTTTTTATCAACATCCTTTGTCAGATACATCGAATAAAAATTGACAAAATCTAAATATCAGAATGAATAAATGCTTTAACATCATCCTTTATCGGATATGTCAGATAAAATTGACAAAATCTAAGTATCAGTGTGATTAAATTCTACATCAACATCCTTTTCTCGGATACATAGATTAAAATTGACAAAATCTAAGTGATAGAGTGAATATTTTTTTTTATCAACATCCTTTGCCAGTTACATCGGATAAAATTGACAAAAGCTAAGTGTCAGAGTGAATAAATTCATTATCAACATCCGTTATCGGATATGTCGGATAAAATTGATAAAATCTAAGTATCGGAGTGATTAAATTCTTTATCAACATCCTTTAAATGCATTATCAACATTATTTGTCGGCTATATGTTGATTCGTTTTCAAAGTTTTTATCGGATACATCAGATAACAGTCATAAAATCCAAGTTCTATTCAAAACCATAGGTCAGGTTAGCTTACGTGCGCGCACGTAGGTTCACCCCTATGCAAAGTTGTTGTACATAACGAATATTATTTTTGAGTTAGTCTACATTGGGACCCCGTTTGGGAAAGTCTATTTTTTTGTTATATGTGTGTGACCTTTGGAAGATTACAAGTAAGCTATTTTCTACAACTGTGTAGACTATTTTTCCAGAAACCCAGACAGGGTCGGAGCAGAGTTGTGAGATACCGTCATTATTATATTGACAGGGGGGTTCGTTACCTCCAAGGACATAGTTAGAGATTTTTTTTTAGTGGTGACCCAGGTTGGGTAAACTCTTGGCCTTGGAGTTTGGCCATTTGACCGCTTGATCACGTTACCATACCCTGGGGCAGGGTATGCTGTAAATTGGGTATTAACAAGCCTTATATTTACAGAACCGTTGTGCTGGGGCATCCCATTATAATATTTGGTGCCTCCGGGGACTTTTCCCTCCAGTAAGTGGTGTAAAACCATTTTTGCACCAACAAGTGGTGACACCCGTACCTTACCACACGAATAATGGTGGCAATTGTGGCTTACCACTATAATAATAGAGAACCAGATTTCGCAATACTAATTTAGTCTAGTAACGAAAAAGGGCAACAATGACATAATCAAGGGCATCCTGAGCCTCTTCTCATTGAGTGCCGGGGGGATCAGGTATAAACCAAATGAAGTTTACGAAATTAGTACCTGATTGATCATATAAAAAAAGTTCCTTATAAAAATATTACTGAAAAAAGTTGGTACATAATCTTGATTAAAATGAAATTTGACACATTTCATTGCTCTTTCATCTCTATATTATCATAAACAAGGGTGTCATTGCTTCTTTTCTATGGATGGATGAAGGGCTGACGAAAATATGTTGTTAAAATTAAGAATTATGAAGATTAAAAATAAAAAGAAAAGAAAAGAGAGTTTCTATTTTTGGGCAAGGAAAAGCCTTGAAAATAGCAGTTTCTGCCGAGATGCGCTGAACATTTTTGAAAATATTGACAAAAGTGTATTAAGCCCTTTATTGCCTTTAAGATCCACATTTTAGAAAGTAAATACTTTAAAAACCAGCATTGTCTCATAGAGGGTTCAAGCTTTTAAGAAATAAATATTAGAAATTGTCGTTTTTTTTGCAAATAAATAAACCAAATGAATAATGTGAAATTACAATCCCTAATGTGAAGTGTCCCAAAATTATGGGATAAACCAATAGTTCGTGCATTTGTCCGTAAACTAATTTCTCAGAAATATTTTCATATAAAAATAACATAAAAAAATAGTCGATTTCAAGATTAAATAAAATTTTGATAAAATAGAGAAGAATTTTTGATAAGCATTGGAGAACTGATGCTGATAACTAGTTTTAAGAATTATCCTTTTCCTTGTATCCAATTGAACTTCGCGAAAAAAGAGTAACTGCATTATTCTAAATACACATCTAAACCATGGGATAAACAGTATCCTCACATACTTTTCCTGTCTCTAATTCTCCAGCAGCAAAGCCAAACATAACAGTGAGTCTCCTAATATGACATCGTCTGCTACACCTTCCAGCGGGAGTTCATTGCCAGAGTCACTTTCCTCCTCTAGCAAATCTAATCCGTGTCTTGCTGCACCCAGAGGTATTATTTCGATACTTTCGTATAGTGTCGGGTCTTGGCAGGGCTATACAGAAGGCTTCTATTTATTGATTCTTATGATTGCTTGTCTTCTAACCACAGACAATCTTATCCACTTTTGGAGGCCAAGGCGTCACCAAAGAATTCGAAACAACCACCCTTGAAAAAATACGAATTTTCATTTTTGTTGCGACCGCTTTTGTGACCAGAAATGTTTAGATCGCTTTTATGACCAGAAATGTTAATATGCCAGTTTTAAGAAAAAACAACGCAGCCAATTTTGAGGCTGAGCTCCGGCACGTCTGTACGCCAGGCTTGTAAATATCAATTCTCATGTCCGCTTGTCTACTAACAACAGACAATCTGAGCCTCTTCTTGATATCTAATGGTCGCCATAGGCTCGGTACAACCACCCTGAGACAAATAAAAATTCTTCCTTAGAGTTGTGACATTTTTGGATCGTTTTTTATATGGCTAGAAACTTTAATATAACAGTTTTAAGAAGAAAAAAATGTAGCCAATTTCGAGGCACTCGTTACAATATCATTACTGGTATGAATCAATTTTTTTTAATTTTCTTTTTACTCCAACCATATTATGTAGAAAAAGTGCATGTAAAAAACTAGAGAGGGGTCAATCAGACACAGATAAAAGCTTCTATTGTCTTTATTAAAGGTCATAACCTATTGGTAGGCAGCCAAACATGGGCCAATACACATTTTTTCCATGGTTTTTCCCAATTCTATTCTTTTTCCTTAGGTTTTCTCATAATTACTGTATAGTCCTAAATTTAAATCGGAGCAGGCTTGGCCACAATGAAAGTGAAATTTGAGAGAATCTTGAGGGTAAACTTGAACTAAATCAAAAGAAACTATGTGCATTCAGAAAGTCAAAAGAGTATATCTGTAGAATAGATTTTCATATTAAGTTGGAACTTTCACAGAACACTTAAAGGAGAAGATTGATTGAACAAAAGACAATGCGTGCAAGCTACCACTAATACTACTACCCCTGCTACATTTACTAGTTTTACTATTAAAATACTCCAAACATTATTCCTATTGCAACTCCTAGTAAGCCTAAGAGCATTAAGATAAAAATTTCAAGAAGTATATGAATATATAGTTTATGGAAAGCACATATCGACAATGTCATCGCAATGGCTAATTGTATTAAGTTGAAGCTTCCAGGACTTGACGAGGGGGCATGCAATTGACTAAAAGAGAATATGTTAATGCTACTGCTGCTACTACTGTGAATACCACTCGTAGTGCTAATACTATTACTGTTACTACTATTTCAACTACGCCTAAGAGTATGAGGGCGAAATTTCCAGGGAAGGGCTCAGGGGGGGGGGGGTTGAACTGAATCATAACACGCTGTCTATATGCAATTTGTCAAAAGGACATATCAGCAATATCTTACGAACAGTTCTTTCAAAAAAGCTGAAATTTAAAGGGCTTGTTGTGGGGGACATTTAACTAACCAAAAGAAAATATTTGAATCATAATTCTAAGGCTTTTACTCCTACTACTGTTACTATTATTACTGCAGCTACTTAAGCTACTACTATAAATTTTACTACTATTACTACCGGTGCTTCTACTACTCCAAGCAAAGGCAAGGGTATTAAGGCAAAAATTTTGGACATAATTTGCACTTTAGTCAAAAAAATAAATGAATTCAAATTGTCAGTTTAATATACATATTCAAATATTTATCCTTTAAAATATTTAATAAATTTTTATTTATTAAAGTTAAAAAAGTGAAAATATTTAAGATTGCTATAACAGGGATTGAAGGAACTTTCACAGAATGCTTAAAGGGGAAGATCAATTGAACAAAAGGCAATATGTGCAAGCTACTACTAACACTACTACCCCTGCTACATTTACTAGTTTTACTACTAATATACTCCAAACATTATTTCTATTGACACTCCTAGTAAGCCTAAGAGCATTAAGCATTAAGAGCATGGTTCTGATATTTCCGAGGTGCTTTCCCAGTGGCCCTGCTGACATCTATAACCGATCTAACCTAAATTCAACGTAACGACGCATGAAGTCAAATTGAATAGAACTTGGATTTTATGACTGTTATCTGATGTATCCGATAAAAACTTTGAAAACGAATTTATTCTTTCTGGTACTTAGATTTTGTCAATTTTATCCGATGTATCTGACAAATGATGTTGATAATGCATTTCAAGGATGTTGATAAAGCATTTATTCACTCTGATACTTAGATTTTCTCGATTTTATCCCATGTATCTGAGAAAGGGATGTTGATATAGAATTTAATAACTCTGATACATAGATTTTGTCAAGTATATCCCAAGTATTCGCTAAAGGAATGTTGATATAGAATTTAATCAATCTGAGACTTAGATTTTGTCAATTTTATCCGATATAGCCGACAAATGATGTTGATAATGCATTTCAAGGATGTTGATAAAGCATTTATTCACTCTGATACTTAGATTTTGTCAATTTTATCCGACATACCCGATAAATGATGTTGTTAAAGCATTTATTCATCTGAAATTTAGATTTTGTCAATTTTATTTGATGTATTTGACAAAGGATGTCGATAAAAAAATTTATTCTCTCTGACACTTATATTTTATCAATTTTATTCGATGTATCTGGCAAAGGATGTTGTTGAAAAAAATTATTCACTCTGATACTTAGATTTTGTCAATTTTATCTGACATATCCGACAAAACGATGTTGATAATGAATTTATTCACTCTGATACTTAGATTGTGTCAATTTTATACGATGTATCTGGCAAAGGCTGTTGATAAAAAAAATTTATTCACTCTAACACTTAGAATTTGTCAATTTTATCCTATGTATCCGAGAAAAGGATGTTGATATAGAATTTAGTCACTCTGATACTTAGATTTTGTCAATTTTATCCGACATATCCCATAAAGGATGTTGTTAAAGCATTTAATCATTCTGAAATTTTGATTTTGTCAATTTTATTTGACGTATCTGACAAAAGATGTTGATAAAAAAAAATTATTCACTCTGACACTTAGATTCTGTCAATTTTATCTGATGTATCTGACAAAAGATGTTGATAAAAAAAAATTTTTCACTCTAACACTTAGATTTTGTCAACGTTTTCCTATGTATCCGAGAAATGGATGTTGATATAGAATTTAATTACTCCTACACTTAGATTTTGTGAAATTGCTGTATTGTCTGTCTAGGAAGCGACATCAATCGATAATGAATGTTAATAAAGAATTTTTTCATTTTTTTTTCATAATTTCCTGAATTGAATTTCTGTATTGTGTACCCAAGAGGTGAATTCAAGAAAGAGTTTGTTACTTACTTACTTACTTACAATTTTTTCATAATGACATATCCAACAACGGATGTTGATAAGGAATTTATTCATTCTGACAGTATTTTCGTGTTTTTGCAAGCCATTCGTACTATGCCTTAAACGCATTCAGATATTTCCTTGATAAAAAAAATTGTCCGACATATCCGACAAATGATGTTGATAAAGCATTTATTCAATCTGATACTTAGATAATGCCAATTTTATCCGATGTATCTGACAGAGGATGTTGATAAAAAAAAATTATTCACTCTAACACTTAGATTTTGTCAATTATATTCAATGTATCTGACAGAGGATGTTGAGAAAAAAATATTATTCACTTTGACACTTAGATTTAGTCAATTTTACCCGACTTGTCAATTTTAACTGACAAATCCGACAATGATGTTGATACTGCATTTATTCACTCTGGTACTTAGATTTTGTCACTTTTATCCGATATATTCGAAAAAGGATGCTGATAAAGCATTTATTCACTCTGATACTTAGGTTTTGTCAATTATATTCGATGTATCTGACAATAGATGTTGGTATAAAAAATTTATTCACTCTGACGCTTTAATTTTTTCAATTTTATCCCATGTCTTCGAGAAAGGGTTGTTGATATAGAATTTAATCACTCTGATACTTGGATTTTGTCAATTTTATCCGACATATCCGATAAAGGATGTTGTTAAAGCATTTATTCATTCTGAAATTTAGATTTTGTGTTTTTTATTTGATGTATCTGACAAAGGATGTGGATTAAAAAAAAAATTGTTCACTCTGACACTTAGATTCTGTCAATTTTATCCGATGTATCTGACAAAAGATGTTGATAAAAAAATTTATTCACTCTAACACTTAGATTTTGTCAACTTTTTCCTATGTATCCGAGAGATGGATGTTGATATAGAATTTAATCACTCCTATACTCAGATTTTGTGAAATTGCTGTATTGTCTGTCTAGGAAGTGACATCAATCGATAATGAATGTTAATAAAGAATTTGCTCATTTTTTTCATAATTTCCTGAATTAAATTTCTGTATTGTGTATCCAAGAGGTGAATTCAAGAAAGAGTTTGTTACTTACTTACTTATTTAGAATTTTTTTTTCATAATGACATATCCAACAACGGATATTGATAAAGAATTTATTCATTCTGATAGTATTTTCGTGTTTTTTGCAAGCCATTCATACTATACCTTAAACGCATTCAGATATTTCCTTGATAAAAAAATTTTGTCCAACATATCCGACAAATGCTGTTGATAAATTATTTATTCAGTCTGATACTTAGATTTTGTCAATTTTATCCGATGTATCTGACAGAGGATGTTGATAAAAAAAATTATTCACTCTAACACTTAGATTTTGTCAATTATACTCGATATATCTGACAAAAGATGTTGAGGAAAAAAATTATTCACTCTGACACTTAGATTTTGTCAATTTTATCCGACATTTCAATTTTAACTGACACTATCCGATATATTCAACAAAGGATGTTGATAAAGCATTTATTCACTCTGATACTTAGATTTTGTCAATTATATTCGATGTATCTGACAATAGATGTTGGTATAAAAAAATTTATTCACTCTGAAGCCTAGATTTTTTCAATTTTATCCCATGTATTCGAGAAAGGGTTGTTTTATAGAATTTAATCAATCCGACACTTAGATTTTGTCAATTTTATCCCATGTATTCGAGAAAGGGTTTTTGATATAGAATTTAATCAATCTGATACTAAGATTTTGCCAATTTTATCCGATAGTACTACTTCTACTGTTACTGTAATTAAGGAGACCAAGGTCATTAAGTTGAAATCTTTAGGGACCGTTTAGGGGGAGTTTCAATTAAACGAAAAAATTATTTGCAGACACATATTAAAAGGGCATATAAGGAATTACATAGACAGCGCTGCACCCTCATAGATAGTAATATCATAACTGTTTTAAAGGAGCTAATTTGATTGGAGATTAAAATCCTAATGCCCTTTTTAAGAGTCAAAAGCTATTGGAGGGCGATCAGCCCTTCACTTTAGCTCATAATTTTCCAAAAATCCTTATGCTTTCTCAAGGAAAGAACAAACTTTGAACTTTACTGAAAAAATGAATTTTAAATGTTTTCACTTTAATCACTTTAATACAAAATGAATGTTTTAACAAATCAGGATTGTCGGTATTACAATAAAGAACGACACCTAGCCCATGTTAACTGAAATATAAATAGGGATTATTTAATTTCCATCAGTATCATGGCTGCAGAGGTGTCCGACACCTAGTAAAGAACAAACCATTGCAGTAAAGAACATTTCATGTTAAAGATAGATCATTGATGCCATAATCATAGTTTGTAGCCAGGTCGTCTCTTACTATTCCAAAGAAAAAAAAACCTTAGGTTTTTTTCTGTTTGTAATCATATAGTAAAGAATGAAAAGATGTTACATTAATGAACGAAGGGTAACCTATAGTAACTGAAGTATAAAATCAAATTACATTAAAAGATGATTGTTGGAATAATTAAATATTTTTTGGGGGGTTTTAAGAAAACCGGGTTGCAGCGGTAGCTAACAACCTAGTAAGAGACGATCACGTCCAATGTTAAGAAATATAAAAACCCATAGCTCCTAAAAAAGGAGTCAGATCAAAACAAAAAGTACACCATTAGAACCACCTTATCCGAAACTCCTGTATATAAAATTTTCTGTCCCTTGGCTTGAACAGCAAGGGAAATGTATTGGCTTGAAAATCAAGAAAAGTGGCAGCTACTACAACATTCTGCCTAAACTGGATATTTTTTTTCTTTCTTTTCCAGAGATAGCTTGGCACTGGAACATCGTAGAGAGTTGTTCAATAGCTAAAAATAAAGGAAATTAATTGGGTTACAAATCTATAGTAACTAAAATAAATTATTTCTAAAAGAGAATAAATTTTTACACCAAAAACTGCATTTTTGATGTCTTTTCACACTGCAGTCTTTCAAACATAATCGTATACCAGCGGTAAGATTTGAACCCACGCCTCCGAAGAGACTGGTGGCTAATACCAGTGCCTTGGACCACTCGGCCAGGCTGCCTCTCATGAATATGTATGTGAATTTGGGTTGCAGCAGTAGCTAGCAACCTAGTAAGAGACGATCAATCCAATGCTAAGATCCGGGTTGCAGCGGTAGCTAGCAACCTAGTAAGAGACGATCACCTCCAATGTTAAGAAATATAAAACCCCCCAACTCCTAAAAAAAGAGTCAGATCAAAACAAAAAGTACACCATTAGAACCACCTTGTCCGAATACTCTATAAAGGAAACTTACCGCCCTTTGGCTTGAATAACAAAGAAAATATATTGGCTTGAAAATACAATAAAGAACGACACCTAACCCATGTTAACTGAAACATAAATAGGGATTATGTAATTTCCATCAGTATCATGGTTGTAGAGATGGCTGAAACCTAGTTGCATTAAATACGATCATTGGAATAAGAAACAATTGCATACATTGGAATTAGCTATCTACTTGATTGTTTTAGACTCGTCTCTTACTATTTCAAATAAGAAAAAGCCATAGGCTTTTTCCTGTTCCGGGTTGCAGCGGTAGCTAGCAACCTAGTAAGAGACGATCACGTCCAATGTTAAGAAATATAAAAACCCATAGTTCCTAACAAAGGAGTCCGATCAAAACAAAAAGTACACCATTAGAACCGCCTTGTCCGAAACCCCTGTATAGGAAACTTTCTGTCCCTTGGCTTGAACAGCAAGGGATATATATTGGCTTGAAAATCAAGAAAAGTGGCAGCTACTACAACATTCTGGCTAAACGGGATATTTTTTTTTCTGTCTTCTTTTCCACAGATAGCTTGGCACTGGAACATCGTAGAGAGTTGTTCAATGGCTCATTTTAAAGGAAATCTCTAGATCTAGCGCCTTTTACACTTAATTTTTTTTTAATTAATTATTTTTTACGAAAAACTTAATTTTGTATATACAATATTGATCAATGACGTCATAGTCGTTGGATGTAGTTATATTACATAAAAGCTCGATCATCGAATTTAAGATGAAACTAAGTAAAGGACAATTATGCCTCCATATATTCACAGTGATGTATAAGATTTCCCATTACATCTGTAAACTGTTCCACAGTTGCCGGTCCATACCTTGGAAGCTTTTCACTAAACATGCAACATTTCGTTTGGATATTACTATGAAGTTTTGCGAAATCAATCTCTAGCTGACTTTTCAACAAAATCTATTCTTTCAGAGATAATTTTAATCTTTAATTTTGAATATTTTTCGTAATCCCGGTAAAACATTCGTAAAATTTTTCTCAATTTACAAAGATCAGCCTGTGCGTTATTTGTAGCTTGTGTAAACTGCAAAAATATCCATGGTATCCGAGCAATAGTTTGAATATTTCAATACAAGCTAGAAAAATACCTTAAAATGTTAAAATTAGCTTTATTTTTGGTTTATATAAAGGACCGACACAGTTCATTATAAATGGGGACTATGCTAATTTCATAGCATATAGCTGAAAACGTAGTAAAGAACAAACCACGGCACATAGCAACTAAAAGATCAGATAATAAAATCATCTTTTGAACGGAAGTTAGCTGTCTGACATGTTGAGGTTTCTCTCTGACTATTTCAAATAAGAAAAAGACATAGGCTTTTTCTTGTTTGTAATCTTGCATAAGGGATCGATATAGTTCATCATAAATTGTGTCAGTCTAGAGGATCTCATATAGTAGTTATTAATAGAAGTTTTGTTTCGACTTAAAAAAAAAAAATCATTATAATAAAGAAGGAACTCTAGTCTATAGTAAATTAAATATTTTATATAAAGGTTTTATTGTAAAGAACGAACTCAAACCCAAAGAAATTGAACCCTGTGGTTCATTCACATATTCTTCATTATTTTAGCTAAAATGTAACTAAAACGAGTTTTTTTAAATGGAAAAGATATTGCTTTTAACTCAACATGTTAAAAGTTCTCCCCGACGTGGAATCAAACCAAGTTCTCCCGCGTAACAAGTGGGTATGCTTAACATTGGATCGTCGAAGACTTATGAAATATAAGTTACATAGAAGATATGCTAATAATTTCATTAATACACTAAAAAAATATATAAGGAATTGCTGTGGTTAATTGTAAATGGCGATTATGTTAGTTTTGTAATAAAGAATGAACTCGTGCCTCTACTAACTTGTATAGGCAACTCAACTATAGTATAGGCTTGCACAGTTATATTTAAAGTCAATATATTAAAAATTCACTGCAACGATGAATCGAACCCCGGTCACCCGTGTGGCAAGCGGCTATGCTTACCATTGTACCATCGGAGACTTAAGAAAAAGTAAGTTACATATAAGACATAATAACAAATTCGGTAATTTTATATTATAGAACTATTAAGTTCACTATAAATAATATTTGAAGGGGAGATGTACCCTGTCGTAATCATGTTAAGGCTTGGTTCAAAAATAATTCATGGGCTTAATTCAAAAGTTTTAGAATAACTAGCAGGGAGGGTATTTTTTAAATGAAAGATTACATATGACATATTCTCTCTCTCTCTCTCTCTCTCTCTCTCTCTCTCTCTCTCTCTCTCTCTCTCTCTCCCTCCCTCTCTCTCTCGATGGCTAACGCATCGTTGTTTTATCTTAGGAAATCTCTGTTCTCACGTTAGATTCCTACACCAGACAAATAATTCATAAATTCAATGGGTGGGATCGGAAGTATTAACAGGATACTGCTCATTTCATTTAATTGTTAATTAATATATATTTGAGGTTTTTCTAAGAACAATTTATTAGCATTTACTTGTTAGTTCAGTTGACTAGCACGTCATTTCTTCATTCTTAGGAGTTCAAATCCTACTCCAGTCAAATATTTCTGAAATCATCGGAAAAATGCTTAGCGAACATCTTAGATCATAACGCAATCTTTTCACAATAGTATTAAGAAAGAAAAACCGTCTTGTCCGGCTTTGTTCAGAGTTCATTGTTCCTCAAGAGCGACGTAGGAAATCGATATTACCGGGTTTGTTTAGATCTCATTTGTCTTCAAGTAAACCATTAGAATCGCTTTGTCCGGGTTTGTTCAGGGTTCATTGACACTTAAGAGTGCCTTTGAAAATGGTCTTGATAAGAGTTCATCGATCCTCAAGAGTGTCTTAATGGGTAACCTTGACAAACAAGGGGATACTCATTCTCTTTGAAAGGTGTAGATGACCGGTGTTATCCATAAGAGACAAGCTACTAACTAGTCAACATTTAGTTTAAAAAGCTAGGGGCTGCTTAAAGGGGTTGCAACCGCCCTCTTATAAGGATAATTTAGATTTATCCTATAGATGAAGTAGAAAATGACTCCTCAACTCTCAACTGTTTATACTAAAATTGAACTTTCGTATAGCAATGCTTCAAGAAAACAGGTTATTCAGGTGTATATGTATTCCAAGATAGCAAAGATTCTATTTGAATAAGTGGGAAGGTATTACTCCAGTCAAGCCTCTGCTCATCACTCTTAAGGTAAATATTTAGTTTTAGTGCTCCGATATTTAAAATTAACGCTTCAGTATTAAAATTGCTTTTTCAGCAATATGAGTGTACTGCATGAACGGTTCATATACACGGTTGACGCACAAACCAACCATTGAGAACAAAAGAACTGTGAAAATAAAAGACTATTTAAATTGGTTTTCTATAGAATTAAGCTAACCAGAATTTTGGCATGACAGTCTTTTGGATTTTTTCGAGCCAATACAGGAGAAAATAACAGAGATTTACACTTCAAATTTATAAATTTTCAACCTTAAATTTCAGTTCGAGTGATCCAATAAACGACCACCATTTTAGTACAAACACATCCGCGACCACACTTAAAATGTCCTATTTAATTTTTTTTTAATATCGTAGCTTGAAACCTCTGCTCTAGAGTTCAGAGATACTCTGAATTTGACGAAATAATTTTCACGACGGTTAAATTTCTTTTTGGGGATTTTTCTCTCCTTTTTCTAAAAATGCACAAATTTCTTTGCAATAAGTTTCTTTGCATTTTCTTTTACAAATAACTTTTGATAATAACTTTAAACGTAACGAATTTTACATATTTAGCAGCACGTCGAAACAGATTCTTCTTATGTAAGTAGGAAGGGCATAATATCTCCTGATTACACTGCGTGCTGCCATCAACAATTAAGTGCGCATGTGCCTAACCATATAGACAATGTATTGATCCACAAAAGGGGAACTAAATTTCCGAGAACTTAATTTATATAATCGAGGGGAATTATTGATTTACGAAAGGGGAATAAAGAAACAAATATGGCTTCTTTGATCTTAGGTCTGAGGGATAAACGCTCTTTAGGTCAGAGAGAAAAATTAATATTCTATTTTTAAATAAGGCTTCATTGATCTTTAGTGTCAGGAATTAGAAATGAAATCACTTGTTATCTTGGAATTATGCGGGAGTCTAAAGAGATAGAAATTCTATTTTTAAATACGGCTTCTTTGATCTTTAAGTCGGAGGGATAAATTGATATTCTAACGAAACCTTAATAGTGTAGCTAGGAACATTTATGAGATGAAGAGATTAACGCGGGAATGGGTTTCCTAGGAATTTCAAATGTGACAGCGCAGGGATGCCAAAACAAAAGGAACACGCAGAAATTACGTTTAGGGATTATTTGGGCGAAACCGTTTTCGACATTTTAGGGAATTATTTAAGCGAAACCGTTTGAGGTATTTTAGAAGATGACTTTAGAAGATGATTTAGAAGATGATTTGAGGGTGAAACTCTGTGGTCGTTATAATACACAAGTTCCATTTGAACAGTGTTGTGAGGTTCCCTACCCCAACAACCCCCCTACCCCAACCCCAAAGGGCTCCGACCCTCCTACCCCAACCCAGAAGGAACCCCCAAGCCCCCAAAGGCCCCCCAGTCCCCCAATGGCCCTCCGGGCCCCCAAAGAGCCCCCCAGGCCCCCAATGGCCCACCAGGCCCCCAAAGGTCCCGCGGCACCCCAAAGGCCCCCGGGCCCCCAAAGGCCCCCGAGCCGCCAAAGACCCCCCCCCAACTTTTTTACTCCCCGTTTTTTAATACTTTTTAATTTGCGCATTTTGAGACGCAAAGGGGCCCCATCCCCCCAGCTTTTGGCTCCCCCTCCCACCATTAGTGTTTTGTCATGGTTTACCATGTCACAGTTACATTCTCCTGATTTTTCAAAGTTCATTTTGAATTTCTTTCGTTGAAATGCAAGAGTTGGAATATTTCAGTAGTGTTTTGTCGTGGTTTACCTTGTCACACTTTCATTCTCTTGATTTTTCAAAGTTCATTTTGGATTTCTTTCATTGAAATGAAGGAGTTGGAATATTTCAGTAGTGTTTTGTCGTGGTTTAACGTGTCACAGTTACATTCTCTTGATTTTTCAAAGTTCATTTTGAATTTCTTTCATTGAAATGCAAGAGTTGGAATATTTCACTAGTGTTTTTTTTTGGTTTACCTTGTCACACTTACATTCTCTTGATTTTTTCAAAGTTCATTTTTGGATTTCTTTCGTTGAAATGCAAGATTTGGAATATTTCAGTAGTGTTTTGTTGTGCTTTACCTTGTCACAGTTACATTCTCTTGATTTTTCAAAGTTCATTTTGAATTTCTTTCGTTGAAATGCAAGAGTTGGAATATTTCAGTAGTGTTTTGTTATGGTTTACCTTGTCACAGTTACATTTCCTAGATTTTTCAAAGTTCATTTTAGATTTCTTTCATTGAAATGCAAGAGTTAGAATATTTCAGTAGTGTTTTCTTGTGGTTTACCTTGTCACACTTATATTCTCTTGATTTTTCAAAGTTAATTTTTGGATTTCTTTCGTTGAAATGCAAGAGTTGGAATATTTCAGTAGTGTTTTGTTGTGCTTTACCTTGTCACAGTTACATTCTCTTGATTTTTCAAAGTTCATTTTGGATTTCATTCGTTGAAATGCAAGAGTAGGAATATTTCAGTAGCGTTTTGTTGTGCTTTACCTTCTCACAGTTACATTCTGTTGATTTTTCAAAGTTCATTATGGATTTCTTTCATTGAAATGCAAGAGTTGGAATATTTCAGTAGTGTTTTGTCGAGGTTTAACGTGTCACAGTTACATTCTCTTGATTTTTCAAAGTTCATTTTGAATTTCTTTCATTGAAATGCAAGAGTTGGAATATTTCACTAGTGTTTTTTTTTGGTTTACCTTGTCACACTTACATTCTCTTGATTTTTTCAAAGTTCATTTTTGGATTTCTTTCGTTGAAATGCAAGATTTGGAATATTTCAGTAGTGTTTTGTTGTGTTTTACCTTGTCACAGTTACATTCTATTGATGTTTCAAAGTTCATTTTGGATTTCATTCGCTGAAATGCAAGAGTTGGAATATTTCACTAGTGTTTTGTTGTGGTTTACCTTGTCACACTTACATTCTCTTGATTTTTCAAAGTTCATTTTGAATTTCTTTCAGTGAAATGCAAGAGTTGGAATATTTCAGTAGTGTTTTGTCATGGTTTACCTTGTCGCAGTTACATTCTCTTAATTTTTCAAAGTTCATTTTAAATTTCTTTCGTTGAAATGCAAGAGTTGGAATATTTCAGTAGTGTTTTGTTATGGTTTACCTTGTCACAGTTACATTCCCTAGATTTTTCAAAGTTCATTTTAGATTTCTTTCATTGAAATGCAAGAGTTAGAATATTTCAGTAGTGTTTTCTTGTGGTTTACCTTGTCACACTTACATTCTCTTGATTTTTCAAAGTTCATTTTGAATTTCTTTCAGTGAAATGCAAGAGTTGGAATATTTCAGTAGTGTTTTGTCATGGTTTACCTTGTCACACTTATATTCTCTAGATTTTTCAAAGTTAATTTTTGGATTTCTTTCGTTGAAATGCAAGAGTTGAAATATTTCAGTAGTGTTTTGTTGTGGTTTACCTTGTCACACTTACATTCTTTTGATTTTTTCAAAGTTCATTTTTGGATTTCTTTCGTTGAAATGCAAGATTTGGAATATTTCAGTAGTGTTTTGTTGTGCTTTATCTTGTCACAGTTACATTCTATCGATGTTTCAAAGTTCATTTTTGATTTCTTTCGTTGTAATGCAAGAGTTGGAATATTTCAGTATTGTTTTGTCGTGGTTTAGCGTGTCACAGTTACATTCTCTTGATTTTTCAAAGTTCATTTTGGATTTCTTTCAGTGAAATGCAAGAGTTGGAATATTTCAGTAGTGTTTTGTTGTGGTTTACCTTGTCACACTTACATTCTATCGATGTTTCAAAGTTCATTTTGAATTTCTTTCAGTGAAATGCAAGAGTTGGAATATTTCAGTGGTGTTTTGTTGTGGTTCACCTTGTCAAAGTTACATTCTCTTGATTTTTCAAAGTTTATTTGGAATTTCTTTCAGGGAATACAATAAAGAACGACACCTAGCCCATTGTAAACTGAAACATAAATAGGGATTATGTAATTTCCATCAGTATCATGGCTTTAGAGATGGCTGAAACCTAGAAAAGAACAAACCATTACAGTAAAGAACATTTCATGTTAAAGATTGATCAATGATGTCATAATCATAGTTTGTAGCCAGGTCATCTCTTACTATTCCAATTAAGAAAAAGCCATAGGCTTTTTCCTGTTTCTAATTTCACATCAAACAAAGAAGTGATTTCATCCTACATTAAGGAATTAACTTTAACCCATACTAACTTAAGTATTAAATCAAACAGTTCGTGGTCTTAATAAAGAGCTGTGTAATGGTTCATTTTAAAGAAAACTGCTGTATATAGAAACGTTTTGTAATTAACAAAATTAATTATTATTATTACATAAAAGCTCGATCTAGTACATTAAAACTGTGGATTATATAAGTTTCATCGGTATCATGGTCTTAGAGATAGTTATAATAGAGAACGAGCACAAAGTTAGCTAATAAGAGACGATCATGCCCCGTAGTAAAAACTAAAACAATCCAAAGCTCATAAAATAGAGCCAGATCAAAACAAGACGTACACTATTAGAATCACCTTGTCAGAAACTCCTACATAGAAATTTCCTTTAACAACAAGGAAATTATATTGGCTTGAAAATCAAAAAATTGGCTGGAACCACGAATTCTGAATACACGTTAATCATTTTTTCTTTCCTTTTTTTCTCGGGTAGCTGGGCAATGGAAAATCCTATAGAGCTGTATAATGACTCATTTTAAAGGAAATTGCTAAATCTAGTGCCTTTTGTAATATAATATTTTTTTATAAATAAAATCAATTTTGAAAAAAATGCTTTGTCGTGTATAGTTATAATATAGACAGACAAGACAGACAGACAGAAAGAGAGACAAGACAGAGAGACAAAACAGACGGACAAGACAGACAGAATGACAGCCAAACATACTGACAGACAGACAGACAGACAGACAAGAAAGACAGACAGACAGACAGACAGGCAGAAAGAATGACAGACAGAAAGACAGACAGATAGACAGACAGGCAGACAGACAAACAGACTAATAAACAAGACAGTCAGACAGTCTCTCTTGTTTGTCTGTTTTGTATTTCTGTATTGTCTGTATTTTCTGTCTGTCTGTATGTCTGTCGGTCTGCTGTCTATCTGTCTGTGTGTCTGTCTCTTCTTTCTTGTCTGTTTTGTCTGTCTCGTCTGTCTTGTCAGTTTGTCTGTCTGTCTGTCTGTTTGTCTCTCTGTCTGTCTCTCTGTCTTGTCTGTCAGTCTTGTCTGTCTGTCTCGTTTGTCTTGTCTGTCTGTCTTATCTGTCAGTCTGTTTGTCTCTCTGCATGTCTCTCTGTCTTGTCTGTCAGTCTTGTCTGACTGTCTTGACTGTCTGTCTTGTCTGTCTGTGTTATCTGTCTGTCTTGTCTGTCTGTCTTTTCTGTTTGTTTTGTCTGTTTTTCTTGTCTGTCTGTCTGTACTGTCAGTCTGTGTTTTTGTCTGGTCTGTCTGTCAGTCTGTCTGTCTGTCTGTCTTATGTGTTTGTGGGTCTGTTTTGTCTGTCTGCCTGTCTATCTGTCTTGCCTGTCAGTCTGCCTGTGTATCTGTCTTGTCTGTCTGTTTGTCTCACTGCCTGCCTGTCTTGTATGTCTGTCTGTCTTCTCTATCTGTCTGTCTGTCATTTCTGTCTGTCTTGTCTTTCTTGTCTGTTTGTCTATTTGTCCGTCTGTCTGTCTGTCTGTCTGTCTTGTCTTGTCTGTCTTGTCTGTCTGTCTTTTCTATCTTTCTTGTCTGTCTTGTCTATCTCTCTTGTCTGTCTGTCTGTCTTGTCTGTTTGTCTGTCTGTCTGTCTGTCTTGTCTGTCTTGTCTGTCTTGTCTGTCTTGTCTGTCTCTCTTGTTTGTCTGTCTGTCTAGTCTGTCTGTCTTGTCTTGTCTGTCTGTGAATTTCTGTCTTTCTTGTCTTTCTTGTCAGTCTTGTCTATCTCTCTTGTCTGTCTTGTCTGTCTGTCTGTCTGTCTGTCTGTGTCCGTCTGTCTTGTCTGTCTTGTCTATCTTAACTGTCTGTCTGTCTAGTCTGTCTATCTTGTCTGTCAGTCTTGTCTGTGTGTCTGTCTGTCTGTCTGTCTGTCTGTGTCCGTCTAACTTGTCTGTCTTCTCTATCTGTCTGTCTGTCCTGTCAGTCTGTCTTGTCTGTCTGTCTTGTCTGTCTGTCTGTCTGTCTTTTCTGTCTGTCCTGTCTGTCTCTCTTGTCTGTCTGTCTTGTCTGTTTGTCTATTTGTCCGTTTGTCTGTCTGTCTGTCTTTTCTATCTTTCTTGTCTGTCTTGTCTATCTCTCTTGTCTGTCTTGTCTGTTTGTCTTGTCTGTATGTCTGTCTGTCTTGTCTGTCTTGTCTGTCTCTCTTTTTTGTCTGTCTGTCTTGTCTGTCTCTCTTGTTTGTCTTGTCTTGTCTGTCTGCCTTTTCTGTCTTTCTTGTCTTTCTTGTCAGTCTTGTCTATCTCTCTTGTCTGTTTGTCTGTCTGTCTGTCTGTGTCCGTCTGTCTTGTCTGTCTTGTCTATCTTGTCTGTCTGTCTGTCTAGTCTGTCTATCTTGTCTGTCAGTCTTGTCTGTCTGTCTGTCTACCTGTCTGTCTGTCTGTCAGTCTGTCTGTCTGTCTGTCTGTCTGTGTCCGTCTAACTTGCCTGTCTTGTCTATCTTGTCTGTCTGTCTGTCTGTCTCTCTGTCTGTCTCTCTGTCTTAACTGTCTGTCTGTCTGCCTTGTCTGGCTGTATTGTCTGTCTGTGTTTTTGTCTTGTCTGCCTGTCAGTTTATCTGTCTATCTTATCTGTTTGTGGGTCTGTCTTGTCTGTGTCTCTGTCTGTCTCTCTGTCTGTCTGCCTCTCTGTCTTTTCTGTCTAGTCTGTCGTGTCTGTCAGTCTGTCTGTCTTGTTTGTCTGTTTATCTCTCTGCCTGTCTGTCTTGTGTGTCTGTCTGTCTTCTCTATCTGTCTGTCTGTCATGTCTGTCTGTCTGTCTGTCTTGTCTTGTCTGTCAGTCTGTCTGTCTTATTCGTCTGGCTGCCTGTCTGTCTTGTGTATCTGTCTGTCTTCTCTATCTGTCTCTCTGTCTTGTCGGTCTGCTATTCTGTCTCGTCTGTTTGTCTTGTCTGTCTGTCTGTCTTGTCTGTCTTTCTTTTTTGTCTGTCAGACTGTCTGTCGGTCTATCTGTCTTGTCTGTCTTGTCTCTCTTGTTTGTCTGTTTTGTATTTCTGTATTGTCGGTCTTTTCTGTCTGTCTTTCTTTCTGTATGACTGTCTGTCTGTCTGCTGTCTACCTGTCTGTGTTTCTGTCTCTTCTTTCTTGTCTGTTTTGTCTGTCTCGTCTGTCTTGTCTGTCTTGTCAGTTTGTCTGTCTGTCTGTCTGTTTGTCTCTCTGTCTTGTCTGTCAGTCTTGTCTGTCTGTCTTTTCTGTCTGTCTTGTCTGTCTGTCTTATCTGTCTGTCTTGTCTGTCTGTCTTTTCTTTTTATCTTGTCTGTTTTTCTTGTCTGTCTGTCTGTATTGTCAGTCTGTGGTTTTGTCTGGTCTGTCTGTCAGACTGTCTGTCTGTCTGTCTTATCTTTTTATGGGTCTGTCTTGTCTGTCTGCCTGTCTATCTGTCTTGCCTGTCAGTCTGCCTGTGTGTCTGTCTTGTCTGTCTGTCTCTCTGCCTGTCTGTCTTGTATGTCTGTCTGTCTTCTCTATCTGTCTGTCTGTCATGTCTGTCTGTCTTGTCTGTCTGTCTGTCTGTATTTTCTGTCTGTCCTGTCTGTCTCTCTTGTCTGTCTGTGTTGTCTTTCTTGTCGTTTTGTCTATTTGTCTGTCTGTTTGTCTCTCTGTCTTGTCTGTCAGTCTTGTCTGTCTGTCTTTTCTATCTTTCTTGTCTGTCTTGTCTATCTCTCTTGTCTGTCTGTCTGTCTGTCTTATCTGTTTGTCTTGTCTGTCTGTCTGTCTTGTCTGTCTTGTCTGTCTTGTCTGTCTCTCCTGTTTGTCTGTCTGTCTAGTCTGTCTGTCTTGTCTGTCTTGTCTTGTCTGTCTGTCTTTTCTGTCTTTCTTGTCAGTCTTGTCTATCTCTCTTGTCTGTTTGTCTGTCTTGTCTCGTCTGTCTGTCTTGTCTCGTCTGTCTGACTGTCTGTCTGTTCGTCTGTCTTGTCTAACTTGTCTGTCGGTCTGTCTGTCTCTCTGTCTGTGTGTTTGTCTGTCGGTCTTAACTGTCTGTCTGTCTGCCTTGTCTGTCTGTCTGTATTGTCTGTCTGTGTTTTTTTCTTATCTGCCTGTCAGTCTGTATGTCTGTCTTGTCTGTTTGTGAGTCTGTCTTGTCTGTCTCTCTGTCTGTCTTGTCTGTCATGTCTGTCTGTCTTGTTTGTCTCTCTGCCTGTCTGTCTTGTGTGGCTGTCTGTCTTCTCTATCTGTCTGTCTGTCATTTCTGTCTGTCTGTCTGCCTCTCTTGTCTGTCTGCGATTCTGTCTTGTCTGTCTGTCTTGTCTGTCTATCTGTCGGTTCATCTGTCTGTCTTGTCTCTCTTGTTTGTCTGTCTTGTCTGTCTGTCTGTTTTGTCTGTCTGTCTTGTCTCTCTGTCTGTCTTTCTGTATGTCTGTCTGTGTTGTGTCTGTCTGTCTGTTTGTCTGTCTCTTCTATCTTGTCTGTCTCGTCTATCTTGTCAGTATGTCTGTCTGTCTGTCAGTTTGTCTGTTTGTTTGTCTCTCTGTCCGTCTCTCTGTATTGTCTGTCAATCTTGTCTGTTTGTCCATTCTATCTTTCTTTTCTATCTGTCTTGTCTCTTTGTCTTATCTGTCTGTCTTGTCTGTTTGTCTTTTCTGTTTCTCTTGTCTGTCTGTCTGTGTTTTTGTCTTGTCTGTCTGTCAGTCTGTCTGTTTATCTTGACTCTTTCTCTGTCTGCCTGTCTATCTGTCTCTCTGTCTTGTCTGTCAGTCTGCCTGTCTGTCTGTACTGTCTGTCTCTCTTGTCTGTCTGCCTCTGTTGTCTGTCTGTGTTGTCTTTCTTGTCTATTTGTCCATCTGTCTGTCTGTCTTGTCTTGTCTGTCTGTCTTTTGTATCTTTCTTGTCTGTCTTGTCTGTATGTCTGACTGTCTGTCTGTCCGTCTGTCTTGTCTATCTTGTCTGTCGGTCTATCTGTGTCTCTGTCCGTCTTGTCTGTCTGTCTGTTGGTCTGTCTTGTTTGTCTGCCTGTCTTGTCTGTCTGTCTGTCTCTCTGCCTGTCTGTCTTTTATGTCTGTCTGTCTTCTCTATCTGTCTGTCTGTCATGTCTGTCTATCAGTCTGTCTGTCTTGTCGGTCTGTGTGTCTGTCTTGTCTGTCTGTCTGTCTATTTGTCTTGTCAGTCTGTCCGTCTTGTCTGTCTGTCTTGTCTGTCTGTCTTGTATGTCTGTCTGTCTGTCTGTCTGTGTCCGTCTGTCTTCTCTGTCTTGTCTATCTTGTCTGTCTGTCTGTATATCTGTCTGTCTGTCTGTCTGTCTTAACTGTCTGCCTGTCTGCCTTGTCTGGCTGTATTGTCTGTCTGTGTTTTTGTCTTGTCTGCCTGTCAGTCTGTCTGTCTGTCTTATCTTTTTGTGGGTGTGTCTTGTCTGTCTCTCTGTCTGTCTGTCTGTCTGCCTGTCTCTCTGTCTTGTCTGTCTAGTCTGCCGTGTCTGTCAGTCTGTCTGTCTTGTATGTATGTCTTGTCTGTTTGTCCGTCTGTCCTGTCTGTCTCTCTTGTCTGTCTGTCTTGTCTTTCTTGTCTGCTTGTATATTTGTCCGTCTCTATGTCTGTCTGTCTTGTCCTGTCTCTCTTGTCTGTCTGTCTTTTATATCTTTCTTGTCTGTCTTGTCTATCTCTCTTGTCTGTCTGTCTGTCTTGTCTGTTTGTCTTGTCTGTCTGTCTGTCTCTCTTGTCTGTCTTGTCTGTCTCTCTTGTCTGTCTTGTCTGTTTGCCCGTCTGTCTTGTCTATCTTGTCTGTCGGTCTGTCTGTCTCTCTGTCTATGTGTTTGTCTGTCGGTCTTAACTTTCTGTCTGTCTGCCTTTTCTGTCTGTCTGTATTGTCTTTCTGTGTTTTTTTCTTATCTGCCCGTCAGACTGTCTGTCTGTCTTGTCTGTTTGTGGGTCTGTCTATTCTGTGTCTCTGTCTGTCTTGTCTGACGTGTCTGTCTGTCTTGTTTGTCTGACTGTTTGTCTCTCTGCCTGTGTGTCTTGTGTGGCGGTCTGTCTTCTCTATTTGTCTGTCTGTCATGTCTGTCTGTCTTTCTGCCTGTCTTGTCGGTCTGCGATTCTGTCTTGTCTGTTTGTCTTGTCTGTCTGTCCGTCTTGTCTGTCTGTCTTTCTTGTCTGTCAGTCTTGTCTGTCTGTCCAACTCTCTGTCTTGTCTCTCTTGTTTGTCTGTGTTGTCTGTCTGTCTGTTTTGTCTGTCTGTCTTGTCTCTCTGTCTGTCTTTCTGTATGTCTGTCTGTGTGCTGTCTATCTGTCTGCCTGTCTGTCTCTTCTGTCTTGTCTATCTTGTCTGTCTCGTCTGTCTTGTCAGTATGTCTGTCTGTCTGTCAGTCTTTCTGTCTGTTTGTCTCTCTGTCCGTCTCTCTGTATAGACTGTCAATCTTGTCTGTCTGTCTTGTCTATCTTTCTTTTCTGTCTGTCTTGTCTGTCAGTCTTGTCTGTTTGTCTTATCTGTCTGTCTTGTCTGTCTGTCTTGTCTGTTTTTCTTTTCTGTCTCTCTTGTCTGTCTGTCTGTCTGTGTTTTTGTCTTGTCTGTTTGTCAGTCTGTCTGTCTGTCTTATCTGTTTGTGGGTCTATCTTGTCTGTCTCTCTTTCTACCTGACTGTCTTGTATGTCTATCTGTCTTCTCTATCTGTCTGTCTGTCATGTCTGTCTATCAATCTGTCTGTCTTGTCAGTCTGTGTGTCTGTCTTGTCTGTCTCTTTGTCTTGTCAGTCTGTCCGTCTTTTCTGTCTGTCTTTCGGTCTGTCTTGTCTGTCTGCCTGTCTTGTCTGTCTGTCTGTTTGTCTCTCTGCCTGTCTGTCTTGTATGTCTGTCTGTATTCTCTATCTGTATGTCTGTCTGTCTGTCTGTCTCTCTGTCTGTCTGTCTTAACTGTCTGTCTGTCTGCCTTGTCTGGCTGTCTGTCTGTGTTTTTGTCTTGTCTGCTTGTCAGTCTGTCTGTCTGTCTTATCTGTTTGTGGGTCTGTCTTGTCTGTCTGTCTGCCTGCCCGTCTCTTTTTCTGTCTGTCTGTCTGCCTGTCTCTCTGTCTAGTCTGTCGTGTCTGTCAGTCTGTCTGTCTTGTCTGTCTTGTATGTATGTCTTGTCTGTTTGCCCGTCTGTCTGTCTTGATTGTCTGTCTTGTCTTTCTTGTATGTATGTCTTGTCCGTTTGTCCGTCTGTTTGTCTATATGTCTTGTCTGTCTTATCTTGTCTGTCTTTTCTGTCTTTCTTGTCTGTCTTGTCTATCTTTCTTGTCTGTCTGTCTGTCTTGTCTGTCTGTCTTGTCTGTTTGTCTTGTCTGTCTGTCTTGTCTGTCTGTCTTGTTTGTCTCTCTCGTGTGTCTGTCTGTCAAGTCTGTCTGTCTTGTCTGTCTGTCAGTCTGTCTGTCTGTCTGTCTGTCTGTCTGTCTGTCTGTCTGTCAGTGTCCGTCTGTCTTTTCTGTCTTGTCTATCTTATCTGTCTGTCTGTCTAGTCTGTCTGTCTTGTCTGTCTGTTTGTCTGTTTTTCTGTCTGTCTGTCTGTCTGCCTGTCTGTTTGTCAGTCTGTCCGTCTGTCTTGTCTGTCTTGTCTATCTTGTCTGTCTGTCTGTCTGTCTCTCTGTCTGTCTGTTTGTCTTAACTGTCTGTCTGTCTGCCTTGTCTGGCTGTATTGTCTGTCTGTGTTTTTGTCTTGTCTGCCTGTCAGTCTGTCTGTCTGTCTTATCTGTTTGTGGGTCTGTCTTGTCTGTCTCTCTGTCTGTCTGTCTCTCTGTCTTGTCTGTCTTGTCTGTCAGTCTGACTGACAAGACGAAAGTCTAGTCTTTCGTGTATGTCAGTCTGTCTGTCTTGTTTGTCTGTCTGTTTGTCTCTCTGCCTGTCTGTCTTGTGTGTCTGTGTGTCATGTCTGTCTGTCTGTCTGTCTTGTCAGTCTGTCTTTTCTGTGTTTCTTGTCTGTCTTGTGTATATCTCTTGTCTGTCTGCCTATCTATCTTGTCTGTTTGTCTGTCTGTATTGTCTGTCTCTCTTGCTTGTCTGTCTGTATAGTCTGTCTGCCTTGTCTGTCTGTCTGTATTGTCTGTCTGTGTTTTTTTCTTATCTGCCTGTCAGTCTGTCTGTCTGTTGTTGGGTCTATCTTGTCTGTTTTTCTGTCTGTCTTGTCTGTCGTGTCTGTCTGTCTTGTTTGTCTGTCTGTTTGTCTCTCTGCCTGTCTGTCTTGTGTGTCTGTGTGTCTTCTCTGTCTGTCTGTCTGTCATGTCTGTCTGTCTGTCTGCCTCTCTTGTCGGTCTACGATTCTGTCTTGTCTGTTTGTCTTGCCTGTCTGTCCGTCTTATCTGTCTGTCTTTCTTGTCTATCTTGTCTGTCAGTCTTGTCTGTCTGTCTGTCGGTCCATCTGTCTGTCTTGTCTCTCTTGTTTGTCTGTCTTGTCTGTCTGTCTGTTTTGTCTGTCTGTCTTGTCTCTCTGTCTGTCTTTCTATATGTCTGTCTGTGTGCTGTCTATCTTTCTGTCTGTCTGTCACTCTCTCTGTCTGTTTGTCTCTCTGTCCGTCTCTCTGTATTGTCTGTCAATCTTGTCTGTCTGTCTTGTCTATCTTTCTCTTCTGTCTGTCTTGTCTGTCTGTCTTGTCTGTTTGTCTTATCTGTCTGTCTTGTCTGTCTGTCTTGTCTGTTTGTCTTTTCTGTTTCTCTTGTCTGTCTGTCTGTCTGTGTTTTTGTCTTGTCTGTCAGTCAGTCTGTCTGTCTGTCTTATCTGTTTGTGGGTCTGTTTTGTCTGTCTCTCTGTCTGCCTGTCTATCTGCCTGTCTGTCTTGTCTGTCAGTCTGCCTGTCTGTCTGTCTTGTCTATCTGTCTGTTTGTCTCTCTGCCTGTCTGTATTGTATGTCTGTCGGTCTTCTCTATCTGTCTGTCTGTCATGTCTGTCAATCAATCTGTCTGTCTTGTTGGTCTGTGTGTCTGTCTTGTCTGTCTGTCTGTTTGTCTTGTCAGTCTGTCCGTCTTTTCAGTCTGTCCGTCTTGTCTGTCTGTCTGTTGGTCTGTCTTGTCTGTCTGCCTGCTTTGTCTGTTTCTCTGTCTCTCTGCCTGTCTGTCTTGTATGTCTGTCTGTCTTCTCTATCTGTCTGTCTGTCATGTCTGTCTATCAGTCTGTCTGTCTTGTCGGTCTGTGTGTCTGTCTTGTCTGTCTGTCTATTTGTCTTGTAAGTCTGTCCGTCTTGTCTGTCTGTCTTGTATGTCTGTCAGTCTGTCTGTCTGTCTGTCTGTGTCCGTCTGTCTTCTCTGTCTTGTCTATCTTATCTGTCTGTCTGTATGTCTGTCTGTCTGCCTGTCTGTCTGTCTGCCTTGTCTGGCTGTAATGTCTGTCTGTGTTTTTGTCTTGTCTGCCTGTCAGTCTGTCTGTCTGTCTTATCTGTTTGTGGGTCTGTCTTGTCTGTCGTGTCTGTCAGTCTGTCTGTCTTGATTGTATGTCTTGTCTGTCTTGTATGTATGTCTTGTCTGTTTGTCCGTCTGTCTGTCTGTCTGTCTGTCTGTCTGTCTGTCCTGTCTGTCTCTCTTGTCTGTCTGTCTTGTCTTTCTTGTCTGTTTGTCTATTTGTCCGTCTGTCTGTCTGTCTGTCTTGTCTTGTCTCTCTTGTCTGTCTGTCTTTTCTATCTTTCTTGTCTGTCTTGTCTATCTCTCTTGTCTGTCTGTCTGTCTTGTCTGTTTGTCTTGTTTGTCTGTCTGTCTCTCTTGTCTGTCTTGTCTGTTTCTCTTGTCTGTTTGCCCGTCTGTCTTTTCTATCTTGTCTTTCGGTCTGTCTGTCTCTCTGTCTGTGTGTTTGTCTGTCGGTCTTATTTGTCTGTCTGTCTGCCTTTTCTGTCTGTCTGTATTGTCTGTCGTGTGTTTTTTTCTTTTCTGCCCGTCAGACTGTCTGTCTGTCTTGTCTGTTTGTGGGTCTGTCTATTCTGTGTCTCTGTCTGTCTTGTCTGACGTGTCTGTCTGTCTTGTTTGTCTGACTGTTTGTCTCTCTGCCTGTCTGTCTTGTGTGGCGGTCTGTCTTCTCTATTTGTCTGTCTGTCATGTCTGTCTGTCTTTCTTGTCTGTCAGTCTTGTCTGTCTGTCTGTCGGTCCAACTCTCTGTCTGGTCTCTCTTGTTTGTCTGTGTTGTCTGTCTGTCTGTTTTGTCTGTCTGTCTTGTCTCTCTTTCTGTCTTTCTGTATGTCAGTCTGTGTGCTGTCTATCTGTCTGTCTGTCTGTCTCTTTTGTCTTGTCTATCTTGTCTGTTTCGTCTGTCTTGTCAGTATGTCTGTCTGTCTGTCAGTCTTTCTGTCTGTTTGTCTCTCTGTCCGTCTCTCTGTATAGACTGTCAATCTTGTCTGTCTGTCTTGTCTATCTTTCTTTTCTGTCTGTCTTGTCTGTCAGTCTTGTCTGTTTGTCTTATCTGTCTGTCTTGTCTGTCTGTCTTGTCTGTTTTTCTTTTCTGTCTCTCTTGTCTGTCTGTCTGACTGTGTTTTTGTCTTGTCTGTTTGTCAGTCTGTCTGTCTGTCTTATCTGTTTGTGGGTCTATCTTGTCTGTGTCTCTGTCTGCCTGTCTCTCTGCCTGTCTGTCTTGTATGTCTATCTGTCTTCTCTATCTGTCTGTCTGTCATGTCTGTATATCAATCTGTCTGACTTGTCGGTCTGTGTGTCTGTTTTGTCTGTCTGTTTGTCTTGTCAGTCTGTCCGTCTTGTCTGTCTGTCTTTCGGTCTGTCTTGTCTGTCTGCCTGTCTTGTCTGTCTGTCTGTTTGTCTCTCTGCCTGTCTGTCTTGTATGTCTGTCTGTCTTCTCTATCTGTCTATCTGTCATGTCTGTCTATCAGTCTGTCTGTCTTGTCAGTCTGTCTGTCTGTCAGTCTGTCTGTGTCCGTTTTTCTTGTCTATCTTGTCTCTAGGTCTGTCTGTCTGTCTGTCTGTCTCTCTGTCTGTCTGTCTTAACTGTCTGTCTGTCTGCCTTGTCTGGCTGTATTGTCTGTCTGTGTTTTTGTCTTATCTGCTTGTCAGTCTGTCTGTCTGTCTTATCTGTTTGTGGGTCTGTCTTGTCTGTCTCTCTGTCTGTCTGTCTGTCTGCCCGTCTCTCTGTCTGTCTGTCTGTCTGCCTGTCTCTCTGTCTAGTCTGTCGTGTCTGTCAGTCTGTCTGTCTTGTCTGTCTGTCTTGTCTGTCTGTCTTGATTGTCTGGCTGTCTTGTCTGTCTGTGTTTTTGTCTTGTCTGCTTGTCAGTCTGTCTGTCTGTCTTATCTGTTTGTGGGTCTGTCTTGTCTGTCTCTTTGTCTGTCTGTCTGTCTGCCCGTCTCTCTGTCTGTCTGCCCGTCTCTCTGTCTGTCTGTCTGTCTGCCTGTCTCTCTGTCTAGTCTGTCGTGTCTGTCAGTCCGTCTGTCTTTTCTGTCTTGTATGTATGTCTTGTCTGTTTGCCCGTCTGTCTGTCTTGTCTGTCTGTCTTGTCTGTGTGTCTGTCTGTCTGGCTCTCTGTCTGTCTGTCTGTCAGTCTGTCTGTCTGTCTGTCTGTCAGTGTCCGTTTGTCTTGTCTTTCTTGTCTATCTTATCTGTCTGTCTTTCTAGTCTGTCTGTCTTGTCTGTCTGTTTGTCTGTCTGTCTGTCTGTCTGTCTGTCTGCCTGTCTGTTTGTCAGTCTGTCCGTCTGTCTTGTCTGTCTTGTCTATCTTGTCTGTCTGTCTGTCTGTCTGTCTGTCTCTCTGTCTGTCTGTCTGTCTTAACTGTCTGTCTGTCTGCCTTGTCTGGCTATATTGTCTGTCCGTGTTTTTGTCTTGTCTGCCTGTCAGTCTGTCTGTCTGTCTGTCTGTCTTGTCTGTCTTGTCTGTCTAGTCTTTCGTGTCTGTCAGTCTGTCTGTCTTGTTTGTCTGTCTGTTTGTCACTCTGCCTGTCTGTCTTGTGTGTCTGTCTGTCATGCCTGTCTGTCTGTCTGTCTTGTCAGTCTGTCTTTTCTGTGTTTCTTGTCTGTCTTGTGTATCTCTCTTGTCTGTCTGTCTATCTATCTTGTCTGTTTGTCTGCCTGTGTTGTCTGTCTCTCTTGTTTGTCTGTCTGTCTAGTCTGTCTGCCTTGCCTATCTGTCTGTCTCCCTGTCTGTCTGTCTGTCTGTCTGTCTTCCTGTCTGTCTCTCTTTCTGTCTGTCTATCCGTCTGTCTTGTCTGTCTTGTCTATCCTGTCTGTCTCTCTGTCTGTCTTAACCGTCTGTCTGTCAGTCTGTCACTCTGTCTGTATTGTCTATCTGTGTTTTTGTCTTGTCTGCCTGTCAGTCTGTCTGTCTTATATGTTTATGAGTCTGTCTTGTCTGTCTATCAGTCTTGTCTGTCCAGTCAGTCTGTCTGTCTGTCTGTCTTGTGTATCTGTCTGTCTTCTCTATCTGTTTGTCTGTCTGTCTGTCTTGTCGGTCTGCAATTCTGTCTTGTCTGTCTGTCCATCTTTGTCTGTCTGTCTTTCTTGTCTGTCTGTCTTTTATGTCTGTCTGTCGGTCCATCTGTCTGACTGTCTGTCTGTCTATCTGTCTTGTCTGTCTCGTCTCTCTTGTTTGTCTGTTTTGTATTTCTGTATTGTATGTCTTTTCTGTCTGTCTGTCTTTTTGTATGTCTGTCTGTCTGCTGTCTTTCTGTCTGTCTGTCTGTCTCTTCTTTCTTGTCTGTTTTGTCTTTCTCGTACTTCTTGTCTGTCTTGTCAGTTTGTCTGTCTGTCTGTCTGTCTGTCTGTTTGACTCTCTGTCTGTCTCTCTGTCTGTCTCTCTGTCTTGTCTGTCAATCTTGTCTGTCTGTCTTATCTGTCTGTCTTGTCTGTCTGTCTTTTCTGTTTGTCTTGTCTGTTTTTCTTGTCTGTCTGTCTGTATTGTCAGTCTGTGTTTTTATCTGGTCTGTCTGTCAGTCTGTCTGTCTGTCTGTCTTATCTGTTTGTGGGTCTTTTTGTCTGTTTTTTATTTCTGTATTGTCTGTCTTTTCTGTCTGCCTGTCTATCTGTCTTGCCCGTCAGTCTGCCTGTGTGTCTGTCTTGTCTGTCTGTTTGTCTCTTTGCCTGTCTGTCTTGTATGTCTGTCTGTCTTCTCTATCTGTCTGTCTGTCATGACTTTCCGTCTTGTCTGTCTGTCTGTCTGTCTTTTTTGTCTGTCCTGTCTGTCCCTCTTGTCTGTCTGTCTTGTGTTTCTTGTCTGTTTGTCTATTTGTCCGTCTGTCTGTCTGTCTGTCTGTATATCTTGTCTGTCTTATCTTGTCTGTCTTGTCTGTCTGTCTTTTCTATCGTTCTTGTCTGTCTTGTCTATCACTCTTGTCTGTCTGTCTGTCTTTTCTGTGTGTCTTGTCTGTCTGTCTTGTCCGTCTTGTCTGTCTCTCTTGTTTGTCTGTCTGTCTTGTCTGTCTATCTTGTCTGTCTTATCTTGTCTGTCTTGTCTGTCTGTCTTTTCTGTCTTTACTGTCTTTCTTGTCTTTCTTGTCAGTCTTGTCTATCTCTCTTGTCTATCTGTCTGTCCGTCTGTCTTGTCTATCTTGTCTGTCTGTCTGTCTTTCTCTCTGTCTGTGTGATTGTTTGTCGGTCTTAACTGTCTGTCTGTCTGCCTTGTCTGTCTGTCTGTATTGTCTGTCTGATTTTTTTTCTTGTCTGCCTGTCAGTCTGTCTGTCTGTCTTGTCTGTTTGTGGGTCTGTCTTGTCTGTTTGTGGGTGTGTCTTGTCTGTCTCTCTGTCTGTCTTGTCTGTCGTGTCTGTCAGTCTGTCTGTCTTGTTTGTCTTTCTGTTTGTCTCTCTACCTGTCTGTCTTGTGTGGCTGTCTGTCTTCTCTAATCTATCTGTCTGTCATGTCTGTCTGTCTGTCTACCTGTCTTGTCGGTCTGCAATTCTGTCTTGTTTGTTTGTCTTGTCTGTCTGTCCGTCTTGTCTGTCTGTCTTTCCTGTCTGTCTTGTCTGTCTGTCTTTCGGCCCATCTGTCTGTCTTGTCTCCCTTGTTTGTCTGTCTGTTTTGTCTGTCTGTCCTGTCTGTCTTGTCTCTCTGTCTGTCTTTCTGTATGTCTGTCTGTGTGCTGTCTATCTGTCTGTATGTCTGTCTGTGCGTCTCTCTCTTCTGTCTTGTCTATCTTGTCTGTCTCGTCTGTCTTGTCAGTATGTCTGTCTGTCTATCAGTCTGTCTGTCTGTTCGTCTCTCTCTCCATCTCTCTGTATTGTCTGTCAATCTTGTCTATCTGTTTGTCTCTCTGTCCGTCTCTCGTAATTGTCTGTCAATCTTGTCCGTCTGTCTTGTCTATCTTTCTTTTCTGTCTGTCTTGTCTGTCTGTCTTGTCTGTTTGTCTTATCTGTCTGTCTTGTCTGTCTGTCTTGTCTGTTTGTCTTTTCTGTTTCTCTTGTCTGTCTGTCTGTCTGTGTTTTTGTCTTGTCTGTCAGTCTGTCTGTCTGTCTTATCTGTTTGTGGGTCTGTCTTGTCTGTCTCTCTGTCTGCCTGTCTATCTGTCTGTCTGTTTTGTCTGTCAGTCTGCCTGTCTGTCTGTTTGTCTCTCTGCCTGTCTGTCTTGTATATCTGTCTGTCTTCTCTATCTGTCTGTCTGTCATGTCTGTCTGTCTTGTCGGTCTGTTGGTCTATCTTGTCTGTCTGCCTGTCTTGTCTGTCTGTCTGTTTGTCTTGTCAGTCTGTCCGTCTTGTCTGTCTGTCTTGTCTGTCTGTCGGTCTGTCTTGTCTGTCTGTCTGTCTTGTCTGTCTCTCTGTCTGTGTGTCTTAACTGTCTGTCTGTCTGCCTTGTCTGTCTGTCTGTCTGTATTGTCTGTCTGTCTGTCTGTATTGTCTATCTGTGTTTTTGTCTTTTCTGCCTGTCAGTCTGTCTGTCTGTCTTGTCTGTTTGTGGGTCTGTCTTGTCTGTCTCTCTGTCTGTCTGTCTGTCTTGTCTGTCAGTCTGTCTGCCTTATGTGTCTGTCTACCTGTCTGTCTTGTGTATCTGTCTGTCTTCTCAATCAGTCTGTCTGTCTGTCTTGTCGGTCTGCGATTCTGTCTTGTCTGTTTGTCTTGTCTGTCTGTCCGTCTTTGTCTGTTTGTCTTGTCTGTCTGTAAATTTGTCTCTCTGCCTGTCTGTCTTGTATGTCTGTCTGTCTTCTCTATCTGTCTGTCTGTCATGTCTGTCTATCAGTCTGTCTGTCTTGTCGGTCTGTTGGTCTATCTTGTTTGTCTGCCTGTCTTGTCTGTCTGTCTGTTTGTTTTGTCAGTCTGTCCGTCTTGTCTGTCTGTCTTGTCTGTCAGTCTGTCAGTCTGTCTGTCTTATTTGTCTGTCTGCCTGTCTGTCTTGTGTGTCTGTCTGTCTTCTCTATCTGTCTGTCTGTCTTGTCGGTCTGCAATTCTGTCTTGTCTGTCTGTCCGTCTTTGTCTGTCTGTCTTGTCTGTCTTTCTTGTCTGTCTGTCTTTTATGTCTGTCTGTCGGTCCATCTGTCTGACTGTCTGTCTGTCTATCTGTATTGTCTGTCTTGTCTCTCTTGTTTGTCTGTTTTGTATTTCTGTATTGTCTGTCTTTTCTGTCTGTCTGTCTTTTTGCATGTCTGTCTGTCTGCTGTCTATCTGTCTATCTGTCTGTGTGTCTGTCTCTTCTTTCTTGTCTGTTTTGTCTTTCTCGTCCTTCTTGTCTGTCTTGTCAGTTTGTCTGTCTGTCTGTCTGTTTGACTCTCTGTCTGTCTCTCTGTCTGTCTCTCTGTCTTGTCTGTCAATCTTGTCTGTCTGTCTTTTCTGTCTGTCTTGTCTGTCTGTCTTGTCTGTCTGTCTTATCTGTCTGTCTTGTGTCTGTCTTTTCTGTTTGTCTTGTCTGTTTTTCTTGTCTGTCTGTCTGTATTGTCAGTCTGTGTTTTTATCTGGTCTGTCTGTCGGTCTGTCTGTCTGTCTGTCTTATCTGTTTGTGGGCCTTTTTGTCTGTTTTTTATTTCTGTATTGTCTGTCTCTTCTGTCTGCCTGTCTATCTGTCTTGCCCGTCAGTCTGCCTGTGTGTCTGTCTTGTCTGTCTGTTTGTCTCTTTGCCTGTCTGTCTTGTATGTCTGTCTGTCTTCTCTATCTGTCTGTCTGTCATGACTTTCCGTCTTGTCTGTCTGTCTGTCTGTCTTTTTTGTCTGTCCTGTCTGTCCCTCTTGTCTGTCTGTCTTGTGTTTCTTGTCTGTTTGTCTATTTGTCCGTCTGTCTGTCTGTCTGTCTGTATATCTTGTCTGTCTTATCTTGTCTGTCTTGTCTGTCTGTCTTTTCTATCTTTCTTGTCTGTCTTGTCTATCACTCTTGTCTGTCTGTCTGTCTTTTCTGTGTGTCTTGTCTGTCTGTCTTGTCTGTCTTGTCTGTCTCTCTTGTTTGTCTGTCTGTCTTGTCTGTCTATCTTGTCTGTCTTGTCTTGTCTGTCTTGTCTGTCTGTCTTTTCTGTCTTTACTGTCTTTCTTGTCTTTCTTGTCAGTCTTGTCTATCTCTCTTGTCTATCTGTCTGTCCGTCTGTCTTGTCTATCTTGTCTGTCTGTCTGTCTTTCTCTCTGTCTGTGTGATTGTTTGTCGGTCTTAACTGTCTGTCTGTCTGCCTTGTCTGTCTGTCTGTATTGTCTGTCTGAGTTTTTTTTCTTGTCTGCCTGTCAGTCTGTCTGTCTGTCTTGTCTGTTTGTGGGTCTGTCTTGTCTGTTTGTGGGTGTGTCTTGTCTGTCTCTCTGTCTGTCTTGTCTGTCGTGTCTGTCAGTCTGTCTGTCTTGTTTGTCTTTCTGTTTGTCTCTCTACCTGTCTGTCTTGTGTGGCTGTCTGTCTTCTCTAATCTATCTGTCTGTCATGTCTGTCTGTCTGTCTACCTGTCTTGTCGGTCTGCAATTCTGTCTTGTTTGTTTGTCTTGTCTGTCTGTCCGTCTTGTCTGTCTGTCTTTCCTGTCTGTCTTGTCTGTCTGTCTTTCGGCCCATCTGTCTGTCTTGTCTCCCTTGTTTGTCTGTCTGTTTTGTCTGTCTGTCCTGTCTGTCTTGTCTCTCTGTCTGTCTTTCTGTATGTCTGTCTGTGTGCTGTCTATCTGTCTGTATGTCTGTCTGTGGGTCTCTCTCTTCTGTCTTGTCTATCTTGTCTGTCTCGTCTGCCTTGTCAGTATGTCTGTCTGTCTATCAGTCTGTCTATCTGTTCGTCTCTCTCTCCATCTCTCTGTATTGTCTGTCAATCTTGTCTATCTGTTTGTCTCTCTGTCCGTCTCTCGTAATTGTCTGTAAATCTTGTCCGTCTGTCTTGTCTATCTTTCTTTTCTGTCTGTCTTGTCTGTCTGTCTTGTCTGTTTGTCTTATCTGTCTGTCTTGTCTGTCTGTCTTGTCTGTTTGTCTTTTCTGTTTCTCTTGTCTGTCTGTCTGTCTGTGTTTTTGTCTTGTCTGTCAGTCTGTCTGTCTGTCTTATCTGTTTGTGGGCCTGTCTTGTCTGTCTCTCTGTCTGCCTGTCTATCTGTCTGTCTGTTTTGTCTGTCAGTCTGCCTGTCTGTCTGTTTGTCTCTCTGCCTGTCTGTCTTGTATGTCTTTCTGTCTTCTCTATCTGTCTGTCTGTCATGTCTGTCTGTCTTGTCGGTCTGTTGGTCTATCTTGTCTGTCTGCCTGTCTTGTCTGTCTGTCTGTTTGTCTTGTCAGTCTGTCCGTCTTGTCTGTCTGTCTTGTCTGTCTGTCGGTCTGTCTTGTCTGTCTGTCTGTCTTGTCTGTCTCTCTGTCTGTGTGTCTTAACTGTCTGTCTGCCTGCCTTGTCTGTCTGTCTGTCTGTATTGTCTATCTGTGTTTTTGTCTTTTCTGCCTGTCAGTCTGTCTGTCTGTCTTGTCTGTTTGTGGGTCTGTCTTGTCTGTCTCTCTGTCTGTCTGTCTATCTGTCTTGTCTGTCAGTCTGTCTGCCTTATGTGTCTGTCTACCTGTCTGTCTTGTGTATCTGTCTGTCTTCTCAATCAGTCTGTCTGTCTGTCTTGTCAGTCTGCGATTCTGTCTTGTCTGTTTGTCTTGTCTGTCTGTCCGTCTTTGTCTGTTTGTCTTGTCTGTCTGTAAATTTGTCTCTCTGCCTGTCTGTCTTGTATGTCTTTCTGTCTTCTCTATCTGTCTGTCTGTCATGTCTGTCTATCAGTCTGTCTGTCTTGTCGGTCTGTCGGTCTGTCTTGTTTGTCTGCCTGTCTTGTCTGTTTGTTTTGTCAGTCTGTCCGTCTTGTCTGTCTGGCTTGTCTGTCAGTCTGTCTGTCTTATTTGTCTGTCTGCCTGTCTGTCTTGTGTGTCTGTCTGTCTTCTCTATCTGTCTGTCTGTCTTGTCGGTCTGCAATTCTGTCTTGTCTGTCTGTCCGTCTTTGTCTGTCTGTCTTGTCTGTCTTTCTTGTCTGTCTGTCTTTTATGTCTGTCTGTCGGTCCATCTGTCTGACTGTCTGTCTGTCTATCTGTATTGTCTGTCTTGTCTCTCTTGTTTGTCTGTTTTGTATTTCTGTATTGTCTGTCTTTTCTGTCTGTCTGTCTTTTTGTGTGTCTGTCTGTCTGCTGTCTATCTGTCTATCTGTCTGTGTGTCTGTCTCTTCTTTCTTGTCTGTTTTGTCTTTCTCGTCCTTCTTGTCTGTCTTGTCAGTTTGTCTGTCTGTCTGTCTGTTTGACTCTCTGTCTGTCTCTCTGTCTGTCTCTCTGTCTTGTCTGTCAATCTTGTCTGTCTGTCTTTTCTGTCTGTCTTGTCTGTCTGTCTTGTCTGTCTGTCTTATCTGTCTGTCTTGTGTCTGTCTTTTCTGTTTGTCTTGTCTGTTTTTCTTGTCTGTCTGTCTGTATTGTCAGTCTGTGTTTTTATCTGGTCTGTCTGTCAGTCTGTCTGTCTGTCTGTCTTATCTGTTTGTGGGCCTTATCTGTTTGTGGGCCTGTTTGTCTGTTTTGTATTTCTGTATTGTCTGTCTTTTCTGTCTGCATGTCTATCTGTCTTGCCTGTCAGTCTGCCTGTGTTTCTGTCTTGTCTGTCTGTTTGTCTCTCTTCATGTCTGTCTTGTATGTCTGTCTGTCTTCTCTATCTGTCTCTCTGTCATGACTTTCTGTCTTGTCTGTCTGTCTTGTCTGTCTGTCTGTCTGTCTTTTTGTCTGTCCTGTTTGTCTCTCTTGTCTGTCTGTCTTGTGTTTCTTGTCTCTTTGTTTATTTGTCTGTCTGTCTGTCTGTCTGTCTGTATATCTTGTCTGTCTTGTATTGTCTGTCTTGTCTGTCTGTCTTTTCTATCTTTCTTGTCTGTCTTGTCTATCTCTCTTGTCTGTCTGTCTGTCTTTTCTGTTTGTCTTGTCTGTCTGTCTTGTCTGTCTTGTCTGTCTCTCTTGTTTGTCTGTCTGTCTTGTCCGTCTATCTTGTCTGTCTTGTCTTGACTGTCTTGTCTGTCTGTCTTTTCTGTCTTTACTGTCTTTCTTGTCTTTCTTGTCAGTCTTGTCTATCTCTCTTGTCTATCTGTCTGACTGTCTGTCTGTCCGTCTGTCTTGTCTGTATGTCTGTCTCTCTCTCTGTCTGTGTGATTGTCTGTCGGTCTGAACTGTCTGCCTTGTCTGTCTGTCTGTATTGTCTGTCTGAGTTTTTTTTCTTGTCTGCCTGTCAGTCTTTCTGTCTGTCTTGTCTGTTTGTGGGTCTGTCTTGTCTGTTTGTGGGTCTGTCTTGTCTGTCTCTCTGTCTGTCTTGTCTGTCGTGTCTGTCAGTCTGTCTGTCTTGTTTGTCTGTCTGTTTGTCTCTCAGCCTGTCTGTCTTGTGTGGCTGTCTGTCTTCTCTAATCTATCTGTCTGTGATGTCTGTCTGTCTGTCTACCTGTCTTGTCGGTCTGCAATTCTGTCTTGTCTGTTTGTCTTGTCTGTCTGTCCGTCTTGTCTGTCTGTCTTTCCTGTCTGTCTTGTCTGTCTGTCTTTCGGCCCATCTGTCTGTCTTGTCTCTCTTGTTTGTCTGTCTGTTTTGTCTGTCTGTCTTGTCTGTCTTGTCTCTCTGTCTGTCTTTCTGAATGTCTGTCTGAGTGCTGTCTATCTGTCTGTATGCCTGTCTGTGTGTCTCTCTCTTCTTTCTTGTCTTTCTTTTCTGTCTCGTCTGTCTTGTCAGTATGTCTGTCTGTCTATCAGTCTGTCTGTCTGTTCGTCTCTCTCCGTCTCTCTGTATTGTCTGTCAATCTTGTCTATCTGTTTGTCTCTCTGTCCGTCTCTCGTAATTGTCTGTCAATCTTGTCTGTCTATCTTTCTGTTCTGTCTCTGTTGTCTGTCTGTCTTGTCTGTTTGTCTTATCTGTCTGTCTTGTCTTTCTGTCTTGTCTGTTTGTCTTTCTTTTTCTCTTGCCTGTCTGTCTGTCTGTGTTTTTGTCTTGTCTGTCAGTCTGTCTGTCTGTCTTATCTGTTTGTGGGCCTGTCTTGTCTGTCTCTCTGTCTGCCTGTCTATCTGTCTGTCTGTTTTGTCTGTCAGTCTGCCTGTCTTTTTGTCTCTCTGCCTGTCTGTCTTGTATGTCTGTCTGTCTTCTCTATCTGTCTGTCTGTCATGTCTGTCTATCAGTCTGTCTGTCTTGTCGGTCTGTCTTGTCTGTCTGCCTGTCTTGTCTGTCTGTCTGTTTGTCTTGTCAGTCTGTCCGTCTTGTCTGTCTGTCTTGTCTGTCTGTCGGTCTGTCTTGTCTGTCTTTCTGTCTTGTCTGTCTTGTCTACCTTGTCTGTCTCTCTGTCTGTGTGTCTTAACCGTCTGTCTTTCTGCCTTGTCTGTCTGTCTGTCTGTATTGTCTATCTGTGTTTTTGTCTTGTCTGCCTGTCAGTCTGTCTGTCTGTCTATCTGTCTTGTCTGTCAGTCTGTCTGCCTTATGTGTCTGTCTACCTGTCTGTCTTCTCAATCTGTCTGTCTTTCTGTCTTGTCGGTCTGTGATTCTGTCTTGTCTGTCTGTCTTGTCTGTCTGTCTGTTTGTCTCTCTGCCTGTCTGTCTTGTATGTCTGTCTGTCTTCTCTATCTGTCTGTCTGTCATGTCTGTCTATCAGTCTGTCTGTCTTGTCGGTCTGTCGGTCTGTCTTGTCTGTCTGTCTTTTTGTCTTGTCAGTCTGTCCGTCTTGTCTGTCTGTCTTGTCTATCTGTCAGTCTGTCTGTCTGTCTGTATGTCTGTCTGTGTCCGTCTGTCTTGTCTGTCTTGTCTATCTTGTCTGTCTGCCTGTCTGTCTGTCTGTCTGTCTTTCTGTCTTAACTGTCTGTCTGTCTGCCTTGTCTGTCTGTGTTTTTGTCTTGTCTGCCTGTCAGTCTGTCTGTCTGTCTTATCTGTTTGTGTGTCTGTCTTGTCTGTCTCTCTGTCTGTCTGTCTGTCTCTATGTCTTGTTTGTCTAGTCTGTCGTGTCTGTCAGTCTGCCTGTCTTGTTTGTCTGTCTGTTTATCTCTCTGCCTGTCCGTCTTGTGTGTCTGTCTGTCTTCTCTATCTGTCTGTCTGTCATGTCTGTCTGTCTGTCTGTCTTGTCGGTCTGTCTTTTCAGTCTTTCTTGTCTGTCTTGTGTATCTCTCTTATCTGTCTATCTTGTCTGTTTGTCTGTCTGTCTTGTCTGTCTCTCTTGTTTGTCTGTCTGTCTAGTCTGTCTGTTTTGTCTGTCTGTCTGTCTTGTCTGTCTCTCTTGTTTGTCTGTCTGTCTAGTCTGTCTGTTTTGTCTGTCTGTCTGTCTGTCTGTCTGTCTGTCTGTCTGTCTGTCTGTATGTCTGTCTGTCTGTCTGTCTGTCTGCCTGTCTGTATTTCCGTCTGTCTTGTCTATCTTGTCTGTCTCTCTGTCTGTTTGTCTTAACCGTCTGTCTGTCTGCCTTGTCTGTCTGTATTCTCTATCTGTGTTTTTGTCTTGTCCGCCTGTCAGTCTGTCTGTCTGTCTTATCTATTTGTGCTTCTGTCTTGTCTGTCTCTCTGTCTGTCTGTCTATCTGTCTTGTCTGTCAGTCTGTCAGTCTGTCTGCCTTATGTGTCTGTCTACCTGTCTGTCTTGTGTATCTGTCTGTCTTCTCAATCTATCTGTCTGTCTTTCTGTCTGTCTTGTCGGTCTGCCATTCTGTCTTGTCTGTCTTTCCGTCTTTTTCTGTCCGTCTTGTCTGTCTTGTCCGTCTTTCTTGTCTGTCTGTTTTTTATGTCTGTCCGTCGGTCCATCTGTCTGACTGTCTGTCAGTCTATCTGTCTTGTCTCTCTTGTTTGTCTGTTTTGTCCATCTGTATTGTCTGTCTTTTCTGTATATCTGTCTGTCTGTTGTCTATCTCTCTGTCTGTCTGTGTTTATGTATCTTCTTTCTTGTCTGTTTTGTCTATCTCTTCTGTCTTGTCTGTCTTGTCAGTTTGTCTGTCTTTCTGTCTGTTTGTTTCTCTGTCTGTCTCTCTGTCTTGTCTCTCTTTCTTGTCTGTCAGTCTTGTCTGTCTGTCTCTTCTGTCTTGTCTATCTTGACTGTCTCGTCAGTCTTGTCAGTATGTCTGTCTGTCTGTCAGTCTGTTTGTCTGTTTGTCTCTCTCTCCGTCTCTCTTAATTGTCTGTCAATCTTGTCTGTCTGTCTTGTCTATCTTTCTTTTCTGTCTGCCTTGTCTGTCTGTCTTGTCTGTTTCTCTTGTCTGTCTGTCTGTCTGTGTTTTTGTCTTTTCTGTCAGTCTGTCTGTCTTATCTGTTTGTGGGTCTGTCTTGTCTGTCTCTCTGTCTGCCTGTCTATCTGTCTGTCTGTCGGTCTTGTCTGTCAGTCTGCCTGTCTGTCTGTCTTGTCTGTCTGTCTGTTTGTCTCTCTGCCTGTCTGTCTTGTATGTCTGTCTGTCTTCTCTATCTGTCTGTCTGTCATTTCTGTCTATCAGTCTGTCTGTCTTGTCGGTCTGTCGGACTGTCCTGTCTGTCTGCCTTTCTTGTCTGTCTGTCTGTTTGTCTTAACAGTCTGTCCGTCTTGTCTGTCTGTCGGTCTGTCTTATCTGTCTGCCTGTCTTGTCTGTCTGTCTGTTTGTCTCTCTGGCTGTATGTCTTGCATGTCTGTCTGTCTTCTCTATCTTTCTGTCTGTCTTGTCTGTCTATCAGTCTGTCTGCCTTGTCGGTCTGTGTGTCTGTCTTGTCTGTCTGTCTGTTTGTCTGTCTGTCAGTCTGTCTGTCTGTCTGTCTGTCTGTGTCCGTCTGTCTTGTCTGTTTTGTCTGTCTTTCTGTCTGTCTGTCTTAACTGTCTGTCTGTCTGCCTTGTCTGTCTGTGTTTTGTCTTGTCTGCCTGACAGTCTGTCTGTCTGTCTTATCTGTTTGTGGGTCTGTCTTGTCTGTCTCTCTGTCTGTCTGTCTGTCTCTCAGTCTTGTCTGTCTAGTCTGTCATGTCTGTCAGTCTGCCCGTCTTGTTTGTCTGTCTGTTTATCTCTCTGCCTGTCCGTCTTGTGTGTCTGTCTGTCTTCTCTATCTGTCTGTCTATCATGTCTGTCTGTCTTGTCGGTCTGTTTTTTCTGTCTTTCTTGTCTGTCTTGTGTATCTCTCTTGTCTGTCTGTCTGTCTATCTTGTCTGTTTGTCTGTCTGTCTTGTCTGTCTCTCTTGTTTGTCTGTCTGTCTAGTCTGTCTGTCTTGTCTGTCTGTCTTGTCTGTCTGTCTGTCTAACTTGTCTGTCTGTCTGTGTGTTTGTCTGTCTGTCTGTCTGTCTGTCGGTCTGTCTGTCTGTCTGTGTCTGTCCGTCTGTCTTGTCTATCTTGTCTGTCTCTCTGTCTGTGTGTCTTAACCGTCTGTCTGTCTGCCTTGTCTGTCTGTCTGTATGTATTGTCTATCTGTGTTTTTGTCTTGTCTGCCTGTCAGTCTGTCTGTATGTCTTATATTTTTGTGGATCTGTCTTGTCTGTCTCTCTGTCTGTCTGTCTATCTGTCTTTTCTATCAGTCTGTCAGTCTGTCTGCCTTATGTGTCTGTCTACCTGTCTGTCTTGTGTATCTGTCTGTCTTCTCAATCCGTCTGTCTGTCTGTCTGTCTGTCCGTCTGTCTTGTCTGTCTTGTCTATCTTGTCTGTCTGTCTGTCTGTCTTTGTGTCTGTCTGTCTGTCTGGCTTAACTGTCTGTCTGTCTGCTTTGTCTGTCTGTCTGTGTTTTTGTCTTGTCTACCTGTCAGTCTGTCTGTCTGTCTTATCTGTTTGTGGGTCTGTCTTGTCTGTCTCTCTGTCTTGTCTGTCGTGTCTGTCAGTCAGTCGGTCTTGTTTGTCTGTCTGTTTGTCTCTCTGCCTGTCTGTCTTGCGTTACTGTCTGTCTTCTCTATCTGTCTGTCTGTCTGTCTTGTCGGTGCAGGGCCAGTGAGAACCTTAAAGGATACGTATAGCCAAAGCTTTGCACCCCAAACAACAGAAAATGTCTCATATTTTAAAAATTTTTTAAGAAATCTAATAAGTTCAAAAACAATAAAAGGAAGTTTCAATGTAATTTAAGATTGTCGCATTTTATCCAGGGATCTAATTGGGATACAAAATTTGATGACTTAATAATTAGAACCATCCAGGACTGTTATTTACTAATAAAAATTTCAAATGCAAACAATGCACTAGGCTTCAACAAACACCTGTTTTTCAAATCCCGCCACAATTTCAAAGGAAGCATAAGTTACACCTTCTCATTTTGGACACACAAAATACAGAGAAAGATCAGGATATGTGAAGCATACCCTTATCTCTGACAGTGTTTGACTCCAGATTCAAATTGTCAGCTTTATGTTTACAAGCTCCAGAAATTTCAGAAGGAACAACAAAAAGATTCGCCGCATTTTCCATTAATAACTTAGTATTTCCACTTCCAAAAATATCTTTATCACCATTTGAGGAGGTATCTTCAGCTTCTACAAAATTAGAATAAAAATCATACAGAAACGCTCACAACAAAACAAGTTGAAGTCATAAAACATTCAGAATACCATACAATCTTTGTATGGTAGTTCGTGAAGGATTAAAGATAAATTGATCCTCCCAGCATCTAGAAACTATGTAAATATATAAAAAGGTGAAGAGTAAAGGGTTTGGAAAACAAAAAAAAATATTATGAAGATAATGGCAAATAATTGTAAGTTCTGTCAAAAACAATTTTCATCAAAATTGATGCAATATACCTAGTAGACTGCCAACCACCCATAGTAGAAGAAAGCTTAAGACTTTCTGTCTTGTCTGTCTGTCTTTCTGTCTGTCTGTCTGTCTTGTCTGTCTGTCTGTCTGTCTGTCTGTCTGTCTGTCTGTCTGTCTGTCTGTCTGTCTGTCTGTCTGTCTGTCTGTCTGTCTGTCCGTCTGTCTTGTCTATCTTGTCTGTCTCTCTGTCTGTGTGTCTTAACCGTCTGTCTGTCTGCCTTGTCTGTCTGTCTGTCTGTATTCTCTATCTGTGTTTTTGTCTTGTCTGCCTGTCAGTCTGTCTGTCTGTCTTATCTATTTGTGGGTCTGTCTTGTCTGTCTCTCTGTCTGTCGGTCTATCTGTCTTGTCTGTCTGTCTGTCTGCCTTATGTGTCGGTCTACCTGTCTTTCTTGTGTATCTGTCTGTCTTCTCAATCTGTATGTCTGTCTTTCTGTCTGTCTTGTCGGTCTGCGATTCTGTCTTGTCTGTTTGTCTTGTCTGTCTGTCCGTCTTTGTCTGTCTGTCTTGTCTGTCTTGTCCGTCTTTCTTGTCTGTCTGTTTTTTATGTCTGTCTGTCGGTCCATCGGTCTGACTGTCTGTCTGTCTATCTGTCTTGTCTCTCTTGTTTGTCTGTTTTGTCTGTCTGTTTTGTCTGTCTGTATTGTCTGTCTTTTCTGTATGTCTGTCTGTCTGTTGTCTATCTGTCTGTCTGTCTGTGTGTCTGTCTCTTCTTTCTTGTCTGTTTTGTCTGTCTCGTCTGTCTTGTCTGTCTTGTCAGTTTGTCTGTCATTCTGTCTGTCTGTCTGTATGTCTCTCTGTCTGTCTCTCTGTCTTGTCTCTCTGTCTTGTCTGTCAGTCTTGTCTGTCTGTCTCTTCTGTCTTGTCTATCTTGTCTGTCTCTTCTGTCTTGTCAGTATGTATGTCTGTCTGTCAGTCTGTCTGTCTGTTGTCTCTCTCTCCGTCTCTCTGTATTGTCTGTCAATCTTGTCTGTCTGTTTGTCTCTCTGTCCGTCTCTCTTAATTGTCTGTCAATCTTGTCTGTCTGTCTTGTCTATCTTTCTTTTCTGTCTGCCTTGTCTGTCTGTCTTGTCTGTTTGTCTTATCTGTCTGTCTTGTCTGTCTGTTTTTTCTGTTTGTCTTGTCTGTTTCTCTTGTCTGTCTGTCTGTCTGTGTTTTTGTCTTGTCTGTCAGTCTGTCTGTCTGTCTTATCTGTTTGTGGGTCTGTCTTGTCTGTCTCTCTGTCTGCCTGTCTATCTGTCTGTCTGTCGGTCTTGTCTGTCACTCTGCCTGTCTGTCTGTCTTGTCTGTCTGTCAGTTATTCTCTCTGCCTGTCTGTCTGGTATGTCTGTCTGTCTTCTCTATCTGTCTGTCTGTCATATCTGTCTATCAGTCTGTCTGTCTTGTCTGTCTGCCTGTCTTGTCTGTCTGCCTGTCTTGTCTGTCTGTCTGTTTGTCTCTCTGCCTGTCTGTCTGTCTTCTCTATCTTTCTGTCTGTCATGTCTGTCTATCAGTCTGTCTGTCTTGTCTGTCTGTGTGTCTGTCTTGTCTGTCTGTCCGTCTGTCTGTCTGTCAGTCTGTCCGTCTTGTCTGTCTGTCTAGTCTGTCTGTCTGTCTGTCTGTCTGTGTCCGTCTGTCTTGTCTGTTTTGTCTGTCTGTCTGTCTGTCTTAACTGTCTGTCTGTCTGCCTTGTCTGTCTGTGTTTTTGTCTTGTCTGCCTGTCAGTCTGTATGTCTGTCTTATCTGTTTGTGGGTCTGTCTTGTCTGTCTGTCTGTCTGTCTGTCTGTCTGTCTGTCTCTCAGTCTTGTCTGTCTAGTCTGTCGTGTCTGCCAGTCTGTCTGTCTTGTTTGTCCGTCTGTTTATCTCTCTGCCTGTCCGTCTTGTGTGTCTGTCTGTCTTCTCTATCTGTCTGTCTATCATGTCTGTTTGTCTTGTCGGTCTGTCTTGTGTATCTCTCTTGTCTGTCTGTATTGTCTGTCTGTCTGTCTGTCTGTGTGTCTGTCTGTCTGTCTGTGTTTCTGTCTGTCTGTCTGTCTGTCCGTCTGTCTTGTCTATCTTGTCTGTCTCTCTGTCTGTGTCTTAACCGTCTGTCTGTCGGCTTTGTCTGTCTGTATTGTCTATCTGTGTTTTTGTCTTGTCTGCCTGTCAGTCTGTCTGTCTGTCTTATCTTTTTCTGGGTCTGTCTTGTCTGTCTCTCTGTCTGTCTGTCTATCTGTCTTGTCTCTCAGTCTGTCAGTCTGTCTGCCTTATGTGTCTGTCTACCTCTCTGTCTTATGTATCTGTCTGTCTTCTCAATCTGTCTGTCTGTCTGTCTTGTCGGTCTGCGATTCTGTCTTGTCTGTTTGTCTTGTTTGTCTGTCCGTCTTTGTCAGTCTGTCTTGTCTGTCTTGTCTGTCTGTCTGCCTGTGTGTCTGTCTCTTCTTTCTTGTCTGTTTTGTCTGTCTCGTCTGTCTTGTCTGTCTTGTCAGTTTGTATGTCTGTCTGTCTGTTTGTCTCTCTGTCTGTCTCTCTGTCTTGTCTGTCAGTCTTGTCTGTCTGTCTTTTTCGTCTGTCTTGGCTGTCTGTCTTGTCTGTCTGTCTTATCTGTCTGTCTTGTCTGTCTGTCTTTTCTGTTTGTCTTGTCTGCTTGTCTTGTCCGTCTATCTGTGTTGTCAGTCTGTGTTTTTGTCTGGTCTGTCTGTCTGTCTGTCTGTCTGTCTTATCTGTTTGCGGGTCTGTCTTGTCTGTCTGCCTGTCTATCTGTCTTGCCTGTCAGTCTGCCTGTGTGTTTGTCTCTCTGCCTGTCTGTCTTGTATGTCTGTCTGTCTTCTCTATCTGTCTGTCCGTCATTTCTGTCTGTCTGTCTTGTCTGTCTTGTCTGTCTGTCCGTTTGTCTTTTCTGTCTGTCCTGGCTGTCCTCTTGTCTGTCTGTCTTGTCTTTCTTGTCTGTTTGTCTATTTGTCCGTCTGTCTGTCTGTCTGTCTGTATATCTTGTCTGTCTTGTCTTGTCTGTCTTGTCTGTCTGTCTTTTCTATCTTTCTTGTCTGTCTTGTCTATCTCTCTTGTCTGTCTGTCTGTCTTGTCTGTTTGTCTTGTCTGTCTATCTGTCTGTCTTGTCTGTTTGTCTTGTCTGTCTATCTGTCTGTCTTGTCTGTCTCTCTTGTTTGTCTGTCTGTCTTGTCTGTCTGTCTTGTCTTGTCTGTCTTGTCTGTCTATCTTTTCTGTCTTTCTTGTCTTTTTTGTCAGTCTTGTCTATCTGTCTGTCTGACTGTCTGTCTGTCCGTCTGTCTTGTCTATCTGTCTGTCTGACTGTCTGTCTGTCCGTCTGTCTTGTCTATCTTGTCTGTCTGTCTGTCTGGCTCTCTGTCTGTATGTTTGTCTGTCGGTCTTAACTGTCTGTCTGTCTGCCTTGTCTGTCTGTCTGTATTGTCTGTCGTGTGTTTTTTTCTTTTCTGCCTGTCAGTCTGTCTGTCCATTTTGTCTGTTTTTCTGTCTGTCTTGTCTGTCTCTCTTGTTTGTCTGTCTGTCTAGTCTGTCTGTCTTGTCTGTCTGTCTTGTCTGTCTGTCTGTCTGTCTGTCTTGTCTGTCTGTCTGTCTGTCTCTCTGTCTGTCTGTCTGTCTGTCTGTCTGTCTGTCTGTCTGTCTGTCTGTCTGTCTGTCTGTCTGTCTGTCTGTAAGTCCGTCTGTCTTGTCTATCTTGTTTGTCTCTCTGTCTGTGTGTCTTAACCGTCTGTCTGTCTGCCTTGTCTGTCTGTCTGTCTGTATTCTCTATCTGTGTTTTTGTCTTGTCTACCTGTCAGTCTGTCTGTCTGTCTTATCTGTTTGTGCGTCTGTCTAGTCTGTCTCTCTGTCTTGTCTGTCAGTCTGTCAGTCTGTCTGCCTTATGTGTCTGTCTACCTGTCTGTCCTGGGTATCTGTCTGTTTTCTCAATCTGTCTGTCTGTCTTGTCGGTCTGCGATTCTGTCTTGTCTGTTTGTCTTGTCTGTCTTTCCGTCTTTGTCTGTCTGTCTTGTCTGTCTTGTCGTCTTTCTTGTCTGTCTGTTTTTTATGTCTGTCTGTCGGTCATCTGTCCGACTGTCTGACTGTCTATCTGTCTTGTCTCTCTTGTTTGTCTGTTTTGTCTGTCTGTATTGTCTGTCTTTTCTGTATGTCTGTCTGTCTGTTGTCTATCTCTCTGTCTGTCTGTGTGTCGGTCTCTTCTTTCTTGTCTGTTTTGTCTGTCTCGTCTATCTTGTCTATCTTGTCAGTTTGTCTGTCTGTCTGTCTGTTTGTCTCTCTGTCTTGTCTCTCTGTCTTGTCTGTCAGTCTTGTCTGTCTGTCTCTTCTGTCTTGTCTATCTTGTCTGTCTCGTCTGTTTTGTCAGTATGTCTGTCTGTCTGTCAGTCTGTCTGTCTGTTTGTCTCTCTCTCCGTCTCTCTGTATTGTCTGTCAATCTTGTCTGTCTGTTTGTCTCTCGGTCCGTCTCTCTTAATTGTCTGTCAATCTTGTCTGTCTGTCTTGTCTATCTTTCTTTTCTGTCTGCCTTATCTGTCTGTCTTGTCTGTTTCTCTTGTCTGTCTGTCTGTCTGTGTTTTTGTCTTGTCTGTCAGTCTGTCTGTCTGTCTTATCTGTTTGTGGGTCTGTCTTGTCTGTTTGCCTGTCTATCTATCTGTCTGTCTGTCTTGTCTGTCAGTCTGCCTGTCTGTCTGTCTTGTCTGTCTGTCTGTTTGTCTCTCTGCCTGTTTATCTTGTATGTCTGTCTGTCTTCTCTATCTGTCTGTCTGTCATTTCTCTCTATCAGTCTGTCTGTCTTATCGGTCTGTCGGTCTGTCCTGTTTGTCTGCCTTTCTTGTTTGTCTGTCTGTTTGTCTTGACAGTCTGTCCGTCTTGTCTGTCTGTCGGTCTGTCTTATCTGTCTTGTCTGTCTGTCTGTTTGTCTCTCTGCCTGTCTGTCTTGCATGTCTGTCTGTCTTCTCTATCTTTCTGTCTGTCTTGTCTGTCTATCAGTCTGTCTGCCTTGTCGGTCTGTGTGTCTGTCTTGTCTGTCTGTCTGTTTGTCTTGTCAGTCTGTCCTTCTTGTCTGTCTGTCTTGTCTGTCTATCTGTCAGTCTGTCTGTCTGTGTCCGTCTGTCTTGTCTGTTTTGTCTGTCTTTCTGTCTGTCTGTCTTAACTGTCTGTCTGTCTGCCTTGTCTGTCTGTGTTTTTGTCTTGTCTGCCTGTCAATCTGTCTGTCTGTAATATCTGTTTGTTGGTCTGTCTTGTCTGTCTCTCTTTCTGTCTGTCTGTCAGTCTCTCAGTCTTGTCTGTCTAGTCTGTCATGTCTGTCAGTCTGCCCGTCTTGTTTGTCTGTCTGTTTGTCTCTCTGCCTGTCCATCTTGTGTGTCTGTCTGTTTTCTCTATCTGTCTGTCTATCATGTCTGTCTGTCTTGTCGGTCTGTTTTTTCTGTCTTTCTTGTCTGTCTTGTGTATCTCTCTTGTCTGTCTGTCTGTGTATCTTGTCTGTTTGTCTGTCTGTCTTGTCTGTCTCTCTTGTTTGTCTGTCTGTCTAGTCTGTATGTCTTGTCTGTCTGTCTTGTCTGTCTGTCTGTCTGTCTTGTCTCTGTCTGTCTGTATGTCTGTCTGTCTGTCTGTCTGTCTGTCTGTTTGTCTGTCTGTCTGTCTGTCTGTCTGTTCGTCTGTCTTGTCTATCTTGTCTGTCTCTCTGTCTGTGCGTCTTAACCGTCTGTCTGTCTGCCTTGTCTGTCTGTCTGTCTGTATTGTCTGTCTGTGTTTTTGTCTTGTCTGCCTGTCAGTCTGTCTGTCTGTCTTATCTGTTTGTGGATCTGTCTTGTCTGTCTCTCTGTTTGTCTGTCTATCTGTCTTGTCTGTCAGTGTGTCAGTCTGTCTTCCTTGTGTGTCTGTCTACCTGTCTGTATTGTGTATCTGTCTGTCTTCTCAATCTGTCTGTCTGTCTGTCTGTCTTGTCGGTCTGCGATTCTGTCTTGTCTGTTTGTCTTGTCTGTCTGTCCGTCTTTGTCTGTATGTCTTGTCTGTCTTTCTTGTCTGTCTTTTTTTATGTCTGTCTGTCGGTCCATCTGTCTGACTGTCTGTCTGTCTATCTGTCTTGTCTCTCTTGTTTGTCTGTTTTGTCTGTCTGTATTGTCTGTCTCTTCTGTCTGTCTGTCTTTCTGTATGTCTGTCTGTCTGCTGCCTATCTGCCTGTCTGTCTGTGTGTCTGTCTCTTCTTTCTTGTCTTTTTTGTCTGTCTCGTCTGTCTTGTCAGTTTGTATGACTGTCTGTCTGTTTGTCTCTCTGTCTTGTCTGTCAGTCTTGTCTGTCTGTCTTTTCTGTCTGTCTTGGCTGTCTGTCTTGTCTGTCTGTCTTATGTGTCTGTCTTGTCTGTCTGTCTTTTCTGTTTGTCTTGTCTGTTTTTCTTGTCTGTCTGTCTGTATTGTCAGTCTGTGTTTTTGTCTGGTCTGTCTGTCAGTCTGTCTCTCTTATCTGTTCGCAGGTCTGTCTTGTCTGTCTGCCTGTCTATCTGTATTGCCTGTAAGTCTGCCTGTGTGTCTGTCTTGTCTATCTGTTTGTCTCTCTGCCTGTCTGTCTTGTATGTCTGTCTGTCTTCTCTATCTGTCTGTCTGTCATTTCTGTCTGTCTGTCTTGTCTGTCTTGTCTGTCTATATTTTCTGTCTTTCTTGTCTTTTTTGTCAGTCTTGTCTATCTGTCTGTCTTGTCCGTCTGTCTGACTGTCTGTCTGTCCGAATGTCTTGTCTATCTTGTCTGTCTTTCTGTCTATCTCTCTGTCTGTATGTTTGTCTGTCGGTCTTAACTGTCTGTCTGTCTGCCTTGTCTGTCTGTCTGTATTGTCTGTCTGTGTTTTTTTTCTTGTCTGCCTGTCAGTCTGTCTGTCTGTCTTGTCTGTTTGTGAGTCTTTCTTGTCTTTCTCGCTGTCTGTCTTGTCTGTCTTGTCTGTCGTGTCTGTCAGTCTGTCTGTCTTGTTTGTCTGTCTGTTTGTCTCTCTGCCTGTCTGTCTTCTGTGGTTGTCTGTCTTCTCTAACTGTCTGTCTGTCTGTCTGCCTGTCTTGTCGGTCTGCGATTCTGTCTTGTCTGTTTGTGTTGTCTGTCTGTCAATCGATCCATCTGTCTGTCTTGTCTCTCTTGTTTGTCTGTCTTGTCTGTCTGTCTGTTTTGTCTGTCTGTCTTATCTGTCTTATCTCTCTGTCTGTCTTTCTGTGTGCTGTCTATCTGTCTGTCTGTCTGTCTCTTTTGTCTTGTCTATCTTGTCTGTCTCGTCTGTCTTGTCAGTATGTCTGTCTGTCTGTCAGTCTGTCTGTCTGTTTGTCTCTCTGTCCGTATCTCTGTATTGTCTGTCAATCTGGTCTGTCTGTCTTGTCTATCTTTCTTTTCTGTCTGTCTTGTCTGTCTGTCTTGTCTGTTTGTCTTATCTGTCTGTCTTGTCTGTTTGTCTTTTGTGTTTCTCTTGTCTGTCTGTCTGTCTGTCTGTGTTTTTGTCTTGTCTGTCTATCGGTCTGTCTGTCTGTCTTATCTGTTTGTGGGTCTGTCTTGTCTGTCTCTCTGTTTGCCAGTCTATCTGTCTGTCTGTCTTGTCTGTCAGTCTGCCTGTCTATCTGTCTTGTCTGTCTGTCTGTTTGTCTCTCTGCCTGTCTATCTTGTATGTCTGTCTGTCTTCTCTATCTGTCTGTCTGTCATGTCCGTCTGTCATGTCTGTCTAGGCTTCAACAAACACCTATTTTTCAAATCCCCCCACAATTTCAAAGGAAGCATAAGTTGCACCTTCTCATTTTGGACACACAAAATACAGAGAAAGATCAGGATATGTGAAGCATACACTTATCTCTGACAGTGTTTGACTCCAGATTCAAATGGTCAGCTTTATGTTTACAAGCTCCAGAAATTTCAGAAGGAACAACAAAAAGATTCGCCGCATTTTCCATTAATAACTTAGTATTTCCACTTCCAAAAATATGTTTATCATCATTTGAGGAGGTATCTTCAGCTTCTACAGAATTAGAATAAAAATCATACAGAGACGCTCACAACAAAACAAGTTGAAGTCATAAAACATTCAGAATACCATACAATCTTTGTATGGCAGTTCGTGAAGGATTAAAGGTAAATTGATCCTTCCAGCATCTAGAAACTACGTAAATATATAAAAAGGTGAAGAGTAAAGGGTTTGGAAAACAAAAAAAAAAATATTATGAAGATAATGGCAAATAATTGTAAGTTCTGTCAAAAACAATTTTCATCAAAATTGAAGCAATATACCTAGTAAACTGCCAACCACCCATAGTAGGAGAGAGCTTAAGACTTTCCGTCTTGTCTGTCTGTCTGTCTGTCTGTCTGTCTGTCTTATCTGTCTTTCTGTCTGTCTGTCTCTCTGTCTGTCTGTCTGTCTGTCTGTCTGTCCGTCTGTCTTGTCTATCTTGTCTGTCTCTCTGTTTGTGTGTCTTAACCGTCTGTCTGTCTGTCTGTATTCTCTATCTGTGTTTTTGTCTTGTCTGCCTGTCAGTCTGTCTGTCAGTCTTATCTGTTTGTGGGTCTGTCTTGTCTGTCTCTCTGTCTGTCTGTATATCTGTCTTGTCTGTCAGTCTGTCAGTCTATCTGCCTTATGTGTCTGTCTACCTGTCTGTCTTGTGTATCTGTCTGTCTTCTCAATCTGTATGTCTGTCTTTCTGTCTGTCTTGTCGGTCTGCGATTCTGTTTTGTCTGTTTGTATTGTCTGTCTGTCTGTCTTTGTCTGTCTGTCTTGTCTGTCTTGTCTGTCTTATCCGTCTTTCTTGTCTGTCTGTTATTTATGTCTGTCTGTCGGTCCATCGGTCTGACTGTCTGTCTGTCTATCTGTCTTGTCTCTCTTGTTTGTCTGTTTTGTCTGTCTGTATTGTCTGTCTTTTCTGTCTGTCTGTCTGTCTGTCTGTCTGTCTGTTGTCTATCTGTCTGTCTGTCTGTGTGTCGGTCTCTTCTTTCTTGTCTGTCTTGTCTGTCTTGTCTGTCTTATCAGTTTGTCTGTCTGTCTCTCTGTATGTCTCTCTGTCTGTCTCTCTGTCTTGTCTCTCTGTCTTGTCTGTCAGTCTTGTCTGTCTGTCTCTTCTGTCTTGTCTATCTTTTCTGTCTCGTCTGTCTTGTCAGTACGTATGTCTGTCTGTCAGTCTGTCTTTCTGTTTGTCTCTCTCTCCGTCTCTCTGTATTGTCGGTCAATCTTGTCTGTTTGTTTGTCTCTCTGTCCGTCTCTCTTAATTGTCTGTCAATCTTGTCTGTTTGTCTTGTCTATCTTTCTTTTCTGTCTGCCTTGTCTGTCTGTCTTGTCTGTTTGTCTTATCTGTCTGTCTTGTCTGTCTGTTTTGTATGTTTGTCTTTTCTGTTTCTCTTGTCTGTCTGCCTGTCTGTGTTTTTGTCTTGTCTGTCAGTCTGTCTGTCTGTCTTATCTGTTTGTGGGTCTGTCTTGTCTGTCTCTCTGTCTGCCTGTCTATCTGTCTGTCTGTCTGTCTTGTCTGTCAGTCTGCCTGTCTGTCTGTCTTGTCTGTCTGTCAGTTTGTCTCTCTGCCTGTCTGTCTTGTATGTCTGTCTGTCTCCTCTATCTGTCTTGTCTGTCTCTCTGTCTGTCTGTCTGTCTGTCTCTCAGTCTTGTCTGTCTAGTCTGTCATGTCTGTCAGTCTGCCCGTCTTGTTTGTCTGTCTGTTTGTCTCTCTACCTGTCCGTCTTGTGTGTCTGTCTGTCTTCTCTGTCTGTCGGTCTATCATGTCTGTCTGTCTTGTCGGTCTGGCTTTTCTGTCTTTCTTGTCTGTCTTGTGTATCTCTCTTGTCTGTCTGTCTGTGTATCTTGTCTGTTTGTCTGTCTGTCATGTCTGTCTCTCTTGTTTGTCTGTCTGTCTAGTCTGTATGTCTTGTCTGTCGGTCTGTCTGTCTTGTCTGTCTGTCTGTGTGTCTGTGTGTCTGTCTGTCTGTCTGTCTGTCTGTCTGTCCGTCTGTCTTGTCTATCTGGTTGTGGGTCTGTCTTGTCTGTCTCTCTTTCTGTCTGTCTATCTGTCTTGTCTGTCAGTCTGTCAGTCTGTCTGTTTTATGTGTCTGTCTACCTGTCTGTCTTGTGTATCTGTCTGTCTTCTCAATCTGTATGTCTGTCTTTCTGTCTGTCTTGTCGGTCTGCGATTCTGTTTTGTCTGTTTGTCTTGTCTGCCTGTCTGTCTGTCTTGTCTGTCTGTCTGACTGTCTGTCTGTCCGTATGACTTGTCTATCTTGTCTGTCTGTCTGTCTGTCTCTCTGTCTGTATGTTTGTCTGTCGGTCTTAACTGTCTGTCTGTCTGCCTTGTCTGTCTGTCTGTATTGCGTGTCTGAGTTTTTTTCTTTTCTGCCTGTCAGTCTGTCTGTCTGTCTTGTCTGTTTGTGGGTCTGTCCTGTCTGTCTCTCTGTCTTGTCTGTCGTGTCTGTCAGTCAGTCTGTCTTGTTTGTCTGTCTGTTTGTCTCTCTGCCTGTCTGTCTTCTGTGGTTGTCTGTCTGTCTGTCTGCCTGTCTTGTCGGTCTGCGATTCTGTCTTGTCTGTTTGTGTTGTCTGTCTGTCTGTCGGTCCATCTGTCTGTCTTGTCTCTCTTGTTTGTCTGTCTTGTCTGTCTGTCTGTTTTGTCTGTCTGTCTTGTCTGTCTTGTCTCTCTGTCTGTCTTTCTGTGTGCTGTCTATCTGTCTGTCTGTCTGTCTCTTCTGTCTTGTCTATCTTGTCTGTCTTGTCAGTTTGTCTGTCTGTCTGTCAGTCTGTCTGTCTGTTTGTCTCTCTGTCCGTCTCTCTGTATTGTCTGTCAATCTGGTCTTCCTGTCTTGTCTATCTTTCTGTTCTGTCTGTCTTGTCTGTCTGTCTTGTCTGTTTGTCTTATCTGTCTGTCTTGTCTGTTTGTCTTTTGTGTTTCTCTTGTCTATCTGTCAGTCTGTCTGTGTTTTTGTGTTGTCTGTCTATCAGTCTGTCTGTCTGTCTTATCTGATTGTGGGTCTGTCTTGTCTCTCTGTCTGCCTGTCTATGTCTCTGTCTGTCTTGTCTCTCAGTCTGCCTGTCTATCTGTCTTGTCTGTCTGTCTGTTTGTCTCTCTTCCTGCCTATCTTGTATGTCTGTCTGTCTTCTCTATCTGTCTGTCTGTCATGTTTGTCTGCCTGTCATGTCTGTCTATCAGTCTGTCTGTCTTGTCTGTCTGTCTTGTCTGTCTGTCGGTCTGTCTTGTCTGTCTGTCTTTCTGTCTGTCTGTCTTGTCTGTCTGTCTTGTCTGTCTGTCTTGTCTGTCTGTAGTGTCTTTCTTATCTGTCTGTCTTTCTTGTCCGTCTGTCTTTCTGTCTGTCGGTCTGTCTTATATTTCTTGTCTGTCTGTCTTGTCTGTCTGGCTTGTCTGTTTGTCTTGTATTTTTGTCTTGTCTGTCTTTATTGCCTGTATGTCTGTCTTTCTGTCTGTCCATCTGTCTTGTCTGTCTGTCTGTCTGTTTGTCTCTCTCTTGTCTGTTTGTCTGTCTTGCCTGTATGTTTTGTCTGTTTGTCTTGTCTGTCTGTCTGTCTTTCTGTCTGTCTTGTCTGTCTGTCTGTCTGTCTGTCTGTCCGTCTGTCTCTCAGTCTTGTCTGTCTAGTCTGTCATGTCTGTCAGTCTGCCCGTCTTGTTTGTCTGTCTGTTTATCTCTCTGCCTGTCCGTCTTGTGTGTCTGTCTGTCTTCTCTATCTGTCTGTCTGTCATGTCTGTCTGTCTTATCGGTCTGGCTTTTCTGTCTTTCTTGTCTGTCTTGTGTATCTCTCTTGTCTGTCTGTCCGTGTATCTTGTCTGTCTGTCTGTCTGTCTTGTCTGTCTCTCTTGTTTGTCTGTCTGTCTAGTCTGTATGTCTTGTCTGTCTGTCTTGTCTGTCTGTCTTGTCTGTCTGTCTGTCTTGTCTGTCTGTCTTTGTGTCTGCCTGTCTGTCTGTCTGTCTGTCTGTCTGTCCGTCTGTCTTGTCTGTCTCTCTGTCTGTGTGTCTTAACCGTCTGTCTGTCTACCTTGTCTGTCTGTCTGTCTGTATTGTCTATCTGTGTTTTTGTCTTGTCTGCCTGTCAGTCTGTCTGTCTGTCTTATCTGTTTGTGGATCTGTCTTTTCCGTCTCTCTGTCTATCTGTCTTGTCTGTCAGTCTGTCAGTCTGTCTGCCTTGTGTATCTGTCTACCTGACTGTCTTGTGTATCTGTCTGTCTTCCCAATCTGTCTGTCTGTCTGTCTTGTCGGTCTGCGATTCTGTCTTGTCTGTTTGTCTTGTCTGTCTGTCCGTCTTTGTCTGTCTGTCTTGTCTTTCTTTCTTGTCTGTCTTTTTTTATGTCTGTCTGTCGGTCCATCTGTCTGACTGTCTGTCTATCTGTCTTGTCTCTCTTGTTTGTCTGTTTTGTCTGTCTGTATTGTCTGTCTCTTATGTCTGTCTGTCTTTCTGTATGTCTGTCTGTCTTCTGCCTATCTGTCTGTCTGCCTGTGTGTCTGTCTCTTCTTTCTTGTTTGTTTTGACTGTCTCGTCTGTCTTCTCTGTCTTGTCAGTTTGTATGTCTGTCTGTCTGTTTGTCTCTCTGTCTGTCTCTCTGTCTTGTCTGTCAGTCTTGTCTGTCTGTCTTTTCTGTCTGTCTTGGCTGTCTGTCTTGTCTGTTTGTCTTGTCTGTCTATCTGTATTGTCAGTCTGTGTTTTTGTCTGGTCTGTCTGTCAGTCTGTCTGTCTGTCTGTCTTATTTGTTTGCGGGTCTGTCTTGTCTGTCTGCCTGTCTATCTGTCTTGCCTGTCAGTCTGCCTGTGTCTGTCTTGTCTATCTGTTTGTCTCTCTGCCTGTCTGTCTTGTATGTCTGTCTGTCTTCTCTATCTGTCTGTCTGTCATTTCTGTCTGTCTGTCTTGTCTGTCTGTCCGTTTGTCTTTTCTGTCTGTCCTGTCTGTCTCTCTTGTCTGTCTGTCTTGTCTTTCTTGTCTGTTTGTCTATTTGTCCGTCTGACTGTCTGTCTGTCTGTCTGTCTGTCTGTATATCTTGTCTGTCTTGTCTTGTCTGTCTTGTCTGTCCGTCTTTTCTATCTTTCTTGTCTGTCTTGTCTATCTCTCTTGTCTGTCTGTCTGTCTTGTCTGTTTGTCTTGTCTGTCTGTCTGTCTGTCTTGTCTGTCTGTCTTGTCTTTTCTGTCTTGTCTGTCTTGTCTGTCTATCTTTTCTGTCTTTCTTGTCTTTTTTGTCAGTCTTGTCTATCTGTCTGTCTTGTCTGTCTGTCTGACTGTCTGTCTGTCCGTATGACTTGTCTATCTTGTCTGTCTGTCTGTCTGTCTCTCTGTCTGTGTGTTTGTCTGTCGGTCTTAACTGTCTGTCTGTCCGCCTTTCCTGTCTGTCTGTATTGTCTGTCTGTGTTTTTTCTTGTCTGCCTGTCAGTCTATCTGTCTGTCTTGTCTGTTTGTGGGTCTTTCTTGTCTGTCTCTCTGTCTGTCTTGTCTGTGTTGTCTGTCGTGTCTGTCTGTCTTGTTTGTCTGTCTGTTTGTCTCTCTGCCTGTCTGTCTTCTGTGGTTGTCTGTCTGTCTGTCTGCCTGTCTTGTCGGTCTGCGATTCTGTCTGTCTGTGTGTATGTCTGTCTGTCTGTCTGTCTGGCTTAACTGTCTGTCTGTCTGCTTTGTCTGTCTGTCTGTGTTTTTGTCTTGTCTACCTGTCAGTCTGTCTGTCTGTCTTATCTGTTTGTGGGTCTGTCCTGTCTGTCTCTCTGTCTTGTCTGTCGTGTCTGTCAGTCAGTCTGTCTTGTTTGTCTGTCAGTTTGTCTCTCTAACTGTCTGTCTTGCATGGCTGTCTGTCTTCTCTATCTGTCTGTCTGTCTGTCTTGTCGGTACAGGGCCAGTAAGAACCTTAAAGGATATGTTGTGAAGTGTTATTCTATGGTATTTGGGGGTTGTATTCGTAGATGCCTTTATTCTCTTTTTATAGGGGAGATAAACTCTGGCCCTAAGGTAATTAAACTTTGGTAGCGTGCCTTAGGCTGTAACCGAACTAATGAGGCGTACCGACTGGGTATGTTCGAGGGCCAAAGGTAGATTGTAGATATGTTGTCTAAAATACAATACTTTTATTCATTTAACATATAATAATAATCATATATATACTTTCTACTGGGGCCGGCTGTCCCAAGTAGACCACAAGTCTCAAAAACTACAATAATATATAATAAGATACAGACACTTACAATGATCCGACAAAATCCAAAGGTATTTCTAATGAGAAAATAAACGGGCAGAGGTTCACCCGGCAAGTCAAAAGGTCTCTCTTCAGTCTCAAAAATCAGAGTATATATACGAAAAACTAACCACGTCCTTCCTGTACATTGACGCATTTAGCCAGGAAATTGGTTATTGAGCAAGTTCCCTCCAAGCCCACACATTCCACGATTTGTATCTTTATCTTAAAAAGTGGTATTTTGAAACTTTGTTTTTGCGTCTTAATATATTTTTACTCAATTAACTAAATTAGAAAGCTTTACCACAATACTCTCCATTTAAAGAAGAATTGTCCCAATTCTTAATATTTTATTTTTAAAACAACTTAATTTTGTTTACAGCTATTATGCTGCCATCTTTGGGTCATTATGTGCATCTACCCTCAATGGGTTTCCTTAGGGTTATGTTTCTGGTCCAATATTGGCCATATTCTTTTTTTGTCGAAGGATTTCAATTTGAAATTCATCCTTGTTTCTCTTTTTCTCTGTCTCTAGGACTGAAAAATACTCTTTTTACCCTTCTTCATATGCATCTTCTGTTTTAACTGACCCCAAGCGGCTTAAACATTATATTAGTGGTTTTGCTTAAATTAGATTTATATTAGAAAAGTTTTATGAATTTTTTGAGTTTAAATTTAATTCCCATTAATAATTTAATTTATCTGTGTGATGTGGTTGATATTTCGTGGTTGATATTACCGTGTGGTTGATATTTCCGTTTATATTTCATCTTAGAAATGCCTTGGGTAAATTACACAAAACATTTTGATTATTAAATTTTCACATATTTTTCCAGCACAAAGCCTTTTCACATATTTCAATAATATAAGCCATTGGGCTATGTAGCACATTTTCTAGGCCTAAATTAAGTTCTGATTTTATCTCACTTTCTGACGAACTTGTAGTAATGTCTGTATTACTGTTATAGTTTCCAAATATCAGTTGATCAAGTATGGTTTGGTTTCCGATGATATATTTGAACTGGCTTTGAAATTTGCTACTTTCCAAAAATGTGTCAAAATATGATTGAAGGAAAAATGGATCCGAAAAGATGCTACGAAAAATTTGATTTCCGAAAAAAAATAGCTAATACTGTATCTAAAATAAATATCCACATTAGTATACATATAAAGCATATATTTTTACACATATAGCAGAATGAAACACTCAATTTTCGTATATATCAATGCATTCGAAAGTTCACTACTTTTAATTACTTTCTTCACTTTTTTAATTACTCCAAAAATAATAACCCGCTTAAATCGAAACATTATGTTTCTTGCTTGATTATTCTTAATTAAGACTAAACTGATTATTTCAAAATAAAAATTTTAATACGTTGACTCGAGGTCAAACATTTACATAAACATTAAATCACTAGTTAAAACTTAAAGTTGATAAAAATATAGTATATAAATATATATAAGCATTGTGTAATAACTTGCACAATTATTTAAGTCGCAAAACTAGATAGGATATTTAACTACTGTTTACAACTTAAAGCATTAAAAAAATAATACACGGTATAGACAAGCATTGGAATTAATTCCAATTATTGTTTTGTCAATTGTTTATGAAGTATTTAATGTAGAATACTTCTTGCGTGATATAAAAATAAAAAATAAACACAAATACTCAACATTTAATGCACTCTATTTACATGGATAGTTTAGGATATATATATATGTATATATATATATTAACAAAAGTTATGTTGATACATAACTTAATTGTTAAAAACAAATAATAATTATATACTTTCATAGTTTATTTAATCATTGCAATATTTACTCGTTGTACAACTTTTAAATAAGTCCCTCAAGACTTTTATATGATAAGTCCTAACGGCAATTAAAATATTTTCAAAACAAAAGCAACTCCAACAAATAGATTTATGCACTATAACTAATAACTGTATTAGCCTCTGTATAAGGGCTTGGCAATATTTCATATAACATAACTTGTCTATTTACATTTCTATAATGATTTTTTTTTTAAATATAATTCTCTGTTTCTAAAAGGTTTCCGAAATATATTTATAACAGTATATATTTTCTCAATTACATTTGTTACAACCATATAACTTTTCCCATATACAACTATATACTTTTTGTTTTAAAACTTTGGTTCTATTTCGAACCCACTTGTGTCGTCAACTGTCATTAGCTTATATGCTTGTTTGTTTATTCAGACTTTTAAGCTTTTCAATTCTTTCGAATATCTAGGTACTTGAGACAGTTTTATAACGTTTTTGTCTGTAATCTCTCTTTTTTCCAGATTTAATGTCTTTTTGGTTTAAGGCTTTTATTTACAGCTTATATCTGATAAGCTAAAAATTTTAGCTATTCGTCTTTTTACCTGTTTTGGCACTACCAATTGACTTGTGCCCGTACCCTGAAGGTTTGCTTACCAGGACTGCCTTCTGGTAGCTCCTATAACGTTTCTGAGTTCTCTTGTCATCAGCTACAGCTAAAAAGATTATTATGAACCTGCACACAAAATAATTAGTTTTAATAATTGGTGGCTACAATTTTTTTTTCTTGGGCTATTCTTTTTTCAGAAAAAGTGGCCCTTCTGCCGAAAATACCTGGCCTTCATGGCACACAGTAATTTTGTTTCTGACATACAAGTGACAATGACTATTTTCACTTTAACTTCCCCACTTTTAGTGGTTTTAAACCTAAGTAAAATTCTTAGGTTTCAACGTCAATTTCTTAAGGCCTTTATGTGCCTTACTTTCAATTTATGTCATGCTAGTCATTTTTCTGAAAACGACGTCCACATATGAGAGCCAAATTTCTTTTCTTGACTACTTTGAGCATTTGTCCAATATTTGTACTAATCTCGGCCCGCGTTTACCAATGTAACGGTGGCTCCGTAGTATTAATGCTACTTATTTGTACTTATTTAGTACAATTTTCATACTAGTTCGTTCGGCAAGTTCAATAAGTGCGTATAACAGAGTTTAACTGACTTCATTCAGTTTATTTTCCTTTTAGTTTCGTCTGGCTATATTTTCAACTTGAACCCCTTTTTTTCTTTTTTTTCGATATTTCAAATTATCAAATTTATTATCTCCATATTTCTAAGAGGTGGGGGGGTTGTCTAGTTTTTGCAACCTGTATCTTTTGAAATTATTCAAAAAAAAATTTTTTTCTTCTAAAGTTTTTGTGTTAGAAAAGTACTGAAGTTTTTCAGCTAATTTTTTTTATAACACTTTTAATTAAGTTTTGCCTTGCATTTGCTAATTTTTCTTTATTAATAAAAATGTACGTTTATCATATCCTGATTCCCACAAATTTGTGTGATTTACGTAGCAGACATAAATTCCATGTCTGTGGTATTTTTACCAAAAATTTGTGCCTATGTCGAGCCAAAAGTTACTCAGAGATAGGGTTTATCTTTTTGCGGCTTCCTTATAATTTTTTTTAAATATATAATTCGTGTCTGGAATTTTCTTCAGTTTAATTTGCGCTTTTGTTTTATACAGTCATTGAGTGTAATTTGTCCCTTTCGTGATAATTTGAATATTACCTTGTTCTACGAGTTTATGGGTTTAGTGTCTGTATGAAATACGGTCGTGCTATTTATTTTAGCATGAAGTATTCCATACGAACATTCAGCCCAAACCTCCTCCAAAGTTTGACTTTTTTTCTGATCTATATTTGGTTAGCTTGGTGGATCCCCCCCCCCCAATGAAAACTCTTAGCATTTTTTGTTTTCAAATGCAGTTCTGTCATTGGTGTTTTTCACCTGCAATGTCGTCGCCCTTTGATTTCTGTCAATGGTTTGTTGTGAATTTATTTAATATGTGAAATTAATTATACCCGAGAAAACTTTGTTTTACACGGTGTTAACTTTGTTTTAACTTGTGACTCATTTTATCTAAGGCTTCTTATTTATATATGCCGTCCTTATTGGTAAGTTTTTAAATTATTATATATTCTACTATTTATAACAAGATTACAGCTAGCTTGTACATGTCGCGACTTAATGTAAACTCTTGCTGCCTATCCCATTATAATTATTTTTAAATTTCTCCAAAACAATTTTTTTCAAATTTGACTGAAAGCGTCACCTCAAAGAGTCAAAGGTCAGTAGATGCATTGCATGTACTTAACAACGAGAGACCAGCAGTGATTGAGCTCACTCCAAATTTGCTAGCTTCCAATGACCCTATTTCAGTAGACTAACCTCGTTCGTATTTTTTTTTTTTTTTTTTTTTAATTAACTATCCCCCCTGAAAGAAAAAAAATAATTTTTTTCACTATACATATCAAAAGAATCGCCTTTTAATGCTAATTCTAAATATGCATAATTTAATTAGGTTCACTACACCCATTCATTTAAAAGTTACGTGGCCTTACTTATTTTCTTTTTCTATGAAACGAAGCCTAGGCTAATTCGTTTTGTCAATCTTGACATTTCACCGCTCGCGAAGTCTTATCTCATATTGGAAACAAAATTTGTTGCAGGAACCCATGATGTCACTTCCGATCGGAAATAATAATTTGGCGTTGGAATGTGATGTTCATAATTTTTACTGGCGATATATATTTGAAGGAAACTTGATGTTATCTATGTACCGATTAAAAAGAAAATATAGATATTTCTTTAGTGGCTTTAATACTCGTTTGATTTTTATTTAATATATTTTTGTTTGTTATTATTGTTTTATTCAAATATTAATCTGCTGGGGGCTGCGCTTGTTCTGCCTTTCTCCGTTTCCTGGTCCGAGTTCTGGACTCCAAATTTTTGCTTTTCTTCTTTATAATATTGGCAACTTTTTCGGTGGTTCCTATAGTGTGGCTTACAAGGCTCTGATTCCGAGTGTTGTTTTGTTGCCTCGTCAAATCTCTTTAATCGTTGTTTCTCTTGATGTTTGGCTTTTTTCATAAGTGTTTTGGCGACTTGTGCTGCTGACAAAGGAACTTCTTGCTGCCCATTTGGTTTCTTTACTGTTCTCCATAATTTTTCTCTCAAAGAAGGTTTTCTTGACGATGGTCCAGGTTTAGTCTGGTAGATGGCGTTTGTTCCAAAAGCCATTTTTGCGCTACGACTGTAGGTGAGTCTAGCGTATGAAAATCAGATAATTCTTTGGTTTCTTCCAATTTTTCTTCCTCTTTGGATTTAACCTCTGGTTCATTATGTCTTAAACCAGTAGGTTGTGTTTGAGGCTCTTCTCTGTCGCTTACATCGCTTGTATCCGATGTATATTGAACTTTCTTTTTTTCTCTTGTTTGTTGTGGAAAGTTTGCAGCCAAGTCTGGGCAAAATATTCCTTCCACTTCTCCCAACTGTTGTGGTCGTTAAAAAGGTCATAAAATTCACATGGTCTTCTGATATATACTGGTGACATCGTTTCTTCTATTTCTTCTTCTGAAAGTATAGGCTCTGTTTTCCACGGTTTTGAAAAATATCCCTTTTTCATTCTATTATGGTGCACTATTTCTTCCTTTTCCTTATGCTGATGTTTTAGAACATATGTTAAGTTATTTGGTAGAATTTTTGTTATCCTATACGGTCCATCCCATTTTGGTTTGAACTCTTTTGTTCCTTCCAGATTCGTTTTGTAAACATAAACCAAATCTCCTAAACAGTAACTCGTTTTATTTTTGCTTGTTCTGTCATATTTTTCTTTTTGTTCTGTTTTCGCATCTTCCAGATTGTCTTTAACTTGTTCCATAGCTTTTTTCATTCGCATTACCATCTCTTGCTTATATTGGTCTAAGTTGTAATATATTCTGTCATTTTCTATTTCATTTAAACAAATTCTGGGATCTCTTATGTGTTGCAGAAAAAATGGCGTTTCTTTTAAGGTACGTGAAAAAGCCGTATTTATTGCAAAGACTACAAATGGTAAATGTTCATCCCAATTTTCATTTTCCTCTCTTGCATGTATTCCCAGCATGTAAGCTAATTCCCTATGCTTACGTTCAACCTTCCCATTAGCTGCTGCACGGTAAGACGAGGTAAACCATCGTCTAACCCCCAGATCTTCTGTAATTTCGTCTAATAATTTGGCACTAAAACATGGCCCATTGTCGCTAAGTAAAACTCTAGGGAAAACCCCGTGTTCCACAAATAGGCGATTGACCAAAACTTTCGCAATGGTTTTTGTCTTTTCATCTTTAATTGGAAAAGCGTATAAATATGAATTAAAATGGTCTACTATGGTGAGTACACACCTGTTTCCTTTCTTGGAAACTGGTAAACTTCCCCAGATCCCCAAACGTCTATTGACATTATTTCTCCTACCCCTGAAGGGGTGGGGTATTGACCTAATTCAGCCCTAGGGGTCTTTGGTGGCGACTTTTGTTTGGCGCACTCTTGGCAGCTTTGTATAAAAGCTTTTACTTTTGAGTACATTTTTGGAAAATAAAAATTCCCTTTCAGTCTCTCCATAGTTTTTGCTTCTCCCATGTGACAGCCAATCAGTGCATGTGCCATCTGTAAAACTTCTCCTTCCAGAGATTTTGGAATCACTGGAATAATTTTTAAGTCATATTTTCTATATTCTTGCGATGGTCTATGGTATCTTACTAGAAGGTTTTTACTTTCGTCCAGATCAAAATAATGTAAGTCCTTTAAAAAATGTTTAAAGTGCTCTGGCAGTTCTGTTCCTTTTGATAAAAAGGATTTCATTGCTAAACAAAAATCGTCTTTATTTTGATGCTTTGAAATATTTTCATTAGACAGTATTTCTACCCCTTCCAGTTCGTTCTGGATGGTTGCTATCACATTTTCTTTCTTATCGAGATTTCGTGATAAATAGTCTGGTAAAATATTTGTACGGCCCTTTATATACATTGGAGTATATGAATATGCTTGCAGACGCAGTATCCACCGTGTCAGCCGGGCTGAAGTATTTTGCATCGTATGTAGCCAAACTAATTATTTTTGGTCTACCCTTAAAATAAATTTTTTTTCCAAGTAAAAATTGTCGAAAATATTCTGTGAATACTATAACTGCTAAACACTCCCTTTCAACTGTCGAGTATTTCTTTTCTGCTTCCGTCAGTGACCTACTGGCGTATTGAACTATTGATTTTACTCCTTTAGAATTAATGTTTAATCATATGGCCCCTATACCGTACCCCGAAGCATCTGTTTGCAAACAGAAGTCTTGTGAAAAATCTGGTAGTTTTAGTATTGGTGCCAGTAATAATTGCCTTTTTATTTCATTTAGCGCTTGTTTTGCGTCCTCTGGACATTCGAATTTACCTGATTTCTTTAAAAGGTTCGTCAAAGGTTGTGCCATTGTGGCATAATTTTTAATATATCGTCTGAAATAGCTTAATAACTCACAAACTGATCTGCAGCTTTTTTGATCTTTAGGAGGCTGTAAATTTTCTATGACTGTAAATTTTTCTGGATTTGGTGAAATAGTACCTTGGTTTATCAGGTGTCCAAGAAATACTAATTTTGGTACCACTATTTTTAACTTTTCTGGTTTTAATTTTAAGCCTGCTTTTCAAACTTTTCCAGTATTTTTCTAAGTCCGACCAAGTGGTCTTCCAAGTTTTCATTAAACAGAATTACATCATCTAAATAAGCCAAAGTGTCTTTTTTCCTTCCTGGTTCGTTATCTTTTAACACCAAATTCATTAGGCGACTAAAACAATTTGGACTAAATGATAAGCCAAATGGCATACGTTGAAACGTGAACGTTCTGCCATCGTCTAAGATTACTGTAGCCTTATGCTTAGTTTCTGCATCTAAAGCGATTTGCCAATATCCTGCTATTAAATCAAAACTAGTGTAATATTTTGAACCCCCTAAGGAATCTAAAATCGAATCAATTCTTGGTAGCTTCATCACGTCTTTAACCGTGACGGCGTTTAGTGATCTAAAGTCTATACATAATCTCCAGGTGTTATCTTTTTTTTCTGACTATTACTAATAGAAAGCACCAATCACTACTGCTTTCTTTAATTATACCCTGATCTTCCATTTCTTTTATTTGGCTATCTAGCCATGGCTTTAAATGATAAGGTGTTTTATACGGTGACTTTTTGATTGGAGGGCCCTCTGTTGATATCTTGTGCGTGATTAAGTGAGTTAATCCGTAATCTGCTTTGTGTCTTGCAAAAGTCCATTTAAAATCCCAGAGAATATTTTCCACCCTAGTTTTTACGTTTTCCGGTAAATGTTTTAAATTAAATTGTTGCAAAAAATCCGTTTTCGCAATTCCATACTCTTATTGTGGTTGCAGTTTTAATGAGGATAAATGTTCGTGGCTAGAAGTGAAGTTTACGCTTAATTCTGGACTGTTTAGAGATTTTATTTCTGAATTTGAAATCTTTTCTTCTGATCCAAGTTCTACCTGGTTCAGTTTTATTTTATCATTTCTTAGATTTGATAGTTTTAAGTATGTTATACCATTTTCAATTTTTATCACTTGATTTTCCACGAAAATCATTGGGTATTCTTTTATGGCGTACCCCCTATCACGGCATCCATCGTTTTAACCTTTCCATCTTTTTCATTTAGTGTAGCTAGAACTTGAGCTGTCGTTCCCCCTTCTATTGTGATTTTTCCGCTTATTTTTAGGTTATAATTCGAATCTTCACTTTCTTTATTTGTTGTTACGCAAATTTGCCTATTACTTTCATTTGCCTGGTTTATTGTGATTGTATTGGATATGGGTTCCCATACAATCCCATATTTTCTGATGGCATCTACTCCTAGAATACAAGGAAATGGTAGCTGCTTGCATATTATTACTGGTACTGTTATTTCTTTATCCCCTGCACTAAATTTTAGTGGACATTCTCCCAAAATTGTCAGCTTGTGCCCTGTCACTGATGTTAGGGTATTTTGGCATCTGCTTACTCGATTTTTGACACTAGGAGGAAACCTATTAAAGACTTCCTCTCGAATTAATGATTTAGATGCGCCTGTATCTAGTAAACATGGTAAATTTTGAAAACACTCAATTTTAAAACAACGCAGAATCGGTAGATTATTATTATATGCATTTGTATCACAACATTCTAAACTATATAGGGGTCTTTGTAAGGAAACAGCTCTGTCGACCCTTACAGGCTGGTCTCTCCGTTTAAATGCCCACTGTTTGGCCAAAAATTTCTGGAATTATCCAAGTTTTCTTCAGCGCTGCTACTTTGACCCTGGGTATTGTTAACCGTTTGCCTTCTAGGCCTAAATTCAGGAATATTATTAGGTGTTTGCCAAGTATTATTTGTTCACTGCCTTTCTAAATTTCTGTCCCCCTGCGTTCTGAATTGGTGTCTTGTCTTGTACGTCTGGCCTTCTTTGGGTATTTTATGCCAGCAATCTGCCGCATAGTGATTTGGTTTGCCACAATTATAGCAATTGAATCTTTTCCTATATTGCTTGGTAATTTGTCCTTCCTCGTGTGGTCTATATCTATTTCTATATATTCTTGACCTGCCACCGTTTGCTCTATAATTTTCCTCAGGAGGAGGAGGTGGTTGTCCATAATACTTGGTATTCCAAGTCATTAAGGATCTAATACCATGTGATTGGTCGTCAAATGGGGAGGGGTCAGTCCATGGTGGGAAGGATTGGCCTTCCTCGTGCCTTTTTGGTTCACGATTCGGCTCCTCAAAGTTCACCCTTTTCTGTCCTCTTTCATATTTTATATTTTCTTGGGCTCCTGTGTTATTTATTGACATCTGGTCAAACTTTTTCATAGCCTCGTCAATTTTTACCTCTGTTTCGACTAGTATTATAGCCTGCTCTAAATTTTCAGGTTTTCGCGATAATATTAGTCTTAATAACTTTTTTGGCAACCCTTGGGTAAAAGTATGTAGTTGTACTTTCTGTACTGTCTCGTCATTTCCGCCTTTCTCTAATTGTAAACACGCGGATCTACAAATTTTGTCTGCATATTCCCTGATACTAGTTGAGGTATCGAATGTGACTACCTCTGTTCTTAGCCTCTCGGAGATGCTTGTCTCAATGAATCTTGTTTTAAAAGATTCAATTAGAGTAGTGATGTCCTTGGGCTCTTTTTCCTTAATTGCCTCAAAATGTTTAAGGGCGCTTCCCTTTAATCTGGCTGCAACGCATTGCTCTTTGACCTTATCTTCAAACGATTCAGTTAGTTCGTCGAAAATTTTTAATTTTTCGATAAACTCATCTACATCTGAATTCCCCGCGTATTCTGGTATAATTTTTGCAATTTCAAGTACTGTTGATAGGGAAGTCATTTTTTCTTCGGGTAAAGCCATTTTATTTCAATCTACTATTTGCGTTTAGCCTTCTCGACCCAGTTTTTCTAGCGACCACCAGTTGTTGTGATGTGTTTTTCTATGGTATTTGGGGGTTGTATTCGTAGATGCCTTTATTCTCCCTTTATAGGGGAGACAAACTCTGGCCCTAAGGTAATTAAACTTTGGTAGCGTGCCTTAGGCTGTAACCGAACTAATGAGGCGTACCGACTGGGTATGTTCGAGGGCTAAAGGTAGATTGTAGATATGTTGTCTAAAATACAATACTTTTATTCATTTAACATATAATAATAATCAGATATATACTTTCTACTGGGACCGGCTGTCCCAAGTAGACCACAAGTCTCAAAAACTACAATAATATATAATAAGATACAGACACTTACAATGATCCGACAAAATCCCAAGGTATTTCTAATGAGAAAATAAACGGGCAGAGGTTCACCCGGCAAGTCAAAAGGTCTCTCTTCAGTCTCAAAAATAGGGGTATATATACAAAAAACTAACCACGTCCTTCCTGTACATTGACGCATTTAGCCAGGAAATTGGTTATTGAGCAAGTTCCCTCCAAACCCACACATTCCACGATTTGTATCTTTATCTTAAAAAGTGGTATTTTGAAACTTTGTTTTTGTGTCTTAATATATTTTTACTCAATTAACAAAATTAGAAAGCTTTACCACAGATACGTATAGCCAAAGCTTTGCACCCCAAACAACAGAAAATGTCTCATATTTTAAAAAATTTTAAAGAAATCTAATGAGTTCAAAAACCATAAAAGGAAGTTTCAATGTAATTTAAGATTGTCGTTTTATCCAGGGATCTAATTGGGATACAAAATTTGATGACTTAATAATTAGAACCATCCAGGACTGTTATTTACTAAACAAAAATTTCAAATGCAAACAATGCACTAGGCTTCAACAAACACCTATTTTTCAAATCCCGCCACAATTTCAAAGGAAGCATAAGTTACACCTTCTCATTTTGGACACACAAAATACAGAGAAAGATCAGGATATGTGAAGCATACCCTTATCTCTGACAGTGTTTGACTCCAGATTCAAATGGTCAGCTTTATGTTTACAAGCTCCAGAAATTTAAGAAGGAACAACAAAAAGATTCGCCGCATTTTCCATTAATAACTTAGTATTTCCACTTCCAAAAATATCTTTATCATCATTTGAGGAGGTATCTTCAGCTTCTACAAAATTAGAATAAAAATCATACAGAAACGCTCACAACAAAACAAGTTGAAATCATAAAACATTCAGAATACCATACAATCTTTGTATGGCAGTTCGTGAAGGATTAAAGGTAAATTGATCCTCCCAGCATTTAGAAACTATGTAAATATATAAAAAGGTGAAGAGTAAAGGGTTTGGAAAACAAAAAAAAATATTATGAAGATAATGGCAAATAATTGTAAGTTCTGTCAAAAACAATTTTCATCAAAATTAAAACAATATACCTAGTAAACTGCCAACCACCCATAGTGGGAGAGAGCTTAAGACTTATTTTTAAGAAAAACTTTCTAGTTAGAAAAATATGGCTTTTCAATCTGATTATCGACTCACTATTCTTGTAACTATGCTGTTGGCAGGAATGTTACATCTCATTAGTAGAATATTATTTTGCATCTCATGGTTGGACCTATAGCTGAAATGTAAAGAGCAAACCTCAGCATTTAGCATGCAAAGGTTTTAAAGTCGATTTTCTACAAAATTGTCTAGATAAAACCCTTTTTTTTGTGCACGCTGATTCAGAAATCCCAACTATTATTCATGTTAAAAGAAATTGAAACTTGTAATTATTTAAATAATTTTTAAAAACTTTGAAAAAAGAGGCTGAATTCAAACCCTTCTGAAGTCACATCGAAATTGAAAGCATACTGTTGGAAATTCTCCCATTAAAAATTAAAAAAAAAATAAAAATTTATCTTGAAATCCCAAGATATAAAATCCATTATTAAAGAGACCATGAAGAAATAAACAGGGACAGGGGGTTGAGTCTTTCACTATTGTTTATTTCATTAGAAAAATTAATTTTAAAAAGAAATCTACGGAATATTTTTAAACTGGAACAATCTATTATTCAATAGAAGGGAGTTTAAGCCTCACTCCTCCCCCAATAAAACATAGCATAGGCCTTATTAAGAGTATAATTAGTATTTACAATAGCATAACATTTTAGAATAAAGAGTGATGGAGCATAGAGAAGGGGTGACTTTTGATAGACAAAAATCTTCATAAAGAAGAGATAGGAAAGGTTCAACAAAAAGCTGAGGTGCTAGACATTCATTAAAAAACATTTATACTTCTTTTAATTGATTCTGAAATACGTGCTGCTTCTCAACACTACACTTTTCCTGTTAAAGTAAGTAAAACCATTTAAAACTCTAAGTGTAACAAAGGGTTTTATTTCTCAAATTGCACAAAGGAATTTGCAAGATTTTAATTTGGAAAATGTCTTTGCAAAAAATGTTTTTTTAGTTAATACAGCTTGCTTAATTCATTTTTCGAGGTAAAGTAGAAAAAATAAGTCAGAAATGGTAACAACTGCGTCAACTTTCAAGCAAAAGCAGTAAAAATCTTTTTTTTTAACTAATGCAACCATAATAGCAATTACCTTGCTTAGCAGCAGTAATGTCAAACAGAATGGGCGTTTCCATGTTTCATAAATTGATTCAAATACGCAGTCAGTCTCTTTTGACTGTTCCAGGTAGTTAGAAATCTCTAAAATCCAAATAGTTGATTAATTATAATATGGTATTATATGTCATATCATGAGCACCGGCAGGGGGGGGGCACGACCCCCTGGAAATTTGAGACTATTAAGTAATTTTAAGGAAACCAAAGGAAAGAGAGCAAAATAGGGGAAACCATGGAAAAAAATGTATGTTGCCCCATCGTTGGCTGCCTGCCAATAGATTTTGACCTGCCAATAAATTAATAATGGAAATAAAAGTTCTAATTTGTGACTGAGTGACCCCTTTCCATTTTTCCACAAATATTTTTTATATGATTTGGTTAGAGCAACAAAAAAAATCAAATTCTTTATAGTAATAAATAGTAAGTAAATAACAATCCTTGTCAACATCGAAAGTAGAAGAGCCTAACTATTGATAATATTCAATCAAAGAATCAGCTTTATATGGTGATCCTAAATATGTATTTGTTTGTATTTGTAAATTAGTGCAGTTATTAGTACACAAGAAAGTTCGTGTAATTATAGAAAACACAAGAAAACAACATAATAAGGGGCAATTTGGGTAAAAATATGCTGTCAACTGTTGCTTCCATTGCAAGAACACCCATGAGCTGAAATATGAAGCCAATATAATCATAAATGTTTCCCCTGAATGGAATGCTGGGATTTTCTGAATTTTCCCCCTCAAAAGACACGTTTTTTTGTATTTTATTACCATTTATTTTTTCCGGCAGTGATTGTATTTATCTAGTTGTCACTTTGAAAGATTTAATTTTTTACAGTTATGAAGTATAAAGGTGTCAAATATATTGGTTTTTGACATTCAAAATTAAATTAAAATATTGAATTAAAAAATGTTATTTGATTTCCTTAATCTTAGTTTTTATGTTTTACTTTGAACAAAGCACTTTGATAATGCGTTACTCTTTTTAAACACTGAGTCTAAAGGCATTAAATTTTTTTTTGTGTTTGATAGCCAAGTTCAAAACTGTTGATATTCTTAAAAATATCCGTCCAACGCTTTGGCATTGTTTAACAGAACTGAATGCTTCGAGTTTATATCTTAGTTTTTGTAAGTAGGCTATTGTTTTGTGTATTTTTGTAATTACTTACTTTTTTTCATTTTTATATACTTTTACTTTAATTGACATACCTTGTACATTCCCTTTAGAAACATTTTAGCTTCTAAGCTTCATTAAATAAAGAAAAAATACAAGTTTTTTCAACTGAAAATAAGGAGCAACATTAAAACTTAAAACAAACAGAAATTATTACTTATATGAGGGGGGTTCCCCCTCCTCAACACCTCACTCTTTATGCTACAGTTTTTCGGCACTTCAAAAAAAGTTACTTATTGTTCTGATTAAACGACCCTTGTGTTTCAGGACTTGTTTTTAAAGAATTGGGACAAAATTTTAACTTCAGCGTGAAGAGCAAGGTGTTGAGGAGGGGACAACCCCTCTAAAATACGTAATAATTTCTGTTCGTTTTAAGTTTTGATGTTGCTCCTTACCTTTAGTTGAATTTTTTTTTTTTATTTAATTTCTGATCTTTTTTTAAATAACGCCAGGTTACCTGGCTCCACCTCCAAGGGAAAACCCCGCTCCCCATAGAAATATCATCTTGACAATTCAATTCTGGTAGAAATTTACCCTAAATAATTACCCTTAACATCTCCACGCGTAAAATTTAATTGGTAAAGAGAAAGCAAGACATATAAACAAATTTTGTATAGGAATTCAGGCACATTCACCCAGTGTAAAATTTCCCCTGAAAAGCTCACCCCCTGGAAACTTCCCTATCCATGGAAAATTTTACCAGCAGAAAATTTGTCCTCCCTTCCCACCCAAAAAATATATACATACTTCCCAATTTAACTAAACCACCCATAATAGCAATTACCATGCTTAGCAGCAGTGATGAAAACAATCTATATAGGTCAGAAGTTTAAGAAAAATTTTTAAGAGCTTAATTTTGTAAGAAATATTCATGTCAGTGATGTCATATTTATAAATTCATTTGAAAAGCATAGGCTACATATGTCATATTGGCCTCAGTTTTGGCTTGGCCCTAGACAGTTACCAGACAAGAACAATCTTAAGCAATCTATCATCCCTTATCCGCACAATGTGTGGACAAAGAAGGAGTTGTTTTTTTTTGGGGGGGGGGGGAGTGGGGTTACAAAAAAAAACACATCAAAAATTTTGTTTGTATTCATTTTGTTACGTTTTTACGAGTCGTTATGAGTTACGTTTTAATGATTGTACCTACAATCATGACTATACCATATGATGTACCTACAGGAATGAGGCTTTGATTATTGTTTTAAAGCAGTTTTCATAGTTTTTATGAGAACTACTTTCCTTTCAATAATCTCCAGGTCTTAAGTATTACCCACAGTATTACCAGAAGGAGCTTTGAACAGATATAGTGGTATATTTCTTTTTTTCTAATTTGATTTCTGCCATCCAAAGAAAATGTCTGCTACATGACCTTTTCTAAGGGAAGCTTTTTAATAGAATAAAAGTAATGCCACTATGTTCCTTATTTTGAGGTCTTTTCAAATAACATAAGCTTCCTTTCTGATAATGTACCAGATCTTCCTCCCACTGATGGCCCCATATATAGCCCTAAATAACAAAATTCTCAGTTGGTTTCCATCTTCTGATATTACACAAAAAATTTTGATAATGAGTTTTTCCCATTCTTGACCTGTGAAAGGCATTGGGGTGAAGTAATAGCAATTTATTTGAATCAGATAAAAATAATGTTTAAAAATGTGAACAAGAATGGAAGGAAACTTCCACAGCATTTTTAGCTTCAAATACATTATTAATTTCAACAATGGAGCCAAACAAACCCAACATTGGACCATATTTCGCTCCAAAGTGCAAATTAAGGTAATTAAGGTAAACAAATCTGATTAGCTTTTTGACAGCAAGTGTCTCTGCATTGGACTATTGTCAGGTTAGAATATTGTTACCAGTGTTTTGAATTTTCAAATTGCCCTTATAAATAGGATATTCCACACCCAAACAGTAATTAATGGTGATTAGCACAGAGAAATATCAAAACGCTCCATCTCTTATCATAATGATTTGTAATCACATGACACACAGACACAGAATGTTGGCTATCTATAGCTTGCTACAACTGATTTTGTTACTAATAGCTAATGAAAACTATTATTTTTCTAATAGTTTGATTATTCAAAGAATTTCAAATTTCTAAAAGATGACCAAATATTGCTTTTCAGACAATGCATCCCATTCACCACTGACAGTCCTAGATGTAATCTTAAAAATGCGTTTTTCTATTAATTGAATCTTGAGAAATAATGTAATTTCTTTGTTCAAAAGAAATTTGGAAAGTCATAATTCGATTGAATTTGATTTTGCAGTGTAAAATTCTACTTTAGGGGCTTTGCACTTTAATTTTTGGTTTCCAATACATTTTTCAATTGCTAAAGTTTTTAAAATACAATTCCTGTTATTTCAACACAATTTCAAGCCTATCATGAGGTGTTTTCCTAAACTTATGAAACAGATTTACAGATCTTTAAGTCCTTGTAAAATTGAGGTTGAGCAAAGGTATGAGGCCCAAAATACTTTTCTTGTACCTCACTAGGGCAAAAGGTCTATTTTGCCAGGTTTCACTTTTATAACAAAAAGTAGGTTAAAGTTCAAGACCCTTTGAAGGAGCAGGAGTGAAGGTAGGCACTTCAAAATATCTTCACAGGAGATTACAAGGGCCCTGGATGCATTCCTGGTAATTTAACTCACCCAACTCAACTACCTACCAAGACAGCAAAGAGCCCCTGAACTAGAATTTTACCATTGACCAGTCACTTATGCCCTCTTCTAGGCCTATATATAAAAAAGGGTAAATATAGTAGAAAAATTGTAGTTGACAACTTAATCTAGCTAGAATGAAAGTGAATACATCACTTGATGCCTTTTTTATGCTCTTTCATAATTCAATAATTGCTTCTGGGAGAAACTACATGTTAAGCCCTTAAAAGGCTAAAACAGCCCATAATAACAAAAAGTTTGAATATAAGTTTATAAAAAAAAATAGCAAGTCAGGAAAAATTGACATTTTTTTGGTGATTCAGGAATGGTAATTACTACTTTCCTTAGCCTTAATAGTAAAACATTATTTTGGAAACAAATTTTGAGGATTTTTTAAATAAACCCTGAAACTCTCAAAAATTACATCATAGCAAAACTGAACTCAATTTGGAAGTGTTTCTGGCTCTTTTTAAAATTTCTGCAAATTTGTTTTCATACTGACAATTAATTATTAATATTAATGAAAATAATTACTATTTCTGGATCAGCTAAAAATGACAATTTTGGTCTGTTAACAGTATTTTCTTGAAACACCTTTTTAAACTTTTAGTTAGGCTACTAAGGGCTGTTTTGAGATCTTTGCGTGCTTTAATGGCTTGAAATGTAATTTTGCCAAGAAGTGATTGTTTAATTATGAAACAGCATGAAAAAAGGCATCAAGTGATGAATTCACTTTTATCCTAGCTAAATTATGATGTTAACTCTAAATTTACCTTTCCAAAATTTTAGATTAGAAAATGAAACTTTCAGGGACTTATTTATAGACTATGGCTTGTCATGGGAAGTTATTTTGAAGTATCTACATCCACTCCTCCTCTCTCTAGAGGGTACTGACCTCAGATGAACTTTATAAATATTTGTGTTATGGAAGTGAAACATTGCAAAATAGATCTTCTGCTTAAATGAAGCACAACGAAAGTTTTTTTTTCAGCTTTGCAACTTGGCTTAATCCCAATTTATGAGGTTTTAAGGATCTGCAAATATATTTCCTAAATATCAAAAAACACATAGATATGGCTTAAAGCTATACACAAATAACAAGAATTATATTCTCAAAACTAAAAGCAGAGAAAAAGAAACTGAAACCTGAAAAGGTTTCAATAGGATATAATGTTGTTTTGTCAAAATTCCAATAGGTATAGGCATACCTGTCACATAGGCCAATTTCTAAGACTTAGAAATCAAGAAAAGATCAACATAGTAGCTTGGCAATGCCTTCCCAAAGTATATTTCATTTATCTAGGCCTAGCTCAACCACTTTCAAAGTTAGCAAGAGGCCCCATGGTGATTGCCTAGATGGCCCCTGGTGATACCTGGAGATAAGTAAACATGTTAAGAAGACACTTCTTACTAGACCCCAGTGCCACGCCAATGAGGGGAGACCGGTGGCGACGGGGCCAAAAACAGCACGCCGCGCCGCCAGTAAGATGTCAGCGGCGCGCCGCCGGCGCCATCAATGTTGACCGCAAACATTAATGTTTTCATCAGTCTTTCTCAAATCACAGCTTAAATTTACAACAGATTCGAGCCTATTCATGAGTTAAAAAACTTCACAAGTCACTGGTTAAAAAATTAGTTTTTTGGCATCCCTGCTTTCAATAAAAAAAATTCGAGATATTATCATTTAAATGTAATGCCTCCCCCCCCCCCCTCTGGATACCACATTGATAGGATACCATCTCACCTTTCCATTAGAAAAATAATTTACTTAATAGTTAAATAGGTCACTATATGGTTCAAACAAACACGCAAAATAACGTTAAACAGCTTAGTGTTCCTTGAAAAAAAATTGAGGGTATGAGTAAAGGGGTACAAAGACAACAACAAAAATGTTGAAAATTTTCAGATATACCTCAAACTATTGGAAAACTGAGTCATATATTTGCCATGGCATTCAATAAGATCCAAAGAATCTAATTAAAAGGGAGCACACACAAAAGCCAAATTAGGCCAGTAGCCTATGAGAAATCGCAAAATACCCAAGACAATGAACAAGTCCCAATTGGAGGCCCTGGGTCTATAAAAATATTTCAATGGTTTCCCAGGCAATTTGATATAATTTTCTTCTGTCTCCGCTTTAAATGAAAAAAATAAATATCTTTTTGGCATCCCTGCTTTCAATAAAAAAAACGAGGTGTTATCATTTAAAAACGATAGCCTCCTATCCCCCCCCCCTATAGGCATTAATGTACAATTTTTTTATGAATCATATTATTGGGGTAACTTCCATTTCAATCTTTAATTCCCCAACCTTGTACATAGCTTAGTCTATAGTTAAATTTTGTCTCAATAGAAGGTTTTTTTCTGGGGGGGGGGTAAAATATTTTCAGAAAGAAGATTGTATTTTCTTTAATATATCAGGCATTCAACAATTGAGTATTAAACATTAAGACAATTTTATCTAAAAACAGCAAAAGAAAAATAAAATCTGCAAACTTACAATTCAGCTGTAGAAACAATCTTTCTGCTATCAATTTCAAAATCCAACTATAGTGAATGTAGTGAATGTGTTTTATAATTCTATTTAACTTGAAAATAAAATTCTTGACTACAAATGATGTAAGGAATTGCAATTGGGAAACTGGATGCAAAATTTTTTAAACTCATTTCATAAAGACAATACTTTTTGAACCAGAGAGTAGTGAAGAATTATGGTATGCAAAGTAATATTTGACATGGAAAGTCACTGGTAATAAACCGCTAGGGGTGGCACCATGATTGCGTGATTTTGGGGTTTCAGGGGGAAAAAAAATTTCAGAGTGACGCAGATATTTTCGGGGATAAACTCAAAACTTTGGGGATAGTGCAAGCCCTGCTTGATTTCTAATGAGGAAAATCAAAATACTAAACCATACAAGAAGGAAAAGCTCCAACTTTTTGGTTGACGCAATAAAGAATTGCCACAAAATTAATTTAAAGTCAACTGAATGCCAACACTGCTGCCGGCAGCATTGCAACACTTTGGCAGCAGTTGACCAGGCCTCTTGTTGGCGGCATTCAGTCAATCTGCCGGTGTGGCGCCGAGGTCTACTTCTTACTTCATACTATGCAGAATAATTGGTAAGTTTTTGGCAATTTGTATTATTGACTTACCAATAAAATGAACATTCCACTTGATGCCTTTTTTTATGCTCTTTACAAATACAATACTTGCTTCTATTGGAAATTAAATTTACCCACCCCTACCCCCAGTTCTTGTGCATTACATGTTATACACCACTATATATTGTATTGGGAAACACTAAAGGAAATCAGTCAAACAGGTATTTGCAATAGAGAAATGGATTGCAAAGCATGGTTTATCAATGCATTTACAATATTTTAACTGTTGTTTTTTGGGGTTAAGGGAGAAAAAGGGTACATAGGTTAGGGGGGTGGGAATGGATAGATTTGAATTTCTGACAGAAGCAATTATTATATTTTATGCAATTATTTATCAAAAATTTACCAAATAATCAAGGTTAACACATTTTGAATTCAGCATTACTTTGCTTTATCCCCCCCCCCCTATACATATAGCCCAAATTATAAGTTTTTCAGAGCATTATGCCACTAGTAGCTTGTTTTCCAGTTTAAGCTATATATTTCCACATCAGAGGGGGGGAAGTATAGTGGAGCTGCATGCAAGATGTGTTAACTATGATTATTCTGCATATTACGAAGTAAGAATTGTTTTCTTATCTCTAGGTAGCTATCCAGGCAAATATCTGCCCCTTTCCCAAAGCTAAACCCTGGGAAATTTGATATATTAGATGGATAAGGAAAATATTTAGACCATAAACTGCAATTTAGAAGGTATTTTAGCTCCTAATTTGAGGAATGCTAGGCTATTTTTAATTGTATCGAAAATGTATTTCTATAAAACAATATAATCTATTCAAACATCTTTCTTTGGGCATTGTTTATGAAACAACCTTATTTTGGAAGATTTTGAAAATACAGTCACCAGACGAAAAGGGTAGCCTTTGAAGCAAAAAGGAAAAATCCGGCTTCCTTGGACTTATCATTTTCCACATTCCACAACCTTTAAATTAAAGATTTGAATTGCGATATCTATATTTTGTTAAATACCCTCAGATTACGGATGCAATCCGCGTCTCGAACATAATTCAACAAATTATGAGCATGTTCCTGTTTTGACAAAAAGTTGTTAATATTTAATAAATCTATCCTTTTTTATTCCATGCAAGAACAAAATTAGCAGCTGGAATAATTGAAAATTAACTTCATATAAAACTATGAGTTAATGTCTTATAAATATGGTTAACCAGCACTTTTGTTTGTTAACGTCTGCACAATCATCATCAAAGTGGGAAAAACAGAGGCGTGTGAACAAATTTACGAGAATTATTGAGTATTAGTAAATTGTTCTGGGACTGTAGTTAGTTTGTATTGAATTTGAAGTCAATATTAATTGAATTAAAAACTAAACCGGTAACTTACTACTATTACTTGTAACAATTCATTTCAGCATCAAGCCAAAGCAGGCTCCTCATCAATCCCTGTCCATTCAAAGGTTCCCTCTTTACATCCTCCAAGAATTTTGAATTCCTTAAGTATCTCATAACGACCTTCACCCATCTAATGTGGGGACGAACTGCTTTTGTTTGGCCCGACATGGTTGGCCAGAAAGGACAATCGTTAGCAATCTGTCATCCTTCATTCATGGAACTTGTTCTAGCCATCTCAGCCTTTCTCTCATCATAGTTCGAAAATACGGAAGAGACTGGCGTTTTTCGTAAAGCTTGCCTTTTAAGATACGGTCAGTCCTACAGGTATCTAAAAATCTGTATAAAATGCCTTTGAAAAGTGTCTAATATATCTTGCCTTGTTTTCCAGAGCCCAATTGTTTCAGAACTGTTTTTAAATTCTGCCATCGCTGTAACTATTAATGTTCTACCTTGTGTCGCAGACTTATCTTTCTATTGTTCAAAATAATTTTATACTAGCCTACCTAGGTAACGAAGCCATTCACTTGACCGATCTCCTCATTACCCAGCATCGCCTCTTCCCCATTATTTTTCCCAGTTTTATCTCTTCACCATCAGTTTTCCCAGTTTGTTACCTTTTTTTCCATAAGAATCTTATATGTCTTCGGGGTATAACTTATAACCCTTGCCCCGAGGGCCTTAGGGGGGAGGTGCATATCCTCAAAGACATAATTGCTGGACGTTTCAACTACACTACAAAAATGGCATTCACAAGATTTTAATCGGAATTGCTTAAGGAAATGATGGGCGTCAGGGGAGGGGGGGGGGCTGGTTACTTTCCAGTCACTTTAGAAAATTAAAGAGGGTGCTACCCCTTTCAATTTCCAATCGAGTAAATCCTTTTCGAAGTTTCTACGACAACAAATGGCCATCTCAAAATTTCTATCAGATACAAATCAGAAATTACGACTTGTGCGTGTGAAGGGGAGGTGTCTGACATCCAATAACTTTGATTCTTAGAAAGGACACTAGAAAATCTGATTATCAATCCAATAAGCTACCTCTGAAGTTTATACGACCACTCTTTCTATAAAAACCTTATATGCCCCAAGAGCTGCCCTCTAAACACTTTCGACTATTTAAAAAAGCACTAGATCTTCTGATTACCGGTCCCATGAGCCCCCTCCAAAGTCTATACGATTGCTCTTTCTATAAGAACCTGGGGGGGGGGGGTTGTCGTCCTTAAAGACACAATTTCCCGACTTTTCAACATGCGAAGAAAATAGAATATCAAATGGTGGGAAAACTTATTTTAATTGGTTTTAATATAATTATAATAATTTAATTACCCACCATCTACAAAAAGATTATAGTGGAGCACAACAAAAAAGAAAAAAGGAAACCAACTTCAAACAAATGCAGGTGAAAAACGACGTCTCATCAATCTGACTTTGAACACTGAATTGTCCCGAAAGGTCGACCATTGCTTGGATGGCTCCGGAAGTCCATATTTTTCCACTCGAGAATTCCGGTATCGCTTGGATATATACAGTAAAAATTTTGCATACTTATAGTAGCACTTTCAGATTTTTTTCACAGTCTCTCACTGTCAGCACATGGGATGCACCGGCAAGGTAGATTACATGTGGCTGGCAAACTGAACGTTAAACTGAGGCTAGAGATTTCCTGGAGTAGCGTCCGCGATTCGGCACTACAGACCCGTAAGCACGTTTAATGGTGGTGGTTGTTTGCTTGACGATTGATTGCCTGGTTTTACCGATCGTTTCTGCAATCATGATACCCAGATATCGTAGCTCAGACACAGCAGGGACTGCACGATTGCCGAGGGTCACAGATTCACTTTTAGGTGCGTTGAAGGTTAAAAACTCGCACATCTCTATATTGATAGAGAGCCCGATAGAAAGAAAGTCACTGTGGAGTCCACTCAGGTTATCTTGTAAGTCAGCTTTCGATCTACTGACCAGAAGGACGTCGTCAGCATGCAAGGTAAGACAGGTCGGCACCGTGAAGTAGAAGGGAGGGCGAGATGCGGTCCAGAATCTTAGAAATCGCTTGTTTGAAAATGAGAGGACTAAGAACGCTCCCTTTCCTCACCCCTCTTTTGATTTTGGCGGGATCTGATGTTCTATCTTTCCATTTGGCAGAAACTATTGAATTTTCGTACCAGAATTTCAATGTTTTCACTATGCTCGCACTTACACCACTCAGCAGTAGAGCATTCATTGCTTGCATGTGGTTGACGCTGTCGAACTCTTTTGAAATATCTATAGTACACATATAGAGAGGCGACTTGTTTCTCTCTGAGTCCATAAGTATGTTAGCAAGAAGGCGATGAGCCTCTGGACAACCGAGACCTTTCTGGAATCCAAGTTGATTATCCCCAAAATCTCCAGTATCCAGCTCGGAGAAGATCACATACTCAAACACTTTGCTCAGGATGCAAGAGACTGTTATGGGTCTGTAAGATTTACAGTCATTGGGATCTTTCCTTTCTTGGTGATAGAAGTGATGACTCCTTTCAGGAAACTATTTGGTACAAAACCCCGGTGATGCACATCTGGAAGATAAGCTGAAGGTGGGAATAGAAACTTTCAGGTAAGTGCTTGAGATGTTTTGTTGTGAGACCGTCGCCATCTGTCCCATTTTTTCCTTTGGAAAGTGCCTTTTTGACCGCGATTTTGATCTTTTCCAGGGATATGGGAATAACACAGCGCTGTCCCGAGAAGCGCGCAAGCCAGCTGGTGACTTCCTTTTCATACTGGTTGGTTATGGCAAGATTCTCGTCTCAGTATACCGAAGTATAGTAAGAGTGCCAGTCATGCAGTCTCAGAGAAGTATTAGGTGCACGGTCGTCCGGTCTAATTATACTTCGCCATGATTTCTTGTTCTCAGTGAACTGTTGCCCGATAATACGGTACTTTTCCATCTCAGCTTTGTATTTGAGTTTTGTACTCCGTTTCAGCTCAAATACAGTCCCGCGTAACGGTCTTCCACAAGCAATCCAAATGTTTATCCACATTTTAGCACGTCGTTTAGCCGTCTGGAGTTCGATGGATTCAGACCACATCGGTTTCTCTGTCCCAATTTTGACTCTTCTTGTAGGAACCACTTTCGATTCGGCAGCTTTCAGAGCGTGGATAACTTGATGATAGTAAGTGTTGAGTTCAATAGAGGCTGCCATGTTGGAAGGACCAGTACAGAGTAGATGAAACGGAACTTTTATGCAACTAAGGACCGAAGCAACAGTGGCAATATATAGGGCAATATTACACTTCTGCCAGTTTTGCTTGTAGACCCACCTTCTTGAACAGGCGTTATTAGTACTCTGTGCTGAATGCAGGTGGAACGCAATTCCGGCATGGTCACTAATCGGATCGTCAGTACATACTGTAACTGGGAGACCAGGGATGGATGTGGATGAAAGCACATGGTCAATATTTGACGTATGACCACTAGTATGGGTGTACGTAAAATCCAGCGACTTCAGCCAGATATTGTAAGAGGTTGGGAGGCAGTTTAGAAAGATATCAGACAGGATATGGTCCTTGGTAGGGTCACAGTTGAGGTCCCCAGCTATTAGCCATTTACTCCCACTACGCTCAAGAGACTCCAAATGTCGTCCAAGGGCATCTGCTGCTTTTGAGAATTTCGTTAGACAGACAGCATTGTTGTAGCTAGTGGGCATGTATACATTGATGAACTCGATTCCCTTAGCAGAGACACATAATAGATTACTGCTTCTAATCGACGGCTTAGCTGATAGTTCCTTCCTAGCGTATAGACATCGTGAGACCGAGATCTGTTTATGAAGTTTGTATTCAGTCCAGAAAGCATATGCTACTGGATAAACATTACGTCATAAATCTGGAGAAGATCGTCTATGGCCTTTTTTTTATTACGACAACCATTGATATTCAGACTAAGAGCTTTAAGAGATCTATTCATTGCTTAATCTTGTTTTTCAGAATCTCTCTTAATTTAGGGCATGTTAGGCTGAAGCAGACATGAGATCCTTCGCAAGAAACGCATTTGGGGTCTTCGTTGCATGGCGTGTCTTTGTTACTAGTGTGAGGTCCAGCACATCTAGAGCATCTGGGACTGTTCTTGCACTTTTCAATGAGATGGTCGTATCTTTGACATCTGAAACATCTTCTTGGGGCCTCCTTGTACTTCGTTACCCGGAAAAAGTCGTATCCAAGCTTGATTCCGTTAGACATGGCAAAGTTCATGGTCAGTTTATTTTTGAAAGTCAGTCTGACCGTTTCGCTTTGTCCGAAGCGGAGAGCTTCCTCTACGAGGCCTGGATTATGCTTTACCGGTTCATTAGCATCCACATCAACGGAGAGTCCTCTTATTATGCCAAACGATTTTTCTTCTCTCAGTTTGCATTTTATGCTGTTTTGGCTGCCACTTGGCAATTTTGCGGAAAGGACGGTAGGGGCCTCACTACTAAAATCTTTGGCTTTTGCAACGTCACTGAATTTGACTTGAAGCTTATTATTTCTCAGTTGCCTGACCCCTTGTATGCCATCTTCAGACTGCAGTTGACCAAATGTTTGTAGTCTAGTCAGGGGGTCCATACATGGAGCGTCTTCAACGATTACAGTACAAATCGGTTGCTCGTTGTTTGCTGCTGCAGTAGCGCCAATTTCTGGGGAGGCAGTCAATTTAACATCAGTCGTATACTACTTGACCACGGACATAGAGCTCTTCAGATCCCATATTTCTCCTAGCAGGATAGAGCAATTGCTCTTGGGGACCTGTGGGACTTGGGAAGGATGAGTGATGACAAAAGTTGGAAGTCGGATGTTGTTCCGGTCGCATTCAGCTAGCAAATCCAGGATTTCTGAAGTCGCTGAATCTTTTGTTCGGCTTTTCGTAGCTTGAGAGGCTCTTGCAGGGAATGTTATCTGAATGAGCTCCAATTTAGCGTCGCGTAATAATGTTAACTCGAAGAAATCGCAAGTCATTTTCGACAGCAACGCTAGATCCAGCTTTCTGTTTGACTGGAGAAAGTTCAGGATTGGGTTGAGATGTAAATTTGTCTGGGCCATATTCAGCGCCGATAAGCAAGGGAAGCGTAGGTTCTTGCTACCTATTCCCCGCAGTTTAAGGAAGACCCCACTCCCGGCAGGTACGACGGCACTTGCAACAAGAAACCTCCCCTCTTCTGCTTGCTTATTCGGGAAATCGGCACTGTCGTCTTTTTTTGGGGGCTTTAGACTTTTGTACATTCACTACAGCACGTGGCAACACTGCACTGTAAAATTCGGGCACAGCTTCAAAAGTTTAAAAATCAGCTCTGACAACACTGCTCAGCGGAGTAGCCATTTTGTTTGAAATAAAAAATCCAGGAATGAGACGAGATGGAGGTTTGCAGTCGGGGTTTTTATCACAGTCGATTCACTGAATTTTAGGGAGTCGATTGATATCTGATTCACGCGAAATCGGTAGCTTTTGCCGTTGAAACAATATTATTTCGCAAGGAATAGCTCAGAGACGTGATCGCACCAGCGTTGCCAAAAATATATAAAATAAACAGATACTCAAATAAACCCTTAATTTTGCAGAACTATGGGCTATTCCTTTAAATTTCCATTGTAGTGAGAATAATTCACTATGAAAACAAACAGGTGCCTCAGGCAAGGTAGAATAAGGGAAAGTTGTGTTTTTACTTAAATGACACTAGATGACAGGCTTACTGATGGGATAAATATTTTCATAATAAACACCCGTCTTCCAAAGGTCATAAAGCAATAAGTACCATTTAGATAATACAAAATAAGACCAGAACAAATGTCTTCATAACAAAAACCAACCCGATATAGCCCACAGATCACGAAAACTGATAGATTAAAACTAAGATATTGCTCATAAGCCCCTTTGACAGCCTGCATACATAAAGCATGTTTTTATTTAGTTCAAATTTCCCCCTCAATTTTCTTCAACGTAATTCTTAAGATATTACTGATACGCCCTTGTTACAAACTGTATAAACATAATGTGAATTTTATTTAGCTCAACTTTCCCCTCAACAATCCCTTTTGGATCTTGTAGAGGAGGGAGGGGACAAGTTTGGCCAAAACCCAACAAATCTAAACTATGCGGGGATAACGTTAGAATTATTCATAAGCATATAGATACTCCAGGATAGCAAAGAAATAATGGCTGAACACCACCTATTCCCCATGCTGGCACCAACCCTTTAAAATTAAGTTGGGATCGGGGAGTTTATCCTGATTTAAGCTACGAAAAAAATTATACGGGTCATTGGGCTGACTTTTCTTTGATAAAAAGTGGTTTCAATCTAAGATCTATTCAACTGCAAAGTCTTATTTCATTTATTTTTTACTTACATATGCTCTATAACATGGCTTATTAGCACAAATCTCTATTTAAACAATTACATATTTAATTCTAAAGTTAAAATCTGGTTCTATTTGATGAACCTAAATTCTTACAAAGAAAAATATTTCTAGTTGTCTTAAAACGGCACCCCTAAATGTGAGTTGAGAGCTACATTTCTTTGGCTCTCGGATCCCACTTGGCTATAGCTCTGAGGATTTATAAAGCTGCTGCTTCAACCTTAAGCCTCCAGGCTTGACTACTAACATGACAAGTTGAGATCTTTTTACATTAAAAAGTTCCTAAACTTTCATCTCCCATTTACTGTAAAATAAATGAAAACATATGTCTATGAACGGAACATAATAAAGTTCGAAATAGTATTTATGCTAGAAAACGAACAACATATTTCTTAAAATTATCACAAAATTCTGGCGATGTGAGTTCGTCCCGAGAAATTCACGAAGACAATTAAAGATAGACTGATCATATCCATTGGAAATCAGTGTCTCTGGACAAATATTTCAAATTTGTTAAATCGTGAAAATTCATTACGCAAAGCATCATTAGCATTGTGAGTCGAGAAATAATAAGCCAAAATGTTCAGGGATGTTGTGGAGTCTTTTCATCAATAAGCTTCGAATAATTCCATTTCAAACTCTTAAAGCACGCAGAATCCAAGAAAATAGCTCATGTCGTAATCCAACGTAAAATAAACTGAATAACTCGCTCATTACAATTTTTGACTTGAAAAATATGGTCTCCTAGACTCGTGGCTTGTTGCAGGGTTGTCACTTGTTTTAAAGTAGTGTCAAGCAAAACAAATGGTAAAATAAGAAATAACAGTCTATTTTTTCTGCCAGACTTGTTATAAAGATGGTTAGTTTTTTTTTTTTAAAGTTGAAACTTAAAAAAAAATGTTAAACACATAAAAAAGTCTTAGGCCTTAAAAAAAAATTACTAGAACTTACAATTTACACTCAAATGAGCACTCTAACGAGTTTCTAAGATAGTCCTTTCATTTCTAAGAGCCAAAAAAGTGTTTTGGCCCCTTTTTTTGGTCATTTTACGAGCTGCATTTTGAGAGGAAGAAATATATATACATATATTTATATATATATATATATATATTTATATTTAAAGTTAATATATTATGATGTGGGGTTTAGAATGCTGCTTTGTATCACATTATTTGGTTTAAAAAAACTTTTTGTTATTGTTAAAAAACACTTTAGGTTGAAGATCAAACAAATCTTCAAACACTATCTGTGTGCTACTCTCACTATAGCCAGGAACAAGACACTAAACAAATCCTGCAATATAAGTTGAGAGTAACAAATTAACATTTACGGAACTCTATTAAGCAGCCCCAGGAAAAATTGTCAATAGCGCTTTTTCATAAAAAAATTTATCAAATTAAAAAGTAAAACCTGGGCGGCCCTTTCCTTAAAATATTTGCTCATGCGTGCATACTACAGAATATCAACCACTAAAATTTTTACCAAATCAAGGCAGATTTCAGCCGATCAACAAAACATCCCCCTAAGTTTTCCCAGTGTATTCACCTATATTAATAAAAATAAAATGTACTCCTATATTATGTAGGATTGAAGTCTATACGTTTAGTCAACTACCAAAAGAAAGCAAGCTGTTATATAAAACGGAAAAGCAAAAACAATATCGACAATATATTCAATATACTTGTCAAAAATATAATTGCTGTCAAAACTTTTTCTTTGAAAACAAAGTTATATCCAACAGGAAGATTTTCTCGAGCACAAAATCTGGGGTAAATTTAAACATGAACTTTTAAAAAAACATACAAAACCCTTATACACTGACAAACCCAAAGGCTTTTCCATCAGTATGACTTCTATTATGATTCGATAACCCAGAATTTGAAGCAAAACGTTTCTCACAAACGCCACATTCGAAAGGTTTTTCTACCGTATGACTTCTTTGATGATTTGCTAACCCTGAATTTGAAGCAAAACGTTTCTCACAAACGCCACATTCGAAAGGTTTTTCTCCGGTATGAGTTCTCTGGTGACGAGATAAATGGGAACTTTTAGGAAAACGTTTGTCAAATACATTACATTGAAAAGCTTTTTCTCCAGTATGAGTTCTTAGATGAAGAAATAAGTTGGCTTTTTGGGAGAAGGTTTTCTCACACACATTACATTCAAAAAGTTTTTCTCCGGTATGACTTCTCTGGTGAAGAAACAGATGGGCTTTTTGGCGGAATGTTTTCTCACATGCATTACATTCAAAAAGGTTTTTCTCCGGTATGAGTTCTGTGGTGACGAGATAAATGGGAACTTGTAGTAAAACGTTTGTCACACACATTACATTCAAAAGGTTTTTCTCCAGTATGAGTTCTTTGATGACGAAATAAGTTGGCTTTTTGGTAGAAGGTTTTCTCACATACATTACATTGAAAAGGTTTTTCTCCAGTGTGAGTTCTTTGATGACTAGATAAACTCGATTTTTGTGAAAAACATTTCTTACACACACCACATTCAAAAGGTTTTTCTCCAGTATGAGTTCTTTTGTGATAAAATAAACTGGAACTTACAGTAAAACATTTCTTACATATACCACATTCAAAAGGTTTTTCTCCAGTATGAGTTCTTTGATGATCAAATAGGTCAGCTTTTCGGTAGAAGGTTTTCTCACATACATTACATTCAAAAGGTTTTTCTCCGGTATGAGTTCTGTGGTGACGAGATAAATGGGAACTTGTAGTAAAACGTTTGTCACACACATTACATTCAAAAGGTTTTTCTCCAGTATGAGTTCTTTGATGATCAAATAGGTTACCTTTTCGGTGGAAGGTTTTCTCACAAACATTACATTGAAAAAGTTTTTCTCTAGTGTGAGTTCTTCGATGACAGGATAATCTGAAATTTGTAGTAAAACGTTTCTTACATATATCACATTCAAAAGGTTTTTCTTCAGTATGAATTCTTTGATGAACGGATAAACTGAAATTTGTAGTAAAATGTTGCTTACATATATCACACTCGAAAGGTCTTTTTTCAGCATGAGAAACCTCCTGTTGTGCAACATCACTTTCAGGAAATTCATAAATGTGACTTGGCATCTCATTTTGACAATTCAAATCCATTTCACTTTTTAGACATATTCTGGTAAGACCTGGCATGCTAAGTAATCCACATTCTTGTTTGCTGATATGCTCATCAGAGGACGCTCCGACAGGAAGAACTATAATAAAAAAAATAACTCAAAATAAATTCTTAAGACTTTGATTTTTGTAGCCCATTCTTTATTTAGTACACATCTCAGCATTTATAGTTTATAACCTTACACAGTTACTATAAATTAAATTTTAATGACTCTTACCTCAGTCTTTAATTTATAAAAGCCAATTTGAGGCCTTACTTTTATAAGAGTTCTAATTCTTTATTCCTTCCTCTATTTGATAATTTAGCATTCTGGCTATGTATAGCTTTAGTTCAGGGTGGCTTTTGTCTTGAAAGCAAATCACCAATTTCTGATCAAGCTCTTTTTAGTCAAATTCTCCAAAGAAAAGTTTTTTTTTATATTTTCCATATATCATGGTATATTTTCTAAATTTCTAGAAGGTAGATAATGTAGGTAGCATGTGGTAGGTAGGAGGATAAGAAAAGTGTCTTACTTTATCTTGTTACCAGCACAAATGTCTAAAATAACTTTTTTCTGTAAAAAATCAGGACGTTTCCGGCGATCAAACAACTAATAACTTAAACTATACTATTTGCCGGAAAAAAATAAACACAAATCAAGTCTCAAAAACTGTATCCACATATGACATAACAACTAACACCACAACTTCTGTGAAAGGCAAAAATTATGAAGAAGCCAAGCTTTTATTTGATTTCAAAATCAATCCAACCGATTGGGCCCCTTTCAAATTATCCAGTTCTTCGGCAACAGTGTTGCATTCAAGTGAAACTATGGTGTTTTAAGAGAATGATTAAACTATGGAGCTGTACATTGGCATATTCCTACTACTATTGGCAACTCACTGCAGCACCAAGCCACCGGAGGCGAACACAGCTATGCACGCTCCGCCTCCATCCCAATCTAATCAAAACTTTCCTCTTTACATCGAGAAAATTTACCTCAAATGTTTCTTTAATAGACTCTTCCGCCACAGCCGTGGACGACCTATTTTCCGTTTAGCCCTAGACGGTTGGCCAAAAAGGGCAATCTTTGGCAATATGTTTGGCAATGTTCAAAGAAAGTTCCCTAGTAATTTCAACCTTCCTCTCATTGTGGGCCCTAGATAAAAGGTTAGAGCCATATTTTTCGTATAGCCTACCGTTTGAAATACGGTCAGTCAGTCAGGTACCCAATACAATCCGTAAGCAATTTCTCTGGGAAACATCTATCAAATCTTCCTCCGTTTTTTGGAGCCCCCATGCTTCATGACCATATTTGACCACTATCATTAATTTTCAAATCTGTTCTAGTATCTTGAATCGCAAAACCTCTAAAATTCCAATCATTTTGCTCACACTTTCATCTAGGATGCTTAAATGATCAACATTACCTAAGTCGAGGAAAGTTTTTCTTTCCCATCTGATTCCTTTTTCTTCCATTGCAATTGCTGTGCTACTTGAGACAAATTCTATCAAAATAATCCCTATAATTGAGGATAGAATACAACCCTGCAGAACTCCTGATAGAATATGAACTAGCTAATTACCTTCTTTCTATCTTAAACGCAGCAGTGCTATTCTCATCCAGTAATCACTTAATGCATTTGTTTAGTATCAAAGGCAGCGCAATAGCGCTTCTTAAGTAAAGAACGATGTTGGCACAATGTATTTTTTTTTTTGTTTCTTTAGACCAGGGCAGTTCGTATCAAAGGAGTTGTCGTAGAAACTTCGAAAAGGGCTCATTTGATTGTAAATTGGAGTAACTTGTGTTCTTTTTGATAGTCGAAAATGATTGGAAGGCAACTAACACCCCTTCCACACCCATCATTTCCCAAATACGTCCAATCAAAATTTTGAGATAGCCATTTTGTTCAGCGTAGTTGATTTCCGAATAGAATTTTTATTTTTGAGGAGGACACTCCCCCACAGCCCTCAGGGCAAGGGTTGTAAGTTATGCCCTGTGGGCATATAAGGTTTGTATAGAAAGTGATGTCGTAGAAACTTCAAAAAAGGCTTGTTCGATTGGAAATTCAAAGGGCTAGTGCCCTTTTTAATAGTCGAAAGTGATTGGAGGGCAACTAACCCCCCTCCCACGGCCACCTTTTCCCCAAACTCATCCAATCAAAATTTTGAGATAGCCATTTTGTTCAACGTAGTTGAAAGTTCTAGAAATTAGGTCTTTGAGGATGACAACCCCCCACAGTTCTCAAGGCAAGGGATGGAAGTTATGCCCTTGGGGAATATAAGGTATTTTTTATAGAAAGCGTTGTCGTAGAAACTTCAAAAAGGGCTCATTTGATTGGAAATTGAAATGGCTAGTGCCCTTTTTAATGGTCAAAAGTGATTGGAAGACAACTAACACCCCTTCCACGCCTCTAAGAGGATCTAAGAGGATGACACTCCCCCCACAGCCCTCAGAGTATGGGATGTAAGTTATGCCCTGGTGGCATGTAAGATTTTTATTGAAAGCTGTCGTAGAAACTTGAAAAAGGGCTCATTCGATTGGAAATTCAAAGGGCTAGTGCCCTTTTTGAAAGTCGAAAGTGATTTGAGGGCAACTAACCCCCCTCTCACGACCACCTTTTCCCCAAACGCATACAATCAAAATTTTTAGATAGCCATTTTGTTCAACGTAGTTAAAAGTTTTAGAAATTAGGTCTTTGAGGATGATAACCCTCTCAGAGCCCTCGGGGCAAGGGTTGTAAGTTATGCCCTGGGGGCATATAATTTTTTATAGATAGTGATGTTGTAGAAACTTCAAAAGGGGCTCATTCGATTGGAAATTAGAAAGGCTTGTGCCCTTTTTAATAGTCGAAAGTGTCTGGAGAATAACTAAAACCCCTCTCACAGCCACCATTTCCCCAAACACATCCAATAAAAATTTTGAGATAGCCATTTTGTCCAACGTAGGTAAAAGTCTGGAAATTATGCTTTTGAGGATGACACTCCCCCTACAGCCCTCAGGAAAAGGGTTGTAAGTTATGCCCTGGGGGCTTATAAGGTTTTTTTTTTATAGAAAGCCTTCTCATAGAAACTTCAAAAAGGAATCATTCGATTGAAAATTGAGACGGCTAGTGCCCTTTTTAATAGTCAAAAGTTATTGGAAGACAAGTAACCCCCCTCTCATGCCCAGCATTTCCCCATACACAACCAATCAAAATTTTGAGATAGCCATTTTGTTCAACGTAGTTGAAAGGTCCGGAAATTATGTCTTTGAGGATGACAACCCCCTCACAGACCTCAAGTTAAGGATTGTAAGTTATGCCCTGGGGCATATAAAATTTTTATAGAAACCGTTTTCGTAGAAACTTCCAAAAGGACTCATTCGATTGGAAATTGAAAGGGCTAGTGCCCTTTTTAATAGTCGGAATTGATTGGAGGCCAACTAACTCCCTCTCACGCCCACCATTTCCCCAAATACATCCAATCAAAGTTTTGATATAGCAATTTTCTTCTGGAAATAAGGTCTTTGAGGATGACAACCCTCCCCCCCCCCCCGCAGACCTCAGGGCAAGGGTTGTAAGTTATTCCCTGGGGGCATATAAGGTTCTTATTGAAAGCGTTGTCGTAGAAACTTCAAAAGGGCTCATTCGATTGGAGATTGAAAGGGCTAGTGCCTTTTTTAAGAGTTGAAAGTGACTAGAGAGCAACTAACGTCCCTCTCACACCCAGCCTTTCCCCAAAAACATCCAATCAAAATTTTGAGATAGCTATTTTGTTTAACGTAGTTGAAAGTTCTGTAAATTAGGTCTTTGAGGATGACAACCCCCTCACAGCTCTCAGGGCAAGGGTTGTAATTTATGCCCTGGAGGCATATAAGGTGTTTATAGAAAGCGTTGTCGTAGAAACTCAAATAGGGTCATTCGATTGGAAATTGCAAGGGCTAATGCCCTTTTTAATAGTCAAAAGTGATTGGAAGGCTTGACATTTTTATAGTAAAGATCGATGTGGGTGCAATGTATCATTTTTTTTTTTTTTTTTTTTTTTTTTTTTTGTTTAGAACAGGGCACTTCGTATCAAAGGAGGTGTCTTAGGAACTTCGAAAAGGGCTCATCCGATTGAAAATGGAAACTACTAATGCCCTTTTTAATAGCCGAAAGTGATTGGAGGGCAACTAGTCCCCCTCCCATACCCACCGTCTCATTTGCCCATTATGTTTAAAAACTAAATGTTGCCATAAGATTAAATCAAAATGCACTGTGTTAATGCTAACTCCCAATAAGGCATCTCAGCAGTATCCCAAGAACGACTGAGGGTATTATGTTTAAACTTTCAGGGCTGCTTCTGCTCTTAATTTAACCAAATCAAAATAGCGTAAGTGTATCCAACCTATCAAAGAAAGTAAACAGATTTTTTTTTTGCGAATGGTATCAAGTTTTCTATTTCAGGTCAACTAGAGGAGGTATGAAACTAAATTAAACACTACTATTTGTGTCCATAGTTTTAAAAGGGTGTATGTTGTTAAAAATTCCAGAAAATTTTTCTACAGCATACAAATAGCAGGCCAAACTATAAAGTCTTAAAAAACGAAAAGATTTAAAGAATTAGTTTCTTTTTCCCTGAAAAAACTATGTCAATATAAAACAAACAGAAATTAATTAAAAAAACTGTTTCCACAAAATAAGTTTTTCAAAGAAAAGTAAAGAACTCCATTAAACCAAAAATGAGCAAAAATAAAATAAAAAAATCTACCAAGCGTGAAACTACCACAAATCAGCATCGATAAATAAATGAAACCCAAAACGAACAGAAATTACAATAAATAACCAAGTCATGCTCAAAACAAGCAGAAATTAATATGAGTAGGGCTCAAAACCCTATGCCTTCCCAAGGCCAGAGCATAATTTGCACTTTACTAAAAAAAATACAAATGAATGTGCATTGTCAGTTTAATATACTTATACTGATATTTAGTCATCAAAATGTTAATATTATTTGATTTATTTAGGTTATAAAGTAAAAACATTTATATTTTTTCAATTTTTTGCTAAACTGCATTCTGTTGTTTCAGTATTGGTTATTTTAAGTCAATCTAGCCCAGGCACGTCTTCAGGATTCAGTACTTGGGAGGGGGCCAAATACCAATATTTGGCCTTTAAAGGCCTCTATACGGCTTTTATATACGGCCTTTAAAGGCTGAATATATAAAAAAAGGACACTTGGCTCCGTTTGTGAATGCGCAAGTTCTATTCAAAAATTTACTCAAGCATGTCTTCTAATTTAAATACATTTAAAGCATCCTCTTTAGCATTCATATTTGATTATAGAACAAAGCATCCTTATTTGTGTAGGACTATTGTCTCTTTAATAAGTGTCAGCAGTAACATATAAGAATTAATAAAATAAAAATTCAGGAATTAATTGATTTCAGAAACAACGTTATTTCTGGATTAAAAAAAATTAACTTAGAGATTTAACAACAGGATTTTTCTGTTATTCGTCTATTCCTCCCAAATTATAAATTTAATTTGTTGTAGGATTTACCACCTAAGTAGACTGCCAGAAAGGCCAGAAAGGGTCTATCCTTTCTGGCCAGACCCTTCCTAATAAACTTCTGAAAATAAGTTGATTCTGTGTAAAAGGGTCTAAGACTGCCAGAAAGGGTTATTTGACCTCAGTAAAAAAAAATCAAAAAAATTTCCTTTACAGAGGCTGATCCTTTGTCCATCAAAGCTTTTTTATCATTCAGAAGTAGGCAACGCTTAAAAAAATAAGTAAATGGTCTAAATAATTATCATTTGAGATGATTTAAGGCTCATATTTCAAAGAAAAAAAAAACAACAAAATACCATCTTGCAATATTTGCAACTCAGCAAACAAAAAAGGTGAAATATTATTTTTTATGTAATTATATTTTTTAAATCAACTATATTTGGGTTAAAAATTAAGGAGAAAAAAAGGAATAATACAATGCCAGGGTAATGAAGCAGCATCTTTAGATGTCAGCTGATGTTTATCAGCTGATGCATATAAACAGAATAAAATTGTTTTTCAAGATAAATCTTTCAAAATAAAAATTTTGAAAGTTTACTATTGTTAAAAATTTTCCAAAGAAACAGACGTTCATGCGTTAAATGCTTAAACCGTTTGCATTCATTTATAAAGAGAAAGGATTATTTTTGAAGACTATTTAAAACTTTCCAAGGACATCGTATTCTTCCCCCACCTATTTTCCAGGTATTTTCTATGACTAGCAAATTGGTCTTTCATTTTCCAGGTTTTCCAGGGCCAGTGAGAACCCTGAAGGATACGTATAGCCAAAGCTTTGCACCCTAAACAACAGAAAATGTCTCATATTTTAAAATTTTTTAAAGAAATCTAATGAGTTCCAAGAACCATAAGAAGAAGTTTCAATATAAATTAAGATTGTCGTTTTATCCAAGGATCTAATTGGGATACAAAATTTGATGACTTAATAATTAGAACCATCCAGGACTGTTATTTACTAAATATTTTTTTTCAAATGCAAACAATGCACTAAGCTTCAACAAACACCTATTTTTCAAATCCCGCCACAATTTCAAAGGAAGCATAAGTTACACCTTCTCATTTTGGACACACAAAATACAGAGAAAGATCAGGATATGTGAAGCATACCTTTATCTCCGACAGTGTTCGACTCCAGTTTCACGTGGTCAACTTTATGTTTACAAGCTCCAGAAATTTCAGAAGGAACAGCAAAAATATTCGCCGCATTTTCCATTAATAACTTAGTATGTCTACTTCCAAAAATATCTTTATCAACATTTGAGGAAGTATCTTCAGCTTCTACAAAATTAGAATAAAAATCATACAGACATGCTCAATAAGAAACAAGTTGAAGTCATAAAACATTCAGAACACCATACAATCTTTGTATGGCAGTTCGTGAAGGATTAAATGTAAATTGATCCTCCCAGCATCTAGAAATTCTGTAAATATATACAAAGGTGAAGAGTAAAGGGTTTTGAAAAAAAAAATATTATGAAGATAATGGCAAATAATTGTAAGTTCTGTCAAAAACAATCTTCATCAAAATTGAAGCAATATACCTAGTAAAGAGCCAACCACCTATAGTAAGAGAAAGCTTAAGACTTATTTTTAAAGAAAAACTTTCTAGCTAGAAAAATATGGCATTTCAATCTGATTATCGACTCACTATTCTTGTAACTATGCTGATTGACAGGAATGTTACATCTCATTAACAGCCTATTGTTTTATATCTCATGGTTTGGCCTAAAGCTGAAATATAAAGAGCAAACCTCAGCAAATAGCATGCAAAAGTTTTAAAGTCGATTTTCTACAAAACTGTCAAGAGAAAACCTTTTTCTGTGCAAACTGATACAGAAATCCAAACTATTATTCATGTTAAAAGGAATTGAAACTTGTAATTATTTAGATAATTTTTTAAAACTTTGAAAAAAAAGAGGCTGAATTCAAACCTTTCTGAAGTCACATCGAAATTAAAAGCATACTGTTAGAAATTCTCCCATTAAAAATTTTACAGGGGTGACTTGGAAGACTCAGTTTGAATTAAAAGACGAATCAAATTTATTCAAGGGTAGCATTGATGTATTTCTTGTGCTACCTGTTTTTTTTTCCACGTACGATTTTTTCAACACTGTGTGTTTGAGATACTGAGAGAAATCTGATTTGAATAGAAATGGCAAGCTAAAGTACACGTTTTTAAGTTGTAAAAGAAACTGTGGTACACCAAAGTTCTGTTTTCTGGCACAAAAATTTGTTTTCTCAAAAATAGCTATAAGGTTGGGGAATCCCAAGATATCAAATCCACTATTAAAGAAACCAAGCAGAAAGAAAAAAGGGTAGGGGGTTGAGTCTTTCAGTATTGCTTATTTCATTAGAAAAAGTAATTTTAAAAAGAAAAGTATAGAATATTTTTAAATTGGAAAAATCTATTCTTCAATAGAAGGGAGTTTAAGCCCCACCCCTCTCCCAATAAAACGTAGCATAAGCCTTATTAAGAGTATTAATTAGTATTTACAATAACAAAACGTTTTAGAATAAAGAGTGACGGAGCAAAGAGAAGGGGTGACTTTAGACAGACAAAAAGCTTCAGAAAACAGATATAGGAAAGGTTTGACAAAAATCTGAGGTGCTAGACATTCATTAAAAAACATTTTTACTTCTTTTAATTGATTCTGAAATATATGCTGCTTCTCAACACTACACTTTTCCTATTAAAGCAAATAAAACCATTTAAAACTCCAAGTCTAATAAAGGGTTTGTACTTAATTTGAAGTTAATAATTTATCGAATTGCACAAAGGTATTTGCAAGATTTTAATTTGGAAAATGTCCTTGCAAAAAAACGGTTTTTTAATTAATAATAGTTAAGTTTTATAGCTTGCTTAATCTATTTTTCGAGGTAAAGTAGAAGAAATAAGTCAGAAATGGTAACAACTGCGCCAACTGTCAAACAAAACTAGTAAAAATAAACAAAAAATTAGCTAAACCACCCATAATAGTAATTACCTTGCTTAGCAGCAGTGATGTCAAACAGAATTGGCGTTTCCATGTTTCATGAATTGATTCAAATACGCAGTCAGTCTCTTTTGACTGTTCCAAGTAGTTAGAAGTCTCTAGAATCCAAATAGTTGATTAATTATAATATGGTATTATATGCCATATCATGGGCGCCGGCAGGGGGGGGGGTGGGGACGCCGTCCTGGAAATTTGGGACTATAAAGTAATTATAAGGAAACCAAAGGAGAGAGAGCAGAATAAAAAAAAACATGGAAAAAATGTGTGTTGCCCCATTGTTGGCTGCCTGCCAACAGATTAATAAGGAAAATAAAAGTTCTAATTTGTGACTGAGTGACCCCTTTCCATCTTTCCACAAACATTTTTTTATATGATATGGTTGGAACAACAAAACAAAAATCAAATTCTTCATAGTAATTAATAGTAAGTAAATAACAATTCTTGTCAACATCGAAAGTAGAAGCGCCTAACTATTGATAACATTCAATCAAAGAATCAGCTTTTTATGGTGATCCTAAATATGTATTTGTTTATTAGTAATTAGTGCAGTTATTAGTACACAAGAAAGTTCGTGCAATTATAGAAAACGCAAGAAAAACAACATAATAAGGGGCAATTTCGGTAAAAATATGCTGTCAACAGTTGCTTGCATTGCAAGAGCACCCATGAGCTGATATATGAAGCCAATATAATCAGAAATGTTTCCCCTAAATGGAATGCTGAGAATTTCTGAATTTTCCCCCTCAAAAGACACGTTTTTTTGGGTTTTATTATCATTCATTTTTTTCCAGGAGTGATTGTATTTATCTAGTTGTCACTTTGAAAGATTTGATTTTTTACAGTTATGAAGTATAAAGGTGTCAAATACATTGGTTTTGATATTCAAAATTAAATTAAAATATTGAATTAAAAAATTGTATTTGATTTTCTTAATCTTAGTTTTTATGTTTTACTTTGAACAAAGTACTTTGATAATGCGTTACTTTTTATAAACACTGAGTCTAAAGGCATAAATTATTTTGGTTTTGATAGCCAAGTTCAAAACTGTCGATATTGTTAAAAAATATCCGTCCAACGCTTCAGCATTGCTCAACAGAACTGAATGCCGGGAAATATATCTTAGTTTTTGTAAGTAGGCTATTGTTTTGTGTATTTTTGTAATTACTTACTTTTTTCATTTTATATACTTTTACTTTAATTGACATACATTTTCCATTCCCTTTAGAAAAATGTTAGCTTCTAAGCTTCATAAAATAAAGAAAAAATACAAGTTTTTTCAACTGAAAATAAGGAGCATCATTAAAACTTAAAACGAACAGAAATTATTACGTATATGAGGAGGGTTCCCCCTCCTCAACACCTTGCTCTTCACGCTACAGTTTTTCGGCACTTCAAAAAAAAGTTACTTATTGTTCTAATTAAACGACCCTTGCGTTTCAGGACTCGTTTTTTAAGAATTGGGACTAAATTTGAATTTTACCGTAAAGGGCAAGGTGTTGAGGAGAGGACAACCCCTCTCATATACGTAATAATTTCTGTTCGTTTTAAGTTTTGATGTTGCTCCTTACTTTCAGTTGAGAACACTTGTTTTTTTTGTTTAATTTCTGATCGTTTTTTAAATAACGCCAGGTTACCTGGCTCCATCTCCAAGGGAAAATCCCCCTCCCCATAGAAATTTCCTCTAGAAAATTCAATTTGGTAAAAATTTACCCCAGATAATTACCCTTAACATCCCTACACATAAAATTCAATTGGTAAAGAGAAAGCAAGACATATAAACAAATTTTGTATAGGAATTCAGGCAAATTCACCCAGTGTAAAATTTCCCCTGAAACGTTCACCCCCTGGAAATTTCCCTATCCACAGAAAATTTTACCAGCAGAAAAATTCGTCCTCCCTTCCCACCCAAAAAATATATGCATACTTCCCAATAACAAATTAAACAATGGGCAAATTTTATAACTTAAAATAATTCCCCAGAGGCATTAGGGGGTCATTTTATGTCCAAAGACATAGTTATTGGGCCTTTCAACTATGGTAACCAAAAATCTATCTCAAGATTTTGATCAGACGATTTTGGGAAATAAGTGGCATGGGACTAGTTGCCCTCCAATTTTTTGGTCACTTAAAAAGGGCACTAGAACTAAAATGAACTCTCTCCCGACGTTCTAGGCCCACTGGGTTGATACAATTACCCCTGGGGGAAAAACAACAAATAAACACACATCCGTGATCTTTCTTCTGGCAAAATTACAAAATTCCACATTTTTTCAAAAATGAGCTTGAAACCTCTACAGTAGGGTTCTTTGATACGCTGAATCTGAATCTTAATACCTCGCTCTTCATGCTACAGTTGTTTGGCACTTCAAAAAAAAGTTACTTATTGTTCTAATTAAACAACCCTGGTGTTCCAGGACTTGTTTTTGAAGAATTGGGACAAAACTTTAACTTTGGCATAAAGAGCAAGGTGTTGAGGAGGGGGCAACCCCTCTCATACTCGTAATAATTTCTGTTTGTTTCAAGTTTTAATGTTGCTCCTTACTTTCAGTTGAAAAAACTCGTTTTTTTGTTTAATTTCTGATCGTTATTTAAATAACGCCAGGTTACCTGGCTCCACCCCCAAGAGAAAATCCCCCTCCCCATAGAAATATCCTCTTGACATTTTAATTCTGGCAAAAATTTACCCTGGATAAATTTTTATGATAAATTTTTATAAAATGACCCCCTACCCTGGATAGGGGGTCATTTTATGTCCAAAGACATAGTTATTGGGCCTTTCAACTATGCTGAACGAAAAATCTATCTCAAAATTTTGATCAGACGATTTTGGGAAAAAAGTGGCGTGGGAAGGGGTCTAGTTGCCCTCCAATTTTTGGGTCACTTAAGAATGTCACTAGAACTAGAATTAACCCTCTCCTGACGTTCTAGACCCATTGGGTTGATACAATCACCCCTGGAAAAAAAAACGACAAATAAACACGCATCTGTGATCTTTCTTCTGACAAAAATAACAAAATTCAACATTTTTTGCAAATACAAGCTTGAAACCTCTACAGTAGGGTTCTTTGATATGCTGAATCTGATGATATGTTTTTCATTTAAATTCTATGACTTCTAGGGGATCTTTCCCCCTTTTTTTAAAAAACCAGACAAATTTTCTCAGGCTCCTAGCTTTTGATGAGTAAGACTAAACCTAATCAAACTTAGGCTATATATTTGGAATCAGCATAATAAGCCAATTCTTTAGATATATCTATTGGTATCAAAATTCCGTTTTTTAGAGTTTTGGTTACTATTAAGCCGGCTAGCTTCTTAATTACAGTGCGTTACCACAAACTGTTTGATTATCCATCAACATCCAAATAGAGATTATTCAAATATTGATTGTTTTTTCTGTGCTACCAAAAGTATTGTATTCATAAAACTTTACAGTTTCATGAAATGTAATTAAACAAATAGAAAAGGTTTTTCAACCAAAGTAACGAGTTGGTTTAAAACTTAGAATAAATATAAATTACTCTGTATATACTCAACACTTTGTTCATTAAACAAAAGTTTTTTAGTGCTTTGAAAAATCTTTTTTTTTCCATTTGCAGATTTTCTTAAAAATTTAGAAAAAAGTCAAACTTCACAGTAAAGAGTAAGGAGCAGATAGCCCCCTTTCTACAAAGACAATATATTGTGAACATTGAGTTTCTCAAAATTTTTTACAACTTTCAAATGAAAGAGTTAAAGGGGAAGAACAATTTTTGAACAGAACTTGTAATAGCAAGTAGTACTTACTTTTTACAACAAATTTCACTTATTGCAATACTTCAGTCATGTATTATATATATATATTATATATATATATATATATATATATATATATATATATATATATATATATATATATATATATATATATATATATATATATATATATATATATATATATATATATATATATATATATATATATATATATATATATATATATAATATATATATATATATATATATATATATATATATAATATATATATATATATATATATATATATATATATATATATATATATATATATATATATATATATATATATATATATGTATATATATATATATATATATATATATATATATATATATATATATATATATATATATATATATATATATATACATATATACATATATATATATATATATATATATATATATATATATATATATATATATAATACATGACTGAAGTATTGCAATAAGTGAAATTTGTTGTATACAATATATATATATATATATATATATATATATATTTATATATATATATATATATATATATATATATATATATATATATATATATATATATATATATATATATATATATATATATATATATATATATATATATATATATATATATATATATATATTTATATATATATATATATATATATATATATATATATATATATATATATATATATATATATATATATATATATATATATATATATATATATATATATATATATATATATATATATATATATTATATATATATATATATATATATATATATATATATATATATATATATATATATATATATATATATATATATATATATATATATATATATATATATATATATATATATATATATATATATATATATATACTATCTCTTTAAATGAGCAATAATTGTATTTTTTCTCAACAATGAATCAATATTTTTGGGGGGAAATTGGCATCCTGGTATTTTCTGGCCTAAAAACGATCTATATAGGTCAGAAGTTTGAGAAAATTTGTTAAGAGCTTAATTTTGTAAGAATTATTCATGTCAGTGATGTCATATTTATAAATTCATTTGAAAAGCATACATATATCATATTGGCCTCAGTTTTGGCTTGGCCCTAGACAGTTACCAGACAAGAACAATCTTAAGCAATCTCTCATCCTTTATCCACACAATGTGTGGACAAAGAATGAGAATTTTTTTTTTGGGGGGGGGGAGGGGGTTGCAAAAAAAGCGCATCGAAAATTTGTTTGTATTCATTTTGTTACGTTTTTAAGAGTCGGACAACTATTTCGGGGGGAGGGGGAAATTTGGATACTGTGTAATAGCTATTAACATATATAAAAGTAGACATGAGCATAAAGTACTGTAAGTAGGCTACAAAGTATGAAGGATTGAACCAGTCATATTCCAAATCAAGAATACACACCCAAAGTTTAAAATACTTGCTTTTTAAAAATGAATTTCTTGAAACTTAATTATTAATAAGTGTTTATTTATGGTTTAATTAAGTTAAGGTTAGTAAACTGCACACTCATAGCAAACATTGGACTTTATTTTGCTCCAAAATGCAAATTAAGGTAAAAAAGGTAATAAAATCTGATTAGCTTTTTGACAGAAAGAGTCTCTGTATTGGACTATTGAAAGGTTAGAATATTGTTACCAGTGTTTTGAATTTTCAAATTACACTTCTAAATAGAATATTCCACACCCAAACAGTAATTAATGGTGATTAGCACAGAGAAATATGAAAAAGCTCCATCTCTTATCATAATGATTTGTAATCACTTGACACAGAATGTAGGCTATCTAAAGCTTGCTACAACTGATTTTGTTACTAATAGCTAATGAAAACTATTATTTTTCTAATAGTTTGATTATTCAAAAGAATTTCAAATTTTTAAAAGATGACCAAATATTGCTTTTCTGACAAAGCATCCCATTCACCACTGATGGTCCTAGATGTAATACTAAAAATGCATTTCTCTATTAATTGAATCTTGAGACATAATGTGATTTCTTTGTTGAAAAGAATTTTGAAAAGTCATGATTTGATTAAATTTAATTTTGCAGTGTAAAATTCTACTTTAGGGGCTTTGCACTTTAATTTTTGGTTTTCAATATATTTTCCAATGGCTAAACTTTTTGAAAATACAATTCCTATTATTTCAACAAAATTTCAAGCCTATCAAAAGGTGTTTTCCTAAACTTATGAAACAGATTTACAGATCTTTAAGTCCTTGTAAAATTGTGGTTAAGCAAAGGTATGAGGCCCAAAATACTTTTCTTGTACCTCACTTGAGCCAAAGGTCTATTTTGCCAGGCTTCACTTTTATAACAAAAAGTAGGTTAAAGGTCAGGGCCCTTTGAAGGAGCAGGAGTGAAGATAGGCACTTCAAAATATCTTCACAGGAGATTACAAAGGCCCTGGATACATTCCTGGGAATTTAATTCACCCAACTCAACTACTTACCAAGATAGCAAAGAGCCCCTGAACTAGAATTTTACCATTGACCAGTCACTTATGCCCTCTTCTAGGCCTAGATATAAAAAAGGGTAAATATAGCAGAAAACTTGTAGTTGACCACATAATCTAGCTAGAATGAAAGTGAATAAATCACTTGATGCCTTTTTTATGCTCTTTCATAATTCAATAATTGCTTCTGGGAGAAACTACATGTTAAGCCCTTAAAGGCTAAAACAGCCCCTAATAACAAAAAGTTTGAATGTAAGTTTACAAAAAAAAACTAGCAAGTCAGGAAAAATTGACATTTTTTTGCTGATTCAGGAATGGTAATTACTACTTTCCTCATTCTTAATAGTAAAACATTATTTTTGAAACAAATTTTGAGGATTTTTTAAATAAACCCTGAAACTTTCAAAAATGACATCACACCAAAACAGAACTCAATTTGGAAGTGTTTCTGGCTCTTTTTAAAATTTCTGCAAATTTGTTTTCATACTGACAATTAATATTAATGAAAATAATAATTACTATTTCTGGGTCCACTAAAATGGCAATTTTTCTCACATAACAGTATTTTTTAGAAACACCTTTTTAAACTTTTAGTTAGGCTACTAAGGGCTGTTTTGAGAGCTTGGCATGCTTTATTAGCTTGAAATGTAATTTCCCCAAGAAGCAACTGTTTAATTATGAAAGAGCATGAAAAAAGGCATCAAGTGATAAATTCACTTTAATCCTAGCTAAATTATAATGTTAACTCTAAATTTACCTTTCCAATATTTTAGGTTGGAAAATGAAACTTTCAGGGACATATTTATAGACTATAGCTTGTCATGGGAAGATATTTTGAAGTATCTACATCCCCTCCTCCTGTCTCTAGAGGGTACTGACCTCTGATGAACTTTATAAATATCTGTGTTACAGAAGTGAAACATTGCAAATTGGCTTAATCCCAATTTATGAGGTTTTAAGGATCTGCAAATATATTTCCTAAATTTAGAAAACCCATTGATATGGCTTAAAGCTGTACTCAAATAACAAGGATTATATTCTCAAAACTAAAAGCAGAGAAAAGGAAACTGAAACCTGAAAATTATGGTATAATATTGTTTTGTCAAAATTCCAATAGGTATAGGCATACCTGTCAAGTAGGCCAATTTCTAAGACTTAGAAATCAGAAAAATATCAACATAGTAGCTTGGCAATACCTTCCCAAAGTGTATTTTTGGCCCTGGATTTGTTACTGATAGTTTCATTTCTTTAAGCCTAGCTCAACCACTTTTAAAGTTAGCAAGAGGCCCCTTGGCAATTGCCTAAATAGCAATCTAGACAATTACCAAAGCAAGACCTGGCAAGACCTGGAGATAAGTAAACATGTTAAAAAAACACTTTTTACTTCATACTATGCAAAATAATTGGGTAAAGTTCTATGAAATTATATTATTGAGTTAGGACTAAAGTGAATATACCATTCGATGCCTTTTTTTATGCTGATTACGAATATAATAAGCATTTCTATCAGAAATGAATTTCAGCCCCCCCCCCTATATAGGCCAATTCAGGGTTAGGTTAGGTATAGCCTATATAGGGGGGCGGGGGCTGAAATTCAGTTCCGATAGAAATGCTTATTATATTTGTAATCAGCATAAAAAAAGGCATCTAATGGTGTATTCACTTTAGTCTAAACTCAATAATATGATTTCATAGAACTTTACCAATAATTGGCAAGTTTTTGGCAGTTCATAGCATTGACTTACAAATAAAGTGAACATTCTGCTTGATGCCTTTTTTTATGGTCTTTAAAAATATAATAATTGCTTCTATTGGAAATTCAACTTTACCCACCCCCAGTACTTATGCATTAATGTTACACACCAGTGTATACTGTATTGGGAAACACTAAAGGAAACCAGCCAAACAGGTATTTGCAATAGAAGAATGGATTGCAAAGCGTGGTTTATCAATGCATTTACAATATTTTAACTATTGTTTTTTGTGGTTAAGGAAGAAAAAAGGTACCTAGGTTAGGTTAGGGGGTGGGAATGGATAAATTTGTATTTCTGATCGAAGCAATTATCATATTTGTAAAGAGCTTAAGAAAAGACATTGAGTGGTATATTCACTTTATTTTTTAGTCAATAATATAAACTGCCAAAAATTTACCTAATAATCATGGTTAACATATTTGGCATGCAGCATTGCTGTACTTTATCCCCCCCCCCCCTATTTGTCGGAAAGAAGTTAAACTTTATTTATTTTTTTCAATAAGGTCTGGAAAGTTTAGCCAATAGGAGAAGACTTGTGGAAAATTTCATTTCGGCTAAAAGAAACTAATTAGATAGCCAGTCTTGAACTTTTTTCTCTAGTCTGTGGAACACTGAAACAGAAGACTTGCTTATTTCACTAGTGAGAAATAAACCTTTAATATACAGTTCCTCACAAGGGGAAAATAAGGACACAATTGGTGTTGAAAATGCATTCAAGGAAATAAGTGAAGTAATGTGTCAAAAATTGGGTCCTCATTTTTATCTGTGAGCCTTCTTTAGTAAATTTTAAATTAAAAACAACATCTAACTTAAGACTAACTTATTAAATTGAAAAAGTTATCAAAAAATAATGTCAGATATATTCAAGAATGAACGTTTGAATAATTCAAATTAATTGCTTCAAAAAATTTCCATAAAGTCAGGAAGGTAAAATTCATGTGTGAGCGCGACGAACTTTACGGTATGTAACTTTGCGGAATACTTTATTAACTTTATTGACGCTGTGGGAGCCCCGCTTAAGATCTTACATCTTTCTGCAAAGATTATCGTTTTTAAACTCATCTTTGTTCCGAAGTTCATATATTATCCAGTATGATCATTCTCTATCTCACCCATTCTAAAAACCCGGACCGGGGTGCGAGTGCTCCGGAGAACGTTTTGGCAGATATAAACATGTTAGACATGCTAGACAGGTTAGTCTGTTTCCGACTGTCTCCATCAAAGTGCATTGAAACGAACGGAAATAAAGCTAATGCAGAAACAGGCTAAACAAGCTAAGGCAGAAATAAGTGGGAGGACCTTTTCGTTCACGAAGACCAGAAATGATCTGCGATAAGCTTACTGGTATATTCTGTTTACTGTGCTTTGTTCTAAGATCTTACAGCTCGCTGATGTTGACAAAATACGTGAAAGACGCCATCTTTCTGCCAATATAGAACAATGATAAGAGAACTTTGATGATCTACTCATAATTGTTCTCAGACCACTGATCAGAGCAGAATGATGAAAGACGTTTGCACAAAAACAACCAAAGATGTAAGATCTTTGTTCAAAGATTTCACTTTCAAGCGTTTTCTGACAAAAGATGTAAGATCTTAGCACATTGATGAGTGAAAAAACAGGCCTAATTGTTCTTATAGATAGCATTCATCCGGTCATTGTTAATTCCGTTTTTTTAATGATAGATACAGCAGTGGCGAAAATACAAAATATTGCTATAAATATACATATACATACATAGTATATACTCCCCACCCCCCTAATGTGCAAATATATAACAAAAATTGCATCCAGAACCTAAATATAACCAAATGGACTGTACCCCAACCCCTAAATATATCAAAATCAGGGTATATATTTGCACATCAGGGGGGGGGGGTAAATTTATTTGTGATGTAAATGAAGGTTATATTTAGAATCAGAATGCAATTTTGGTTATATATTTGCACATTAGGGTGGTGGGGGTGTATACTCTGTATGTATATGTATATTTATGGCAATATTTTGTATTTTCACCACTGCTTTATCTGCATCCCAGTGGAATATTCATCCACGGTTGATTATTCATCCACTGGGATGAATGCTATCTATAAGAACAATTTATAGCAGCAATTTCAAAAGATTTATGTATTGCATTATTAGCACAGTGTTTAAATTTAAATTTTTTCTTTAATGTTGGAAAAAGAAGGAAAAAAGAGGAAAGACTTGATGATAAAGGTTCTCCCCTCGGATGGATATCCGCTCTTTGACTGTTGGAAAAAATTAATTTATAATCTTATATAGAATGGTAGGGTGAACCAGGGTAATTCCAGACACTTTGACCTTTTTTTTATTCAAAAAATTCCTCCTGCCAGCAGACTTAAAATCTCGCCGTAAAATCGGATTCGTCTGAAAGTTCAGACTGTTAGCTTTCATACAAGAGCTAGAAACTTCCGAAATTCGAACTATAAAGGGGGTTGGTGACCGCATTTGAAATTTTCCCACGGTGTCCGGAATTAGCCACCAAAAAATGGGCAATTCCGGACGAGGTCAATATCTTTGTAGCTGAAGGAGTAAAAAATCTTAGCTTTGGTTGGTGGTATAAGCACCCCAGAATATATGCTTCTTCCAAATTTTATACACGTACCCTCCGAACTAGTGGAGTTATTCAGCTTTGCAGTCGTGATTTTGTTTTTCTGAAAATCAAATCTGGTTTTTCCAATGTTTCAAACCATGGATTCTCATGATAATTTGATAATAAAGTGATTACACCACCACGAGCCAGCATTTAAATAGTCTTCTGAAGGACTGGGGGACCTGAAGGCCTGGGCCTTCATCTCCTGTAACTACAGAATCCGTATGCTAACTTCCTTGAAATTCGTATATTAAAAAGAAGGTAAAAATAATAAAAAAGACGACTTCAAATACTGATAAAAGCAAATTTAAAACACAGAGGAACTAAGTGATCACTGCTTTTTTCGATAGCTTTTCTTCCTTTCCTTGTGGCGTTTCACCATTTCGCGATGCTCGCTTATAGTGAAGGGTCCAGTGCCCTTCAGAGTGAGGGATCCTCCCGAGATAAACTCTTCTGCGACGTCTGTGATGTCATCGTTCTTGGGCCCGCTAAACTCGTACGTCGCTGCTGAGTCGAACTTTAGGAACTTCATCCTAATGACCCCTTCATCAACAAAGTCAACGATTCTGCCAAAATAAGGTGAGTCGTCGTAGTACACAGCATAATAATGGTCAAGCTTCGTTTCGATCTTTTTCTTGCTAGGGCCAGGCTGATCTAGGTCATCAAGAACACATGTCTCTTCAAGAGAAATGTCATCATCGGTATCAGCGTAGGGTATTTCGGACTCGCTTTCGGTGTCAGAAAAGGGAACTAAGGAGTTCGCTTCTCTTGAGAGTTTCATCTTTTTGCTTTTGGCACCAGAGGTCTGGGTATCACCGGTTTCATTCGCTTTGGTTTTCTTTCCCACACTCTTTTTCCTGTCTGCCTTTTCCTTTTTCTCCTGCTGCTCCTTAAGTTGCTCTAATTACACCTTAGAAGTGATCACTTCAGCAGCTTTCTGAGTGATCTTTTTCCTCTGCCCTGGTTCACTTCTCGGTTCTCTTCTTACACTGTATAGCAGGAGCTCTTCAAAGGTCTTCTTCATTAAAGTTGGTGGTTTCTTCTCAGGGGAAGAAATGTTGATGTTGACGGTCAGATTGTCACTTTCTCTCTGGACTCTAACACTAATTCTATTGGCTGTTGACTTCTCTGCTGGTTTCATTGCTTGTTCTCTTTTCTTTTCTTCAAGAAAGGCATCGTAAGCCCTGAGTTTGTGCGGGTCAAACCGCTCTCTGTTGATTTTCGCACGGTTGGCTCTCTTTGGTACGCTAGGATCATAAACTCCAGTTGATGCAAACGCTTTCTGGATTAGAACTGGATCTGCTTGTTTCCAAATTTCACTTATCATCTTGACAATATCTGCTTTTTGTAGCTTCTCTCCAACATTTTTCCTTGCCCATTGGGTTAGCCTTTGGTCATACGTGGTTTTGAAAGCCTTGAAAACGCTAACGTCTAAAGCTTGAAGCATGTGTGTTGTATGGGGTGGCAGCTTCAGAATCGTGATGTTTTCGTTCATTGCAAGCTGCAAAACTTGCAGCGACAAATAAGAGCCATGACCGTCAACAAGAAGCAGAACTGGAAGTTCTTGCCCAACACTCGGAATTAACAGGCCTTTGAACCAGTTGTAGAACACGTCAGCCGTCATCCAACCCCTTTCTGTGGCAGCATATGAAGTGTCAGGCAAAGCGTCAACGGATATCCAAGTGGACCACACAAATTTGCCTTTGAATAGGATCAGGGGGGAAGAATTGCCCCTACAGAGTCGATGCAACCGAGAACTGTTGCGTTTTCTCTCCCTCTTCCAGCAGTTCGGCGGAAATTTGCCGAGTTCTTCAGTCCCACAACTTTGGCTCTCGAAGGATCAGTACAGAAGCTCGTCTCGTCCAGGTTGTACCCCAAGTGGGGCTTATCGAGGAGTTCAAGTTCATTCAACGTCTCTGAGAAAAGATCAAAAATTCTGTATATCAAGAACGGATTTTCGGCTTTGTATCTTGAATTCTCTTTGGTTTCAGGCTTCTTGAGACTAAGGTTGTGTCGTTGTTTGATGTATTTCCACCAGTCCCAACCAGGAACCCCGTCTTTGAAAGTAGTTTTCATATTGTTCACCTTCACACATTCGCCTACAAGAGCAACTATATCGGTTCGGGATAGTCCAACACCCCACTTGTCCATGGTTTTGATGCACTTTGCGAGTGTCACTTCTTCATCTAAATCCAGTTGTGTAGGTCTACCTGCTCCCACTTTCGACGATTTCGCAGTCAAATGGTCCAAAATCGTCAACTTTGGAATCCCATACTTCGTTGCTGCGAGTCTGATTGTCAGCAAACCCATTTTCACCTCTGCCAACGCCTTGTCCAGATATTCTGGGCTGTAATGTGTCCTCAGCATCTGAAAGTTAAAGCAATGGTAAGTAAAAGTTATAACAAAAAAAGTTGTTTGCACTGAAAGAAACCAAAACTAATGAAAATTGCAGATAATCAGCCCTGAAAAAACTATTTTTCCTGAAAATAGATCAGTAAACTCATGCTACATTGCTAGAAACTCGAGAGTCTCTGATAGAAAACAGTTCCAGGAGGCAGAGGTCAAAATTCGATGAAAAGGAATTGATTGCATCACATATTCCCATGTCCGGAAATACCCCTCTGTGTTCGGAATTATGGCCTCACCATCTGTCCAGAATTACCCTGTTTGGGGTCAGAAAATGGGTAATTCCGGACAACCACCCCACGGCTAAACCGTTAGAGATAAAAATCTGCAAAAAAATCACATTAATGCCCTGATTAAAACATTTTTGAACGGTAAAACAACAAAACCCGTAAGTTACACCGTACACCAGCAAATGCAAAAAAACTGACACCATACGTACTTTTTCATTGAAGTTTCTCTGACCGACTCTGGTTCAAGACTGACTGTCTCCCCCACGTGCTGGCTGTTGTCAATCGAATATTGTGAGTCATAAACTAGAGTCTTGGCACTACCTCTGCGATTTTTTCAAAACAAATCTAACGAGGGGTTAGCAAGATAAAGGGCGGTGTCCGAATCAGTCTTCTTTCAGAGTTCAGAGTGACCACATCTAATCTCGGATCTTATTAAACCAGTCTATTTTTCAAGTGAAGTAATTTATCATTTCGTAATAACAATTGGCTTAGTTACAGTGACATATATTCCTGCTCTATGTTCATCAATTAATTCAGTGACCTTCAGAGATTATAGACTTTTCACAATTGGAGAAAGCCATCAAACTAAGCAATACGAATATAAATTGGACATACGATACGAAATAAGCCAAAAATCAAAAATAGTTTTCGGAACAGTATAGGTATTTACGCTGCGATAAAAGTGACAGGAGAGAAGTAGGCAGAAGAGGGGTGAGAGAGTTGTCTGCAAGAGCCGTGGTACCCGCTGGGCTTGCCCCTTAAATTGCGGGGACAAGGTAGGCAGCCTCCAACGCTTCCCTTACTTCTCTCGTAAGTGAATTTCTGCTATTCATTTGGATTGAATTATTTCATTTGGATAATTAGAAGGCGTTTATTGTTAAGTGGGGGGACTTAAAAAAGCCCCCTTGCGGGCAAGTCATTGTTTTGTGACTTTACTTTAAGATTTAATTACGCTTAGAACTACGATGGCTGAAAGTGAAAAAATTATTTTGAATCCGTTACTGAATTGTGTAACGAGAGCACTAACAGATGGAATAAAATTGGAGTGTATCGTAAAAGCGTGTGTTGCTTTTTTATACACATGAAGATTTTATAAAGGCAAAGCGAATCCTTCATACTGAGTTGAATATTACGAATCGTCTTGTGACCTACTCTAAAGATGAAGACAATATCATTGAAATATGCAAAATTCTAGTTTCAGCTGCGAAAAATAATGTGAGCATGCCAAAATTTGTCATCTTTAACCCCTGCTCGGTTCCGGTCATCGGAGATGCGGTGAATGCAACAGTTACTGCCAAAGTAAATGAACTCTCTCGGAAGCTTGATAATTTTTTGGCCACCCAGTCCGCTCCAGCCACCAGTATTTTCACAAGCAGTCGTAGTGCACCTGAAACGTCCAAGCCCAGAAACCCTACCTATTCTGTCGTCTTGAAAAATCCCCCAAGGAGCTCAATGGCCCAAATGACCGGAAAGCTTTCATAGACAGTTTCTGTGAAAATACAAATGACATTAGTGAACTTCGCAAATCTGCAAACGAATGGAAGCTTGTGGTCAGGTCGAAAGCTGCAGCAGCGAAAATCGTTGAGAAAGCGAAATCTTCCAAGCCCGATCTCAAAATTACTGTTCGAGAACCCCTGCACATAGCTGTGCTTCGAAATGTCCCTGAGGATATAAACTGTGAAGGACTAAAAAATCTAATCCCGAATAGTACGAAGACTGAACAGTGCGGAAAATCCCGTTCTTTCAAAGTGTATTTTAACACTCTCAGTGAGTTCCAACAATTTCTGAGTGTTTCGGTGATTATCGGCTATGAGCGTCTACCTGCTGATCCGTTTAAAATCTTGCCAAGACGATGCTATAACTGTCACAAAATCGGTCATCTCGCTTCCCAGTGTACGGCTGAACCTGTATGCTCTAGATGTGCCTCAAGTGAACATCGTTCTACGCGAGATGAACCATGCAGACAGCCGACATTCTGCGTTGAATGCAAAATCGGCAGTCACACGTGTTACAGTGTAAAATGTCCCTCAAATAGTAATCCACAAAAGAAATGAATCTGAAGCTTATGCAGTTAAATGTTTATCGTGGAACATTAATGGCTCGTTCACGAATAAAATTCCGATCTTAGATGTTGTTTTTGAGCAAAATGAAGTTGTCTGTTTACGAGAACATTTCGTCACAAGCCGCAGTAAAAGTATTCTTAGTTTTAATAGTTCAGTATCGGTCTATTCAGTTTCAGCGAAGCAGCTAAGTGGAAAAGGGCGACCCTCCGGTGGTATTGCCACTTTTGTTCGTTCGACTCTAAGATCTAGTGTATTTGAAGTCAATGATAATTTTCTGGTGATTCGTGTTGAGGGCTGTGTTTTTATTAATGTATATTTGCCTACAAATTACCATAATGAGCGTTCGGAGCGTGCTTTTACTTATTCTAGTGATAAACTCGGCCAGTGTATTAACCGTATTAGATCCTTAAGCCTTGAATGCATACTAGTTGGTGACTTCAATTGCGACTTGAATGAACCGCTCTTATCTAGGTCTTTACGTTCTACGTTGTTGCTTAGTATTTTTGGAGACCAGTTTGACCTCAAGTGCAAAGATTTAAATTTTACACATGTACACACCTCAATGTCCACATCAGATCTCGATCACGTCGTTGCGTCCGCAAATCTCAGGATTTCGCCTGTCAAGGTTGTGCTTGATTTTCAGCTGTCTGATCACTTACCAATACAGTTCTCAGCCGATATTCCTTGCCACAGCTCAGATACACAAACGCAAACAACTTCAAAAACACCTCCGAGGTCTCGCCGTGATTGGCGTTAAATTAACCCTGTTTTATTTCAAGAAGAAGCCGCCAGAGTCCTTAGTAAGATCCATGTCCCTTTCCATCTTCTCTCTGGATTAACTGCTCTTTCAAGGGAGGAAACACAACTATCAGTTGACTTTTATTGCGCAGAAATTGGCCATGCCCTTCGCTGTGCTGAAAAAGCTGCCGTCCCTCTAAGTAGACCCCGTCATCATACCCTTCCAGGCTGGTCTGAAAATCCAGAGTTAGTGGATACCCATTCTAAATCTAAATTTTGGCTTCAACTTTGGGTTTCTTGTGGACGACCCCATTCGGGGGTAGTCAATTCAATCCGCCTGCTCATAAAAAGAAAATTCGCAAAGGAGCTAAAATCTCACAGAAAAAAGATGATTGATATCGAATCTACACGGGCCAAAATTAATCCTTCTCTCCTTTGGCGTTTTCTTTCCTCTAAAAGCGATGAGTCTTTATCCGCATCTGCTATCCCTGATTCTGAATGGTACGCATATTATGGGTCAGAATTTTCGCCTCCTGACCCAGCCCTCAACGAAAGATACGAAGCTGAGTTGGGCGACTTCTTAGATAGTTGTCCTCGGGGTGATTATCTTGTAACGGAGGGAGCTGTATGTAGGGCCATCTCTCACCTAAAACCTAAACAATCTTTTGGGATTGACGGGATCAGTGCACTCCATCTAAAAAGTGGTGGGCCCGCTCTCATTAGTCATTTAACCCTCCTAATGCAGATTATCCTCATTCAAGGTATTGTCCCAACCACTTTCTCAATTGGAGATCTTACGCCAGTTCCTAAAAAAGGAAAAATTACCATGCAATGCTCCTCTTTCCGTCCAATCACGGTTGCTACCTTTTCTGCAAGTTATTTGAACTTTTATTCGTAGATGAGTTTGAAAAACTGTGTTGTAGTCCACCAAGACAATTCGGTTTCCAACGCGGCATTGGTTGTGCGGAAGCGCTCCATGTCGTTGCATATGCACTCCTGGATGCACACAAATCAGGAGAAAGTCTAGCGATCGGGGGCTTAGACCTGCAGAGAGCGTTTGATTCATTGATTCATGCACGTATGTTGCTAAACTCAGCTAAAAGAGGAGTGAACTCAAATATCATCCGGGCTTTCCGTGATATTTATTCTCACCTTCGCGTGCGACTCAAGCTCCCTCCCGATAAAGGCCTTCCGCCAGCCCCACGGTCAGCTTTGATACCAGTCCATAAAGGTGCCCGTCAGGGAGCAGTTTTATCCCCCAATTTCTTCAATAACTACATTATTGAACCTCAAGACAGATGTCCTTCATCATGCATTCTCAGTTCCATTGACATCTCCCTAGTATGCTATGCCGATGACACGCTGAATCTCAGTCGGACGCTTAACCGCCTTTCAGAAATATTCTCATGTCTGCAGTCCAACTACGAGAAAGTCGGTCTGAGATTTAACTCCCAAAAGTCGGAAGTTTTGCTTTATAATTGGAAGAATGACCCTCCTACTAATATCACACTAGGTGATTGCTCAGTAAAACCAGTTGATAAAATAGTATATCTGGGGCTTCCAATAGGTTCCTCATTACAGCATACCCGTTCCCTCCTGATCTCACATCTTGAACGGCGAATATCCAGCTCCTATGCTTTGATTGTTAAATCCACTCTGAGATTTAACCGTCCACTACTGGCAAGTATTTACAACGCTACCGCTCTGCCACATATATTATATGTGACCCCTTTCTGGAATTTATTGGCAAACCGTGAAAAGTCTAAAATCCGCTCTATATTTTTCCGTTTTGCAAAGTACCTACTAAAATTGCAACCTTGGACAAAAAATAGTTTTCTGATTCGGCGCTATAACCTAGCGGACCCAAATCTAGCTGTTGAGACACTTATTAGCCGGCAAAAAACAAAACCAGCAATTCTGAAGCACGAGTGGGCAAGTTAGCTTGTTTAATTTTCCCTCTTGTTTCCCTTTTTTTTTTTTTTTCTCCTTTCAAAAGTTGTTGTCTTTGTTGCTTTTTTCGAAGAAGTTGTTGTTTCTGTTGTAATCTTTGAGTATGCTATCTTTCAGTTTCCACTTTTCGTACTATTTTGTATACTATTTAAGAGTTGTTGCTTTGTTGTTATTATTATCGTTTTGTTTCCTCTTTTCGTATTTTTGTATACTCTGTCATTGTACATTTATTGTATACGACGGGTTTTCAATATATATATTATATTATTATATTATTATTACGCACTGTCCGGAATTACCCTGGTTAACCCTACTATCCAATCTCCTTATGATTAAAAACCTTTTAGTCATCTAGTTGGAAAGTTTGGCCCATCTGTATAGTAGAATCTAAATTTGCCAACTAGTTGACAATAAATGTTGCCCCAGCAAAACTTTCATTTTCCAACTAGTTGACTAATAACTTCTCCCCAGCAAAACTTAATTTTGCCAAATAGCTGGAAAGAAACATTGCCCCAGAAAATTAGAATTTATTCTGAATAGCATAAAATATGTTAATAATATAGGGTTTTTCAAATTTAATTATCACTATTGTTACTATTGTGTTACAACTTCTGTCTCTCTCCCTCTTAATGGGAGATATATTTTGAGTTATATATTGAGCTTTGAAGAAGTCAACTAGTTGGAAAATAAATTGTTTTCTGGGGCAATGTTTCTTTCCAGCTAGTTGGCAAAATTAAGTTTTGCTGGGGAAAAGTTATTAGTCAACTTGTTGGAAAAATTAAGCCTTGCTGGGGAAAAGTTATTAGTCAACTAGTTGGAAAAGAAAAGTTTTGCTGGGGCAACATTTATTGTCAACTAGTTGGCAAATTTAAGTGTTGCCGGTGAGAAGTTATTAGTCAACTAGTTAGAAAAATTAAGTTTTGCTGGGGAGAAGTTATTAGTCAACTAGTTGACAAATTAAGATTTTTCCGATACAGATGGGCCGAATTTTCAAGTGGATGACTAAAATGTTTTTAATTATAAGGAGATTGGATAGTACCATTCTATATAAGCTTATAAACTAATTTTTTCCAATAGTCCAAGGGTGGAGTCCCCCCTTGGATAATATGTTAACTAGGATCATTATGCATATTTTAAAGTAAGAATTGTTTTCTTAACATGTCTCCTTATCAGGAGCCACAATTCTAAATTTTTACCTATATTTCCACATAAGAGGAGGGGGAGGGTAAAGTATAGTAGGGCTGCATAAAAATGTGTTAACTATGATTATTCCTAGCCTATGAAGTAAAAATTGTTTTCTAAAGATAGGAAGTATATAATTTGGACTATATATGTTATTTGCATATTAAGGGGAGTTGGGGGTAAAGTATAGTGGGGCTGCATGCAAGATCTGTTAACTATGTTTATTCTGCATATTATGAAGTAAGAATTGTTTTCTTATCTCCAGGTAGCTATCCAGGCAAATGCCTGCCCCTTTCCCAGAACTAAAACCTGGGAAACTTAATACATTAGATAGATAAGGAAAGAATGTAGACCATAAACTGCACTTTGAGAAGGTGTTTTAGCTCCTAATTTGAGGAATGCTATTTTTAATTGCATCTAAAATGTATTTCTATAAAACAACTTAACTTTTTCAAACATCTTTCTTTGGGTCTTTTTTATGAAATATCATTATTTTGGAAGATTTTAAACATACAGGCACCAGACGAAAAGGGTCGTCTTTGAAGCACAAAGGAAAAATCCGGCTTCCTTGGACTTATCATTTTCCGCATTCCATTTATTATAAATTGACGATTTGAATTGCGACATCTATATATTGTTAAATACCCTCATTTTTCGGATGCATTCCAAGTCACGAACATAATTCAACAAATTAGGAGCATGTTCCCACTTTGACAAAAAGTTGTTAATATTTAATAAATTTATCCTTTTTGTTCCATGCGACAACAAAATTAGTAGATGGAATAATTGAAAATTAACTGCGGATAAAATTATGAGTTAATTTCTTATCAATATGGTTAACTAGTACTTTAGTGTATTAACATCTGCACAATCATTATCAAATTGGAAAAAAACAGAGGCGTTTGACCAAATTTATGAGAATTATTGAGTGTTAGTAAATTGTTCTGGGACAGTAGTTAGTTTTTATTGAATTTAAAGTATATTAATTGAATTGAAAACTAAACCAGAAACATATTACTATTAGTCGTAACAATTCATTTCAGCATCAGGCCGCTGCAGGCTGAATCAGCTGCAAACGCTCCTCGTCAATCCCTGTCCATTCAAAGGTTCCCTCTTTACATCCTCCAGGAATTTTTAAATTCCTTAAATCTTCCCTAACAACCTTCACCCATCTCGTTTGGGGACGAACTGTTATTGTTTGGCCCGACAGGGTTGGCCAAAAAGGATAGTCCTTAGCAATCTGTCATCCTTCACTCATGGAACTTTTTCTAGCCATCTCGGCATTTCTCTTATCATAGTTCGAAAATGTGAAATAGACTGATATTTTTCTTAAAGCTTGCCTTTTAAGATACGGTCAGTCCTACAGGTATCTAAAAATCTGTATAAAATGCATTTGAAAAATATCTAACCTATATTGCTTTATTTTCCAGGGCGCAATCGTTTCAAAACTGTTCTTAATCTCTGCCATCACTGTAACTTCTAATATTCTACCTTGGCTCGAAGACTTATCTTCCTATTCTTCAAAATATTTTTACACTAGCCTACTAAGGTAATGAAGCCATTCACATAATCGATCTCCTCATTACCCAGCATCATCTTTTCAAAATCATTTTCCCCACTTTTAGTTACTTTTTTTCCATGAAAATCTTATATGCCTTCGTGGCATAACTTATAACCCTTGCTCTGAGGGCCTTAGGGGGGAGGTGCATATCTTCAAAGACATAATTGATGGACCTTTCAACCACACTACAAAAATAGTTTTCTCAAGATTTTAATCGGAATAGCTTAGGGAAACGATGGGCGTCAGGGGGGGGGCTGGTTACTTTCCACTCACTTTCTAGTATTAAAGAAGGCGCTAGCCCTTTCAATTTCCAATCAAGTAAGCCCTTTTCGAAGTTTCTACGACAACAAATAGCAATCTCAAAATTTATATCGGATACAAATAGAAAATTACGACGTGTGCGTTTGGAGGGGAGGTGTCTGACCTCCAATAACTTTGATTCTTAAAAAAAAACACCAGAACTTCTGATTACCAATCCGAAGAGCCCCCCCCCCCCTGAAGTTTATACGACCACTCTTTCTATAAAAATCTTATATGCCCCAAGAGCTGCCCTCTAAACACTTTAGACTATTTAAAACAGCACTAGAACTTCTGACTACCAGTCCCGTGATCCCCCTCCAAAGTCTAAACGACCGCTCTTTCTACAAAAACCTGGGAGGGGGGGGGGTTGTCATCCTTAAAGACAAAATTTCCTGACCTTTCAACATGCTGAAGAAAATAGATATCTTAATATTTATTCTGGATATATCTGGGGAATTAATTGGCGTGGGGGGGATTACCCTTGAATCCCTTTTGACTATTAAAAAGAGTACTAGTCTTCCCAATTTTCAATCGAAAGAGCTCTTTTGAAGTTTTTACGACAACTCCTGCCCCCCCCCCCCCCTCCCAAAAAGAAAATAACAATGCATTGTGCGTAGACCCCGGTGCCGCGCTGATGAGGGAAGACTGGCAGCGGCGGGGCCAAAAACAGCGTACCGCCGCCGTGCCACCGGTAGGATGTCGGTGGCACGCCACCGGTGAGGTTTTGGTGGCGCGCCGCCGGCGCTATCAATGTTGACCGCAAACATTAATGTTTTCATCAGTCTTTCTCAAATCGCAGTTTAAATTTACAACAGATTCGAGCCTATTCATGTGTTCAAAACTTCACAAGTCGCTGTCTGGAAACTGGCCTTCTTCGTTATTCATCAAGAGAAGTAGAAATCTGGTAAAAACGAAATGGCTGTGGCGTTTCAGAACCCTTGCATAATAGTTGAAGTATCTATTAGCTATGTATTCTTAACATAAATAATTATCAAAATTAATATTTTTTTTTCATCGAGCATTACTTCAAATACGGTATCACAAAATTCGTCAGTTATCTGGTTAAAAACTTTGAATATAACTTTGAACTTAGAAGCTTAATTTTTTCATAATGCCCTTTGCCTATATCTGTTTTGTCACCTTTAAAACAGTTGAAATGGGTGACTTTGATATTGATTGTTTTTTTGTTTTTGTTTTGCTCTTTTAGATTCCTAAAAAGCCTTCCTTGCATTAAAAACTGGTTTTTAATAACAATTAAAACAAAACACATTTTAAAGTATTTTTGGCAAATTAATAGAATATATGTCATGTACGATAAGGCTGAATTGCTGCTTTTTTTATTGCTTTTGGCTGCTCTTTTGGATATTATTTCTTTTTTTCTTTTGGGGATTCATTCCAAATTAAAAACTCATAAATACCTTATATCAGATAATTATAAACTGCATCTAAAAGGAGTAAATTTATCAAATTGAAAAATACATGATGAACACCACATGAGAACACTTCAATTACAATGAAACAAAAAAAACACTTAATGTTTATTCGGTATGAAGAAAAATGAAGTGCTAGCTATTTGCTTTGGTAAAACATGAAAAGCTCATCCGTTTTAAATGTAATTGAATGAAATAATACGCAGACTGAAGTAACTCCAGGAAGTTGTTGAGATTTCCTTCCTAGTTCGCCACTTTTAATACAAGCAAAATGTGAGGAGACTTAGTATCAGTTATTGAGTTTAAGCGTTGATTTCCAAATGCTCACAAAATTACCAAATTTAAGAAAGTTGCAACAATAAGTCACCTGTGGTCAAAATACTCAAAGACTCCCCTTTGATCCCTACCCAGGTTCAAAGCTTCTGCTATGGTCATATCCATTGAAATCTCCTAAGAGTATCTTTTTAAAATAGGTTTCAAGCGTAGCTAGGGGTATTTAGCCTTTTTTGCTTTTCTTCAAAGCTTTGAAAAAAATGTTATAATATTCCAAATGTTACATTGTTATATTTGTGCATATTTTTGGTCATCATTTGTGGGGTAATCGAATTTTTTAAGCCACAGTAGATACGTAAGAACGTTGCAACATCTAGTACCCTGAAATTATAAGACTGTCAAAGACTTTTCCTTGAACCTCCCAAATTGAAAGCCTTTATTATGACCAGGCCTTTTAATGTAACTGGGACACTGAACCAAGGGCGTCATTGTCACTCGAGCACAACGTTAGATGGGGATGTCGATATCGCTTTCGTCACACCAATTCGTTTTAGTGTGAATCTGCCTGGTATTTATGAATGAATGTTTTCAAAGTAAACTCGTTTCATCAATGAGAAAACAAACAGGTTGGACGCATGTGTCCCTTTCCCTTTGGACGATAAAACTATACAAGTGCTGTATCAAGTATAACTCACGAAAATCTTGTTAATTTTTGTCAACTTTTAAACTTTTTGGCATCCCTGCTTTCAATAAAAAAAAATCAAGGTACTATCGCTTAAATATAATAACTCCCTATGCCCCCCCTCTGGATACCATCTTGATAGGATACCGTCTCTGCTTTAAATAAAAAGAATAATTGACTTATTGATATCTCTGCTTAAAAAAAAAAAAATCGAGGTATTATCATTTAAATATGATAACTCCCTACCCCCCCCCTCTCTGGACACCACGTTGATAGGATTGCGTCTCTGCTTTAAATTAAAAAAAAACTTTTTGGCATCCCTGCTTTCAATAAAAAAAATTCGAGATATTGCCATTTGAATGTAATACCTCCCTACCCCCCCCCCCTGGGGATACCACCTTGATAGGAAACCGTCACAGTTTTACATTAAAAATAAATTATTTAATAATTAACTAGGTCACTATATGGTTCAAACAAACACGCAAAATAATGTTAAACAGCTTAGTGTTCTATTGACAAACAAATTGAGGGTATGAGTAAAGGGGTACAAAGACAAGAACAAAAATGTTGAAATTATTCAGATATACCTCAAACTATTGGAAAACTGAGTCATAGATTCACCATGGCATTCAATAAGATCCAAAGATTCTAATTAAAAGGGAGCGCACACACAAGCCAAATTAGGCCAGTAGCCTATGAGAAATCGCAAACAACCCAAGACAATGAACAAGTCCTAATGGGGGGCCCTGGATCTATCTAAATATTTCAATGGTTTCCCAGGGAATTTGATATCATTTTCTTCTTCCTCAACTTTAAATGAAAAAACAAGTATCTTTTTGGTATCCCTGCTTTCAATAAAAAAAATGAAGCTTTATCATTTAAAAATGATAGCCCCCTATCCCCCCCTATAGGCAATAATTTACAATTTTTCCATGAATCATATTTTTGGGGTAACTTCCGGTTCATTCTTTAATTCTCCAAACTTGTACATAGCTTAGTCTATAGCTAAGTTTTGTCTCAATAGAAGTTTTTTCTTTTTTTTTGGGGGGGGGGTAAATTTTGTTCAGAAAGAAGATTGTATTTTCTTTAATCTATCAGGCGTTCAACAATTGAGCATTAGACATTAAGAAAATCTTATCTAAAAACAGCAAAAGAAAAAAAAAATTCTGCAAACTTACAATTCATCTGTAGAAGCAATTTGTCGGCTATCAATTTCAAAATCCAACTGAAGGCTGAAGCTGTATAGTAGTGAATGCGTTCTATAATAGATTCAGCACATAATTTGCAATTTACTGAAAAATGTAAGTGTTTTTACTTTTATAACTTTAATAAATCAATTAATATTAACATTTTGATTACTAAATATCAGTATATGTATATTAAACTGACAATACACATTCATTTGTATTTTTTCAGTAAAGTGCAAATTTTGTTCTGGCCTTGGGAAGGCATGGGGGTTTTGCAACCAATTTATGTTAATTTCTGTTCGTTTTGAGTTTGACTCGGTTAATTATTTTATTTTTTTTCGTTTTGGGTTTCATTTATTTATCGATGCTGATTTGTGGTAGTTTCACGCTTGGTAGATTATTTGATTTTAGTTTTGCTCCTTTTTGTTTAATGGAGTTCTTTACTTTTCTTTAAAAATTTTATTTTGTGGAAAAAGTTTTTTTAATTAATATCTGTTCGTTTTATATTGACATATTCTTTTCAGGGAAAAAGAAAATAATACTTCAAATCTTTTCGTTTTTTAAGACTTTATAGTTTGGCCTGCTATTTGTATGCTGGAGAAACATTTTCAGCAATTTTTAACAACATACACCCTTTTAAAAATCTGGACACAAATAGTACTGTTTAATTTAGCTTCATATATCCTCTAGTTGACCTGAAATGGAAAACTTGATACCATTCGCAAAAGAATCTGTTTACTTTCTTTGATAGCTTGGATACACTTACGCTATTTTGATTTGGTTAAATTTTAAGAGCAGAGATGGGAGGGTTGGCGTGGGAGGGGGGGAGTGGAAGGGAGATTAGTTGCCCTCAAATCAATTTTGACTATGAAAAAGGGCATCAGCCCTTTCTATTTTCAATCGAATGAGCCCTTTTCGAAGTTCCCACGACAACTCCTTCGATACGAAGTGCCCTGGTCTAAACAACAACAACAACAAAAAATAATACATTATACCCACTTCGATCTTACTGTAAAAAAGTCAAGCCTTCCAATCACTTTCGACTTTTAAAAAGGGCACTAGGCCTTTCGATTTCCAATCGAATGAGCCCTTTTGGAAACGACAACGCTTTCTTTAAACACCTTATATGCCCCCAGGGCATAAATTACCACCCTTACCCTAAGGGCTGTTAGGGTGGTTGTCATCCTCTAAGACCTAATTTCCAGAACTTTCAACTACGTTAAACAAAATGGCTATCTCAAAATTTTGATTGGATCTGTTTGGGGAAATGGTGGGCGTGAGAAGGGTGGTAGTCGCTCTCCAATAACTTTCAACTATAAAAATTGGCCCTAGCCATTTCAATTTCCAATCAAATAAGCCCTTTTGAAGTTTCTACAACAAAACTTTCAATAGAAATCTTATATGCCCCCAGGGCATAACTTACAACCCTTGCCCTGAATGCTGGGGGGCGTCATTCTCAAAGACCTAATTTCCGGAACTTTCTACTACGTTGAACAAAATGGCTATCCCAAAATTTTGATTGGATGTGTTGGATGTGGAGGAATTGTGGGCGTGAAAGGGGGTTTAGTTACCTTCCAATCACTTTCGACTATTACAAAGGGCACTAGCCCTCTCAATTTCGAATTGAATGAGCCCCTTTTTAAGTTGTACGACAACTCTATCTATAAGAACCTTATATGCCCCCAGGACAGAAATTACAACCTTTGCCCTTGGGGCTTTGGGGGGTTTGTCATCCTTAATTACATAATTTCCAGAACTTTCCACTACGTTGAAGAAAATGGCTATCTCTAAACCTTGATTGAATGTTTTTGGGGAAATGGTGGGCGTAAGAGGGGGGTTAATTACTCTCCACTCACTATCGACTATTAAAAAGGGCAATTTCAATTTCCAATCAAATGAGCTCTTTTTGAAATATCTGTAACAACTTTCTATATAAACTTTATGTGCCCCCGGGGCATAACTTACAACCCTTGCACTGAGTTCTCTGAGGGGGTTATCATCCTAAAAGACCTAATTTCAAGAACTTTCAACTACGTTGAAGAATATGGACATCTCAAAATTTTGATTGGATGTGTTTGAGAAAATGGTGGGCGTGAGAGGGGCGTTAGTCGCTCTCCAATCACTTTCAACTATTAAAAAAGGCACTAGCCCTTTCAATTTCCAATTGAATGAGCCCTTTTGAAGTTTCTACGCTTTCAAAAAAACCTTAAACGCCAACAGGGCATAACTTACAACCTTTGCCCTGAGGGCTTTTGGGGGGAGGGGTTTTCATCCTTAAAGACCTAGTTTCCAAAACTTTCAACTATGATGAATAAAATGGCTATCTAGAACATTGATTGGATGTGTTTTGAGAAAAGATTTGCGTGAGAGGGGGGTGAGTTGCCTTCAAATCCCTTTCGACTATTAAAAAGGGCACCAGCCCTCTGAATTTCCAATCGAATGAGCACTTTTTCAAGTTTCTACGACAAAAATTTCAATAAAAACCTTATATACCCCCAGGGCATAACTTATAACCCTTGCCCTGAAGACTGTGGGGGGAGTGTCCTGCTTAAGGTATAATTTCCTGAACTTTAAACTGTGCGGAACAAAATGGCTATCTCAAAATTTTGATTGGCTGTGTTTGGGGAAATAGTGGGCGTGGAAGGGGTACAATTGCTCAAAGGTATAATGTCCTGAACTTTGAACTGCGTAGAACAAAATGACTATCTCAAAATCTTTATTGGATGTGTTTGGGGATATGGTGGGCATGGAAGGGGTGTCAGTTGCTTCCCAATCGCTTTAGACTATTAAAAAGGGCACTAGCCATTTCAATTTCCAATTGAATGAGCCCTTTTTGAAGTTTCTACGACAACGCGTTATATAAAAACCTTATATCCCCCCTGGGCATAATTTACAACCTGCCCTGAGGGCTTTGGGGGGGGGGGGATGGTCATCCTCAAAGACCTAATTTCCAGAACTTAAAACTACGTTGAATAAAATGGCTATCTCAAAGTTTTGAATAGATGTGTTCAGGGAAGAGGTGGGCGTGAGAGGCGGGTTAGTTGCCCTCTAATCACTTTCGACTATTAAAAGGGCACTACCCATTTGAATTTCAAATCGAATGAGCCTTTTTTAAAGTTTCTACGACAACGCCTTCTATAAAGAAACCGTAGATGCCCCCAGGGCATGACTTTCAACCCTTGCCTTAATGGCTGTAGGGGACTGTCCTCAAAAACATAATTTCTATCTGGAAATCAACTAGGCTGAACAAAATATCAAAATTTTGATTGGATGTGTTTCGGGAAATGGATGGCATGGAAGGGGTGGTAGTCGCCTTCCAATCACTTTCGACTATTAAAAAGGGCGCAAGCCACTCCAATTTCCAATTGAATGAGCGCTTTTCGAAGTTTCTACAACTTCTTCGATGCAAAATGCCCTGCTCTAAAGGAAAAAATTAATAAATAATACATTGTGCCAACACGTTCTTATATGCCCCCAGGGCTTAACTTAAAACCCTGAGAGTGTCCTCCTCTTTACTTAGTCCCCGTTTCTTGTCTCGTTCTCGAGTGTCCCCGATCTTTACTTAGGCAGCGCGATCGCGCTGCCTATGATTTATGCAACAACTTTCTATATAAACCTTATGTGCCCCCAGGGCATAACTTACAACCCATGCACTGAGGGCTCTGAGAGGGTTATTATCCTAAAAGACTTAATTTCCAGAACGTTGGACGAAGTTGAACAAAATGGATATCTCAAAAGTTTGATTGGATGTGTTTTGGAAAATGGTGGGCGTGAGAGGGGCATTAGTCGCTATCCAATCACTTTCAACTATTAATAAAGGCACTAGCCCTTTCAATTTCCAATTCAATGAGCCCTTTTGAAGTTTCTACGACAACGCTTCCAATAAAAACTTTATATGCCCCAGGGCATAATTTACAACCCTTGCACTGAGGGCTCTGAGGGGGTTATCATCCTAAAACACTTAATTTCCAGAACTTTCAACTACCTTGAACAAAATGGATATCTAAAAATTTTAATTCAATGTGTTTGGGAAAATGGTGGGTGTGAGAGGGGCGTTAGTCGCTATTCAATCATTTTCAACGATTGAAAAGGCACTGGCCCTTTCAATTTCCAATTGAAAGAGCCCTTTTGAAGTTTCTACGACAACGCTTTCAATAAAAACTTACAAAGCTGAAGACATAGGTCAGCTTTTCGGTAGAAGGTTGTCTCGAATGCATTACATTCAAAAGCTTTTTCTCTAGTATGAGTTCTTTTGTGAAAAGATAAACTGGGACTTGAAGTAAAACATTTCTTACATGTACCACATTCAAAAAGTTTTTCTCCAGTATGAGTTTTTTGATGAAAAAACAGATGGATTTTTTGCCGGAATGTTTTCTCACATATATCACATTCAAAAGGTTTTTCTCCTGTATGAATTCTTTGATGAACGAATAAACTGAAATTTGTAGTAAAACGTTTCTTACATATACCACAGTTGAACAATATTTTTCTAGTACGAGAAACTTCCTGTTTTGCCACATCATTTTCAGCAAATTCAGAAATGTAACTTGGCATCTCATTGTAACAATTCAAATCCATTTCCGTTTTTTAGACATATTCTGGTAAGACCTGGCATGCTAAGTAATCCACATTCTTTTTCGCTGGTATCCTCATCAGAGGACTCTGCAACAAGGAGAACTATAATAACAAAAATGCACAAAAAATAAATCATTAAGACTTGGATTTTTGTAGCCCATTTTTTTAGTACAGATCTCAGCTTTAATAGATAATAACCTTACACAGTTACTATAACTCTTACCTCAGACTTTAATTTATAGAAGCCAATTTTACGCCTTATTCTTATAAGAGTACTAATTATTTATTCCTTCCTTTATTTGATAATTTAGTATTCTAGCCATGTATAACTTTAGTTCAGGGTGGCTTTTGTCTTGAAAGCAAGTCACAAATTTCTGATCAAGCTCTTTTTAGTCAAATCCTCAAAAAAAATGTTTGTTTTATATGCTCCAAATATCTTGGTATATTTTCAAAATTTCCAGAAGATAGACACTGTAGATAGCATGTGATAGGTAGGAGGAAAGGAAAAGTGTGACTTACTCTCTCTTGTTACCACCACAAATGTGTGAAATAACTTTTCTGTAAAAAAATCAGACGTTTCCGGCGATCAAACACCTAATAACTTAAACTATACTAGTTACCGGAAAAATAAACACAAATCAAGTTTCAGAAAACTGTTTCCACATATGCCATAACAACCAACACCACAAGTTCTGTGAAAGGCTATAATTATGAAGAAGCCAAGTTTTTATTTGATTTCAAAATCAATCTAACTGATTGGGCTTCATTAAAATTATCCAGTTTTTCGGCAACAGTGTTACACTCAAGTGAAACTAAGGTGTTTTAAGAGAATGATTAAACTACGGAGCTGGACATTGACATATTACTACTACTACTAGTAATTCACCCCAGCATCAAGCCACCGGAGTCCAACACAGCTATGCACGCTCCGCCTCCATCCCATTCTAAACAAAGCTTCCCTCTTTACTCCCAGAAAATTTACCTCAAATATTTCTTATTACACTCTTCCACCACAGCCATGGACGACCTGTTTTACACCTAGCCCTAGATGGTCGGCCAAAAAGGGCATTCTTTGTTAATGTTCACAGAAAGTTCCCTAACAATTCTTTAACAACCTTCCTCTCATTATGGACCTAGATAGCGGGATTGAACCACATTTTTCGTATAGCCAGCTGTTTGAAACACGGTTAGTCAGTCGGGTACCCAGTACAATCCGTAGGCAGTTTCTATGGGAAACATCTAGCAAATCTTCCTCAGTTTTTGGAGCCCCCATGCTTCATGAACATATCTGACCACGGTCTTCACTGTAGCTTCCAATATTCTAATCATGGTTCGAAGGCTTATCTTCCTATTCTTCTAATATTATTTCAACTGTAAAAAAAACACCCTGAGCCTTGGCTATTCTAGTTTTAACATCTACGCTTCTCCCACCATCTTTACTAATAATTAAATAAAAAAAAAGTTTTTTTTTTAACTGAAAGCAAGGAGCGACATTAAAACTTAAAACGAACAGAAATGTTTCCGTATATGAAAGGGGCTGTCCCCTCCTCAACGCCTCGCTCTTTACGCTAAAGTTTTTAATTGTTTTAAAAAATAGAGTTGTGAGAAAGAGTCTAACTTTAACGTAAAGAGCGAGGCGTTGAGGAGGGGACATCCCCTTTCATATACGGAACAATTTCTACGAACCAGCTACTAACCTTCTTTCTATCTTAACCGCAGCAGTGCTATTATCGTATAGTTATCACTTTAATGCATTTGTTTTGTATACCATACATGGACAAGACCTTCGCTAAAGCTCTTCCATTGGCTGAATCAAACGCCTACTCATAAACTATAAAACCGCGGTATTTGTTTCTAAACTGCATTCTGTTGTTTCAGTATTGATAATTTAAGTCAATCTAGTGCAAGCACCTCTTTAAGATTCAATATTTGGGAGGAGGCCAAACTCCAATATTTGGCTTTTAAAGGCCTCTATAAGGCTTTTATATACGGCCTTTAAAGTCCGTATATAAAAAACAGGACACTTGACTCTGCCAGGGGATGTGCAAGTTCTACTCAAAAATTTACTCAAATATGTCTTCTAGCTTAAATACATTTAAAGCATTCTCTTTAGCATTCATATTTGATTACTGAACAAAGCATCCCAAATTGTGTATGACTAATGTCTCTTTAATAAGTGTCAGCAGTAACCTATAAGAATCTGGAAATAACTGATTTCAGAAGCGATATTATTTCTGGATGAAAGAAATTAACTTACAGATTTCACAACAGGATTTTTTCCGTTATTCGTCTATTCTTCCTAAATTATAAGTCTGATCTGTTTTAGGATTTACCACCTAAGTAGACTGCCAAAAAGGCCAGAAAGAGTCAGGCCTTTCTGGCCAGACCCTTCCTAATAAACTTCTGAAAATAAGTTGATTCTGTGTAATAAGGGTCTAAGACTTCCAGAAAGGGTTATTTTGACCCTCTACCGCCTCAGTAAAAAATTTAAAAGATGTCCTTTACAGAGGCTGATCCTTTGTCCATCAAAGCTTTTTTATTATTCTGAAGTCAACAACGCTTAAACAAACAAATAAATGGTCTAAATGATCATCATTTGAGATGACTTCACGCTCATATTTCAAAGAAAACAACAATAAAATACCATCTTGCAATAATCGCAACTGAGCAAACAAAAAAGCTGAAATATTATTTTTTATGTAGTTAATTTTGTAAATCAACTATTTTTGGGTTAAAAATTAAGGAGAAAAAAGGAATAATACAATTCCAGGGTAATGAAACAGCGTCTTTAGATGTCAGCTGTTGTTTATTTCCTAATAGACAGCTGATCCATGTATACAGCCAGCAACAAGCTAGAAAATAAAATACAAATTTTGAAAGATTACTATTGTTAAAAGATTTTCAAAGAAACAGACGTTCATGCGTTTAATGCTTGAACCGTTTGCCTTCATTCATAAAGAGGGAGGATTATTTCCCAAGAAGGAGGATTTTAAAACATTCCTAGGACATTGTATCCCCCCGCGTATTTTCCAGGTAATTTCTATGACTAGCAAATTGGTTTTTCACTTTCCAGGGTTTTCCAAGACCAGTGAGAACCCTGAAGGATACGTATAGCTAAAGCTTTGCACCAGAAACAACAGAAAATATCTCATATTTTAAATGTTTAAAAGAAATCTAAATGATTTCCAAAACCCAAAAAAGAAGTTTCATATAAATTAAGTTTGTCGCGTTATCCAAGGGTCTAATTGAGATACAAAATTAGATGATTTAATAATTAGAACCATCCGGGAGTGTTTTTTAGTAATTTTTTTTCAAATGCAAACAATGCACTCAGCTTCAACAAACACCTATTTTTCAAATCCCGCCAAAATGTCAAAGGAAGCATAAGATACACCTTCTAATTTTGGACACGAAAATACAGAAAAAGATCAGGATATGTGAAGCATACCCTTATCTCCGACAGTGTTCGACTCCAGTTTCACATGGTCAGCTTTATTTTTACAAGCTTCAGAAATTTCAGGAGGAACAGCAAAAAGATTTGCCGCATTTTCCATTAATAACTTAGGATGTGCACTTCCAAAAATATGTTTTTCATCATTTGAGGAGGTATCTTCAGCTTCTACAAATTTATAATACAAATTATACAGAAACACTTACAACAAAGCAAGTTGAAGTCATAAACATCCAGAATACCACACAACCTTTGTATGGTAGTTCGTGAAGGATTAAAGGTAAATTGGTCATCTCAACATCTAGAAACTTTGTAAATATATACAAAGGTGAAGATTAAAGGGTCTGGAAAACAGAACTTATCACGAAATGATAAATATGTGTAAGTTGTGTCTTCACAGTCTTCATCAAAATTGAAGCAATATACCTAGTAAAGAGTAAACCACATATAGTAACAGAAAGGTTAAGATTTGTTCAAAGAAAACTGTCTAGTCAGAAAAATATGGCATTTCAATCTGATTAGTGACTCACCATTCTTGTAACTATGCTGGTTAGCACGAATGTTGACTATTTTTTTGAAATTAATTAAAAAAAGTTTTTCTACAAAACAAGTTTTTAAAGAAAAGTAAAGAACTCCATTAAACAAAAATGGGCAAAAATTAAATCAAATAATCTACCAAGCGTGGAACTACCACGAAATCAGCATCGATAAATAAATTAAACCCAAAACGAACAGAAATTACAATAAATAACAGAGTCAAACTCAAAACGAGCAGAAATTAACATGAGTAGGGCTCAAAACCTCTATGTCTTCCCAAGGACAGAAAATAATTTGCACTTTACTGAAAAAATACCAATGAATGCGCATTGTCAGTTTAATATACATATACTGATATTTATTAATCAAAATGTTAATATTATTTGATTTTTTAAAGTTATAAAAGTAAAAACATTTACATTTTTCAGTAAAGTGCAAATTATGTTCTGGCCTTGGGAAGGCATAGAAGTTTTGAGCCCTACTCATGTTAATTTCTGCTCGTTTTGAGTTTGACTTGATTATTTCTAGTAATTTCGGTTCATTTTATGTTTCATTTATTTATAGATGCTGATTTGTAGTAGTTTCATGCTTGGTAGATTATTTGATTTCATTTTTTCTCATTTATTGTTTAATGGAGTTCTTTACTTTTCTTTGAAAAAACTTATTTTGTGGAAAAAGTTTTTTTAATTAATTTCTGTTTGTTTTATATTGACATAGTCTTTTCAGGGAAAAAGAAAATAATACTTTAAATCTTTTCGTTGTTTTAAGACTTTATAGTTTGGCCTGCTATTTGTATGTATGTATGTATGTATGTATAAATTTATTGCCTATCATAAATATAAAATACAACACTGATGGAGTATAAAGAAGGAAAATGGAAAAAAAAACAAATAAATTCTGCCGAATACAAACAGAACCAAAACAGAGAAGAACAGACAAGAAGAAAAAAAAATTACAAATAGAGGCAGTTATATGTAAGAACAAACCTATTATCAAAGACGGACAATTTCAGAGGTGCTTTCACCAATAATCTCCCTCCGATATCTTTCATTTCTTTTCTGTACCGCGGACACTGGACTTGCAACTCCATACCGCAAGGATAGTGAGCTGTTATTAGTCCAGAGAGGCAGTCTTAGCAAATATTTCGCATACTTGTAGGAACGCTTCCGCATATCCCTAATGTCTGAAGCAATAAGAGGAGACCAAAATGGTGCAAGGGGAAGTAGATGCGGAACAGCAAATGCATTATAAACGCTAGCTAAGATATGGCGGTTAAATTTAAACTTTAACACAACTAGTAAACCATACGCATTCCTAGCTTTTCTGGCAAAAAAACTTTCAAAAGTTGACACGTGGCGCGAAGATTTGACCCAATCGGTACACCAAGATACGTCAGTGTATCTTGTGCTTTAATAACATGTTCACCTAACTGAACATTTGTCGGGTAATCTGAATGGTGATTGAACAACAGGAACTCAGTCTTACTCTCAATAAATCGGAGACCTATACGTTTACATTCCCTATCGAGAATTCCAAAATTTTCCTCAATTCCAAAGGCTGCTCTACTAATATCAAGGATGTCGTCAGCATAGTTAGCTAGCGAAACATCAATACCATTAAATATACATGTGGTTAGAACTTTCTGTTGTGGCACAATGACAGTATTTTTAAACAGGGAGGAGAAGTAACAGCGCCCTGTCTAATGCCCTTTTTTACTGGAATTTAAGGAGTGAGTTCCACCGTACCAGGTGAGATGGTAACCTTATCTTCGGCATTTAGCTTTTTATACATATCACATATCGATTTGATGACAGAAATATTGACTCCACGCTTATAAGCAGTCAAGAACATATGTGGATGTATACCCGTGTCGAAAGCTCTAGATACGTTTAACCCGGCAAAATATACTACCTCCTTACTTTCATGAGCATGTAGAAGTAAATTAGCAATCAAATGGTGAGCATGGTCACGGCCTTGTCATTTCTTGAAGCCGAATTGGTTATCCGGTGTATAACACTTAACAGATATCTCGTCAATAATTAGTAACTCAAAAACTTTGCATAAAACTGGTGTCACCGTAATTGGTCTAAAAGAAGAACATTGGTCCTTGGGCTTTCCTCTTTTTAATACAGGGGTTATTACTCCAGTACTAAACAAATTGTACCGTGAGTAAAATGTGATATATTTAAAATACAAAAAATAAAATTCCTTTTTCTAAAGACAATTCCGACAGAAATTAAACGTCCCCTAATTGAGTTCAAATACCGTTTCCAAGAGTCTAAATTCTTAATCAGCAAAAAGAGAAATTGCATTTTAGCTTCAGTCAAACAATTACGCTAGACGGTTTTGAATTTCGCTAAGATCTTTGGTAATAAGAAAAAGGATAGATACAATGTTTCGCAGGAAGTCTAAGCTATAAGAGTGTGTGAACGTTAGAATCATCAGAAATATTAAAAGAAAAATTATTGGACGAACAGTCCGCATAATGTAGTGAGTTTGCGAACATAATTACAAAATAGCGGCCCCCTCCACAGGACTTGGGCCAATCGTGAAAAAGGCTAGTAATGCGCAGGAGTTTTATTTGTGTGTGATATAGTGAAAAAAACTGTTTTTCGTTTCAATAATGGATTGTCTCTATTGCCATCAACATTATCTTTGAGAGCCAATTTATCCTTGCCTTTGTCGTTGTCATTTGAAGTGAACCACTGCTGTACACCTAACTATGTAAGTCACAATAAAACTATTGCTTTTCTACTTGTGTTTATTTTATATGTCTATATCTAATCGCACAGCAGGTAATTAGTTCGTATGTCTCCAACGGTAGTGCTCCCAGGGATCTGATTTCTACATAACATTAGAGGTAATTAGCGAGAAGATAACTCGAGGAAGTGAAGTCACGCTCCCGGATTGATAGTTGGAGGATTCCTAACCTACCTCAATTCTGCAATTATTTTCTCGCTTTCAGCGAGTGGCGCGATCGGTATACCACTTTAAATCATAATATTACATATGGCACAGCCCTTAGCGCTCTAAGTGGCGCTATCGGAGAACTTATAAGGTGCAAGTTCACAGCCTTAAGGCACAATATTACATTTGACGCGGTTAATCTTTATGACCACAATTATTACCACAATTAAGGCCAATCTATTTTTTATCGCTACATATGGCGCAGTCGGAAATTGGAGAAAATCATGCGAACTAATTAGGCTATAAACTTTGTAATTTAAATTTAATTATTGGAGAGGTACAGACATATAATAAAAAGTAATTAGGTCTAGAACCGCTAAGCTATTAAGGGAAAACCCTTTAAAATATCTCATAGGAGATAATAGCCCCCCCCCCCAAAATAGGTTAAGTAAAATAATAAATTTATTTTGAGTTATTCCAAAAAAGAATGTCAGAAGAACTAAGCGATTTATTAGTGGCGCAAAACTTGGTCGCGAAAAATATAGAAATAGCAAAGTCTATCCCGCAGTACAATGGACAATCAAATATCGACGAATTTAATATCCAATTGGCCCAGTTTGTAGAATTAACAAAAACAGAGCTAGAAACGTTAGTCGACATGCTTCTATTATGATTAAAAGGCCAGACCTTAAACTTTCTAAAGCAAATTGAAAATACTATAGGTGATGACGCCAGCTTGCCAATAAATACGATGGACAAATTGTTAACGGCATTTAAAGATAGATTTATTGAAACCAGTTCCACAAATAAATTAAAACACGGAATGGTATGCTTTACCATTCACAAAACATAAGAGAATATCTTGATAATATACGCATTTAGTAGAGGCAAAATACGGATTAGGTTCAGGAGAGCTGTATGAAAAAGTCATACTAAATACCTTTTTGCAAGGGCTACCCCCAAAACTATATAGAATGGTAATATCCAAAAATATTCAGACGTTGGATCTTGCAGTTCAGGAGGTGGATCGATTGATCGAAGTTGATACGATGGTGGCTAATCACAGTAAAGCAAAAATAAATAGCCTAGGCGATTCAAACGCGAGCCTAACATTCAAGGGTGATCAGGCGTCTTCCAATTTCTTTTCAAGGGATAACTCCTTAGTGCCACAAAGAAATAAAGCGCAAGAACCCGCTAGGCAGAAAACAGTACGTTTTCAGCCTGTCAAACAAATTAGTTATGAAAATAACCCTACAATAATAAGATGCTATATTTGCAATCGCGTTGGGCATATCGCGAAAGAGTGCCGTTACGTCCCAAATCGCGCAAAAAGAATTGCTGTCGGTAGTACGCAAAATTATGGCAACCATTTGTTCAGAAGAACAAATTTTAGCGCCGGTAGTGCACTAGGCTATAGCCAGGGAAGATTGTGGCAATCAGTACCTTACAACGCGTACCAACCAAATTTGGACAGTCCTTCCCCCAATAGACAAATTAATTAACGATTTGAAAACCCAAATACTCGCCAAAGCCAATATAATGCGAGATTGGTATATAGAAATCCCGAAAATTTGCCGACGGGAAATACAAATTTTCAAGCCGACGGCAAAAGGTTAATTGGCCGACGGGAAATGAAAACTTTTCAAGCCGACGGGATTGGCAGTCAGCTGAATAACAAATTTTTCAAGCCGACGGCAAAAGGTTAATTGGCCGACGGGAAATGAAAACTTTTCAAGCCGACGGCATTGGCAGTCAGCGCCAGCAGCCGGCGCTGCCACAGCTAGAGATTCTACGAACATATCCGAATATCTATTGTAGGCACCGACGCATGAAATAGATCCTCAGGGAAACGTTTCGGGCCCCTCAGAAATATAAATTGGACCCAGAGGGCGTCTAAAATGTTTTATAGGTCCAAACTGATAGTAGTACCGTCATGTAGTGATAGTAATAACAAATTACCTATATTTAATGATTTTTGTGTGGCAAATATTTACTTTAAGGCTTTATTTGACCCTGGCGCTACTGCGAACATCATAAACTCATGCGTATTTGATATGTTGCCTCCGCATATTAGGCAACAAAGAAATTTTAATAATCCCAATTTAACTAGCGTGACAGGGCATAACTTGGATGCAAGAAGTTCAATTCGCTTGGACGTAAAAAGGGATAATAGAATTTTTCCGACAAATTTTATAATATGCGATAACTTTCCGTACGAAGCCATTATCGGCGCAAATTTTTTAAGGTCTAATAGAGTTCTATTAGACGTAGCGAACGAAAGACTTGTCTACCCGGCTAGGGTAGGGAAAGGAATTTCTACCTTAAGAAATTGCAACAGAGGTTACGAAGAGGACGTAACAGTAAATAAAATATCTAGCGGTATAATGTCACAATCTTTTGAACCTCATGTCTCGCAAGGAGGACATGGCATAACCAGAAATTTGTTCAATTATTCTGAGAGACATAACAGAGATGAAGTAAATTTAAATAATAAGTGGATTGAATCTGCAAAAATAAAAATAGGAGATATGCAGTATAGGTCAAACGAAATCAAGAAAATAGCGGAATTATGGAAAAACATAGTAAAACCCAACGTGACGCCGCAAGATGCCACAATGACGCAGCATAGCGCCAGTATGAATCTAATAGACAATGAAAATAAAGAGAACTATTACGAATTCGCGATAAGGAAAACAAAAGTCCCTCCCGAAACGATGCAAAAAATTCAAATATCACAGATGATTGAACCAGTGGATAGCAAATCCGAAATATGGCTCGCGATCCCGTCAAAGGAAATTCCTGAAAATCTGCTATGCGAAGAACAGATTATAGCTTACGACAAGGGAGAAAGTTTTATTTGGGTAACTAATAACCACGAAAATGAAACAATTACAATAAAAAAGAGGACGTGTTTAGTTCAAATCCAAGTTTTATCGGAGAATGATTTAGATAGGTGGGAAAATTCCAAAAGAAACCTAGTTAACGGCATTAAAACCTCAAATAACAAATACCCTCTAACTAAATCGCAATTCTTAAACAAATTTAATTTGGATCATATTATGGACTTAGAACTTAAAAAAAATCATGCGAATTATTATGGAATTTTAAAGATGTATTTTCCGCATCTGAAGATGACATCGGACTAATACCATTTTATGAACACTCAATTCTAACGACTGGTGGTCCTGTCGCAAAACAGCCATATCGTGTGTCGTATAAGCACAAAGAATGGTTAAAAAATAAAATTCATGAATTAGAAAAAAAATGAAATTATACGCCCAAGTATAAGTCCGTATAGTGCACCAGTGATCTTGGTACCAAAAAATAATGGCGAGCTTAGACTTGTAGTAGATTATAGAGCACTTAACAAACAAGTACTTAGCGATAAATTTCCTTTACCAAGAATAGATGAAATTCTTGACTCTATTTCAAGCAAAAACAAAATTTTTACTTCTTTGGACCTCACCCAAGGCTACCACCAAGTGAAAATAGCCGAAAAAGATGTCCATAAAACTGCATTTTCAACAGCTGAATGTGGTTCATATGAATACTTAAGAGTACCTTTTGGACTTAAAACAAGTTCAAGCGCGCTATGTAGACCCTTATTACATCTATTAAGAGGATTAAAGAATATCATTCATTTTGTTGATGATGTCATATGCGTGGGAGAAAACGCTGAACAACACTTAGCAACATTAGCTAAGGTGTTCGAGAAATTCAGACAGGGTAACTTAAAATGCCGGCCCAAAGAAGTAAATTTATTTCAACCAAGAATTAAATTTTTAGGAGTAGTAGTGACACAAGGAGAGATATCCCCAGACCCCGACAAAATAAAATGTGTTGAAAACCTAAAACCCCCTAGAACTATGAAAGAATTAAGAGGAATTTATGTCTCACTGGCTACTTTAGAAAATTCGTGCGCAATTATGCCCAAATTGCGAAACACCTCACAGAATTGACTAAAGGGAACTCCCAAAATGTTACCTGGTCCCAGGAAGCTCAAACTTCCCTAGAGCGTCTCAAAAAGGCACTCACTTCTGAACCAATATTATCACTTCCTGATTTCGAAAACAGACAATTTGTGGTCACAACCGAGGCTAGTTCAAAGGGCATTGGCGCTATTGTTTCGCAAATAATCCTGGTAGAAAACCCTAATCCTCTAGAGGAAAACGCCTAAACAATAGAAAATAGAAAAAGTTATGTGCTATTCGAGTAGAATCTTAACAAAAGGCGAAAGTAGTTATTTCGCCACAAACTTAGAATTATTATCTATAATCCACCACTTGGACAAATTTAGACACTATTTAATTGGTAAAAAATTTATACTACGATCAGACCATAAAAGCTTGCAGTACCTGCGTACATTTGAAAACCCCACGGGAATTCTAGCTAGATGGATTATGAAAATCCAAGATCTAGATTACGAATTTGAATATTTAAAAGGTAAACAAAATGCAGCTTGTGACTTTTTGAGTAGATACCCAGAAAATATTCCGTCGGAAGCTGAGGAAAATGAAGTTAACGCTATCAATGCTAAGAGCAAACATGAATGTACGAAAAACAAAGTCAAAGACACAGTAAAAAAAATAAGGTTAACTTTTGTCCCCTTTCTTTAGAAAATATAAGAAGAAATAAAAAAAGGACGAAATGTGTGTAGCACTTATTAATTATTTTGGGAATGATGATGCGTTACCAGATAAATTCAAAACTCTTAGAAAAGAGATACATAATTTTTATTATGATCTTGAGGAAAAAATACTATGTAGAATCGTGACCGCTGAGAAAAATAGAAACCAAACATCAATAATACCTGTGTTACCCCAAAACTTAATAACACCTGCATTTGAATACTTTCATTCAGATATAGGTGGACACTTAGGAGTAACGAAAACTTTCCATAAATTAAAAACAATATTTTTAAGTGCCGTCGGGAATAACAAAACTTAAAGAATTTGTAAGTACATGCGAAGCGTGTAACTTAAGAAAAAAACCCCAAGCTTATCCTAATCCTCCAATGGGAAGAGTCCCGGTAGCGAGATTCCCCTTCGATATTGTCTCATTTGACTTATATGGAACAAGTGGAGGCTTGCCTGTTTCCAACAGAGGCCATACTTGTATTCTTTCAGTTATAGATCACTTTTCTGGATTTACCTTTGCAAAAGCATTAGAAAGTCAAGGCGCTTACGCCACAAGTACAGCGTTAGCGAAATTATTTTTAAAATTTGGCATTCCAAATAAGGTTTTAAGTGACAACGGAAGCAATTTTGTTTCAAAAGTAACAAAAGACTTAATGAGTTTTCTTAACATAGAGAAATTGGTGACATCTCCGTATCACCCACAAGCTAATGGTAAAATAGAAAATAGGCATACAATATTTTCGAACGTATTAAGCATTTATACAAAAGACAATAGGAACGATTGGGATTAATCCTTACCTTATTTAACTAACGTAATCAATACTGCTTATTCAGAAACAACCAAAGACAATCCGTTTTATTTACTTTTTGGTCGTGATTTTAGAATCCCGTAAGATGAGATTATTGAATCTCGGCAGTATTATAATAACTCGGACGATTACAAACAAGAATTCATAAATAGGATGAGGAAAACTTATAAAATAGTTAGGCAAGAGTTGGAAAAATGTAAAATAAACCAAGAGCTAAGAAACCAACCCAAAGTCAAGGGGAGTATAGATTTCAAAATGGGAGACTGCGTCTACCTAAAGAACGAGGCAAAAACGGAAGGGAAAAAACTTTCCAACAAATATTTTGGACCGTACCGAACAGTCAAAAATTACGATAACGATTATACTTTTAAAATGGTGAACCCCGATAGTGGAAGAACATACAAAGCACATGTTAGCCGAATAAAAGAGCAAAATTTCCGGAAAGATGGGTACCGCGTCCCTCGTCTACCGATTCGTCAGATGCAGAAAACAAGCCCCCTAAATCAAGATTGGCAGAGCTAAAACCCTTTAATTTCAAGCAAGACTATTTCGAGGATAAGAGCAATGAGGAAAACTTTGAAGAATTTTTAGCTATGAAAAATCTAGTTATTCCCAAGAGAAAATCCCTAATACCAGAGAGAGTAAAAACGCCAAAAGATCCAAAAAGTTCATCATCAGAGAGCGCGGGAGAATTAGATTATACCATACCTCCAAAAACCCAATTTTTCCCTGATAGAATATCGACCCCTTGTCCCCCAAAAGATTTCCGGGCGATATGGTTTCCCCTGCAACATCAATAGAGAAGCCCCTGTCATTACAGGAGGAATTGAACAGAGCGGTAGAAGCTCCGGGTATTATTGTAGAGAAAACTCCTCCCAAAGATTCAATTAAAACAAATCTGCGAGAAGCTATGGATTTAATAAATTTCCCAATAAAAAAGAGTCAAAGTACATTGTCTAAAAATAAAACACCCAAGAATGACCAGCAAGGACAATATCATGATATAACTGTGTCCAAGGTCAAACCTAAACAATGAACTTCATGGAGGGAAACACTAGTGCAAAGAATGCCCCATCCCCCTGAAGACATGGCATTTAAGCAGTGGAGGAACCCGAAAAAACTTTGATTCCTCTCAAAGCTCTCAAGAATCTTTTAAATCTCCCGAGCTGAAAACTCAAAGCGAGAACTTAGAGAATAAACCTTCTATTTCCAGAGGAGTAGAAATTTACGAAGGAAGGGCAGGTGATACCTCAAAAAGTGCCACCTCTAAAAGTTCTAATGTGGATTCGTCGGAAACCAGTTCCGAAGAGTGTGACGGCGAATCAGACCATATAGTAGCTAAAGAAATAGGGAAATCAAAACCGACTTCAGCAGCTGCGCACGCAAAAGAAACAAAATTAAAAGGGCAAGAATTTTTGAAAAAACAATTCAAAAAATTTGATCTTATCTCGCTAGCAAAACCTAAAAAGAAAAAACCGCAAGAAACAGAAGAAAAAGTAATGGCACAGTCAGGTAGAACGGTTAAGAAACCGGACAGATTAAAATACCCATAAAAATACAAAAAAAAAGATTTTTATGGATAGGCATCACAAAGTATTAATAATTTAAAAACTTTTAGCTCATAAGTAAAAATCATACAATTATAAAAAAATGCTGTAGAAAAATTTTGTTCAACATATATCATGGCTTCGGATGAATCAAAACCGTCTGATACCGTCTGTTCAACATATATCAATTCCCAAAAACAAATTCTAATTAAAAAGTAACATTGCATATAAATAATTCGAATCATTTCCTTTAATATAAAAAGTCTACCCGTACCATTCCAGTACGATGTATCCAGTCCAACTGAAAGAAGCCGTGATAGGAAGTACTAAGCGAGAAGTATTCATACACCTTAGAAATGACCTTTGGTTATTTTCTGTTCCAAGAGAAACTGTTGGAACTTTGTCTTGTTATAATAATACAGAAAGAATAGACCCAAGTTAAAAAACATAATTACTGTTACAAGATGTGGGTACGATAACCATAAAACAAGGAGGTCGACTTGTAACTAAAGAGTCAACTGTTCGAACGCCGTTAATTACCACGACCACAAATGCAATAAGTCCCAAAATAACCAACTTCAAGGCAATTAACCTGTCGTACACTATTCCCAATATAGAAAATGAGGAAATGAAAACCTCGATATGGTCCAAAATAGAAAAGAATAAAGGGACATTAAGGCTTACAAAAATAAGAGAAGTATTAGATTCCCAGATCCCCCTATTTACAAATGAAGACCAGAGATTAACGTATGTGGATAATAGATACGGATTGTTCTCAACCAATTTCTGGTGGAACATACTACTGACCGTATGTTTCGTAATCGCGACTTCCCTGACCATAAGAACCCTACTGACTTATAATTATGGAAAAGTCCTGAGACTAAGAAGGCGAAAACCAAGAGAAGAACACGGGGAAACGGCTGAAATGCAGAAGTTAAACCCGGAACCCCATGAGAACGTCTAAGCCAAGAAAAAGGGAAGAAATTAGAAAACGAGTGGGTATAGAGGTCTCCACTCGTCCTTGCTATGTCTTGTTCCCTCATTGTAGTGGCTTTTACGTAAAACCGTGCGGTTACGACGCTCCAACATGCGTTTCTTAAACAGGACGGACGTGCGTCAACAATGCAGGCATGAAATATCTCGTAAAATTAGACCTCAAACTTAATAATGTAGCGTAACTTATATTTAAGTGGTTATTTTAAATCTAATATAGAATTGAATGAGTGCTGAGAAAGATTAAGTTAAATTGTGTGTAATAAAGTATACCGAGGAAAATAATAAGTTAAGAGAAGTAATCTCTTATATAAGAGAAATAAGAATGCCAGTTTGTTAAAAACAATATATGCATATTAACATTGGCATATCCTTGATATTACCTTGTAGTAAAACGTTAACCATTTATTGTAACTAATCGTATTGTTTATTATATATTACGACTCCTTGATTTTAAAGAACGTGTGATTCTGCCTCGCTGTTTTTATTACAGGAAGTGGATCAACATATTGGAAATCGATCATTACAATGCGTAGTTCAGTGCAGATACAACCTAGTAGCATCTATTTTCATCATACCTCAACCAACGAAGAGTACTCACCATACACTCCAGGCAATTTTCATCCCAGCTTCGTCTACGAAAATAATAGTTACCTTTGATCGTTGTTTCCTCAACCACGAACCATATTACGTATCAGGTAACATTACATTTGAATCTCAGTATCCAGTGTATTATCAAACTATATAATCACATAAATCCTGAGAGCCTCATCGACCAGTACAAGATATAAGTACATAAATATCGCCTTTGATAATCATTATGGACCCATATACCATATGACCGTATAGTTATGATATTTGATGACCCCAAAAATTATTTATGTGCCACAAACCCACGCGTCGAATCCCTTTCGACCATCTCTCGGAATCCATCCTAGCCCCTCTATGTGAAAAGTTCATATTTCTGTTATCCTATAAATATTAAGAGATAATTTTGACAAATGGACCTGGAAACCAGCCATTGAATTACAGAAATCAAAATTAACCCCAGTGATTAACCCCTTAGTGACAATATACTCCTACCGCAAGTTAAAGACAATATGTTGAAGGAGTCACTAAAGTTTGATGTCGACCCATTCCAAATCCAAACTTCAACTCTCCTGTGATTAACCAAGGAATCACCGCAAAAGTAAATAGACGCAAGCCAGGCACGAACTATTTTATAAGAGAACTGTGATCCCTAAGTGCACGAATGAACAATTTCATACGAGAAATACATTCTTTATGTGCCTTAGAATATCCTTAAAAAATGATATGCTGAGAAGAAAATGAACGCACTCCCAGTGTTCGACCCCTTAATGATAAGTCACCTTATGAACTATCAAAAAACAGGTGAGAATGAACTCTGATAGCATATTCCCACACCTGTAGTTGGAATTATCATTTCCCATTTGACAATTAAAGAAAGCTTGTCGTGAAAATACAACCATGCTCGAACCGTTCCATGAAGAAACTATATTGTAAGTGCGTTAAAAATTTTGCAAAGACGAAAGTTGTGAAGGACCATAATTTACAACAGAAGGATTGAGTACGCTAAAGAGACACGAAGATGATGAATAGGTGTGAATTTACATACATTACATCTTAATAAATTCGATAACTAAAAAATTCCAATATCCTATCAGTAATATTACATAGCAAACATTCCCAGTGAAAGTGTTCTAATGTTACCAGTGAACATGGTAAACCCAATATCGTGTTTTTTAAATCGTTCTTATATGTAGTGTTAGATGTTCAGATAGAGTTATGTGTAGCGTTTTCGTACTATTCATTTAATGCAGCTTAGATAGGAAGCAGTTTGCCCTATAGTCAGTAAAGTAAAAAAATACAAAAAAAAAATCTTTAGAATAGTAGCTAGGCTAGGACCATGAATAATCTTAGTCCGGTAGATGAATTTTAGATAGGGATGTATAATAAAATACGAAAAGTAATAGAGAAAATTTTTAGCACTCCTGACTAAGCTAAAAGTATAAAATAATACAATGTCAATTAAAATTACGTAGGACAAATAGTAAATAAATCGCAAATATTTCAAAAACCCAAGGGCAAGCAAGTCCTAATGACGGGACGTCATTAAATAATGGGAAGGGTATTATGTACCGTGAGTAAAATGTGATATATTTAAAATACAAAAAATAAATTCCTTTTTTCTAAAGACAATTCCGACAGAAATTAAACGTCCCCTAAATGAGTTCAAATACCGTTTCCAAGAGTCTAAATTCTTAATCAGCAAAAAGAGAAATTGCATTTTAGCTTCAGTCAAACAATGACGCTAGACGGTTTTGAATTTCGCTAAGATCTTTGGTCATAAGAAAAATGATAGATACAATGTATCGCAGGAAGTCTAAGCTATAAGAGTGTGTGAACGTCAGAATCATTAGAAATATTTAAAACAAATTATTGGACGAACAGTCCGCATAATGTAGTGAGTTTGCGAACATAATTACAAAATAGCGGCCCCCTCCACAGGACTTGGGCCAATCGTGAAAAAGGCTAGTAATGCGCAGGAGTTTTATTTGTGTGTGATATAGTGAAAAAACTGTTTTTCGTGTCAATAATGGATTGTCTCTATTGCCATCAACATTATCTTCGAGAGCCAATTTATCTTTGCCTTTGTCGTTGTCATTTGAAGTGAACCACTGCTGTACACCTAAATATGTAAGTCATAATAAAACTATTGCTTTTCTACTTGTGTTTATTTTATATGTCTATATCTAATCGCACAGCAGGTAATTAGTTCCTATGTCTCCAACGGTAGCGCTCCCAGGGATCTGATTTCTACAAAACATTAGAGGTAATTGGCGAGAAGATAACTCGAGGAAGCGAGGTCACGCTCCCAGATTGATAGTTGGAGGATTCCTAACCTACCACAATTCTGCATTTTATTTTCTCTCTTTCAGCGAGTGGCGCGATCGGTATACCGCTTTAAATCATAATATTACATATGGCACAGCCCTTAGCGCTCTAAGTGGCGCTATCGGAGAACTTATAAGGTGTAAGTTCACAGCCTTAAAGCATAGTATTACATTTGACGCGGTCAATCTTTATGACCACAATTATTACCACAATTAAGGCCAATCTATTTTTTATTGCTACAAAATCAGGAACTATACCACAACAGAAAATCATCTGAAAGAGTAAGGTCAGATGCTCAATCACGAGAGGGGACCCACATCTTAGATGCTGTGCACAGAGACCATCATCACCACGAGAAGTTTTCTTTTGTAGCTTAGAAATGCACTCAGTAACCGCAGATCGAGTAACAATAAAACTGATCTCATCAGTTGATTGGCCTAAGCAACCATCAAGCCCCCTTTCATATTGGTTTGACAATGATGGATCAGGCTCGGAAAATTAACTTTTAAAGTAACCTTACCGCTGGTCACTGTTAATTTTGAAAGCATTATTGGCTTTTGAATTATCTCTTTTGAGGAGTTTCCATACGAAATTAGGTTCACTTGTGGCTTTACTTGATAGTTCAGCTACTGATTTAGCCTGGTGTTGCCTAAGTACTTTAGCATTTAGCACAAGAATCAACAAGGTCAGGGTTACCTGACCAACCATGCTTCTCAGTTCCAAGACGTACTCTTCGTATGGGTAAACTTACACGCTCGGCAAGCGTAGAGCGTGAACAATCTCTGCACAGTAAATATTCAGCAATATTTGCTTCTCTGCAAAGGTTAATAGTTTTTTTTGGGAAAGTAGATGAAATGGCACTTTGATCTTTTCCAAAAAAGAATCACTAACAGCCCGGAAAATAACCATATCTGCACGAGCCCAGTCAGTGGTTTCATGCTATTTACTATCATTGTCTGGAATTGGACCACTCGGGGCAAAAAGTTGAACAGGGAATGTATTACTGATAGGCACATGGTCCAAGACTTGGAAAGCGGAGATAAGTGAGGATCCTAAGTCTGGTTTTACATTCGGGAACACATAAAGAAGTCAAGAGAAGAGGTACTGCCAGAGTTATGGATATATGTCAAACATTGGGTATTCTCGACCGCCAAGAGCTGAGGGCACATACTATTCAGAATACTAGCAGGACTTCTACTGCTGTCAAAAAGGTTACAGTTCATATCACCAGCAAGGATTACTGCTAGGTTTTGCAGTTCACAATCAGACACGAGGGAACTGACTTGGCGGCATTCTTGATCAAATTGTCTGTCTGATGTAGCATTACGGTAATCGTTGGGTAAATACACTGAGACCTCCACATAATTCTGAATTTTGACTGCCGTAAAATAGTCACTGTCGCGAAAGTGTTCGGGCATGAGGACGTTTCTAGCAAGAATAGCAGTACCTCCACTCGGCCGACCAGCCCCAGAGTGTCTAGCGGCAAGACTTATTACGACAGTAGAAGCATTCTTGCTCAACAAACATAGACTCTCGGCAGTGAGAAGGTGCTCTTGTAGACAGAGAACGTCATTCGTGTCACATAGAGTTTGGATTATGGGTAATTTCACTAAGACGCCTCCATTAATATTCCATGATGTAACGCGTAGATCCGTGCTCATTTTAGGGGATTCATAAGTTTCTGTGCGACAGGACATTTGTAGCTGTAACAAGGATGATTAGCTTGGTTGCACAGCGCACACTTCATCTTATTTTGACAGGGGGTTTCCAGCTTGTTCAAATGTGCTCTCTGTGCACAACGCGAACAGCGAGTAAGAGCTTTACAGTGCTGGGCAATATGTCCGTAAGCTTGGCAGTTGTAGTAGCGAGGAGGGAGAGGGAGAAACTTATCAATGCGGATTCGCTCGTACTCTAGTATCACTGACGAGGAAATGGCTGCTAATAAGTCTTCTTGGCGAGAGAACCGAAGCTTGTAGGACCTAGTTTTGCCGATACGGGAGACTTCGGTACAGTTAGTTATCAAGTTCTGCAACTGACTGTCAGTAACACTGTCAGGAACGAAATGGGCAATTCCATAATTCACTGGAACTTCTAGCTGTAATCTTAGCGATTGGTCCTTAGATTTAATAGCATCAGCTACAGCAGTAGCTTCATTTTTATTACTTGCGATGAGGCGCCAAGTGTCTTTTCCTGGTCTAAGCTCAGTTATCGCCGACTTCGAGTCACCACACAAGTTATCAATAAAAATTTTTCGGTCCTTGGGGTCATTCAGAATTTTAGGTGGATTCTTTTAATATAACGGCAAAAGAGGGTTTGGATGATTGTGTGGGGGCTTGAGACAAAGAAGGCAGCAGGTTGCGCTTCGACAGGACGTAATTATCGAATTTAACACATAGTTCGTTAACTTTACGAGTAAGTGTAGCACTTGATTCCCTTGCGATAACTAGCTGATTGCAGCTAGTTGGCAAAATCAAGTGTAACTGGGGAAAAGTTATTAGTCAACTAGTTGGAAAAATAAAGTTTTGATGTGGAGAAGTTACTAGTCAACTAGTTGAAAAATAAAGTATTTTCAGGGGCAATGTTTGTTTCCAGCAACACATGAATTGAAAATCAAGTACTTTTCAGTAGGCATCAAGACATGGCTAATTAAAGAAAAAACCAAGACAGATAGTCTAAGTGATTGAGAGGGATATCTGGGATAAGCCCTTTTTAGGATTGTATAAAAATGATGTTAGTAGGAGATGAGTGAGATTCTATGTAAGCTTATAAAGTAATCTTTTCCAATAGTCAAAGGGTAGAATCCTCTTTTTCAATAGGCTTTCACCCTGGCCTATTTATTATAGGCTACAAGGTAGAATTAGAATAGAAGGTTAAATTAGTCAAATTTGCAAATAATGGTAAAATTTCAGTTAAGTAGCACTTCTTGTAAAACATGGTAGGCTAATAAAATAAGTAACAATGTTCTTATTTCATTATCTTTTTCAATATATTACTTGTTATCCTGACAACAAAGCAACCCTCACTCCCTGATGATCCCATCAATATATACAAACCTAAAAGAAAATTCCAAAAAGGGGCTGACAATTAGCTAGATGTTTTCCATAGAAATTGCCTACAGATTGTTCTCGGTATCCAGCTGACTGACCATATTTCAAACAGTAGGCAGTACAAAAATGTAGTCCAATCCTGCTTTCTAGGGCTATAATGAAGGAATGGTTCAGGTCACATTCTGCAGATGAAGGATGACAAATTGCCAAATATTTGCGTTTTTGGCCAACTGTCTAGGGCTAAAAGGAAAACAGTTTGTCCTTGCCTGGAGTGAGAGGATTTCATAAAGAAAGATTTAAAGGAAATGGGAACTTCCTGCAAAGGGAGATTTTACTAGTTGGAAAATGAATTCTTTTCTGAGGCAATGTTTGTTTCCAGCTACTTGGCAAAATTAAGTTTTGCTGGGGAGAAGTTACTAGTCAACTAATTGGAAAATGAATTGTTTTCTGGGGCAATGTTTGTTTCCAGCTACTTGGAAAAATTAAATTTTTTCTGGGGAGAAGCTATTAGTCAACTAGTTGGAAAATAAAAGTTTTGCTGGGGTAACATTTATTATCAACTAGTTGACAAATTAAAGTGTTGCTGGGAAGAAGCTATTAGTCAACTTGGTGAAAAAATGGTAAAAATTTAGAATTGTGACTTCTGATAGGGAGATATGTTAAGCAAACAATTCTTGCTTTAAAATATGTATAATGATCCTAATTAATATATTATCCAAGGGGAGAACCTTTATCATCAAGTCTTTCCTCTTTTTTCCTTCTTTTTCCAACTTAAAAGAAAAAAAAATTCAATTTTCTCCATGCTAAAAAACAATGCGTAAATCTTTTGAAATTGCCAATATAATAAATTGTCCTTATAGATAGTGTTAATCTTGGCCGAGTTCCTAGCCAAGTTCAACGGACTTGGTTGAGGCCTTAGGCCTCAACCGAGTCTGTTGAGTTTGAATTGAAGTTAGGTTAGGTTGAATTAATATTTTGTATTTTTGCCACTGCTTTATCTATCATTTTAAAAAAACAGAATTAACAATGACCAGGATGAATGTTATCTATAAGAACAATTTATTTGTCAATTCATAGCAGCAATTTCATAAGATAAAAATGCGTACCGGCCGAGTTCCTGACCAAGTTCAACGGCCTTGGTTGAGGCCTTTGACCTCAACCAAGGCTTTCGATCACAGTGAATCGATCACAAAAGTTTTCAATGACAGTGAATACTCCAGAAGACGAGGAAATCCCATAAAACGGCGTAAAAATTTTAGCAGAAAGCGTGAGAAGTTCAACTTTTTCACCAATCGTGTTGTTCCACTGTGGAATTCACTCAGCAAATCTACCATGTCGGCCAGATCAGTCTGATGAAAATGAAAAAAAATTGTTTTTCATAGAAGATGTAAAAAAAAATTTATACCAAAGTTTATATGGAGAGGGGAATGGGGAAATATCATTTCTAATTGACATACCTTGGTTCCAAACTGTGATGACTTTAGACAATCTTTGTGTTACAAAAGTGAAAATCTCTAAAATTGAATTTATAGCTAAACTGAGTTTATGACTCAGTTTATGACTCAAGCCCCTTAGAGACGCCCAAAATATATACCTTTTCTCTAATTCATCAAAAACAATACCTTCAAAAAAATGTTTCAAAGAAAAGTAAAGGCCATATTAAACTTGAGATCAGCAGAAATAAATATGTATAATACTTCAAAACGACATAAAATTATTATTAATGAATAAACAAAACCCAAAAAGAAACAGAAATTAAATAAAAATCATAGCAAACAAATATGCAACATGTACCATTTAAAATAATAAATAGACCTTAAAACAAATTAAATTTCATTGGATGTGTAAATCAAGTTGAAAACAATTAAAGATCACTACAAACAGGCGCCTGGCTACTGCCCCCTTCCCGAAATTTAAAAGTCTAAAGTCTGCTGCGTTATTAACCTTTTACTGAAAATGAACTACAAATATAAATTATTTTTTTTTTTACTTATTACAACATGGTGAATAAAATGAAATTACAGTAAAATAAAATCTTGAACTGATGAGTTTTCAGCAATTAAAAAGTTTTTCAAAACTATTCTTTTCAAAGTTTTTTTTTTAATACCTATTTAGTTTTAATTGCCAAAGTTTCAAGTTTTTCAAAATTCCCTATTTCAAAATAATTTTTTTTTCAACATCAAAGTTTCATCAGCATATTGAAACTAGTATCCAACTAACAATATAAAAGTATAGAAGGTATAAAAGAAAATAAAAAGTGAACAAAGCATAAAAGTAAAAATAGCTTTCATAACTGACAGCCCTTGCCCCTGAAATCAAAGTGGCCCGTAAATCAGCAATTCCGAGCAACAAAGTAAACAAAGAATGAAAGAAGCAATAAGCACCTTACACAACTCATAGCCTTTTTCTCCAGGAACTGGGAGGGGTTCAACACCTGAAGCATGGTTATTTGGCCCTTGAACTATTTGGAACAAAATGGCTATATCAAATTTTTGACTGAATATCTTTGGGGAAAAGGGAGTGGGGGACTAGTTGCCCTTTGATCATTTTTGTCACTTATAGAAAGAACATGAACTTTCAATTTCCAATTGAATGAGATCCTTCCAAATTTAATGCAGCCACCTCTTCCACAAAAACTGCATATGTCAACGATGAGTAACTTGCTACAGTTAAAAACCTAGCCCTGGGGGCTAAAGCAGATTTTTAACCCCGTTATAGTTATTTTAAATTTGGACTATTTTTAGCAAAATGGCTATTTCAAAATTTAATTGGATATATTTGGAAAAAGAGCACACAAGAAGGTGGGGGGGGGGTGAGGGGGCTCTGGTTCACCTCTGATCACTTTTGAATCATAAACTGGCCTAAAGGAATTTTCAATTTCCGATCAAATGAGCCTAGTCTAAAATTTATGTGACTATGCCTGAAAATGAAATGAAATGAATATGAAAGGACAACTTTATAAGTTAACGATGGATAACTAGCAAAATTTACAGCAATTTCCCCAAGGGCTGGAGAGGGAGGGGTTAAAACTGGAACCAGAGTTATTTGTCATTTAGACTATTTTGAACAAAACTACTATCTCAAAATCTTGATCCAGTAATTTGTGGAGAAGAGGCTTAGGGAGGGGGAAAGTTACCCTCTAATTACCTCTGGCTTTTAAAAAGGAAGTAGAAGAACCAATTTTCAATCAAGTTAGCTTCCTATAAAGTTTACGCAACCACCACATCCATTAAAACCTGATATGCTCCTTAGGCACAACTTATAACCTTTTCCAGGGCTCTGGGGATTGTGTCACTTCTTAAAGTATTTTTGTATGGTCTTTGGACTATTTTGAACAAAATGGCTATCTCAAAAGTTATATTAGATACACTTTGGAAAAAAAGGCCATGGGGGGCCTGTTGTCCTCTGATAATTTTTGGCTCTTGAAACAAGGGGCTAGCGCTGTTCATTTCTAATCAAATGACTCTCCACCAACGCTTATGTGCCCTTGGGAATAACTTACAGCCTTTGTCCCTGGGATTAGTAGTCTGTTTCCACGGCAACCCATAAGCCGAATTTTAGGGGCGGGTCTTACCTGGTCTAATCAGTACTTCCAATGTTGGATATTGACTCCGGCACCGCACCCACACATGCATCGAACGCTACCAACGAGAGGCCCAGTCAACTGCCGCTATTGTGTCGTAAAGCCTCCACCGTCAGGCTGGCGGTGGCGTCCCGCTGACTTTGAATTAATTTGAGCCAATTCTTTATTGCGTCAACCACAATGCTTTTCTCGTGTGGTTAAGGATTCCGATTTTTCTGCTTAGGAATCAAGTGCAATTTCAAAATTAAACAAACAAGTTCGCACACAAATGATTTCTATGAATTCATTGTGCTCCCAGGGGGCTTGACGCCGAACGTCTTATGCTTGAACGCTGCCGACGAAAAGCCCAGTCAACTGCCACCGAAGTGTTGTAAATCCGCCACCGCTCTGGCTGGCGGCGGCATTCCACTGACTTTGAACTAATTTGACCCAATTCTTTATTGCGTCAACCGCAATGTTGGAACTTTTTTTTCTTGTGTGGTTAGGGATTTCGTTTTTCCCGCTTAGAAATCAAGTTTGGTTTTCAAAATTAAACAAGTGCGCACACAAATAATTTGCATGAATTTCTTGTGCTCCCAAAGTGAGTATTTTTTCAGCACTAGTTCTTGTAGCACATCCATTGAATAGACAATTGTCTTTTGAACAGACACCAGATTAAATTCCATGTTAGAGCCTAGGGTTTAAGGACCTCTCTATTTTAAGACACCTTGGTATAGCAAAGAATCAATATTTCTTGAGTCCTTGCCTCAGGCTCGTGTTTATAAATACTGAAGTTTTGATTCCGTGACATAGCAGCGTTACTTTAAACGATAGGCTCTGAAAATTCTCATGTTCGTAACTGTTAAATTCTAAATTTAGCATCGAGGATAATGAATGTGTTTCATTATTATCATAAGACCACTGGAGGTGTAATTGCTATGAGCAGACTAGGAGGAGTCTAATTATAGGACAGGGATCTATTTCAGACATCGACAAAAATGAATGGGAAGGGAACTACAAATGCAGGTCCCCCTAATCACCATCTCAATAGTTATATCTATTATACTACCTGGAAAATTAATTTTTCTTTACAAAATCTGTCTAAATTTAATAATTATTTCACTAATTTGAATATTTCTCCCATATGTAATGGTAACTATTTGGAATATACATATAGTTTATAGTAGAGACCTAATTACAATTGCAAATTTTTAGCTTGACTCTTAATCTTTGAAAATAGGCTACTGCCAAATCTTAAACAAAGGATATAAAAATTTAAATATCATGGTGGCAGGGGAAGCTGCAACCTAGTAAAGAGCGAACTACGGCCCATAGTAACCAAAAGTTAAAAAACTTGTTTAGAAAAAACTGCCTAGTTAAAAAAATTACTATCTGCCACTAATTCAGGATTGGTGACTAGCATTTCGGTTCGTATCAAAAATAAAAGTTTATTTGGAAATCAAGAAATTAATGGTCATTTCGAAAAAAAAGTCTGAAACACCTTGAAAATGGTGTCAAATCAAAATTAAAAGTAATTGGAGTCAGCATAGTCAAAAACATTATTCAGGAAAATTAAGGCACCAACCTTGAAAAACAAGAAAAATCACTTTTTTGTATGGGTAGGACTGATCTGTTTCCCTTTTTTCTGTTTTATTTTTCTAGGGCTATCGATTTACCAGAACATAATAGAGACATTCATAATGGCTCAGTTGAGAGCTGTTTCTCACATCTATGTTCTTTTTATAAATTCCGCCATCTGCAAGTGCCATATGGCACAAAAAATGGCATTTTCTGTGTCATCTCTCGAAAGGTGGGGCTAGCAGGCTAGAAAAACATCGTAGACAGATGTTTAATAGCTCACATTAAAGCTATTTCTCATATCTACGTTTTATATAGAAATTCCACCACACGAAACTACCAAATGGCACTAAAAATGGCACTATTGATGCCATGTCTCAAGTGGAAAAGCTAGGGGCTAGTTGGCTGCCAGAATTTCTTAGAGAGATGTTTAATGGCTCATTTGAAAGCTATTCCTCATGTCTACGTGCTTCTAATCAGTTTTGCCATTCATAAGTCCCAAAAAGCACAAAAACGGCACCTTTTGCGGCACATCTTAAGTTGAGAATCTTCAAAGTATAAAACGTTACCAATGTAATAGTTATGGTCCAAAACCCTTAACTGAATATTTAAAAGGGACTAATTCTGCATACTCCCCTTCAAAGCCCCCCTTAGTAAGTCTCACTAGTCCGTTCGGAAGATTTACTATAAACCCTTTAACACGGTAAGAATCAAAAGTAAAAAATTATGTTTAGGAAAAATCTGCCTAGTGGAAAAAAATTGCCATCTGACACTGATTGAGGAATGGTAACTATTAATTTGGTTCGTCTTAAAAGTAATAGTTTATTGCGAGAAGAAATTTATGATGATTTCAAAAAAAACGAAAATCCTCGAAATTGGGGTCAGATAAAAATGAAAAGTGTACCATTGGAATCGCCATGGTCAAAAACTTTGATAGAAAGAAATTAAAGTCTCCCTCTTTGACAACAAAGAAAATGACTTTTTCCTTTTTACAGCAGTGATGTCTCCCTTTTTTTAGCAGGGCTAGGGGGCGACCAGAACATCATAGAAAGATGTATAATAGCTCAATCGAACGGAAATTAAATTTTCTAGTGTCCTTTATAAGTGACCAAAAAGATTGGAGAACAACTAGCCCCCCCTAAATGTTCCCTCCCCCCAAAGTCATCCAATCAAAATTTTGAGATAGCCATTTTGTTCAACATAATTCAAAGGTCAAACCCCTATGTCTTCCCAAGGCCAGAACAAAATTTGCACTTTACTGAAAAAAATATAAATGTGTTTACTTTTATAACTTTAATAAATCACATAATTTTGACATTTTGATTGCTAAATATCAGTATATGTATATTAAACTCACAATGCACATTCATTTGTATCTTTTTCAGTAAAGTGCAAATTTTGTTCTGGCCTTGGGAAGGCATAGGGGTTTTGCGCCCAACTTATGTTAATTTCTGCTTGTTTTGAGTTTGACTCGGTTATTTACTGCAATTTCTGTTCATTTTAAACGGATATATTTCGGAGAAAGAGCACACGAGGGGGGGGGGGGGTGAGGATGCTCTGGTTACCCTCTGATCCCTTTCGAATCATAAAGGGGCCTAAAGAAATTTTCAATTTCCGATCACATGAGCCTCCTCTAAAATTTATGTGACTATGCCTGAAAATGAACTGAAATGAATCTGAAATGAAAACTTTATAAGTTAATGATGGATAACTAGCAAAATTTACAGCAAATTCCGCAAGGGCTATAGAGGGGGGGGCAAAACTGGAACCAGAGTTATTTGTCATTTAGACTATTTTGAACATAACTATTATCTCAAAATCTCGATCCAATAATTTGCGGAGAAGAGGCCTAGGGAGGGGGAAAGTTGGTCCAAAACCCTTACCTGAATATTTACAGTAAATCTTATAGTTTATAGTAAATCTTCCGAACGGACTAGTAAGACTTACTAAGGGGGCTGTGAAGGGGAGTATGCAGAAAGAATCCCTTGTAAATAATCAGTTAAGGGTTTTGCACCATAATTATTACATTGGTACCGTTTTATACTTCGAAGATTCTCAACTTAATATGTGGCGCAAAAGGTGCCGTTTTTGTGCTTTTTGGGACACTTGATTTCTTAGCGGGAAAAACGAAATCCCTAACCACACAAGAAAAAAAAAGCTCCAACATTGCGGTTGACGCAATAAAGAATTGGGTCAAATTAGTTCAAAGTCAGTGAAATGCCGCCGCCAGCCAAGGCGGTGGCAGAGTTACAACACTTCGGTGGCAGTTGACAGGGATTTTCGTCGGCAGCGTTCAAGCATAAGACGTTCAGCGTCAAGCCCCCTGGGAGCACAAGGAATTCATGGAAATCATTTATGTGCGCACTTGTTTGTTTAATTTTGAAATTGCACTTGATTCCTAAGCAGGAAAATCGGAATCCTTAACCACACGAGAAAAGCAAAGGTCCAAGATTGCGGTTGACGCAATAAAGAATTGGCTCAAATTAATTCAAAGTCAGCGAGACGCCACCGCCGGACTGACGGTGGAGGCTTTACGACACAATAGTGGCAGTTGACTGGGCCTCTCGTTGGTGGCGTTCGATGCATGTGTGGGTGCGGTGCCGGGGTCAATATCCAACATTGGAAGTACTGATTAGACCAGGTAAGATCCAGCCTACGTGAAAACAGCCTACCAATCCCAGGGACAAAGGTTGTAAGTTATTCCCAAGGGCACATAAGCTTTGTTGGAGAGTCATTTGATTTGATATCAACAGTTCTAGTCCCTTGTTTCAACAGCCAAAAATTATCAGAGGACAACAGGCCCCCCACGGCATTTTTTCCCAAAGTGTATCCGATATAACTTTTGAGATAGCCATTTTGCTCAAAATAGTCCAAAGACCATATAAAAATACTTTCAGAAATGACACAATCCCCAGAGCCCTGGAAAAGGTTATAAGTAGTGCCTAAGGAGCATATCAGGTTTTAATGGATGTGTTCGTTGCGTAAACTTTAGAGGAAGCTTACTTGATTGAAAATTGGTTCTTCTACTTCCTTTTTAAAAGTCAGAGGTAATTAGACGGTAACTTTCCCCCTCCCTAGGCCTCTTCTCCACCAACTATTGGATCGAGATTTTGAGATAGTAGTTTTGCTCAAAATAGTCTAAATGACAAATAACTCTGGTTCCAGTTTTGACCCCCCTCCTCTCCAGCCCTTGGGGAAATTGTTGTAAATTTTGCTAGTTATCCATCGTTAACTTATAAAGTTTTCATTTCATATTCATTTCATTTCATTTTCAGGCATAGTCACATAAATTTTAGAGGAGGCTCATTTGATCGGAAATTGAAAATTCCTTTATGCCCGTTTATGATTCGAAAGTGATTAGAGGGTAACCAGAGCCCCCTCACCCCCCCCCCCCCGCCCCTCGTGTGCTCTTTCTCCAAATAGATCCGATTAAAATTTTGAAATAGCCATTTTGCTGAAAATAGTCCAAATTTCAAATAACTATAACGGGGTTAAAAATCTCCTGTAGCCCCCAGGGCTAGGTTTTTAACTGAAGCAAGTTACTCATCGTTGACATATGCAGTTTTTGTGGAAGAGGTGGCTGCATTAAATTTGGAAGAATCTCATTCAATTGGAAATTGAAAGCTCATGTTCTTTCTATAAGCGACAAAAGTGATCAAAGGGCAACTAGCCCCCACTCCCTTTTCACCAAAGATATTCAGTCAAAAATTTGATATAGCCATTTTGTTCCAAATAGTTCAAGGGCCAAATAACCATGCTTCAGGGGTTGAACCCCTCCCAGTTCCTGGAGAAAAAGGCTATGAGTTGTGTAAGGTGCTTATTGCTTCTTTCATTCTTTGTTTACTTTGTTGCTTCGAATTGCTGATTTACGGGCAACTTTGATTTCAGGGGCAAGGGCTGTCAGTTATGCAAGCTATTTTTACTTTAATGCTTTGTTCATTTTTTATTTTCTTTTATACCTTCTATACTTTTATATTGTTAGTTGGATACTAGTTTCAATATGCTGATGAAACTTTGATGTTGAAAAAAAAATTATTTTGAAATAGGGAATTTTGAAAAACTTGAAACTTTGGCAATTAAAACTAAATAGGTATTAATAAAAAAAAAACTTTGAAAGGAATTGTTTCAAAGAAAAGTGAAGGCCATTTTAAATTTAAGATCAGCTGAAATAAAAATTCAAATCGAAACTGCAATAAATCACTTTTAAAGAAAAAATGGAACACAACTTAAACAGAATCAAATAAACAATCATAGCACACAAACCTACAACAGGTAACATACCATATAAAATAATAAATACATCTCACAACGAATAAAGCTTAAATCGAATAGGCAAATCAAGCTTAAAACAAACAAAAATCACTACAAACAAGAGTTCGGCTACTGACCCTTTCCCTAACAGTAAAAGACTGAAAAAGACTCCTATGTCATTGGTGCTTTACTGAAAACTTTGAACAGTCTTTAAAAAAAAACTAATAAAATAAAACTGAATATTTGATGAATAATGTCATTATTTACTGAAAGCTCATCCGCTCAAAATTCTATTTTACTGGAATTTTTATTTTACTTTCAATTTTGTAATAACTACAAAAGATCTTTAGAGTTGGAAAAATGGGAATAGCCAAACTCTTGTGTGCAGTGAAAACTACATGTCTTGAACAGTCTTGGAAAGAAGTAATAAAATTAAGCTGAATGTTTGATATATGATGGTTTTAATTGCTGAAAACTCATCAGTTCAAGATTTTATTTTACTGTAATTTCATTTTATTCACCATGTTGTAATAAGTAAAAAAAAAAAATAATTTATATTTGTAGTTCATTTTCAGTCAAAGGTTAATAACGCAGTAGGCTTTAGACTTTTAAATTTTGGGAAGGGGGCAGTAGCCACGCACCTGTTTGTAGTGATTTTTAATCGTTTTCAACTTGATTTAAACATCCAATGAAATTTTATTTGTTTTAAGGTCTATTTATTAATTTAAATGGTACATGTTGCATGTTTGTTTGCTATGATTTTTATTTAATTTCCGTTTCTTTTTGAGTTTGTTTATTCATTAATAATAATTTTATGTCGTTTTGAAGTATTATACATTTTTATTTCTGCTGATCTCAAGTTTAATATGGCCTTTACTTTTCCTTGAAACATTTTTTGGAAGGTATTGTTTTGATTAATTAGAGAAAAGGTATATATTTTGGGGGTCTGTAAAGGGCTTCAAAATGGTTTTTGAATGGCTAAAATGGTAAAAATGGTTTTACCATAAAATTTTATGATTAAAAGAAATTTTTCAAAAGAGCCTGAAATTTTTCAAAAAAGGCATCACCGTAAAAAAAAAGTACACCATAATTGAAAACCCTGAAGAGGAAATGTACAGCCCCGCTCCCTCTTGAGCAATAAAGAAAATTACATTCTTGCGTGGATAGCACTGATACATCCCTTTTCGTTTTTCTGTGATATTTTTTCTTGTTTCTAATAGGGCACTGCAACATTAAGGGATGCTTGAGGGATCAACTAAAAACATTATTTAAATTTAACTAGTATTTAATCAATGTTAAACTACATCATAGTTTAAAATTTATTAGACAAGGTAACAAGCTATATTTCTGATGCCCCATTAAGGGATCAAAACGGACTTGCCTCGAAAACAATTCATAAAAAACAGTTCATAAAAAAATGCATTAGGTCATATACTCACTTTCTACTTACCTAAATATATATTAAAAAGTATATGTTACCCAAACTGTACATTATCCATTAGGTTTCCATGGTTGACTATTTTTTTAAATAGATTAACTATAAAATAAGTTAGATTTACTAGCAAATAAGAAAGCCTCGAACAATAGGAAATTTTATTGACTATTTCAACTTCTTTGTGAAGTCATAAACTCAGTTTAGCTGTAAATTCAATTTTAGAGATTTTCACTTTTGTAACACAAAGATTGTCTAAGGTCATCACGGTTTGAAACCAAGGTATGTCAATTAGAAAGGATATTTCCCCATTCCCCTCTCCTTATAAACCGTGGTATAATTTTTTTTACACCTTCTATGAAAACAATTTTTTTTCATTTTCATCAGACTGATCTGGCTGACATGGTAGATTTGCTGAGTGAATTCCACAGTGGAACAACACGATAGGGGAAAAAGTTGAACTTCTCACGCTTTCTGCTAAAATTTTTACGCCGTTTTATGAGACTTCCTCGTCTTCTGGAGTATTCACTGTGATCGAAAACGGGCTTGATGGTGTCCCTGGTCATTATCTTAAATTCTAGGATGACATCTTTTCGCTTTTTACGGTACGTTAGGGTTGGCAGGTCAAGCTTTTCTAATCGTTGCTCGTAGGAGATTTCTTTTTCTGGCAAAAGGGAGCTTAGTTACTCCACGTTGGACCTTCTCAAGTATCTCCATGTCACACTTAAAGTGCAGGTTGGCAACTGACAAGCCAAACTCAAATGGGGACGAACAAGAGCTGTGTAAATTTTCTTGATAACTCTTGGTTGGCGACTTGTTACTGAACGCTTGATGAAACCGAGGACCTTATTTGCCTTAGCTGCTTGGTTCCGAAAGTGACTATTAAATTTAAGCTTATCGTCAATTAGTGCCCAAAGATCACGCTCTTCCTCAGAACTCTGAATGGGCATATTGGCACCTGCAGAGTCAATCACGTGATATCTATGGCAGGGATTGTTTGAACCGATATCAAGGACTTTGCATTAGTATGGGTTTAACTCAAGCGTCCATGTTGTTACCCACAGACAGAGGTTGTTGAGATCTTCTTGCAGATAAGAGCAATTTTCTGTAGAGACTGCTGGACCAAAGAGTTTGGAATCGTCTGTATACAGGTCCAACTCATTTATGACCACCTCGGGAGCGTCATTTACGTAGAGATTAAACAGTGTTTGGCCTAGTTTGGTTCCTTTGTGGACACAATTCTTAACATGTACTGTTGTGGAGTAGATGAGGTCACCTCTCATCATATACAGCGACAATATGAGTTCGGTTTGATTGGAAGCTGTGAATCAACTGGGCAACATCATTGTCTATCTGATATACTGACAGCTTGGTTATCTGTTGGCGGTGAGACATTTTATCAACGGCCTTAGCTTGATCCAGTAGGAACACGTCAACTGAGAAACCCTGTTCTAGCAGACCAGTTACAGATTCATTAGCTAGTATAAAATTTGTTTTGATAGACATGCCTTTCCTAAAGCCATGCTGACCATCAAAAAGAAGGCCGTTCTTGGTCATATGCTCTATGATTAAATCATTGACTATACCTTCAATAATTTTGGCCAAAACCGAGATCAAACTAATAAATCGATAGTTCTCAGGCTTAGTTCTAGATCCTTTCTTGAATATCGGAGTAATTTTGACTCTCAATCTTCAGGTAGGTTACTAGTCTGAAAAGACAGCTTGAAGAGCGTACAGAGCCGCTCGACATATTATATCTGTAAGTTCTTTAAGGAGCCTGAGATGTATACTATCTGGGTCTTTAGCTTTATTGGGTTCTAGTTTACACAGCGTTTTTTAATCTCGTTAGTTGCGACGTGAACTTTTGGCATATGGTGCTTGACCATTCTGAGGCGGGGCAGTGGCTTGTCAGTGGGGTCTACTGACAAATTGGATGCAAATGTGTTGTTCAGCAAATTTGCAATGTCCTCCGGATCTTCCAGCTTGTTTTCCGTCAGGGTTGAACAACAATGGCATTGTTTGTCTGCTCTTATATTTAGCAAATATGTATCTCCATAACCTTATGGGGTGTCTTTGATGTTTCATGCCAAGTTTTCTTCGTAGTCAGCTATGAAATGTCTAGTCAGTTGCCTCAGCTTATTCCTCGCTCTTGCAAAATTATCCCAGTGGTGTGTCCATTTGCATTTCTTATATTTTGAAAAAGCTCTCTTCTTACGGCTCATAGCCCTTTTAATAGGCCAGTTCAGGCGTGTCAGTGTTTTTGGTACATTCAAGAATGAAGATGAAGCACATGTCCTCTCAGCTTGGAGCAGAGTATTCTTAAAATTTCGCCAGGCTAGATCAATGTCTCCCTTGACAATCGCTTGGTTCCATTCAACTGCCCGTATTATCTTATTATTTTGCTGTAGTCAGTGTAAGTTCGTTTGGTAAAGATTATTTTTCCGGTGACTAAGCAGCAAGTCATGGTAGATGCAAATGTGGTCGGTGGCGAAAATAGGGGAGAGGTACTCACTGTTCGCTAGAAATCCTGGATTGTTAGTGATTGTCAAATCTAGTAGGGATTGCCTTTGGTTTTTCCTTATACCGGGTTGGTTAGTCTATTACCTGGTATAAGCTATTGCTACCCAAATATTCAAAAAATGGGCTACTAACAACAGAGCTTTGTTGATAAGCCAATCCTCAACCCATTTGACATCCGGTAGATTCACGTCTCCAAGAAGGATTAAGTCCTAATTATCATTATTGGATGCTTAATCAGTCAACTGAATTTGAGCTTGGTAAGACGCAGGGGCACAGTGATGGTTTCTCCTCATTAATAATGATGGCAAAAACCTCTAAACCCAATGGAAATAATGGTAATTCAAAGATAAATCTCTAACCTGTATTCCCTTCTTTGTGTAGATGGCGGTGCCTCTCCTGGGGTTAGTAGACAAATTTGAGAACAAGTTATATCCAGGTATATTTATGTGGTTTTCTGCTAGTGGCTTGCTGCAGTTCTTCTGTGTCATTCGCGAATACACACTATATCATAATCTCCAGTGGTGACTGCCAATTTCAGTTCCAGAACCTTGTTTGTCACTATATCAATACTTGTGCAAAGAAGTTTCAACAGTTTCTTTCCACTGACTGGGTTGTTATTGTGTATCGCATTCAGTAAACTTTTATAACTTATGTCTGTTAAGCTAGAGCTCGAGCAAGAATGAAAAGCATCACTAATATCATCATTAATACTAATACTAATGGAAAACAAACTATTTATCGTTGGGCATGTTTAAGTGGGTAATGGAGTCAATGCTCCATTCCTCTCCTGTTTTTTGAAGTCTGATTCAGTTTTCGCTTTTATCTTTCTGTTTTTGTGCAACCAAAGTGAAATTGCACTTTCCCCTTCAGCTCTCTTGATTCAGTTAGAATCTCCTTTTTAACCTTGGAACTGTCTGTGATGAAATAAACAAGCCTATGGCGGTCACTTGATTTTGGAGAATTGTTTCCAAGCGGCCGTGGTTTCAGGACTTTAACAGATGGCAGGTTATACGATTGGGTAAGATGGTCCCTAATAAATATTTGGATTTCAGCAACCTCTTCACGCGAATCTGGTATTCCATATGCCACATTGTTAAGCTGACGTTTCTGTTTTTCTCTGTCCTCACGAATAATATTTCTCACGTTACTTTTAAACTTCTTTGCACTGTCACTATGAGATTGGCTCAGCCTACTTTTAAATATGTCATCTATTTTAGCGTCAACCTCCGCTAAGGAACATTTGTCTGTGCAATCAGTTTCTAAGTTTGAGATCCTATTATTCATGTTCACTAGTTCATGCTTGAGATCTACTTGGAACTGCTTAAGCGAGGCAGTTACAGCTTTTGAGACAGTTGATTCAATTAGCTCTTGGGTGGTGTCTGAGCCTAGGCTGGTTTCTCTATTAACCTTACCAACCGGGCAAAATCGTTCACATGTGAGTCTATCAGTCATTTTTCAGAACAGTACATATTCTGACTGTGACATCCTATTTTACTCAGTGAACAACCATTTTCCCAACCGTCACATGACAAGGCTGAAAACGGCTCATCAAGTTGAACTTGACAGCTATCACATTCATCTTTGTTGTTTTTAATCAAATTCTCTTATTGTTTGTTTTGGGTTGCATTCTAAACTATAAACAAGATGGGCAATGTGAATATTCTTTCAATTTTGAATTTTCGGCAATAAATTAAGTTGTTACCTTTAGAGCTAACTCAGCAAGGAAATTTGGCAACCCTGACATTACAAGCTTTAAAGATTCTCAAGAAGACAAGACCCATGGGAAGTGCAACACACAAATCACCTGAATCCAGCAGTTTAAGGATGAAAAATCCCACTCGTACTATACGGCCTTTTGAATGTTCGTTGTTGCTCCCTTCAGCATTGGCTATCCGAAAAACGCGGCCTGAATTCTATTAGCGAAAATGCACGAGAAATGGCTAAGCCAATTTAATGCATGGTGTTGTAGATTTGGCAACTGCGCGTTATGGTTTGTTTACACATTGCAGAAATCCATGCGGAAATCCGTCCGTATTTGTTCGAACTATGGCTAAAATAACGCTGCGTTTTAAGGCAAAGATTTCAAATTATTGCAACAGCATGACCTCTGTTCTTACCCTCTTCTGAAAGCTGTTGAACAATAGAGAGCCAAATGACACCATTTTTCTTAGTTTTCTTATAGCCTGGGTGCGCAGGATCATAGACGCTGGGTGTAGCCTTGAATTAAAGTTATAAAATCGTGTAGTTTTTGATAATCCATACTTATGATTTTATTCATTTAAAAATCTTGCCAAGATTCCATCCTGATTTGACCAAAACGTTGCGGAAAGCTAGAGATTTTTTCTAGCACAAAAACGGACGGAATTTCCGCACGGATTGCTAATGGTTCGTTTACACATTGCGGAAATTCATGAGGATTTAGCAATCCGTGCGGAAATTCCGTCCGTTTTTGCGCTAGAAAAAATCTCTAGCTTTCCGCAACGTTTTGGTCAAATCAGGACGGAATCTTGGCAAGATTTTTAAATGAATAAAATCATAAGTATGGATTATCAAAAACTACAAGATCTTATAACTTTGGTTCAAGGCTACACCCAGCTTCTATGATACTACGCACCCAGGCTATAAGAAAACTAAACAAAACGGTGTCATTTGGGTCTCTATTGTTCAACCGGGCAAAATCGTTCACATGTGAGTCTATCAGTCATTTTTCAGAACAGTACATATTCTAACTGTGACATCCTATTTTACTCAGTGAACAACCATTTTTCCCAACCGTCACATGACAAGGCTGAAAACGGCTCATCAAGTTGAACTTGACAGCTATCACATTCATCTTTGTTGTTTTTAATCAAATTCTCTTATTGTTTGTTTTGAGTTGCATTCTATACTACAAACAAGATGGGCAATGTGAATATTCTTTCAATTTTGAATTTTCGGCAATAAATTAATTTGTTACCTTTAGAGCTAACTCAGCAAGGAAATTTGGCAACCCTGACATTACAAGCTTTAAAGATTCTCAAGTAGACAAGACCCATGGGAAGTGCAACACATAAATCACCTGAATCCAGCAGTGTAAGGATGAAAAATCTCACTCGTACCATACGGCCATTTGAATGTTCGTTGTTGCTCCCTTCAGCATTGGCTATCCGAAAAACGCGGCCTGAATTCTATTAGCGAAAATGCACGAAAAATGGCTAAGCCAATTTAATGCATGGTGTTGTAGATTTGGCAACTGCGCGTTATGGTTCGTTTACACATTGCAGAAATCCATGCGGAAATCCGTCCGTATCTGTTCGAACTATGGCTAAAATAACGCTGCGTTTTAAGGCAAAGATTTCAAATTATTGTAACAGCAGAACCTCTGTTCTTACCCTCTTCTGAAAGCTGTTGAACAATAGAGAGCGAAATGACACCATTTTTCTTAGTTTTCTTATAGCCTGGGTGCGCAGGATCATAGACGCTGGGTGCAGCCTTGAATTAAACCCCGCGTTCAGTTAAGCTTATTTCAATAATTGTAATAACTTTTTTCAATTTTTGGCGTTCATTTGCTTATTGCAGTTATTGCTATTGCGTTCGTTTGCGCTCATAATAAGCTATTACAATTATTATTTGCTTATTGCACTTAAAACCTCAATAAGCTGCAATAAGTCCATTCAAGATAGAAAATTGTCGATACTTTTTTTCTATAAGCATGAATTTAAAATATATATATTTCTTTTTAAGGAACTGTGGACCTGCAAGATTTTAATTCTAATCAATTTTAGCAATATATTTTGGTATAGGCTTGCAAGATTTTCACTTTAATCAATTTTTTATCCATAAAATCTTGTATAATCAGAATAATTTAAGCATGAATAGGGGGAGATAGCCTAGGCTAAAGAGGTGGCAGTTTGGGATAATTATTTGTTATTTCCAGCCTTGTGTTTTGAGCCTCAGTTTAGAATAGGCTGCTTGTTTTGAGAAATGTAATAACAATAAAGAAAAGGATAAACGTTTTCTTTTAGCAAGCCTATTATCAGGGCTCACAAGGTTACCTACCATTCGATCTTTAATAAAAGCTCCTCATAGACATTAGGGCTAATCAATAATACCAAATTTGGATTTTTCACCCAGTTGTGAGCCCTTATAATAGGCTTGCTAAAAGAAAACATTTATCCTTTTCTTTATTGTTATTACATTTCTCAAAACAAGCAGCCTATTCTAAACTGAGGCTAAAAAATTGATTAAAGTGAAAATCTTGCAAGCCTATACCAAAATATATTGCTAAAATTGATTAGAATTAAAATCTTGCAGGTCCACAGTTCCTTAGAAAGAAATATATATATTTTAAATTCATGCTTATAGAAAAAAAGCATCGACAATTTTCTTTCTAGAAAGGACTTATTGCAGCTTATTGAGGTTTTAAGTGCAATAAGCAAATAATAATTGTAATAGCTTATTATGAGCGCAAACGAACGCAATAGCAATAACTGCAATAAGCAAATGAACGCTAAAAATTGAAAAAAGTTATTACAATTATTGAAATAAGCTTAACTGAACGCGGGGAAAGTTATAAAATCGTGTAGTTTTTGATAATCCATACTTATGATTTTATTCATTTAAAAATTTGCCAAGATTCCATCCTGATTTGACCAAAACGTTGCGGAAAGCTAGAGATTTTTCTAGCACAAAAACGGACGGAATTTCCGCACGGATTGCTAACGGTTCGTTTACACATTGCGGAAATTCATGCGGATTTAGCAATCCGTGCGGAAATTCCGTCCGTTTTTGTGCTAGAAAAAATCTCTAGCTTTCCGCAACGTTTTGGTCAAATCAGGACGGAATCTTGGCAAGATTTTTAAATGAATAAAATCATGAGTATGGATTATCAAAAACTACAAGATCTTATAACTTTGGTTCAAGGCTACACCCAGCTTCTATGATCCTACGCATCCAGGCTATAAGAAAACTAAACAAAACGGTGTCATTTGGGTCTCTATTGTTCAACAGCTTTCAGAAGAGGGTAAGAACATAGGTCATGCTGTTGCAATAATTTGAAATCTTTGCCTTAAAACGCAGCGTTATTTTAGCCATAGTTCGAACAGAAACGGACGGAATCCGCATGACTTTCCGCAATGTGTAAACGAACCATTAGTGATAATTCCGAATTCGGAAGAAAGATAAGCAGAGCTAATTCAGCAAGGAAATTTGCCAACAAAATCCCACTAGTACTATACGACCTCTTGGATGTTCATTGTTGCTCTCTTCAGCATTGGCTATCCGAAAAATGCTGCCTGAGTTCTATAATATAAGCACTTTAAATATATCCTAGCTGCGTATATTCAGATTTACCCATTAAGTCGAAAATTAGCGAAATTTTGTTAATGCAAGGCTAAGTAAATGGAACAACTATTCAAGAAGATAATCAGATTAATTTCCTAGGTCTCATACTTGACCAAAAACTTAACTTCCACCTTCACATTTCAAACAACAAAAAAAGCTATAGAAAAGCAAGAAAACTAAAAAATCATTCCACACCCTGGGGATGTAAGGAGAAAACCTTACTCCAATTTTATAAGTCACATATAAGACCCCATATTGATTATGGGCTCATTGTTTATTTTGCAGGTCAATATTTATAAAATCATATTATTGAGTAACAACTAAAGTGAATACACCATTCGATGCCTTTTTTTATGCTGATTACAAATATAACAATCATTTCTATTGGAAATGAATTTTAGCCCCCCCCCCCTATATATGTCAATCCAGGATATATATTTGCACATATAGGGGTGGGGGTTAGGTTAGGAGGGGGGGGGGGTGAAATTCATTTCCAATAGATATGGTTATTATATTTGTAAACAGCATAAAAAAGGCATCAAATGCTGCATTCACTTTCTTCCTAACTCAATAATATGATTTGGTAAATATTGACCAATTTGCATGAGCAGACCCAGATGCAAAAAATTGAAGCAACACAAAACAATATAATCTCTCATATTTGGCCTTAAATATCCCCCAAGCACTAAGTTTTTGGTGACTGAGAGAGGATTAGCATCAATAAACAAAAGACAAAGCTTTCTTTTGATAAAATATCTTACAGAAATTGAAGCAAATAGGGGACTCCACCCTTTGACTATTGGAAAAAATTGCTTTATAAGCTTATATAGAATGGTACTATCCAATCTCCTTATAATTAAAACATTTTAGTCTTCTAGTTGGAAAATTTGGCCCATCTGTAGGCTATAGGAGGAATCTATAATTGCCAACTAGTTGACAGCCCCAGCAATACTTTCATTTTCCAACTAGTTGACTAATAACTTCTCCCCAGCAAAACTTAATTTTTCTGGTAAAGATTTAGAATTGTGACTTCTGATAAGGAGACATGTTGAGAAAACAATTCTTACTTTAGAATATGTATAATGATCCTAGTTAACATATTATCCATGGGAAGAACCTTTATCATCAAGTCTTTCCTCTTTTTTCCTTCTTTTTCCAACTTAAAAGGAAAAAAATTCAATTTTCTCCATGCTAAAATGCAATGCATTTTGATCTATTGAAATTGCTGCTATAAATTGACAAATATTTTAAAATAAGAATTGTTTTCTTAACATGTCTCCCTATCAGAAGTCACAATTTTAAATTTTTACCATTTTTCCACCTAGATGACTAATAACTTCTCCCCAGCAACACTTTAATTTGTCAACTAGTTGATAACAAATGATGCCCCTGCAAAACTTTCATTTTCCAACTAGTTGACTAATAACTTCTCCCTAGAAAAAATTTAATTTTTCCAAGTAGCTGGACACAAACATTGCCCCAGAAAACAATTCGTTTTCCAATTAGTTGACTAGTAACTTCTCCCCAGCAAAACTTAATTTTGCCAAGTAGCTGGAAACAAACATTGCCTCAGAAAAGAATTCATTTTCCAACTAGTAAATTCTCCCTTTGCAGGAAGTTCCCATTTCCTTTAAATCTTCCTTTACAAAATCCTCTCATTCCAGACAAGGACAAACTGCTTTCCTTTTAGCCCTAGACAGTTGGCCAAAAAGGCAAATATTTGGCAATTTGTCATCCTTCATCTGCAGAATGTGCCCTGAACCTTTCTTTCATTATAGCCCTAGAAAGCAGGATTGAACCACATTTTCTGTACAGCCTACTGTTTGAAATGGAAAACATCTAGCAAATTGTCAGCCCCTTTTTAGAATTTTCTTTTAGGTTTGTATATATTGATGGGATCATCAGGGAGTAAGGGTTGCTTTGTTGTCAGGATAACAAGTAATATATTGAAAAAGATAATGAAATAAGAACATTGTTACTTATTTTATTAGCCTACCATGTTTTACAAGAAGTGCTACTAAACTGAAATTTTACCATTATTTGCAAATTTGACTAATTTAACCTTCTATTCTTAGAGATATGTGCCCTCACAGTTTCCAAGTAGCCGAGCCTATAATAAATAGGCCAGGGTGAAAGCCTATTGAAAAAGAGGATTCTACCCTTTGACTATTGGAAAAGATTACTTTATAAGCTTACATAGAATCTCACTATCTCCTTCTAACATCATTTTTATACAATCATAAAAAGGGCTTATCCCAGATATCCCTCTCAATCACTCAGACTATCTGTCTTGGCTTTTTCAACAATTAGCCATGTCTTGATGCCTACTGAAAAATACTTGATTTTCAATTCATGTGTTGCTGGAAACAAACATTGCCCCTGAAAATACTTTATTTTTCAACTAGTTGACTAGTAACTTCTCCACATCAAAACTTTATTTTTCCAACTAGTTGACTTATAACTTTGCCCCAGTAACACTTGATTTTGCCAACTAGCTGGAAACAAACATTGCCCCAGAAAACAATGCATTTTCCAACTAGTTGACTAATAACTTCTCCTCAGCAACCCTTAAATTTGCCAACTAGCTGACAATAAATGTTGCCCCAGCAATACTTTAATTTCCAACTTGTTGACTAATAACTTTTCCCCAGAAAAACTTAATTTTTCCAACTAGTTGACTAATAACTTCTTCCCAGCAAAAGTTAATTTTGCCATCTAGCTGGAAACAAACATTAGCCCAGAAAACAATTCATTTTCAAACTAGAAACTTCTTCCCTCTCAGGAAGCTCCCATTTCCTTTAAATCTTTCTTTATGACATCCTCTCACCCCATACATGGACAACTTGCTTTTCTTTTTGTCCTAGACAGTTGGCCAAAAAAGAAAACCTTTGGCAATGTGTCATCCTTCATCTGAAGAATGTGCCCTAGCCATCTCAACCTTTCTTTCACTATAGGCCTAGAAAGCAGGATGATTGAACCAAATTTTTTGTACAACCTACTGTTTGAAATATGGTCAGTCATCTGTGTACCCAGAACAATCTGTAGGCAATTTCTAAGGAAAACATCTAGCAAATTGTCATCCACTTTTTTATATTCTCTTTTAGTTTTTGTATATATTGATGGGATTTTCAGGGAGGGATGCTTTGTTGTCAGGATAACAATTAATATATTGAGAAAGAGCATGAAATAAGAATATTGTTATTTTATTAGCCTACCATGTTTTTTGAGAAGTGCTGCTAAACTGAACTTTTACCATATTTGGAAATTTGATTAATTTACCCTTCTATTCTTAGAGATGTGTGTACTCACATTTTCAAGTAGCCCAGCCTATAATAAATAGGGCAGGATGAAAGCCTATATGAAAATATAAAGTTTTGTTGGGGAGCAGTTACTTGTCAATTACTCGAAAAATGAATTGTTTTCTGGGACAATGTTTCTTTCCAGCTAGTTGGCAAAATTAAGTGTTGTTGAGGAGAACTTATAAGTCAACTGATTGGAAAATATTAGTTTTGCCAGGGAAACATTTCTTGTCAACTAGTTGGCAAATATAGATTTATGCTATAGTGATGGGCAAAATTTTCCAACTAGATGGCAAAAAAAATTTTAATTATAAGGAGATTGGATAGTACCATTTTATATAAGCTTATAAACTAATTTTTTCCAATAGTCAAAGAGTGGATATCCAGCAAATAGCTCACAGACCCTGCATAATTGGTTAAGAAATCCAGCCATGTATAGAGGCATTACAAATGAGTATGCCAATACTCAGAAGAAGTTCCCAGTGCCATCAAAGTCTATTGCACCTACTTTTCCCCAATCCCCTCCATGGAGTTGGTCAATTCCCATAATAAATATTGAGTTTTTAAAGTGGACAAAGAACTCACCCCCTTTGCTTTCATTCAGAAAAAAATTGCTGAATTTAATACAATTACATATGAAAACCACTTCAAAATTTTTGTTTGTGGGTCCAAATTGAATGAGAAGGTGGCAAGTTGTGCTTTCCTCCCACACCTGAGCATGGCAATGGGTGAGAGAATGTATAATATTGTGTCTATAATGTCTGCAGAGTTAAATGCCATAATCATGGCATTAGTGCACCTTATGAATAATAAACCTTTGATTGATAACTGATAAAGTATTATATTTTTTTCTGACTCTTTGTCAAGCCTTGAATTGCTGTCTTCAGCTCCTCAGTATAAGTTTGATATAGACACATCATTGTCTTAGTATTATTGATAATCTTGCTTCAAGAGGCATAAGAACTTACCTTCAGTATGTTCCTAGCCACTCCGGTATAAGCAGTAACCATCAGGCTGATGAAATGGCAAAAAATGCTATAAATATTGACCAGCCAAGTGGGAGACCAATCCCTACTAGAGATATTTACTGCTGGAGGCTATCAGTAGTTCTGTTTAATAAGAATGATCCAATTCTATCTCCATTTCCCAACAAAGATTTTTCTGAAATTTATTATAGAATTTGTTCTGGCTGAAGTGGGTTAAATTTTCAAATTTTCTTATGAGTTCCCTAATTTAACTGGCTTGGTTTCCATCTTCCCCCCTTTGCAGGTACTGTAATATTAGTAATGGAGCAACTGACTGTTTGAATGTAATATGCTGCCATCTACACAGCATATCTTGCATTGTAAACTGTTACAGTGCTTCAATCACCACAAAATCTCACTATCAGCCAAGAGTCTAGCTGACTATACCTGCACACAGATCACAGAACTCAGTATTTATCTTCTTATATTTCAACTCCTACAGTCAAAAGATTTACTGCAAGAAATCTGAGGAGATTCAATAAATAAGAGGCAACCAAGTCAGTAGCTCTTTTCAGCTCACAGAGTGAAGCAAAAGAAAAAGGGCTGAATAGTCTCAACTGGAAAGCCCCATTTGCTGAAAAAGAAGAAGAATCATGGTTGCAGCAGCAGCTGTAACCTAGTAAAGAGCAAACCACATCCCATAGTAATCAAAAGTTTAAAAATGTGTTTTCAAAAAAACTGTCTGGTGAGAATAAGTTGCCATTTTACACTGAATCAGGAGTGGTAACTATTGTTTCGGTTAATCTTAGAAGTAAAAGTTTATTGTGAAAAGAAATTTATGGTGGTTTTGAAAAAGAGCCTGAAATCCCTTAAAAATGGCGTCAAATCGAAATAAAAAGTGCACCATTGGAATCAGCATGGTCGAAAACCTTTTGTAGTATAATTACAGTCTAATTATAAGTATGATTACCTTGAACACCAAGGAAAATGGCTTTTTTGCATGGGTAGCACTGATCTGTCTCCCTTTTTTTCTTTCTTTTTTTTTCTAGAAGGGCTAGGGGGTGGCCAAAGCATCATAGAGGTGTGTAATAGCTCATTGGGAAGGGAATTAAATTTGTAAGTGCCCTTTTTAAGTGACCAAAAAGATTAGAGGGCAAACAACCCCCCTCCCTACAGGCCCCTTCCCCCCCCCCCAACTAGTCCTGTAAAAATTTCGAGATAGCCATTTTGTTTAGCATAGTTCAAAGGTCCAATATATATAGTTTTGATGATGATATAGCCCTCCATAGTCCCTGGGGAAGGGCTGTATGTGGTATTGGGTGTATCGATATTGCGCGTATCTGTATGGTGCGTATTGGTATCGCATGTATCGTATCGGGAATATCGTATCCGCTGTTTTCTTTTCATTCATTTTCTTCTAGGCTCATTTTTTGAAAGCATGTCCTGGCAAGGTATCATGGTTGCAGCAGTAGCTGCAACCTAGTAAAGAGCAAACCACAGCCCATAGTAACCAAAAGTTAAAAAATGTGTTTTGAAAAAAACCGCCTAGTGAAAAAAATTCCCATCTGACATTGACTTAGGAAGGTTAACTGTTATTTCGGTTCGTCTTAAAAGTAAAAGTTTATTGCGAAAAGAAATTTATGTTGATTTTGAAAATAAAGCCTCACACCCCTCGAAAATTGCGTCATATCAAAATGAAAAGTGTACCATTGGAATAAACATGATCAAAACCTTGTACAGGGAAGTTACAGTCCCCCTCCCTGAACAACAAGGAAAATCACTTTTTTGCATCAGTAGCACTGATCTGTATCCCATTTTTTTTTCAAAAGGTCTAGCGGGCTACCAAAACATCATACAGAGATTCTTAATGGCTCGTTCAAAAGCTATTTCTCATATCTACGAGCTTTTTATAAATTCTGCCATCTGCAAGTGCCATACGGCACTAAAATGACACTTTTTGTGCTATTTCTCAAAGGGTGGCACTAGCAGGCTACCAGAACATCGTTGGTAGATCTTTTATAGCTCATATAAAAGATTTTGCACATATCTACGTCTTTCATATAATTTCCACCATCATCAAGTTCAAATGGCCCTAAAAATGGCACTTTTGGTGTCTTGTCTCAAGTGAAAAAGCTGCACTGTAAAAGAACAATTGATTTCCAACAAAATGTTTTGCTCGAATTCCAACAAGTAAAAAAAAACAACAATTTTTCTGTTGGAATTGTCACTTGCTTATTGAATTCCAACAAATTATTGAAATTATTAAGATTCATGTGCTTCAGTAGAAAAAATGTAATTTTCACCATAAATAGGCTATATCAATCAACACGGTTTGAACTTCAACAGTAGTTTGAAGTTTCTTGAATATCATTTTAAATTTGACTATAGACCATTGCAAGTAATATGTTCAGTGTAAGTTCAATTCAAACGTTTAAATTATAGCAGAAAAAGGGGAATGCTAATTGAATTTTGAGTATAAAAAGATAATTATAAAAACAAGGAAATATATTTTTACTTTGAAAAAAGTTGAGCTTTCTTGTCTGCAAAATGAACACGCAAAAATTTATGTACAAAAATTATCTTTTAACTTTTACAATTGCTTTTTTTAAATACATTTTTTTTTGAGTTTCTATAGGTAGAAAATTTCTTAAGATGCTACCCTAACCTTAACAGTACTAACGGGGAAAATATATTGCTTTCTGAATTCATTTTTTTCTAATTAATAACGAAAATCCTTTTGTGGGAACAACTTATGTTTTTGCGATGAACTTCAATTTTGAAATGAGACCCGAAAAGCATTAAAAAAAAAATATTCCCTGGATTCGCCATAAATTTGCTGCTTACACTGAATAACCAAGCAAGCAAATATATCGAAGAAAAGAAGATGCCTGTAAGGGTATTTCATTCCTTTATTTACACGTAAAGGAACCAATAGCTTCCCCAAAGAAGAGATTTTTCTTAAATGGTGCACATTTCAACTGGACTCAGAACAACAAAAAAAATATGAATTTCAACAAATTGGAAATTCAATAATGACCTTGGAATTCCAAAATGGTCTCCAATATTCAATTTCAGTTGTTGAAATTCAAATTTTGTTGTTGATAAACATTACAAACAATTTTGTCGAATCTCAAACGATTTTTTTTACAGTGTGAGGCTATTGGGCTAGCAGAACTTTAAAAAGTGATGTTCAATGGCATTCCTTTTTAAGGCATATCCCGGGAAGGCAGATTTTAAACCTATTACTCATATCTAGATGCTTTTTATCAACTTTACCACCCAAAGTGCCAAATAGCAGTAAAAACAGGACTTTTGGTACCACTTCTTAAGTAGAAGAGTTTGGAAGCATTAAACGGTACCATTGCAATAATTAGCGTCCAAAGTCCTTAACTGGAGGCTTATAAGATCCCCTCCCATATACTCCCCCCATACCCTCTTAGGAAGTTTCATAAATCAACTAGTCATATTAAAAGCAAAAGATTATTGCGAAAGCAAATTAACTAAAACTAAAAACTTTTCAACTAAATATCTACCAAAAATTAAGCTTGATTGATCAACAGTTTTGAATTGAACCTTCAAACTTCACTCTGTGATGAAGCCTGTGTGTTAGTTCTAACGGCGGTAATTGAGGGGAAGGGACATCCTTATCGTCTTAATTTTTGCTCTTGTCTAGGTTTTGAAATCACCTTTTATTGGTCATTTCATTGGAAAAGGCACTTGTTTCATTTAAAAAAGTTGGGGAAACAACTGAAAGTGCACTTTGTGGGAACGTGCTATCAAGTCAAATTTATAAAAAGCGATTCAGTATAAATATATGCTTTTAAATGAGCCCTTAACCAGCTTTCTTTTGTTACAGAAGCCTTCTAGTTTCTGCTACTCAGTAGGTGATTTATAAAGCCCTGTCTTCATTATGGCTTTTCAGGCAAAGTCAGCCGAGTAAAAACAGCTTTTTGTTCATCGAAAAACAAACGTTCCTGAAAAACATGTATTGTTTTGTGAAGTATGGATAATGAACTTTATGTTATAGACTAAAATTTTTCTTAGCTGTCAAGGTTGATTGCAGTATTTAATAGAGCTGTCTTATCTCCCCTAGATTGGTGATGATTAGAAATCATGTTAAAAATAAGTTTTCAACTGAAACTAAGAAGTGGCATTAAAACTTAAAACGAGCATAGATTATTCCGTATAAACAGAAAAGATCATGGCAGTGTTGTTTCTGCATTAAATTTTAATCAAAAACGAACAAAGATTAATTTAAAAAAACAAAGTTTTTCCGAGGGAAGCAAAGAGCAAAGTTGAAACTTAAAACGGACAAAAATTATTACTTCACAGCCTATTTAATATATATTAATGTAACTAGTACAAATAAACCAACTAATTATGTTTCCCTATGCTTTTATGATTATAAAAAACTTGCACTTCCCTGAAAACACAAAATAATATAGGAGTTTTAGTACAGTAAAAGCAAACCAATTAAGGACACCTTTTATAGAATCAAAATATTATCAATCCCTTTTAGGATCAATCTCTTTTAAGAGAAAGCAAAAATCCATTTTAGGATTTTTTTTTTTACATTTAATTTGGTATTACTTCTGTACAATGGCTCAGTTCATTGACTGGCTCTCGTTTTTGTTCTTAAAAGGACATGTTCCAAGTTCGATAGACTATAGACTAGCTTTAGAATTTGTATCATAGCTTGAAATTCACTCTTGTATACAGAGAAATAATTGGATTTCCAGACTTCATAGTATGTCTTATTTTATCTTCATTTCAAGTGATACTAAAGCATGTTTCTTACAATTTAAGACTGTATGTTACCCACTATTGGTATTATAGCTGGTGAGAGCAAAATGCTGCTTGATAGATCAATCCAATATTTCTGTATGCTGTTCAATTACTTTGTAGTTATTAAAAAAAAAAATAGTTTTATGTTTATGTTTTTAAGATAATTTTAATTGTATACTAAAAGTTACTAAATTCACAAATGGTGTAAGACTATGAAAACTTTATAGATTTGTTTAGTGTTGTCAGGCTACATACTCACTTTTGACTCTTAAATCAATAATCCTGCTTTTTATACTTGACTTTTGTGTTTTCAGTAAAGCGCTAGTTTTGTATAATCATAAAAGCATAGGGAAGCATAATTAGTTGGTTTATTTTTACTAATTATATTAACATATATATTAAATAGGCTGTGAAGTAATAATTTTTGTCCATTTTAAGATTCAATTTTGCTCTTTGCTTCCCTTGGAAAAACCTTTTTTTTTAAATTAATTGTTTACAAAAAAAAAAGCTCCGTTTTATTTGTATATATTAAATTTAAACACAAAGGCTAATCTCCCCTAGGAAGAGTAAATAAAATATCACCAGCTTCAAAGTCCAGGTAAGCAGTGACACACTAAGAAAATCTACTTAAGATGAAATTTAAGTATAAATAGAAGTAGATAATAATAAATATAAGTAAAAATAAATATTTTGTCTCACAAATTTATCCAATAATTCTATATTCAATTTTCACTCCACCAAGTTGTTGTTGTTAACATTTTGATAAAATTCTGCTTTAGCTACTTTTTACTATCTTGGAAAGGGGTTCGGTTAGGAAAATGAGACTGTCAGGGATAGGTTTACAGGCTAAAGGATGTTCCTGGAAGGTATTTCGAAGTACCTACCTTTACTCTTTCTCCCACTAGAGGGTCCTGCAATTTGCCAACATGACAGGAAAACCTATTGAAATTTTGACTAAACAACATTTTACCTTAATTTTCAGTTATCAGTTTGTTTTTCTCTGGCTTTAGTTCTGAAAATGCAATTCCTGTTATATGAGCAGAATTTTAAGCCATATCAATGTTGTTTTTTTTTTTTTTTCAAATTTAGGAAATGTATTTGCATATCTTTAATATCTTATAAATTGGGATTGAGCAAAGTTGTGAGGCTGAAAATAATTTTGTTGTGCTTAATTTAAGTAGAAGATCTATTTTGCAAGATTTTACTTTTATAACACAGATTTTTAAAGATCATCAAAGGTCAGGATCCTCTAGAGGGAGAAGGAGTGGAGGTAGGTCCTTCAAAATACCATCCCAGGACATACTTTAGCCTCTAGACCCACCCCTGAAAGTAGAATTTTACCAACATTTCTATTCAGTGCAAAAAGCAAACAAAATCCAACCTTTTGAAGTAAGTGTCACACGAAGAGAAAAGACATTGGATCAAAAACAGCCAGATTAAATGAAAGATGATTCACCAATTGAATTGGGCAAAATTTGTTTGCCTGGAAATAGATTTAGCAGACTCATAACACATATTTAAAAAGACTACAGACTCAAAATGAACAAAATGACTATCTCAATATTTTGACCGGATGCATTAGAAGAAAAGGAGATGAGGGAGCTAGTTGCCCTTTGACCTAAAAAGGGTTCTAGAACTTCCAATTTTTCAAATGAATGACCAACCTTCAGAGTTTATGCAACCACTCCTTCCATAAACTTTTATATGTTGGCAATGCACAACTTGCATGACTTACACCCCCAGGAGATGTCAACCCAAGAGACTTAGGTATTTTACTTTTTGGCTGTTTTGAACAAAATGGCTATGTAAAAGGTTTGATTGGATGAATTTGGGGAAAAGGGCATGGGGTAGGCTGGTTACCTCTCTGATAACTTCATCTCATTACCCTACAACTTTTTGGTGAACAAAGATCAAACATGCCCTTTTTATCCGAATAATGAAGCTTATTTATAAATAATAGGAAGCTCGCATAACTTACTACCTTTTCCCCAGGAGTGTTGTGGTATGTCATCCCTGATAGCAATGTTGTTTGACCTTTAGAATATTATAAACAAGATGGCTATTTCGCAATTTTAATTTGATGTCTGAAAAGGAAGGGGAATAGCTAAAAAGGGGATAGAAGGGCAACTGTTTGCCCTCCATCTACTTCAACATCTCCCTCAAATGGCAATTCATCCTATTTTGTTTTGTACTGATGTGTTCTTTAGCAAGCTTCATATGACGTTTTGTTCAAGACCATTTATGTTATGATGTTGGTCCATCAAGCCTTATGACCAACAATAGTTATACATAAATATGTATCAATCCTTACCCCCAAAAGATCTTTGTTTTTGGAAGATTTTTTCAGTTTTTTTTGGACAATGGAAGCAAAAACACACTTAACCCCCTATCACAGGGGTCATACAAAGGTCCCAAGTCCCTAAAATTCCAAAAGTCCCTAAAATGGTCCCTAAAAAGAAAAATAGTCCCTATAGTCCCTATTTCTGTTCCTATTTTTTTAATGTAGTTCTTCACTGCCCACAACAAACAAGTCTTTAGCCAGTGCCACGGAGTTCGTGTATCTCACCCCCCATCTAGGAGTTATAGTGCGTAGCAGGGGGTTTTGTTGCGCCATTTACTTTCAGTTATTTAGTATTGATGTTGCGTAGATAGATAGATAGTTGCATCCAAGGCATCACATCAGTAAGGGCGTTTTGTAGGGTATGTGGCAAATAGCCTCTGTTTCTGACATTGCCTAGGCTAAATGTTAGTTGTGTTTGATTTAACAAAACTTAGTTAACTAACAAGTCTACTTTTTTTGCTTTCAGAATTTAATTTGCCATAAAGTTAACTGAGAAAGTTAGTTTGAACTTCTTACCAGAAATGCTTATTAGATATTGAAGAACAAAGATTTTTACTAGTAGTATCATTGCTAACTTTTTAGTCAACTTAGAATCCGTTCGTCAAATAAAACGTTCAAAGTTAACAAAGAATTACAAATAAAACTGCAAAATCTACTTATTTGTCTTATTAGTTAACTAGGAAAGTAAATTAAACAAGGCTCTTGTAAAGGGTGACGAGGTCATTATTGCTATTTGGCAGCTGTGCAAAAAGTGGGGTAGCGAAGTTCAAATTTGTTGGCAGATTTTATCTGAAAATACCGTTTTTACATATAAAAATAATTTTTGCTCAAAGAAAGGCTGTCAGAACACAATTTATTCTGCTTAAAGTGACGGTAGCTTTTGGAAGTCTGTCGAATTCCGCTACTGGCAAGCAGCAGCTTTGGAACTCTTCTTTACCTGACTCCCCCTCCTTAACACTCAAGTATATAACCCAAATTATATATTTACCATGAGGTTTTCTGGATATATATTTTGTCACAGCTGGTTCAGTTTACAGGTACACAGTTTTAAACAAGAGTGATACTAACAACCTAAAGTAAATATGACAATTTTCAAAATATTTGTAAGTTGGTTTTTAATTGGGTCATGATGAATCAATACTTCTGGATTTTATATCTTCAAAAATGAAATTATAATCAAATAGTGAGTTTAAATGGTGCTTGCTAATTAAATGAAACACACTAAAGAAATACGCTTAGGTTAGATCTCACAAAACTGGTTTCACAGCATACAAAGACAAGGGACGGGTGATAGAACGTATTGGACTTATAAAATTTGGGCTATACATTTGCACATTGTGGGGGGAGGGGGTTCAAAAAGTGGGGTAGCGTAGTAGCATTGCTACTTGGCAGTTTTCTTTGCCTAGTAAAATTTGTTGGCAGATTTTGTCTGAAAATACCAGTACTTTGACTAATCGCCGAATTTTCGGGGATTTCCCCAAACATCTGTCTTCTCGAAAAAAATCGGTTCCCCAAAATTCCCCTTTAGTTCAGGGTTGCTATCCGTAGTGATTTATCACTAGTGACAATCCACCCCTAGTAACTATCACTTTCTGTTAACTTGATATAATTTTTTCACTTCTTTCCAAAGTTTTGTCTCAATTATTTATTACATATAAAAAAAACAGAAATAGATCATTGAATTACTGACCTTTCTTCTCATGCTAGTAAAGGCATAATGTTTAGGTTCTAGGTGTTTAACTAAAATAACACTTAACACTTGGAAAAAAAAACACTGAAATAAAATATTACATTTAGTTTATTCTGGGATTTTTTTTTTCAGACACCTCGCTATTCTTCTGTAATATTTAGTGGCCATATACCTAGAAAGAATCGTTTTCTGATTTCAAACTGTCTAAATACTTTACCCCCCCCCCCCCCCTTTATGTGCAAATACATAGCCCAAATTATACATATCCCATATATTCTGTTTCTTGTCTTTGTCTTTTCTCTTGCTAAGCTGAAAAAAACTAACGAAGAAATCGGTTTCTTCTCAAGTTTTACACAGCATAAACTTTAATGAGTGGCGCATAATACACAAGTACAGCAATACGGCATATGACAGTTGCCCATTTGCGTTGATATAGAAAGGTTTAAAGATGAAAAGGGCACTGATGCGATTGGAAGAAGAATCTTGAGACCTTTTTGACAAGCGCATTGATACTTAATGGCTTTACCTCCTTGAGAAGGGTTCCAGTATGTAGGAAAATCATCTAGAGATCTAACTGTTTGATTCAAACTGTTTTATCAAAAAAGGATACATAACTCCGATTTTGTTAAATTGGTGCATTTTCACCTTCAAATTCAAAAGAACAAAAAATTACCTGTTTTCGATGTAAGTTGGAACCCAATTTGACACATGTCAAAATACTTGGGGAATGCTTGCGAGTGGATCCTGGTGCATTATACATGCCTGTTCTTTTTATTTTATTTCTTTGTTTCTCTTCAACTTTGCTTAATGTGTAAATGTGTAAACCGTTCTTTTTACTTTATTTTTTTGTTTCTCTTCAACTTTGCTTAATGTGTAAATGTGTAAACCACTATTCAGATAGCAGGAGCAAAAAACTGGAAAAATTGCTTCGAGTATAGGGATGAAATTGGATAATCACATGGAGTGTAATGGTTTGACCTAGGTCACATGACTTATCTTTTTTCATAGTATTGCAAATTTGCAACTAGAATAGCATCTAGAACGCTATCTGGGATGGCCCACTTCCTCTCAGCTTTAATGATTCAGCAAAGATTTTCTTGTTGTTCACAGTGAAAATGTTGTCAACATTTGACCATTTCAAAGTTAATCTGCCATTTTTATCCACTTTAAATATTTTAGTTTTGACTATCTTTTGTCTGGAAAGTCCAGAATCCTTGAAATATGTATGTTCTACTTAAGATCTTTAGAAATTTGTGACACCAAGGAGTAAAAAGTTAACGTGTCTCACTAGCATTTTGGGTGGAATAGGGTCTAAGAAAAAGGGAGTGGATTTCAAGAATTTTAAGAAGTTTATTGTCATTATATTTAACTTAGTGGAATTTACTTTCATGTTTAAATTATTAGCTTTGTCCAAAACAGGGGAAAGATTTTGATGAAGTCACTTTTGATATCTCTTCGACATTCTTCAAGGATCAACAGGTCATCTACATATCATCTACATATTACCTTTGAGGGAATCCTACAAACTTCATTAATTAATACTACATATAAGAGTGGCACTAACACGGTTCCTTGAGGAATTCCACGCTAATTAGGAAGGGGCTCAGAGACAATATTTTGTATTTTACGATAAATGAAGCTGTTTGATAAATGAGAAATAATGTAAATAGTAAGTATTCTTTACTAAGTTGAGACCAGTTGTAAAATTGTTGTATTCCATTAGAATTTTTTTATTTCGAAGCTGTAAAACTTTCTTAGGAACTTAAAATTTACAATAGATTGTCTTCGGGTTGAAAAATAAAATCCGATTGATTTACAACATGGTATCCTATACCTTAGTTCCTCCCTTGCCTTTAAAAGCACACAGACATCAGCGAGTAGCCTCCAATCTTCCCTCAAATGTGCTGCTGCGTAGATGTCCTTACACTCTAAGATGAGATCATTTACAATAAGACTATTCTATTGAAGTTGTTTACTATGAAAATGAGAATGTCAATAAATTGGTTGTGAGCATGGAATTTCTACACTTATTATGTTTTTATATTCCAACTATTTCTATGTTCTGTGCTCCTTTTGAAGATATGATACCATGTCGTATTGTCGTATTGTCGTACAATCATGTCGTATTGTAGAAATTATTAATTGTTTAGATTCTAGAGATTTCTAAATGCTTTGAACAGTCAAGAGAGACAGAGTGTTTATTTGACTCAATCGGCGAACTATGGAAACACCAATGCTGTATGACATCACTACTGTTAAGCAAGGTAATTGATACTATGGGTGGTTCAGCCAATTTGCTACTTATTTGTGCCGCTTTTGCTCAAAATTTGGGGACTAATTACCATTCCTCACTTATTTCTGCTACTTTAACTTAAAAATTAAAACAAAGTGTAAAACATAGCTGTTATTAATTAAAAAGAAAAAAACTCTTTGCAAAGAAATTTTTCAAAATAGAATCTTGCTAATCAATTCCTTTATGCAATTTAATAAACCATTGCTGTCATAGTAAGTATTTAACGATTTTTAAAACTTTTATTTTAAAGTTGTTTTTTACTTTTACATGAAGCATGTGATGTTGAGAAATGGCAGAAATTGAAGAAGCAAATAAAAGGAGCCTAAATGTCCAAAAGTGTGTCCAGCACCTCATCTTGTTTTAAACTTTTGTCTTTCTTCGTTATCAAGCTTATATTTATCAAAAGTAACCCCTTCCCGAAGTTCTCTGATTTTTTGTTCTGAAGAATCAATGTATTATAGATACTAATTATAGGCTACTTTTAATAAAGCATATGCTACGTTTTACTTTAAACTTTCTTTATGTGGGTGAGGGTGGGAGGGGGGGTTAAAATCTCTTTTATGCAAGAATATTTGCTTTAGTTTTCAGTCAAGGACAAAGCTCTTTCTGTAACGCTCAGTTTATACATTAATAGGATTTAGAATCGGGATTTCTTGGGCTTTTGATCGGGGTAAATGGGGATTTTGAGGGCAATGGGGGGCTGGAAGCATACGTTGAAACCATTATTTACGACGCAGATTATTTCCAAAATTGGTACAAAGAGTATAACGTCAAGCTTTCAAGGTAGGGAGGCAGAATTCCTTGAGGAGGAGAATTTAAGGCACTTTGCCTTGATCGTAAAGAATTCTCAATGCTCTCTTCTGGATAATTTCTAGCCTATCAGACTGATCCACCCTAAAACCAAAATGCCACACCGGGCAAGCATACTCAAGCTGTGGACGGATAAAAGATACATAAAGGCGGAGGATATATGCTTTTGGGCATGAAAATTTAACAAAATATGTTAAGGAGAGGGAGATGCAATAGCTTGTTTAGCAATAGGGTAAATGTTGGCTTCCCATTTCAAATCACTAGTCAGCATGCACAGAAAAAGGGTTTTCACTGGACAGTTTTGTAGAAAATGCACTTTGAAATCGTTGCATATCCTACTATTTCCTGATGTTTGCTCTGTGCTTGGTTTCAGCTAGCCTATAGGTCAAATCATGAAATGCTACAGAGGATATATCATCTAAGATGTTTATCAGATAAATTATTCAAGGAGTCCATTAAAGAAGTTCAGTTCTAAATTCAAAAATACTAATTTTCTCAGAGCAAAAGCTTATAAATTGCCACAAAACGAAGGAATCCAGAACAAGAATAAAAAAGATTTTCACGTTATTAAAGGGGTGAACTGCAAGTTTCTTGTATATGGTTTTGACAATGATGATTTTAATTGGGAAGTTTGTTTCTATTTATGTCAAATTTTTCCGGTTTTCTTAGAAATTCTCGAAATTTGTTTCCAATCTTTAAATATTACTGATAAATTTGACGAACTGTTTTAACACATATTACCAACATTTGAACAACGTCCAAGCTAAATTATTCACACCATATAGGATTTTTGCTTTTTTCAAGACTGGTAAAAAGTAACATTTTTAATAACAACAATTTAGGAATACCGTGCTGAATTCTAAGTTTTTGTTATCTATTTCAACACCCCTGTAAAATGCTTTTTAATTTTGTAAAATTCTTTTTCAGCAATGCTGGAAAACAAACAGAAGAATTGTCAGGGTTTCAAGCTCTTTTTAGAAATCATTAAGAAATGTTGATGTAAAATACAGTAAAAAAAAAAAAAAAAAATAGCTCATACTTTTAAGGAATTATGAATTTTTCATAATCATATATTATTATTATTATTATTTATTAACACGTAATTTTTTTTGTGTGGTATATTTTTGTCAAAAGTCGTTTCATTGTTGCCTACTCAGTGGCAACAATGAACTGTGAGAGGGATAATCAAGACGGAATACAAGTGTCCAGTGCGTTCATAGCCGTTTTTTTGGTTAAATATTTTAATGTGAGATGACAATGTTAATTTTCTAGTTATAAACCTAACCTAACATGCATATTTTTTTAAGATAGGATATGGGGTGGAAATTTTAAAACAAGGTCAAAATCTCAGTTTGTAAAGAAAGTATAGAATCTGCTCATGGAAAAGTTTGTGTAATATCAGAATTATTTTTTTAGTAAATGGATAGATCTGAAACTAAGGAGCCTAATGACAAACTTATATTTTCATTTTGGCGTAAGTTCAGATATAGGCTTTCCACAAGATTACTTGTTTCAGTGGTGAAACATTTTTGGGAATACTTTTTTTGTGATTTGACTGTTTTTTCTCAAAACGTATATTTTAGTTTTCAGTTTTTAAAAGAATCTGATATTCAAGACTGGAGATTGTGAACATGCAGCTTAGAGTTTTCAACCTAAATGATATTAATGGGATGGTTTGTTTGACAATGGTGCTCTTTCCAGTCCATTCAGTGCCAATTTTTAGGTTACTTTTTAAATTCCCATAATTTCATTTTCGTTATAAACTTCTACTATTAAAATGACTTAAAAAGATAGTTAATATTCTTGCGACTTAGGATAGTCAACTGACTGATGAGTCACTAATGAGCTTGAAATGCCGTATTTGTCGGACTATATTTGTCATGACCATATTTGTCAGAATTTTTTTTTCTCTAAATAAGTCTTAAGTTTTCTGTTACTATAGGTAGTTGGCTCTTTACTAGGAAACATGTATTGCGTCAACCTTGGGGAAAAAAGTTTTTGACAGAACCTATGATAATTGGCCATTATCCTTATATTACCCTTTCTTTTCCAACTCTATTGCTAGAGATGCTGGGAGTGTCTGGATACTGGGAAGATCAATTTACCTTTACTCCTCCACGAACTGCTATATAAAATTTTTGTGGCATTTTAAATATTTGACTTATCAACTTGTTCTTTAGTGAGCATTCTTTTAAATTTTTACTCAAATTTTTGTAGAAGCTGGAGACACATCATCAAATGAGAAGGAAGACACTTTTGGAAGCGTACATCCTATGCTATTAATGAAACATGAAGCCAAACTTTTTGCTGTTTCTCCTGGCATCTCCGGAGATTGTCAACATAATGCTGACCATGTTAAACTGGAGTCGAAAATTGACATAGTTGAAGGTATGCTTTAAAAATCCGGATGTTTTGAATTTTGAATGTCCAAAATGAGAAGGTGTATATTAAACTTCCATTGGAATTGCAGCAGGGTGTAGGTGTTCTTTACATCTTAGTGGTTTTGGAAACAAATATATAGGAAATTACAATCCTAAATTATATTGATTATTAATACATAAAATTTTGTATCCCAATCCAACTTCTGAACAAAATGACCACCTTAAATTAATTTGAAACTTTTTCTTGCTTTTGGAACTCATTAAACCTCTTTTACAGTTTTTAAAATAGTGATCTAGCTATACCTAATAAAAATAATCTGTCTTTTGCGGCATATGTGCCTTAATAATATGCAAATGTATAACTCCATTATTTAATCATTATCTTCTAGAAACGCCTTAGTGTTCGTTGATTTTAATGCAAACATTATCTCCAAATAAGTGGATAATCTATATGGAGCTCAATCCTCAAGGGGGATTTTAAAGTCTTCTTCTTCTATATGTTTCCATGGTCATTCCAGAAAGGGAACCATTTAGCTATTTGAATAACCTGGAATATTTTCACTGATCATTGGATACTCCTAACTGTGTTACAAAAATACATGCAAGCTGATAACTACCAACATTATGCTACTAATAATAGCGTCTTTTTAAAATCATTAAACTAAAAAAAAACTATTTTTCAACTAAAAGTAAGGAGTAACAGAAATTGTTATGTATATGAAGGAGATTGCTCCCTAATACTTCACTCTTCACGCTAAAGCTTGACTTTTTTCCCTTTTATTTGAGAATGACTCGTGAAACACATGGGCTGTTGAATTAGAATGATAAGCTATCTAAAAGAATTAAAGGAGGTTTAACCAGGATAAATCCCAAATGATGCATGCTGTAATTGAAACTCATAGTAGATAGATTAGACAGAAGTTGGCTAAGGATGGCTCCCTGGGGTAAGTATTCTCCAATTTCAAGTAATATTCAAGTTGAAATTCAAGTAAAAATCAAGTAAAAACGGGGCTGTTTCATAAATGTTGTTGTTTACAGAATTGAAAGTGGAGTTTGCTGAATAAGGTTGCACCAATGACTCTACCTTATTTAATCATTTTTTAATGATTCCTCTGAAGATCCTTTTGGCCGCCTGCAGCTTTTGGATTTGTAAGACATAGATAGCCTATAAATCATGAGTTCATGATTATCATAATTGTTGCATATTGCAAAATTTATATTTTATAGTTGTTATGTTATAGGCGGATGCAGTTCTTTGAGACTTGATCCGTGTTAATTTTTTCTACCAACAAGTATAGTTTAAATTATTAGCGTTGTCGCTGGAAGCGCCTCTATTTTTCCAAAAAATTATTTAAGACATTTGTGGTGGTAACAAGAGGGAGGAATTCCTTCTTATCCTACCATCCTATCTACCACATGCTACCTATGATGTCCGAATTCTACATAGTTGGAAATTATACAAGATATAATCAAACTATAAAATAAGTTCTTCTTGGGAATATTCAACTAAAAAGAGCTAGATCAGAAATTGGTGATTTGCTCTTAAGAAAAATCATTGATTGCTATTACCACCTTGAACAAAGAAAATCAACAACGTTTATCTCAAAGAACTAAAGAAACTTTAGCCACGATAAATTCCAAATGATGTATGCTATAATTGAAACTCACAGGTAGATAAATTAAACAGAAGGTGGCTAAGGATGGCTCTAGTAAGTATTCTCTAATTTCAAGTAAATTTCAAGTTGAAATTCAAGGAAAAGTCAAGTAAAAGCGAGACTTTTTCATATATATTGCCGTTTACAGAATTGAAAGTGGAGTTTGCTGAATAAGATCGCACCATTGACTTAATCTTATTTAACTATTTTTTAATGATTCCTCCGAAAATCATTTTTGCCTCCTGTAGCTTTTGGATTTGTTAGACAGAGGTATAATTTATGTGTTCAGGATTAACATAATTGCTGCATAGGCCCTATTGCACAATTTATATTTTGTAGTTGTTTTGTTATAGACGGTTGCAGTTCTTTGAGACTTGATCTGTGTTTATTTTTTCTACCAGTAAGTATTGTTTACATTATTAGCTTTTTGATCACTGGAAACGCCTCTATTTTTCAAAAAAAATTATTTAAGACATTTGTGGTGGTAACAACAGGGAGGAATTCCTTCTTATCCTACCATCCTATCTACCACATGCTACCTATGATCTGAAGGACTCACAATATCAACAAATTTGTGATGTTTTTTTTAATTTTTGTTTGTACCCCCCCCCCCCCCAAAAAAAAACAAATTCTTTTGTACAAATGCTTTTTTATCGCTGGAAACACCTCTATTTTTCAAAAAAATTATTTAAGACATTTGTAATGGTAACAAGAGGGAGGATACTCTATCCTATATATCCTGTATATCCTCTATCCTATATAATTATATTCTATTAAGATTTTTCAACCTTACCTTGGACTTTACCTTGGAATTACAAAATTGTTATTTCCTGCTTAATCAAATGCCTTTTCGTAATTCTTAAAACTATGGACAAAAAGAGTCCGATAAGTCGTGCACTTTTTATTAACCATTCTGATTATTGATTACTTTTGTTCTATCAATTGCTTTGTTCTACCTCGTTGAGGAATGACACAACACAAGGGCTGTGGGAATAAATACAAAGTATTTTTAAAAGGCCTCAAAAGTAAAAGGGCTTACTGATTCCGCTAAATTTCACATAGAATTTCAGACGCTGAAATTTTTTCAGCGTTACCCTGTAGGACCCATTTTATCTTTTGGACCTTATACTCTATTAAGATTTTTCAACCTTACCTTGGACTTTACATTGGAATTACAAAATTGTTATTTCCTGCTTAATCAAATGCCTTTTCGTAATTCTTAAAACTATGGACAAAAAGAGTCCGATAAGTCGTGCATTTTTTATTTATTATTCTGATTATTAATTACTTTTGTTCTATCAATTGTTTCGATCTACCTCATTGAGGAATGACACAACACAAGGGCTGTGGGAATAAATACAAAGTATTTTTAAAAGGCCTCAAAAGTAAAAGGGCTTACTGATTCCGCTAAATTTCACATAGAATTTCAGACGCTGAAATTTTTTCAGCGTTACACTGTAGGACCCATTTTATCTTTTGGACCTTATACTCTATTAAGATTTTTCAACCTTACCTTGGACTTTACCTTGGAATTGCAAAACTGTTATTTCCTGCTTAATCAAATGCCTTTTCGTAATTCTTAAAACTATGGACAAAAAGAGTCCGATAAGTCGTGCACTTTTTATTAACCATTCTGATTATTGATTACTTTTGTTCTATCAATTGTTTTGCTCTACCACGTTGAGGAATGACACAACACAAGGGCTGTGGGAATAAATACAAAATATTTTTAAAATGCCCCAAAAGTAAAAGGGCTTACTGATTCCGCTAAATTTCTCTTAGAATTTCAGACACTGAAATTTTTTCAGCGTTACCCTGTAGGACCCATTTTATCTTTTGGACCTTATACTCTATTAAGATTTTTCAACCTTACCTTGGACTTTACCTTGGAATTACAAAATTGTTATTTCCTGCTTAATCAAATGCCTTTTCGTAATTCTTAAAACTATGGACAAAAAGAGTCCGATAAGTCGTGCATTTTTTATTTATTATTCTGATTATTAATTACTCTTGTTCTATCAATTGTTTCGATCTACCTCATTGAGGAATGACACAACACAAGGGCTGTGGGAATAAATACAAAGTATTTTTAAAAGGCCTCAAAAGTAAAAGGGCTTACTGATTCCGCTGAATTTCACATAGAATTTCAGACACTGAAATTTTTTCAGCGTTACCCTGTAGGACCCATTTTATCTTTTGGACCTTATACTCTATTAAGATTTTTCAACCTTACCTTGGACTTTACCTTGGAATTACAAAACTGTTATTTCCTGCTTAATCAAATGCCTTTTCGTAATTCTTAAAACTATGGACAAAAAGAGTCCGATAAGTCGTGCACTTTTTATATATTATTCTGATTATTAATTAGTTTTGTTCTATCAATTGTTTTGTTCTACCTCATTGAGGAATTACACAACAAAAGGGCTGTGGGAATAAATACAAAGTATTTTTAAAAGGCCTCAAAAGTAAAAGGGCTTACTGATTCCGCTGAATTTCACATAGAATTTCAGACACTGAAATTTTTTCAGCGTTACCCTGTAGGACCCATTTTATCTTTTGGACCTTATACTCTATTAAGATTTTTCAACCTTACCTTGGACTTTACCTTGGAATTACAAAAGTGTTATTTCCTACTTAATCAAATGCCTTTTCGTAATTCTTAAAACTATGTCACACTTTTCTCTCCTTCCAACCTACCATATGCTACCTATGATGCTCAAATTCTACGTATTTGGAAATTATACAAGATATAATGAAAATATAAAACGGTTTCTTCTTTGGAATATCTAAAGAAAAAGAGCTCGATCAGGAAAAAGGCTGATGTGAAACAGGCCCTTCCTAGTAATTTAAAGTATAAAAATAATCCGATCATAACATATAAGTTTTCAAAAACGATAGGACAAATGATTTTTAAATATAATTTAATACTTAAGAATTTTGACACGGATAGTAATTGGAAACCTATTTGTAAGTGTGACCAATTGTTATCATTTGTTAATCCAACTTACGACCATATTATTACAGGTGATTTAGCAATAATAAAGCAAATTGAATTGCAGAATATAATGAAAATAGGGGCTAAATTCCGTCTTTCAAATCATTTAAAACCCTCGAAACTGCTTAGGGGGTTAAATAATAATCTAGAAATATTTATCGATAATTGGTGCAAAAAAAAGAAAATTAATAAAAATAGTCTTCAAATTTAATTATTAATAAGGTTAGAAATAAGATATATAAGAGGACAAATAAACATGATAATGAGGTAGTTTTTTATAATTCTAAGATAAAACAAGCGATTGCTAATATAAAGAGGGATTTTGTAATTGTACCCATTGATAAAGCGAATAATAATTTTGCAATAATTTGTCAGAAGCTATATTGTGATGTTTTAACAAATGAGCTTAGAACAACAAATACATATAAAAAGGTTCAAGATGTTAAGAATAGTCTATTGATTGGAATAGAGGATATACTTTTAAAAAAATTTAATATTAAGGTTATAATAATGATTAAACTATTCCGTGTTTATATTGGACGGCAAAATTTCATAAAAATCCCCCGAAACAACGCTTTATTGCGGGTGCAGCAAGATGCCCGACCAGAGTTGCGGCTACTGACCTGTCGTGTATTTTAGGAGAAATCAAAAATAAATTTGAGGCATATTGCTCGGGAATTAAAAAAATTTATAAGTTTAATCCATATTGGAGCGTTAATAATTCGCTGCAAGTAATAGACTCTCTTGCTTTAGTTTCAGCCAAAAGAGTGGACTCGTTTGATTTCACTACATTATATACAAATTTACCCATTAATTTAGTATTTATAAATTTAAAAAAGATTATTTTGTTCTATTTATATTTGTTCTACTAGAATTTTTTCTATTTAATATTTTTATAAAATTTAATGGTAATCTATGTAATCAAAGTGTTGGAATTCCTATGGGGGGTAATGCCAGTCCAGTTATAGCGGACCTGTTTTTAAATTATTTAGAATATGATTATATGATGGATAAAAAGAATCCAAGTAACATAAAGTATTTGCTCTCAAATAATAAAAGAAATTTAGATACCTTCTGGTGATACATTGTTCATATTTTTTAGAGATTTCAAGTAAAATATATCCACCAGAGTTAAAGCTGGAATCCAGTAATGGAAATGGCAATTATGACCATTTTCTAGATTTAGAGATTAATGTGGCACCTAATAATACAATAATTTTTAAAATATACAATAAAACAGACGATTTTAATTTTGAAATATTTAATTTTTCATTTCCAAAAAGTAATATTCATTCAAATGTAACATATTCATCGTATTTTTTCCAACTATTTAGATATGCAAGAATTTGTACTAATTACATCGATTTTAGAAACAGATGTATGTTACTTAGCAAGAAGCTAATCTTAAGAGGTTTTTACGCCAATAAACTTACTTGGCAATTTAAAAAGCTTTGTTCTCAGTATAATCAGCTTTTACATAAGTATAATAAAAGTTATCAAGATATCTTGAATGATATTTTACGGTAACCTGTTGAAGGAATCTGGTTTATCTTCCCGGTAGTTTAGGGTTGGTTGCGATACAAGTGGTAAAGATTAAAGTATGATCTAATTCGTTGAATTTGAGTGAAACTGAAATTGTTCCGGAGGATGGCTAGTGTTATGTAATTATTTGGATTTAAATTGGCTGAAGGTTTGGCTCTCAGTGCTAATTGAAGGTTGGTTAAGAATGCTTAGAAATTTATTTTCTGGGGTATATATTTTTATATTTTTGGGATATTTTGGATTTTGTTTATGATTATTCCATAGGTGTCACTACATAGGGGTATGCCAGATTATGGCATGGCGCGCTCATTTTGCCTAGGTAATGAAATTTAAGCGCCGAAACCCATTTAGGCAATGAGTTTTCATCTGATGATCCCCGATATGTGGTGATCACCTTGGGAATATAAAGTTTTTGTAGATTTAAGGTGCTATAGCTTGGTTTCGGAACATTGACGTATACTTATTGATGTTGATTTTGCTCTAATTTGGACTTGATTTTCGGATTATCGGATTGGATATACTGTTTTGTCCTAGGGAACTGGATGGATGAGTAGGGTCTAGACCTTGTTCAAGTGCTCATTTATTTCAGTTACTAAAGTAGGAACAGTTTTTTTTTTTTTTTTTTTTTTTTTTTTTTTTTTTTTTTTTTTTTTTTAGCCAAGTTATTACCGTAATACATTATAAGACTAATGGCTCAAATTGTCTTTCATAAATTAAATAATAGGGTAAAATTTATTAAAGCAGATTTTATATTAACTGCGTAAGGGTTAAAAACATTAAAAACAGAGCTGTAAGCTAAATGAAAAAGGGGGAAAAATACAAGTATTTGTGGTTTTGAGTGAATTTTACATTACTATTGTTTTCCTTGTTGCAGGGTCCTCTGATACTGATATCAGCAAACAAGAATGTGGATTACCCTGCATGCCAGGTATTTCAACAATATGTCTAAAAAAAGAAACGAATTTGAACTGTCAAAATGAGATGCCTTGTCACATTTGTGTATTTGAAGAAAATGGTGTGGGAAAACAGGAGGCTTCTCATGCTGGAAAAACATTTTTCGAATGCGATATATGTAAGAAACGTTTTACTTCAAGCAGTAGTTTGTCTTACCATAAAAGAACTCATACTGGAGAAAAACCTTTCAAATGTGATGTATGTGAGAAACGTTTTACTGGAAGTACTGGATTATCACGTCATCAGAGAACTCATACTGGAGAAAAACCTTTCGAATGTGATATATGCAAGAAACGTTTTACTTTAAGGAGCGGTTTATTGTATCATAAAAGAATTCATACAGGAGAAGAGCCCTACGAATGTGGAGTTTGTGACAAACGTTTCAAAATAAGTTCCGGTTTATCTCGTCACCAGAGAACTCATACTGGGGAAAAACCTTTCGAATGTGATATATGTAAAAAATGTTTTACTGCTACTAACAGTTTGTTTTACCATAAAAGAACTCATACTGGAGAAAAGCCTTTTGAATGTGATATTTGTAAGAAATGTTTTACTTCAAGTTCCAATTTATCTAATCATATAAGAACTCACACTGGACAAAAGCCTTTTCAATGTGATATATGTGGGAAACGTTTTACCACAAGTGCCAGTTTATCTCGTCATCACAGAACTCATACTGGAGAAAAATTGTTTGAATGTGATATATGTAAGAGATGTTTCACTTCTAGTTCTAATTTATCTGATCATCATAGGACTCATACTTGTGAAAAGCCATTTGGATGTGATATATGTGAGAAAAAATTCTCGCAAAAATCCACCCTAGTTAATCATCAAAGAACTCATACTGGAGAAAAGCCTTTCCAATGTGATGCATGTGAGAAACGTTTTACCAGAAGTGCCCACTTATCTCGTCATCACCGAACTCATACTAGAGGAAAGCTGTTTGAATGTGATATATGTAAGAGATGTTTTACTTCTAGTTCTAATTTATCTGATCATCATAGGACTCATACTGGTGAAAAGCCATTTGGATGTGATATGTGTGAGAAAACATTCTGGTAAAAATCCACCCTATTTAATCATCAAAGAACTCATACTGGAGAAAAGCCTTTCCAATGTGATGCATGTGAGAAACGTTTTACCTTTAGTTCCAGACTATCTTATCATTAGAGAAATCATACTGGTGTCCCCTCGAAATTCAGCTAAAAAAGGGCGAGAAAAGTGCCAAAAAAATTTACTATGCACTTAAAAATGAAAGGGCGATCTTAAATACTTATGAGAGAGCTCATTTGATTGTAAATTAAAATTTTTATTATCCTTTTACAGGCCAAACACTTTTCCCGTGTTTGGCATTTATGCGAGTTAAAAAATTCATTTTTTCAAAAATGAACTACCATTGTTAGAACCTGTCTGACATAAAAAAAATAGATAGCAATGTCTTATTTTACTATTTGCTGTGCTGCAAACCTTAACCTGTAACAAGCAATTACACTGGTCAATAATTCGAAGAAAAAGATAACCTCATTGGGGGATTTGTCACTTTGAAGAACGACTTCAAACAGTGGCTAGAACAAGAATGATAACATAAAAACTGCGTTTTGGTAGCACAGTTATTATTCATACCGGGGCTTGCTCTTTATAAAGGTCATATTAATGAAAAGCCGAAGGAAATCTCATTTTTTTCTGTTTGGTCTTGACAGAATCGCTGAGGTTAGCAACTTCTGCGACCTTTTTCAATGATTTGAATCAAAATATTCAGCACAAGTAAGCTACTTTTATTAACTTTTTGAAATCTTAGAAATTATACTCAAGTTGAGTTATATATGGAATATTTATTACCTTATTCTCAGTTATTCATTGAAAGATTAGTTTTGTTTTAAGCTTAAATCATTATTTTGACTTTAGCTTGACTTTATTTTCCTTGGTTTAATGTAGCTTGTTCCAAACAGGAATTTTTTTGACATTTATTTTGAAAAATGTAAAAATTTCATAATAAAAAAAAATACAAGTATTGAGTGTGGCGAGAAAAACAGATAGGACTCGCTTTAACCTATGTAGAATAAATATTGGATTAGTCAAATTCTGGGTGGGCTCCAATTTCTTCAATTTTCAAGACAGATGATATTCAAAACTACAATTTAAATTGATATAAGATCTTTCATTATAGTTTTGTCAATATAATGTTTTAACTATTTTACCAGACTGCTTTAATTAAAATATATTTACTCTCACAGGTTCCTGAAGTTTTTTTGAGTTCCAGAATATATTGATCAGTTCGAAATAAAATGGCTCATAGTCTATTTTTTCGGAAACGATTAGAAAGTAGTAGGTCCTGATCCACTGGTTGTAGCATGTAGAGATGTAGTTATCTCATAAGAGCTAGGGAAAACTATCCATGTTCGGATTGATATGTATCTCTGGCTTAGAGTTTGTCTAGCCCAATTGATTTGCAACATTTACCCAACTACCTATCCTTAGCCCCTCCCTTCTCCAGGAAAGTGAAAACCTATGAAATTAGAAAAAAAATGTTACAAGAATATTGTTGAAAACTGTCTTTCCTCGTTCATCATTGTTAAAATGAAGATTATGTGAACTTTGATCGTGGCACAAATTCGAATGAAATATCGAATATGGATAATAAATACTTTCAATTCATCTGTGTTTTCAGTAAAATGTGAATTATTTTGTAGTGCCCTTAGTATGGAATAGTTTTTCAAATCTCACCAAACCGTGCAGCCTCAATGAACGCCTGGAACGTTCTTCCTTTAAGGTGCTTAACGTTCTGGAACGTTCTGTCAGATTTTACTATTTCAACGTTGAATTGCAAATTTTTTATTAAGGGGTGCTGGTCAGGAGAAGGGGGCAGAGAGGTTTTTTCCCTAACCGCTAAATTCCCCTCTTATAAAAATGCAAAATTGGCTAATAAAAACGCAAGAAAACAAAAACAATAAAGTGCACTTTGTATTTGTTTAACCTGCGTCTATCCCCCCCCGGGAAAATAGCACCCATAAAAAATACCCCCCCCCCCCATCGAAAACACATCCCTGCTGAAATAAAATTTTTCCAAAAAATTTACTCACCACTGAAAATTCGCCCAGACAATCCTCCCTCCCCCGTGCAGAAAAATCCCTCGCGAAAAATATCCGCATGTTTCCTAACAATAGATACTATCTGCAAGCAATGGACAAATTACAAAACTTAAAAAGGCCCTTAAACGTCTACAATGGGGCTCTCGGGTTCTCTGATTCGTTTGTTGTTCGAGAGGGGGGATGCCACAAAAGGTGCATTTTTATGCCAAAACATCCCAGCTCTCATTGATCCGTTAGATAAGTATAGAATTAGTTCTAAGGGAGAGATGAGGGAATGGTGGAGCTAGAAATTGATGTCTTATCCCATGGGCCGTAACCATGATTTTTTGTTGGTTACAAAACAGATTTTAAAAAACACGTCAAAAATGTGGATTTGATATCTACTCCCTTTTCATTTGTGGGAATGTTTCTTGTTTATGCTGTTATTATGAAAGTAAAGAGTAACATTAAACCCCAAAATGAGCAGAATTGATTGCGTACAGAAAAAAGGATTCCCCTTCCTCATCCACATCTCCATTTCGTGGTCATGGAAACTTCGAAGGGTCCTAGTTGGATTGGGTGTTCAGAGTTCTAACCTTTTTTTTATAAGTCAAAACTGTGTATTACAATCTGGTAACCCCCTAGCCGTGAAAAAAAAGGAGACACATCAATGCTACCTATGCAAAAAAGAGATTTTCCTTGTTGTTCAATTTTGAGGACTGTAATTCCTAAAATTAAGGTTTTCAACCAGTGTGATTCCAGTGATAATTTTTTATTTCGATCTGACGCCTTTTTCGAGGGGTTTCAGGCTTTTTTTATTACCATAAATTTCTTTTTGCAATAAACTTTTACGTTTAAGATCAATCGGGAAAATAGTTACCATTCCTGAATCAGTGTCAGAAAGAAATAATTTTTCACTGGGCAGTTTTTTTTTCAAAACTCGTTTCTTACCTTTTGGCTACTACGGGTTGTGGTTCGCTCTTTACTAGGTTGCAGCTACTGCCGCAACCGTTATAAAGTACTACAAGATATTGCCTTGATCCTTCGATAGTTTCTTTATTTACCCTCTACAAATAAGTTGAAACCCAAAATAGAATGCCCCTGTAAAACGGTTATCGTAAAAATCTGTGTAAGTAAGAAGTGATCACAACAATGACTTAAGAAAAATGCAACCTCTTTTAAACAGTTGATTTAGGTTTTGCATTATAGATTTAGTCTTGACATAGTAGGTCTAGTCTTGTCGTAGTAGATTTAAGGTTGTCATAGTAGATTGAGGCTTCAAATATTAGATTTAGGCCTGAAATAGCATATTTTGGCTTATCATAGTAGATGTAGGCTTAACATAACAGATTTAAGCCGGATATTATAGATTCGGACCTGACATAGTAGGTTTAGGCCGGAATGAGTAGAGTTAAGCCTGACATAGGAAATTTGGGCGTGACATAAAAGATGTAGGTTTGACGTAGTATATTTGGGCCAAACAGAGTAAATGTAGGGTTGGCATAGTAGACTTGACGTAAAAGACTTAGGTTTTCATAGTAGATTCAGGCTTGACATAATAAGTTTATAACTGAGATAATAAATCTAGGATTGACAGAAGACTAAGGCTTGATATAGTAGATTAAGGCCTGACATATTAGATTTAGGCCTGTCATAGTAGGTCTATGAGTACTGCATAGTAGGGGTCTCCCCAAGCCACTCAGCCTGTCCCCAGGTGGTGATAGGGGAACGTCCTACAAATATTTAGGTTACCTCCATAGGAGGCACAGACTTAGGGAGGACTTAGTCTCAGAATTTGGTTAAATTGCATGGTGACACAAAACACCATCGTTGGAGGATCCTCTATAGGAGGAAAACTACCGCAGGGTGTACTAGATCTATGGATAACGGCCTCTGCAAAGGGCTGCCTCGGCCCTTTCAGAGTACATGCAAGACTGGGGACCTTGCGGTCAGCTCTATTTCCTTTTGAGGGGTGGTGCCACTCAAGAGAATTATAGCCTAATAAACGAAACAGCAGTCGTATGGGATTCTAATTAATGGATAATTCTTCTGGGCTCGATCTGTTTTGGCAGGTGTTTTGGGCTGAAATTCCTCTTCCTAGCTAGTTTGGCTACTATGGGTTGCTTCCCTGTAGTAGCATAATATGGGTAGGCATGATTATACAAAGAGTCGGAGGTAATAGGCTTGAGATTGTCTGTGCAGGATTTTGACTCTTCTTGATAGATGAGTATCGCCAAGCGTTGAAAACCATGTTGTGACCAAGATGGGTCCAGGATTGAACAAAACCTCCTTTCATACTGGGGTTCCCAGGGACTTCTTTCTGTCTGGCTCTAAGCCAGCTTGAGCGCTTCGGTGTAGATTTGAGAGAATGTGCTGGTCTCTCTACTGCTTTTGTGTCCGGGACAATTGCTTTTCTTGAGGCAACAGGAATTTCAACGATTTTTTAAGAATCTGAAAATTGGAACTCGGAATGTTATGACGTTTAGAAATAACTCTCGTATTGACATTCTGACTGACGAATTCAGACGATTCGAACTTGACTTATTAGAAGTTTCAAAAACTCATATCCCAGGGGTGGATAGCATGAAATTAGGTGATATAGAGTCTATTTACTCAGGCAGGAAGGATAGAGTATATCGACACGGAGTTGGGCACATGATGAATAGGGACACTGCTAAGCCTTGTTTACGCTAGGAAGGCAATATAATATAATAGGTATCGCTCATTTTATGACTTAAAAGCTCAGGGTACCAGTTATAGTAGTATATGCCCCTGTTGAAGCAACTGACAGAGATGATAGTGACTCAGATGAATTTTACTTACAATTAGAGGAGCGAACAGGCAGGGACCCAAGTAAAGATATGGTGTTGTTATTAGGAGGTTTTAACGCCCAGCTAGGTAGAAATAAGGAAAGATGGTATCCTACCCTCGGTAAAATTTAATGTAGGAAAAGAAAACAGTATTGACTACAGACTGCTGCAATTTTGTATCTTTTACTCTAGTTATAACCAATAAATGTATTTTGTCAAAAATTGGTTCATAATGTAACTTGGTATTCACGTGATGGTAAAAGAGCAAACCTTATTGATTGTGTTCTTGTAAACCGAAGACTGGCAGGACCAATAAAAGATACTAGGGTATATAAGAGTGATAGTATTTTTTTTAAGTGAATATCACCATGTAGTAAAGTCTAGGGTTAATTTAAAGCTGAAATTTAAGAAGGGTAACTATCTCCCGGAAAGTTGTGATATTGGCAGACTCCGAGACGGTAATTTGAGAGAAAATTTCCAGGAACAGTTGAGTACTGAACTAGGGAGTAAAAAATTTGACAATGTACAAGATGGATTGAATACCTTTAGGAAAATAATTTGTTAAGTTCCGGATGGTGTATCAGGGAAGAAAGTTAAAAATGCAGATAGGAATACTGCTAAAGAGAAATTTATGTTTGATAGAGAGGACAAGGTGGCCTGTACAAGAGTAATCCTAGTGATTGATCATATGAAAACAGGAGGAATGTAAAGAAAGTTGACAAAGCATTAAAACTTGAACTAATGATGTGTGAAGCGGATAAATGCCATGAGAAGGAGCCACAATTAGTGACAAGGAAGATAGAGTTGCAGAAAAAGAAATAGAGGAAAATGAAAAAGTTTTTAATACCTTGGATATGTAGGAAGATTTGTTTTGTGAGGGATTAGCGACAGTTCTAAAAGGATTAAAAAATAATACGGCCCCATGCGCTGATAGTGTCGTAAATGAATTTTTAAAATATGATGGCTCTTGGGTTACAAATAAGTTACTGAAGATTATGGATACGATTTTTGAAAAGGGGGAAGTACCTAGTGATTTTAGAAAAACCCTGATTAAACTACTGCATAAGAAACGTGATAAGAGTGAGTGTGGTAATTATTGGGACATTAGTCTGGCCTCTGTAGAAAGCAAATTGCTTAATAAATCATATTGTTTAGACTGATAGATGCTGTTGTTATAAAAGAAGAACAGTGCGGTTTTAGAAACGATAGAGGATGTGTCGACAAAATTTTCACTCTTAGGTTAGTATTTGAGAAGTGCCTGAGTTATCGAACACCTTTGGTCCTCAGTTTTATAGAATATGAGAAAGTTTCCGGTTCTGTTGATAGAAGAGCTGTAGTGAAGGTCTTATCGTTGTATGGTATACCACACAAATACATTAAAGTGATTAGTGCTGTGTACGAAAATTCCACTGCTGTAGTTAAGGTAGGAGATGAAATTAGCAGGTAGTTCCGTATTAAATCAGGAGTTGAGCTGTATTGTATTCTATACTCCTTTATATGGATAATTTTGATGGATATTGTCTTAATGAGCATAAGAAAAGCATTGGCAGAACACAGAATCAAATTTGGAGGAAAAACTTTCCTGGACTTAGATTGTGCTAGTAATTTAAGCATCCTAGATGAAATTTTGAGCAAAATAACTGAACTTATAGAAGTTTTCCGAGTTCAAGGTGCTAGAACGGAATTAAAAATTATTGTCAAGAAGACTAATTTTCTAAGGCCATGAATAAGTGACGGTGGAAAAATGACGTTGGGTGACGAAAACATTGATCTGGTGGACAGCTTCACTTACCTTTGTAGTATCAAACAGTTCGTGGTAACGAACTGTAAGTAAGGAGCGACCCGGCTCAATGGTAACCGAAACTCTAGAAAACGGGTTTTTGATACCAATAGATATATCAAAAGAATCAGATTTCAATGCTGATTTCAAATATATAACTTTCATCAAGTTTAGTGCTACCCATCAAAAGTTACGCGCCTGAGAAAATTTGGCTGATTTTCAAAAAAAGGGGGAAAGACCCCCTAAAAGTTATAGAACCTTAATGAAAATCACACCATCATATTCAGCGTATCAGAGAACCCTACTGTAGAGGTTTCAAGCTCCTATCTACAAAAATGTGGAATTTTACATTTTTTGCCAGAAGAAAGATCACGGATGCGTGTTTATTTGTTTGTTTGTTTGTTTTTTTTTTGTTTTTTTTTCCCAGGGGTGATCGTATCGACCCAGTGGTCCTAGAATATCGTGGGAGGGCTCATTGGAACGGAAATTAAAAGTTCTAGTGCCCTTTTTAAGTGACCAAAAAAAATGGAGGGCAACTAGGCCCCCTCCCACGCTTATTTCTGTCCCAAAGTCACCCGATCAAAATTCTGAGATAGCAATTTTGTTCAGAATGGTCGAAAATATGATAAATATGTCTTTTAGGATGACTTAATCCCCCGAAGTTCCCAGAGGGAGGGCTAAAAGTTATGAACTTTACCCAATGTTAACATATAGTATTGGTTATTGGGAAGTATACAGAAGTTTTCAGGAGCTTTTTTTTCTGGTAGTGGGAGGGAAGGGTGGGTCGGTGGTTATGTTGGAGGATCTATTCATGAAGGAAGTTTTCATGGGGGAAGGGAAATTGCCATGAAGGGGGCGCCGGACTTGCCAGCATTATTTATTGGTTATTGGGAAGTATACAACCATTTTCAGGAAGGATTTTTTCTGGAGAGGGGGGGGGGGCTTGACGAGGGGGTTAATCCGGAGAATATTTCCGTGGAGGATGTTTCTTTGGGGTAAGGAAAATTTCTGTGAAGGGGGCGCCGGATTTCCAAGCATTATTTAAAAAACGATCAGAAATTAAATAAAAAAAAAACAAGTTTTTTCAACTGAAATGTAAGAAGGAATATTAGAACTTAAAACGAACAGAAATTATAACGTATGTGAGGGGGTTCTCCCCCAAGTCAATACCTCGCTCTTTACGCTACAGTTTTTTTTTAGTGCTTTCAAAAGAGCTATCTATTCTAATTAAACGGCCTTTGTGATTCAGGGGTTTGTGAATCAAATTTTTTTTTCTTTTAACGTAAAGAGCGTGGTATTGACTAAGGGGAGAACCCCCTCATATACGTAATAACATATACGTAATAAAAAAAACAATAAAAAAACAAGCGATACGGCTCAATAGTAATAGAAACTTTTAAAAACGGAATTTTGATGTCAATAAATGTATCAAAAGAATGTTTTTATAATGCTGATTCTAAATATATAAATTTTATTAAGTTTAGTATTACTCATCAAAGGCTACGATGCTGAGAAAATTTACTCGATTTTTAAAAGAGGGGGGAAACATCCCCTGCATTAACTAAAAAACGATCAGAAATTAAATAAAAAAAACAAGTTTTTTAAACTGAAAGTAAGGAGCGACACTAAAACTTAAAACGAACAGAAATTATTCCGTATATGAAAGGGGCTGTCCCTCCTCAACGCCTCGCTCTTTACGGTAAAATTTTTTATTGTTTTAAAAAATAAAGTTGTGAGACAGAGTCAAACTTTAGCGTAAAGAGCGAGGCGTTGAGGAGGGGACAGCCCCTTTCATATACGGAATAATTTCTGTTCGTTTTAAGTTTTAATGTCGCTCTTTACTTTCAGTTTAAAAAACTTGTTTTTTTTATTTCATTATTAGTAAAGATGATGGGAGCAGTGAAAATGTTAAAGTAGAATAGCCAAGGCTCAGAGTGTTTCTTCGCAGTTAAAAAAAGTTTGGAAGAATAGGAAGATAAGTCTGCAAACCAAGATTAGAATATTGGAAGCTATAGTGATGACAGTGGTCAAGTATGGTTCTGAAGCGTGGGCGCTCCGAAAACGGATAAAGATTTGCTAGTTGTTTTCAATAGAAATTAGCAATGGATTGTTTCGGGTACCCGGCTGACTGACATTATTTCAAACAGTTAAGTGTACGAGAAGTGTGGTTCAATACCGCTTTTTAGGGCTATAATTAGAGATTGGTTCAGGTGGCTAGGGCACGTTCTGCGGATGAAGGATAATAGATTGCCGAAAATTGTCCTTTGCCGCCAACCGTCTAGGACTTAACGGGAAGCAGGCTTTCCAAGGTTGGGGTGGGAGGATGTCATTAAGAAACATTTAGGGGAAAAGAGAACTTCCCGGGAAATTTTAAACAGGGAGGCTTTGAATAGATTGGGATGGAGTAGGCGGCATAGCTGTGTTGACCTTAGATAGCTTGGTGCTGCAGTTGATAGTAGTAGTTAGTTAGTATTTCAAAAATGGTTTTTTGTATACTCATTGAAAATACCTTTTCATTTTGTTTACATTGTCATTTAAAATAATTGCTCTTGTCCCCTTAATTTTCAAAAATATCCAGTAAAAAGGGATCAATACCAATTATAACTGAAATTCTAGAGTAAAGTTTCTATTACAACGTAGATAATTTCGGAGACCGCACTGCCTTTCCATGACGATAAAATAAAAGTTCAAGATAGGGATGAAATCCTTTTTAATAGACAGTGTATAGAAATTCACAAAAATACCAGATATTTCGGTTACATACACAGTGACCGTCATCAGTAGTAAAACTAAGCAAAAACAATTTAAAACAAAAGTTTATATACGAAATCAAATAGAACTACATTTTGTTTAATTCTCTAATTCTTTTCAAAGCAAAGGCGGAAGCTAGCCTCTTTGACCTTCCTGGATTCGGTTCATTAGCGTTCAATGGTATAACATTTGGACAGTGGTAAATTACATTGGGTTAATTGAACTTTACTCTGTCAGATTTTAATAAATTATCATAAATAGAGTTCAGCCCAAATTCACCTATATCCCGATTCAAAGCAATATTCTTGAATAAGATTTTCTTTATTTCAAGAGTTTCACGAAAATTTTGCTTTAAACCCGATCCCTAGAAATCAAAGAGACATTCTCAAACAAAATAAAATGGTCTGGAAAATTGAAATTATGTTCTGAAAGGGCTGAAGTAAAATCTTCAGACTTAGAATCTTGCTTTAAAGCCGAAGAAATATAATCTTTATGTTGTATTAATCTCATTTCCAAACTCTGGTTAGTACGTCCCACATATGAGCTTCCGCAAGTACCTGGGATCTGATAAACCCACTTTATTGCCCCGATGAAGTTAGATCTTTCCCAGAATTCAGAAAACTACCCAAAGTATTATTAATCTTTAAAGCTACTCTTAGACCATTACTCTGTAAAATGCTTTTAAGTTTTTCACTTAGCCCGGTTACATATGGTAAGGAACAAAAAACAGCCTTTTCCCGAGTTGTCTCCAAGACTTCCTCAGAAATCTCTAGAAACCTTTTTCTTATTTTTGAAAAAGTCTGGTTAATTAGCCACTCTTGACACATGTTGCTTATTAGTATTTTCCTTAGAAAAGATAACTCCTCCTCAAACAATTTTGTAGAGCCATTACTAAATATCCGGTCTGTTAAAGAAAAAATCAAACGAATTTTCACTTGGCGAGCGTGACTGGAACTATAAGACAAAAATCTATTGTTATTTGTCGGTTTTCTGTAAATTTTAAAAGAAGATTTTTCAAAAGAAGAACATCAAGAAAAGAAAGTTTTCCATTCTCTCCTAATTCAACAGTAAACTTTAAACCCCCTCCCAACAATTAAGATGTTATAAAAATCCTTTTAATTCCTTTTCCCCATAATCCCATACTGAAATTATGTCATCCATATACCGGCCCCAGAAAATATGTTTTAAAAAATATGAATCCAACGCAATTGTTTCAATATTCTCCACAAAAATATTAGCTAATAAAGGGGCCCCAATAGATAAACCATTTATTTGTTCGAAATACTCCCCTCTGAATTGAAAAAAATAAGAGAACTTATTGCACAACCTTACTAAATACATAATTACAGAAGCTTCCAAATCTGTTTTGTCATTAATCAAATCCAAATTTCTTAACAGATTTCTTTCTAGAAGAGTTTCGGCTGCTTCTGCATCAATATTTGTGTACATTGATATAATGTCGAAGCTTGAAAGCAAAGAACTTGAAGAAATTTCTACTTTTTTTGGTTTTTCAACCAAATTCGAAGAATTCTTAATGTACGAAATTTGTGTAGACAAAAGTGGTTGACACATTGACACTAACCACTTGCTCAAAACACTTGTTGGTGACTTTGTACTTGGCACAATTGGTCGTAATGGTAGGTTAGGCTTATGAATGTTTGGAAGTCCATATAATTTAGGGCACAAGGAACTGCGTGGCAGGCATTTGTAATAGAGTTGAGGCGTAATTTTTCCTTCATCCTTTAAGCACTTCAGTTCGTTCTTAAACTTATTTGTAAAAGAGTCTGTTGGATTATACGATAGCTTCTTGTATGTTTTTTCATCATTTAGTAGACTTCTTAATTTTGATTCGTAGTCCTCAGTATTCATGACAACTAAAGTGTTACTCCTATCTGCTTTTGTAATGGTAATGGAACCATCCTTTTTCAAGTTCTTAAGAATTCTTATGTCTTTGATGGTCGTACTAGGAAATTCTGGTTTCAATAAAAAATTAGATAGGGTTTTCACGGTAGAAGCTCTTACTAAGCTAACATCTTTTATTACATTTGCGTTTTTATGCAAAGATGTTTCTATTGAAGAGATAATGTCTTCCACGGGGACTTTATCCGGTTTAAAACAAAATTTCGGACCCTTTTCAAGCACTGATTGTTCTTGTATCGTTAAAGTTCTTGATGAAAAATTAACCACACCTGGTCCAAGAATGGACGAAGGTATTACCGCATTTGATAGTTTTGATTGTTGATAGTTTTGAAAACTTTTTTAGCAGTATTTCTCTGGAAAGGCGAAAATCATGATTGAAGTAATTTTTTCCTGTTTGTTGAATAAAACAGAAGTCACTTACACTAACCTTTTTTTTATATAAGATTTTCCAGGGAAAGTTTATCTCTCACTATTAAAGGTCTTTTTTGACTTTTATCCTTAATAATGTGATTTAAAGTCTTGAAATGTAAGCTTCGTTCAAACTTTTTTTTCCTTGAAAGTTCCCAAATGTAAATTGAATTTTAGTGAAGGTTGGCACAATTCTCACCTTTTTACATCATAGAAGAAAATCCTGCTGGTTGATAACACTTGCATATTTTTTCTGAGCGTTTATGTATTTATACATATTTTTGTTCAAATCATCCCCATAAATATGACGTAGATAATTTCGGAGACCACACTGCGTTTCCATGACGATAAAATAAAAGTTCAAAATAGGGATAAAATCCTTTTTAATGGACAGTTTATAGGAATTCACAAAAATACCAGACATTGCGGTTACAAATACAGTGACCGTCATCAGTAGTAAAACTAAGCAAAAACAATTTAAAACAAAAGTATATACGAAATCAAATAAAACTACATATTGTTTAATTCTCTAATTCGTTTCAAAGCAAAGGCGGAAGCTAGCCTCTTTGACCTTCTTGGATTCGGTTCATTAGCGTTCAATGGTATAACATTTGGACAGAGGTCAACTACATTAGGTGAATTGAACTTTACTCTGTAAGATTTTAATAAATTATCATAAATAGAGTTCAGCCCAAATTCACCTGTATCCCGATTCAAAGCAATATTCTTGAATAAGATTTTCTTTATTTCAAGAGTTTCACGAAAATTTTGCTTTAAACCCCGATCCCTAGAAATCAAAGAGACATTCTTTAACAAAATAAAATGGTCTGGAAAATTGAAAATATGTTCTGAAAGGGCTGAAGTAAAATCTTCAGACTTAGAATCTTGCTTTAAAGCCGAAGAAATGGAATCTTTATGTTGAAATAATCTCATTTCAAAACTCTGGTTAGTACGTCCCACATATGAGCTTCCGCAAGTAATTGGGATCTGATAAACCCTACTTTGTTGCCCCAATGACGTTAGATCCTTTCTAGAATTTATTAAACTACCCAAAGTATTATTATTCTATAAAGCTACTCTTAGACCATTACTCTGTAAAATTCTTTTAAGTTTTTTACTTAGCCCGGGCACATATACTAAGGAACAAAATCATCCTTCTCCAGAGGTGTCTCCAAGACTTCCTTAGAAATCTCTAGAAACCTTTTTCTTCTAAATGTCTGGTTAATTAGCCACTCTGGACACATGTTGCTTATTAGTATTTTCCTTAGAAAAGACAAATCCTCCTCAAAAATTTTGGAGAGCAAATACTAAATATCCGGTCAGTTAAAGAAATGATCAAACCAATTTTTATTTGGTGAGCGTGACCGGAACTGTAAGACAGAAATCTATTGTTATTTTTCGGTTTTCTGTAAATTTTAAAATCCAGACTATTTTAATTTTTCAAAAGAAGAACATTAAGAAAAGAAGTTTCCCATTCTCATCTAATTTAACAGTAAACTTCAAATCCCCCCCCCCAAAAAAAAGCTAAGATGTTAAAAAAATCCTTTTAATTCCTCCTCCCTATAATCCCTTACTGAAATTATGTCACCAATATACCGGCCCCAAAAAATATGGTTAAAAAAATATGAGTCCAACGTAATTGTTTCAATATTCTCCCTAAAAAAAATAGCTAGTAAAGGGGCCCTCATAGGTAAACCATTTATTTGTTCGAAATACTCCCCTCTGAATTGAAAATAATAAGAGAACTTATTGCACAACCTTACTAAATACATAATTACAGAAACTTCAAGTCTGTTTTGCCACTAATCAGATCCGAATTTCTTAACAGCTTTATTTCTAGAAGAGTTTTGGCTGCTTTTACATCAATATTTGTTTACATTGATATAATATCGAAGCTTGAAAGCAAAGAACTTGAAGAAATTTCTACTTTTTTCAGTTTTTAAACCAAATTCGAAGAATTTTTAGTGTACCAAATTTGTGTAGACAAAAGTGGTTTACAGATTGACACTAACCACTTGCTCAAAACACTTGTTGGTGACCTTGTACTTGATACAATTGGTCGTAATGGTAGGTTAGGCTTATGAATTTTGGGAAGTCCTTATAATTTAGCGCACAAGGAACTGCATGGCAGGCTTTTGTAAGAAAAAGCTGAGGTGTTATTTTTCCATCATCCTTTAAACACTTTAATTCGTTCTTAAACTTATTTGTAGAAGAATCTGTAGGATTATACTAGTAGTAAGCTATCTAGTACATTCACAAGTAATTGCATAATATGCCTTAGCACCGACAGGTATCTAGTACTTTCACAAGTGATTGCGTAATATGTCTTACCACGGTCATTCATCTATTACTTGGACGAGGTATATGTCTTAGCAGACAGGTTTCTGAGCGAACACCTATTTTCTGGGCCAATCGAAGATGTATAAGGAATTACGCAAGAATATGTGTGTAGTTTCATGGGTTCCTGTCTCACCATGGCTATCTATATATTTCACAACTATAAGCCTTGTCAGACACGTTTTTCTAGGTTCAATAGTCAAAACTCTACTTCCTCATATTATGTATTCAAAGATGGTCTCTTTGTAAAAATAGTGGTTTCAGTCGTAGGGTTAGATAATCATGTTTTTTCGTATAAATAATGTTTTGCTAGAGATAGAGCCAAGTCGAGCATATTTCTGAGTTAAAAATTGTCAATCACTAATAATCTCTAGGCTGAAGGTACCTTGCATCTTGTCTAGAATTGATAGCATATGATGTTAAATATCAAAAAATTAAATCATTTGCCAAAAAATAACTTAATTTGTGAAAATGTATTCCATTTGTGTAACTCTGCACTGAACGATCTTAACTGGTGATTGAAAAATAGGGACAAAACAGAGGTAGATAACATTTTGAATTAGATTGTATGAAAGAGAAAAAAAAGGAGTTAAACTGAGTACCAGTTAAGGTAACCCCGAAGGGGTTGCTAACTCATAGGCGATTTATTATAAATTTGGAATAACATCCTAGGCATCAATCTACGGAAACGATTAACGATACCGAGATGACATTGTGACTTGACCTAGCTTTAATTCTCGGATGTGCTCTGTATAATACACAAGTATCATTTGAACCGTGTTGTCAATATAAAATATCGTCTAACATTATTGAATACTAAAAAGTTGATACTAATAGACATTCAGAACAATCCTTAGAAATCCTTAGAAATCGAGTAGTGAGGTGTTTATAGGTCTAAAGCATCAAGGATCGCAATCGTCAATGATCCTAACCACCAATGACCTCATCCTCATAAGGTCCCCTACCCCCAACCTGCAAGGGATCCCCTCCCCCCCCAACTTTTTGCCCCCCCCCCCCTCCCCCAATTTTTTACTGTTTTTTGAAGTTTTCTTTATTATTATTTTTTCAACTTTTTCTTACATGGCTTAGTGACATAAAACATATAAAAACCACATTTAAGATTTTCAAAACTAAAATGAGAATGGTATAGATATTTTAGTCGTGACTATTACTATTTGAAAAATAATGTTTGTAGTAGCACTTTTTTTTGTTTTTTTGGACTGAATTTTTTTATGCACTTTGAAATTATTCAATTTTTTTACATATCTTAAATGACATGAGATATGTTTGCGGCTCTACCAGTCGTACTCTATGCTTGCTCAGAGACACGAAACGGCTTTCCTACTGGTACTCTATGGTGACTTATCGACACTACCTAGTTTACTGCATGTATTAAATCAGTATTTTTTACCCAGTGGAAGGATAAACACATGAGTCATATCATTAAAAAAGTAAAGATGAAGCATTTTAAGAAAATGTGTTCACATGATAGAGTTATTGTAGCATTGAATGCTGACATGGAGAAGTATTTGAACTATGAAGCAAGTACAAGTGGTAGCACTATCGGAAACGTATGCGTGCATGGTCATGACAGTAAGGAATTAAATTTCTGAATTAAAGTTCTGATGAAGTGGGGTATCTTCTTGCTAGTGCTTCTGGTAACATGCAACCTGTTTATAGAATCTACCGTCATCTTTTAGGTATTAGCATTCAAATGAAAGCAAAGGGGAAAAAAGGCCTACTCTTCTACTAATATTATAAACCATATCTCGCCTACGTCACGGAACTGTTACCTGTGTAAAAATAATGTAATAACAGACAGTGAAATTGACAGAAAAATAAAAAGGGCATTAGCAGAAAATATCACTAACGAATATAAAGATGAATTGATGAAAACAAACTGCCAGAAAACGTTACTAATATCATTTATCAAACAGTCAATGAACCAAATAATACCAAAGACGAAATGCATATTGAGCCTGTTGATAACACACAAGTTAAAATTGTTCATGACTCAAAACGGAATAATGATTATTCAACTGATTACGAACTAAGAGAAGACAATAGCTACAGTATCAAGAGAGAACATGCTGAACTTTTTTATGTAACAGATTCAAAATGTCCAAAGTTGTTCATTGATATTAATAATGTATAATAATATATTTATTGTATTAATATCATACATGACATTATTTCATTAGAAATATAATATGCATTACGTTTTTAAGTGTTCATTATTTCTAGAGTATGCTAGCATATCAAACGTATAGAATGTCTATTAAAACATCGGAGATGTAAGAAAAAGAACTTGCATGCATCATATGTCAGATAGATAAGTTAACATGGAGAAAATCTGAGTATCAGAATCAATAAATTATGTATAAACACCTTTTCTCGGATAGGTCAGGATAAAACTGATAAAATCTAAGTATCAGTACAAATAGATTCTTTATCAACATCCTTTACCGGATATGGCGGTTAACATCATCAAAACCTAAGTGTCAGAGTGATCAAATTCTGTATCAACATCTATCGTCAGATACATGGGATAACATTGACAGAATCTAATTATCAGAGTGAATAAATTTTTTTATCAGCATCTTTATCGGATGCAACGGATAAAACTGAGAAAATCCATGCATCAGAGTGACTACATTTTTCATCAGTGTCTTTTGACAGATATGATTGATAACATTCTTTATCATATTGATAATAGATTCTTTATCACGATCCTTTTTCAGATATGTATGATAAAATTGACTAAATCTGAGTATCAGAGTTAATAAATTCTTTATCAATGTCTTTTGACAGATATATTTGATAGCACTGACAAAATTTAAGTATCAAAGTGAACAAACTCTTCACAAACATTCTTTATCGATATCATTTGTCGGGAATGTTAGATAACATTGACAAAATTTGTGTATTAGAATGAATAAATTCTTTATCAACATCCTTTTTCTGAATACGTTTTATAAAATTGGGAAACTCTAAGTATCAAACTGAATAAAGTTGGATAGATAGGTTAACATGGAGAAAATCTAAGTCTCAGAATGAATAAATTCTTTAAAAACACCTTTTCTCGGATAGGTCAGGATAAAATTGATAAAACCTAAGTATCAGAACGAATAGATTCCCTATCAACATCATTTACCGGATATGTCGGTTAACATTATCAAAATCTAAGTGTCAGAGTGATCAAATTCTGTATCAACATCTATGGTCAGATACATGGGATAGCATTGACAAAATATAAGTATCAGAGTGAATAAATTTTTTTATCAGCATCTTTATCGGATACAACGGATAAAATTGAGAAAATCTAAGCATCAGAGTGAATAAATCCTGTATCAGTGTCTTCTGACAGTTAAGTTCGAAAACACTGACCAAATCTAAGTATCAGAGTGAATAAATTCTTTATCAACATCCTTTTCTGAATACGTTGGATAACATTATCAAAGTCTAAGAATCAGAGTGATTAAATTCTATATCAACATCTTTCTCTCGGATACTTAGGATAAATTTCACGAAATCTAAGTGTCAGAGTGAATAAATTTTTTATCAACATCTTTTGTCAGATACATCGGTTAAAATTGACAAAATCTAAGTTTCAGAGTGAATAAATTTTTTTTTCGACATATTTTGTCAGATACATCGGATAAAATTGACAAAATATAAGTATCAGAGTGAATAGATTCGTTTTCAACGTCTTTATCGGATATATGAGATAACATTCATAAAATCCAAGTTCGATTTATTTTGACTTTATTTATCGTTATGTTGAATTTAGGTTAGAAGAGAATTTAGGTTAGATTTAGGTTAAAGAGGTTATTCACTCTGATACTTAGATTTTGTCAATTTATCTGACATATCTGACAAAGGATGTCGATAAAGAACCCAACTTTTTGCACGTCTCTCTGACTCTGACTGTGTGTCTGAGTGAGTTTTCTGCCATTTTTAACCGGTCTAACCTAAATTCAACGTAACGATGCATAAAGTCAAAATAAATAGAATGTGTGTTTTATGAATGTTATCTGATGTATCCGATAAAGACGTTGAAAACGAATTTATTCACTGATACTTAGATTTTGTCAATTTCATCCGATGTATCTGACAAAAGATGCTGATAAAAAAAAGTTATTCATTCTGACACTTAGATTTTGTCAATTTTATCCGATGTATCTGACAAAAGATGTTGATAAAAAAAATTAGTCGCTCTAACACTTAGATTTTGTGAATTTTATCCTATGTATCCATGAAAAGGATGTTGATATAGAATTTATTCACTCTGATTCTTAGATTTTGATAATGTTATCCAACGTATTCAGAAAAGGATGTTGATAAAGAATTTATTCACTGTGACACTTAGATTTTGTCTATGTTATCCTATGTATCCGATAAAAGATGTTGATAAAGAATGTATTCATTCTAATACATAGATTTTATCAATGTTATCCGACAAATCCAACAAATGATGTCGATAAAAAAAAGTTAAGAAAGAATTTATTCACTCTGATAATTAGATTTTTTCAATGCTATTAAACGTATCTGTCAAAGGACATTGATAACGAATTTATTCCCTTTGATACTTGGATTTTCTCAATTTTATCAAGCGTATCTGACAAATGACGATTATAGTGAATTTATTGGCTCTGATACTTAGATTTTGTGAATATTTTCCGATGTATCCAACAAAAGAAGTTGATAAAAGAATTTATTCACTCTGATACTTAAATTTTGACAATGTTATCCGACATATCTCACAAAAGATGCTGATAAAGAATTTATTCAATCGGATGCTTTGATTTTGTCAATTTTATCCAGATAACTAATGTATCTGGCATAGGATGTTGATAAAGAATTTATTCATACTGATACTTAGATTTTGTTATTCCGATGTATCCAACAAAAGAAGTTGATAAAGAATTTATTCACTTTGATATTTAGATTTTGTCAATGTTATCCGACATGTCTCACAAAGGATGTCGATAAAGAACCCAACTATTTGCATATCTCTCTGACTATGAATTTGTGTCTGAGTGGATGTGCTGCCATCTGTAACTGTTCTGACCTAAATTCAACGTAACGATGCATAAAGTCAAAATAAATAGAACTTGGATTTTATGAATGTTTTCTGGTGTATCCAATAAAGACGCTGAAAACGAATTTATTTACTCTAATACTTAGATTTTGTCAATTTTATCCGATGTATTTGACAAAAGATGTTGATAAAAAAATTTATTCACTCTCGCACTTAGATTTTGTCAATTTTATCCGATGTATCTGACAAAAGATGTTTTGTAAAAAAAGGACTTTGATATAGCATTTTATCACTCTGATTCTTAGATTCTGATAATGTTATCCAACGTGTTCAGAAAAGGATGTTGATAAAGAATTTATTCACTCTGACACTTAGATTTTGTGATTGTTATCCAATGTATCCAACAAAAGATGTTGATAAAGAATTTATTCACTCTGATACTTAGATTTTGACAATGTTATCCGACATATCTGACAAAAGATGTTGATAAGGAATTTATTCACTCCAATACTTAGAATTTCTCAATTTTATCCGACGTATCCGACAAATTAAACGTATCTCTAAAAAGACTTTGATAACGAATTTATTCACTTTGATACTTGGATTTTCTCAATTTTATCAAGCGTATCTGACAAATGACGATGACAATGAATTTATTGGCTCTGATACTTAGATTTTGGGAATGTTATCCAATGTATCCAACAAAAGATGTTGATAAAGAATTTATTCACTCTGATACTTAGATTTTGACAATGTTATCCGACATATCTGACAAAAGATACTGATAAAGAATTTATTCAGTCTGATACTTAGATTTTGTCAATTTTACCCAGATAACCGATGTATCCGGTATAATATGTTGATAAAGAATTTATTCGCTCTGATACTTAGATTTTATTATTCCAATATATCCAACAAAAGAAGTTGATAAAGAATTTATTCACTCTGATATTTGGATTTTGTCAATATTATCCGACATATATGACAAAGGATGTCGATAGAGGATGTTAGACCAGTTATAGATAGCATCACACCTGCTCAGACACAGAGCCAGAGTGAGAGATATGCAAAGAGTTGGGTTATTTTAAGTTCACTTAGAGTGGGGCGCTACTCTAAGTGAACTTAAATTAACCCAACTTTTTGCATGCCTCTCCCACTGTGACTGTACGTCTGAGTGGTTGTGCTGTCATCTGTAACCGGTTTAACCTAACTTCAACGTAACGATGCATAAAGTCGAAATAAATAGAACTTTTATTTTATGAATGTTTTCTGATGTATCCCAAAAAGACGTTGAAAACGAATTTATTCACTGTGATACTTAGATTTCGTTAATTTTATCTGATGTATCTGACAAAATATGTTGATAAAAAAAATTTATTCACTCTGACGCTAAGATTTTGTAAATTTTATCCTATATATCCGAGAAAAGGATGTTGATACTGAATTTAATCACTCTGATTCTTAGATTTTGATAATGTTATCCAACGTATTCAGAAAAGGATGTTGATAAAGAATTTATTCACTCTGACACTTAGATTTTGTGAATGTTTCCTATGTATCCAATAAATGATGTTGATAACAAATTTATTCGCTCTGATACTTAGATTTTGTCAATTTTATCCGACATATCTGAAAAAAGATGTTGATAAAGAATTTATTCACTCTGATACTTAGAATTTCTCAATTTTATCTGACTTGACTGACAAAGGATGATGATAAAGAATTTATTCATTCTAATACACTGATTTTGTCAATTTTATCCAACATACCCAACAAACGATATCGATAAAGAATGTTGATGAATAGTTTTTTCGCTAAATGTATCTCTAAAAAAACATTGATAAAGAATTTATTTACTCTGATAGTTAGATTTAGTCAATTTTATCACGCATATCTGACAAAGGATGATGATAAAGAATTTATTCTCTCTGATACTTAGATTTTGTGAATGTTATCTGATGTATCCGACAAAGGAAGTTGATGAAGAGTTTATTCACTATGATAATTAGATTTGGTCAGTGTTATCAAACGTATCTGTCAAAAGGCACTGAGAAAGAAATTTTTCACTCTGATACTTAGATTTTCTCAATTTTATCCGTTGTATTCGATTAAGATGCTAATATAAAAAAATGATTCACCCTGATACTTAGATTTTGTCAATGTTATCCCATGTATCTGACAATAGATATTGATAAAGAATTTTATCAATCTGACACTTAGCTTTTGATAATGTTAACCGACATATCCGGTAAAGGATATCGATAAAGAATCTATTCGTTCTGATACTTGGATTTTATCAATTTTAACCTGACCTATCGGAGAAAAGATGTTTTTAAAGAATTTATTCATTCTGATACTTAAATTTTCTCCATGTTTTCCTATCTATCCGACATATGATGCATGCACATTCCTTTTCTTACATCTCCGATGTTTTAATAGACATTCTAAACGTTTGATATGCTAGCATACTCTAAAAATAATGAACACATAACAATGTAATGCGTAATATATTTTTTAATGAAATAACGTCATGTATGATATTAATACAAAAAATATATTATTATACATTATTAATATCAATGAAAAACTTTGGATATTTTGAATCTGTTCCATAAAGTGGTTCACCCTATTCTCTCTTGATACTGTAGCTATTGTCTTCTCCTAGTTCGTAATCAGTAGAATAATTATTATTCCATTTTGAGTCATACACAATTTTTACTGGTGTGTAATTGACAGGCTCAATATTTGTTTTGTCTTTGGTATTATTTGGTTCATTGACGGTTTGATCAATAATGTTAGTAGCGTTTGCTGGCAGTTTTTTCATCGACTCATCTTTATATTCCTTAGTGATATTTTCTGCTAATGCCCTTTTTATTTTTCTGTCAATTTCACTGTCTATTATCACATTATTTTTACAAAGGAAACAGTTCCGGCACGTATACAAGATATAGTTTATGATATTAGTTGAAGAGTAGGCCTTAGATTTTGTGATTGTTATCCTATGTATCCGATAAATGATGTTGATAACGAATTTATTCGCTCTGATACTTAGATTTTGTCAATTCTATCCGACATATCTGACAACAGATGCTGATAAAGAATTTATTCAATCTGATACTTAGATTTTGTCAATTTTATCCAGATAACCGATGTATCCGGCATAGGATGTTTATAAAGAATTTATTCCTCTTATACTTAGATTTTGTTATTCCAATGTATCCAACAAAAGAAGATGATAAAGAATTTATTCACTCTGATACTTGGATTTTGTCAATGTTATCCGACATATATGAAAAAGGATGTCGATAAAGATCCCAACTTTTTGCATGCCTCTCTCACTGTGACTGTGTGTCTGAGTGGTTGTGCTGTAATCTGTAACCGGTCTATCCTAAATTCAACGTAACGATGCATAAAGTCAAAATAAATAGAACTTGGATTTTATGAATGTTATCTGATGTATCCCATAAAGATGTTGAAAACGAATTTATTCACTATGATACTTCGATTTCGTTAATTTTATCTGATGTATCTGACAAAATATGTTGATAAAAAAATTTATTCACTCTGAGACTTATATTTTGTCAATTTTACCCGATATATCTGACAAAAGTTGTTGATAAAAAAATTTATTCACTCTGAAACTAAGATGTTGTCAATTTTATCATATGTATCCGGTAAAAGGATGTTGATACAGAATTTAATCACTCTGATTCTTAGATTTTGATAATGTTATCCAACGTATTCAGAAAAGGATGTTGATAAAGAATTTATTTACTCTGATACTGAGATTTTGTGAATCTTATCCTATGTATCCGATAAATAATGTTGATATCGAATTTATTCACTCTGATACTTAGATCGTGTCATTTTTATCCGACATATCTGAAAAAAGATGTTGATAAAGAATTTATTCACTCTGATACTTAGAATTTCTCAATTTTATCTGACTTGACTGACAAAGGATGATGTTAAAGAATATATTCATTCTAATACACAGATTTTGTCAATGTTATCCAACATACCCAACAAATGATATCCATAAAGAATGTTGATGAATAGTTTTTTCCCTTTGATACTTAAACTTTGTCAGTGCTATCAAATGTATCTGTCAAAAGACATTGATAAAGAATTTATTAACGCCGATACTTAGATTTAGTCAATTGTATCACGCATATCTGACAAAGGATGATGATAAAGAATTTATTCACTCTGATACTTAGATTTTGTGAATGTTGTCTGATGTAGCGGACAAAGGAAGTAGATAAAGAATTTATTCACTATGATACTTAGATTTGGTCAGAGTTATCAAACGTATCTGTCAAAAGACACTGGTAAAGAATTTATTCACTCTGACGCTTAGATTTTCTCAAATTTATTCGTTGTATTCGATAAAGATGCTGATAAAAAAAATAATTCACTCTTGTTACTTAGATTTTGTCAATGATTACCATGTATCTGACAATAGATGTCGATAGAGAAATTGATCACCCCGACACTTAGGTTTTGATAATGTTAACCTACATATCCGTTAAAGGATGTTGATATAGAATCTATTCGTTCTGATACTTAGATTTTATCAATTTGAACATGACCGATCCGATAAAAGGTGTTTTTAAAGAATTTATTCATTCTGATACTTAGATTTTCTCCATGTTAACCTATCTATCCGACATATGATGCATGCAAATTTCTTTTCTTACAGTTTCGATGTTTTAATAGACATTCTAAACGTTTAATATGCTAGCATACTCTAAAAATAATGAACACATAACAACGTAATGCATAATATATTTTTTAATGAAATAATGTCATGTATGATATTAATACAAAAAATATATTATTATACATTATTAATATCAATGAAAAACTTTGGACATTTTGAATCTGTTCCATAAAATAGTTCACCCTGTTCTCTCTTGATACTGTAGCTATTGTCTTCTCTTAGTTCGTAATCAGTAGAATAATTATTATTCTGTTTTGAGTCGTACACAATTTTTACTGGTGTATCATCGAAAACCTCAATATGTGTTTCGTCTTTGATATTATTTGGTTCATTGACTGTTTGATAACTAATGTTAGTAGCATTTGCTGGCAGTTTGTTTTTCATCGATTCATCTTTATATTTCTTAGTGATATTTTCTGCCAATGCCCTTTGATTGTCGGGACAAGGTCTCTGTGGAGGAATAAACAAAGGGGAAAGGGGGGGGTATCGACAGGCGCAAGATGCAGGGCGGCGGGGGGAGGAGTTGGATCAGGGACTGTGGGAGAAGAGAGTAGGGAAAGGTGTCTGGCAGTGTTTGCATCAATTCAGAGGGATAGGCGTGAGGGAGGATGTGTGCGAATGCCCCTTTGATTTCTGTGCAATGGCACGGTCGAGAGACAGGAGGTACACAGGTAACAGGGCAGGCACGGGAGACAAGAGAGGGGGAGAAGAGGAGGAGAAGAGGAGCGAAGCGGGGCCCCGGGGCGGCAGGCGAAGAGAAGACGAAAAGAGGACGAGAGGCGAGCAACAGGGGTAGAGGAAGAAGAAAGCAAAAAAGAAAAAGAGGGAGAAAACAAGGAGGGGAGGGGAAAGACGCGGGGAGGGCAAGCAGCACGGAGAGAGAAAAGAGAACGAACAAACAGGAGAAAAGAAGGGGGGGGGACGAAAAGAAAGGAAGGCAGGAAGGGAAGGAACACGGAACAAAGGAAGGGAAAGAGAGAAAACGGGGGACGGCGGCAAAGGAAAAAGAAGGAGAAAGGGAAGAAGGAAAGAAGAAAGAAGAGGAAAAGAGGAGGGAAAAAAAGGGAGGAAAAAGGCGGAGCCGACGGAGGAGAGAGGAGGGAGGGGGGAAAGGAAAAGGAGGAAAAAAAGAAGAGGGAAGAAGGAAAGGAAAGAAAAAGGGGGGAGAAGAAAAAAGAGAGACCAGAGGACACGCGCGCGGGCAGAGAAGCCAAGAGAGAGGGAGAGCAGAAGCAGCATGAAGAGACGAAAAGAAGGGAAGAACGAAAGGGCAGAGAAAACGCCAAAAAAACAAAAAAGGCGACACAAACAAAATAGGAAGCACGACAAAACAGACCACCATGGAGGCGAAGAAAAGAGGAGGGAAGGAGCACTCAAGCCAGGAAAAAAAAAAAAGTTGAAAAAAAAAAAAAAAAAAAGAGAGAAAAAAAAAATAAAAAAAATGAAAAAAAAGGGGAGGGGGGCAAAAAGGGGTAGGGGACCTGGCGGGACGCCGGAAGGGAAGAGACGCGACCATGCCAAACCAAACACCACACAAACGAACAAGGACTAAGGAGCGAACATAAAACCCTGAACACACTAGACCAACAGGACAAAGAGACAAAAAGGACACACGTCAAAGATCAACGCTATGCAGAAACACCGGGACCAAAGCGAGAGCAACACAACAGCACAACGACGAGAAGAGCAGGAGATAAAAAAACAAAACGCAGAGACAAACCCTAACAATCCAACCACCACACCACAACAAACAAAAGAACCGGCCCACAAACCAAAATACCATACCAACACCAAATCCCCCCCAAAACAATCAACACCAACAAAACACCAAACAACACCAAACAAACCACCATCAAAACAAACCAAATAACCCTACCACCAAAAACAAAATAAAAACCAACAAACACACTAAACCACACACACAATAACACACTAAACAAAAACTACCAAACAAAACCACAACAATCTTTTTTTTTTTTTTTTTTTTTTTTTTTTTTTTTTTTTTTTTTTTTTTTTTTTTTTTTTTTTTTTTTTTGGTTGTTTTTTTTTTTTTTTTTGGGGAAATATATAGATAGCCATTATAAGACGTGATTCCACGAAACTACACACATATTCGTGTTTAATTCCTTATTCATCTTTGATTGGCCCAGAAAATAGGTGTTGGCTCAGAAACCTGTCTACTAAGACATATACCAGTCCTAGTAATAGATGAATGACGGTGGTAAGACATATTACGCAATCAAATGTCGGATCAATAGGTGCCTGGCAGTTGTAAGACATATTACGCAATCACTTGTGAAAGTATTACATACCTGTCACTGCTAAGGCATCTTATGCAATCACTTGTGAAAGTACTAGATAGCTTACAACTCATACGATAGCTTCTCGTATGTTTTTTTTATCATTTAGTAGACTTCTTAATTTTGATTCCTAGTCCTCACTATTCATGACAACTAAAGTGTTACTCTTGTCTGCTTTTGTAATGGTAATTGAACCATCCTTTTTCAAGTTCTTAATAATTCTTATGTCTTTGATGGTCGTACTAGGAAATTCCGGTTTCAATACAAATTATATAGGGTTTTCACGATAGAAGCTTTTACTAAGCTAACTTCTCTTATTAGATTTGTGTTTTATTGCAAAAATGTTTCTATTGAAGAGGTAATGTCTTCCACGGGATTTTATCCGGTTTAAAACAAAATTTCGGACCCTTTTCAAGCACTGACTGCTCTTGTATCGTCAAAGTTCTTGATGAAAAATTAACCACACCTGGTCCAAGAATTGACGAAGGTATTACTGCATTATTTGTTGATAGTTTGGAAGACTTTTTTTAGCAATCTTTCTCTGGAAAGGCGAAAGTCATGATTGGGTAATTTTTTCCTGTTTGTTGAATAAAACGAAAGTAACTTACACTAACCTTTTTTTATATAAGATTTTCCAGGGAAAATTTATCTCTCACTATTAAAGCTCTTTTTCGACTTTTATCCTTAATAATGTGATTTAAAGTCTTGAAATGTAAGTTTCGTTCAAACTGTTTTTCCTTGAAAATACCGAAATGTAAATTAAATTTTAGTGAAGGTGGCACAATTTTCTTCTTCTTACATCGTAGAAGAAAATTCGGCTGGTTGATAACATTTTCATGTTTTTCTGAGTGTTTATAAATTTATACACATTTTTGGTCAAATCATCCCCATAAATATGCCGTAGATGATTTTGGAGACCACATTGCCTTTCCATGACGATAAAATAAAAGTTCAAAGTAGGGATAAAATCCTTTTTAATAGACTGTGTATAGAAATTCACAAAAATACCAGATATTTCGGTTACATATACAGTGACCGTTATCAGTAGTAAAACTAAGCAAAAACAATTTAAAACAAAAGTTTATATACAAAATAAAATAAAACATATTGTTTAATTCTCAAATTGTTTAATTCTCAATTATAATCTAATTATTTTCAAAGCAAAGGCGAAAGCCAGCCTCTTTGACCTTCTTTAATTCGGTTCATTAGCGTTCAATGGTATAACATTTTGACAGAGGTCAACTACATTGGGTGAATTGAACTTTACTCTGTCAGATTTTAATAAATTATAATAGATAGAGTTCAGCCCATGTTCACCTGTATCCCGATTCAAAGCAATATTCTTGAATAAGATTTTCTTTATTTCAAGAGTTTCACGAAAATTTTGCCCTAAACCCTGATCCCTAGAAATCAAAGAGACATTCTCTAACAAAATAAAATGGCCTGGAAAATTGAAAATATTTTCTGAAGGGGCTGAAGAAAAATCTTCACTTAGAATCTTACTTTAAAGCCGAAAAACTAGAATTTTTATGTTGTAATAATCTCATTTCCAAACTCTGGTTAGTACGTCCCTCATATGAGCTTCCGCAAGTACATGGGATCTGATAAACCCCACTTTGTTGCCCAAATGAAGTTATATCCTTCCTAAAATTTAGAAAAACTACCCAAAGTATTATTAATCTTAAAATCTACTCTTCGACCATTACTCTGTAAAATTCTTTTAAGTTTTTCACTTAGCCCGGGTACATATATGTGGGACGCACTAACCAGAGTTTGGAAATGAGATTATTACAATATAAAGATTATATTTCTTCGGCTTTAAAGCAAGATTCTAAGTCTGAAGACTTTACTTCAGTCCTTTCAGAACATATTTTCAATTTTCCAGACCATTTTATTTTGTTCGAGAATGTCTCTTTGATTTCTAGGGATCGGGGTTTAAAGCAAAAGTCTCGTGAAACTCTTAAAATAAAGAAAATCTTATTCAAGAATATTGCTTTGAATCGGGATACAGGGATACAGGAATTTGGGCTGAAATCTATCTATGATAATTTATTAAAATCTGACAGAGTAAAATTCAATTCACCCAATTTAGTTGACCTCAGTCCAAATGTTATGCCCCAAGTTATGCCCCAGGGCATAACTTACAACCCTTGCCTTGAGTGCTGAGGGGGTGTCATTTTCAAAGACCTAATTTCCAGATCTTTCTACTATGTTGAAAAAATGGCTATATGAAAATTTTGATTGGATGTGTTTGGAGGAATGGTGGGCGTGAGAGGGGGGTTAGTTACTGTCCAATCACTTTCGACTATTACAAGGGCACTAGCCCTCTCAATTTCGAATTGAATGAGCCCCTTTTGAAGTTATACGACAACTCAATCTTTAAAAACCTTATATGGCCCCAGGGCAGAACTTACAACCTTTGCCCTTGGGGCTCTGGGGGGTTAGTCATCCTTAAATATATATTTTCTAGAACTTTCAACTACGTTAAACAAAATGGCTATCTCTAAACTCTGATTGAATTTTCTTGGCAAAATGGTGGGCTTAAAAGGGGAATTAATTACTCTCCAGTCACTTTCGACTATTAAAAAGGGCAATTTCAATTTCCAATCAGATGAGCCCTTTTTGGGATTTCTATAACAACTTTCTATATAAACTTTAAATGCCCTCGGGGCATAACTTACAACCCTTGCACTGAGGTCTCTGAGGGGGTTATCATCCTAAAAGACCTAGTTTCGAGAACTTTCAACTACGTTGAACAAAATGGATATCTCAAAATTTTGATTGGAAGTGTTTGGGGAAAAGGTGGGCGTGAGAGGAGCCTTAGTCGCTCTCCAATCACTTTCACCTATTAAGAAATTCAGTAGCCCTTTCAATTTCCAATTGAATTAGCTCTTTTGAAATTTCTACGACAGTGCTTTCAATAAAAACTTTATATGCCCGAGGGTATAACTTACTACCCTTGCACTGAGGGCTCTGAGGGGTTTATCATCCTAAAAAACCTAATCTTCAGAACTTTCAACTAAGTTGAACAAAATAGATATCTCAAAATTTTAATTCGATATGTTTATGAAACTGGTGTGTGTGAGAGGGGCGTTAGTCGCTTTCCAATCACTTTCAACTATTAAAAAGGCACTAACCCTTTCAATTTCCAATTCAATGAGCCCCTTTGAAATTTCTTCGACAACATTTTCAATATAAACTTTATATGCCCCGGGCATAACTTACAACCCTTGCCTTTTGGGCTATGGGGGGAGGGGTTGTCATCCTTAAGGACCTAATTTCCAAAATTTTCCACTACGTTGAACAAAATGGTTATTTCAAAAATTTATTGGATGTGTGTGGGGGAATGATGGGTGGGGGGGGGGCTAGTTGCCCTCCAATCACTTTAGACTATTAAAAAGGGCACTATCCCTTTGAATTTACAATCGAATGAGCTTTTTTTTAAGTTTATACGACAACGCCTTGTTTAAAAACCTTATATGCCCCCAGGGCATAACTTAAAACCGTTTTCCTGAGGGCTGTTGGAGAGTGTCCTCCTCAAAAACATATTTTCTATCTGGAAATTAACTACGCTGAACAAAATGGCTATCTCAAAATTTTGATTGGATGTGTTTGGGGGAATGATGGTCGTGGGGGAGGGGGGGAATAGTAGCCCTTCAGTGCCTTCCGACTTTTAAAAAGGGCACTAGCCCTTTGAATTTACAATCGAATGAGCCTCTTTTGAAGTTTCTACGACCACGCCTTCTATAAAAACCTTATAAACCCCAGGGCATAACTTAAAACCCTTGCCCTGAGGGTTGTGGGGGAGTGTCCTCCTCAAAAACATATTTTCTATCTGGAAATCAACTACGCTGAACAAAATGGCTATCTAAAAATTTTGATTGGATTTGTTTGGGGGACTGATGGGCGTGGGGGGGGGTTAGTTGCCCTCAAATCACTTTTGACTATTAAAAAGGGCACTAGCCATTCCAATTTCCAATCAAATGAGTCATTTTTGAATTCTCTACGACAACGCGTTATATAAAACCTTATATGCCCCCTGGGCAGAATTTACAACCCTTGCATTAAGGGATGTGGGCGGGAGGGTTTGTCATCCTCAAAGACCTAATTTCCAGAACTTAAAACTACGTTGAATAAAATGGCTATCTCAAAGATTTGATTAGATGTTTTTGGGGAGAAGGTGGCGTGAGAGGCTGGTTAGTTGCCCTCTAATCACTTTCGACTATGTAAAAGGGCACTAGCCTTTTGAATTTCCAATCGAATCAGCCTTTTTTAAAGTTTCTATGACAACGCCTTCTGTAAAAAACCTTATATGCCCCCAGGGCATAACTTACAACCCTTGCCCTAAGGGCTTGCCCTAAGGGGGACTGTCCTCAAAAACATAATTTCTATCCGGAAATCAACTACGCTGAACAAAATGGCTATTTCAAAATTTTGATTGGATTGGTTTCGGGAAATGGTGGGCGTGAAAGGGGTGTTAATCAACTTCCAATCACTTTTGACTATTAAGAAGGGCACAAGCTACTCCAATTTCTAATGGAATGAGCCCCTTCGAAGTTTCTACGACAACTTCTTTGATACGAAGTGCCCTGCTCTTAAGGAAAAATTAATAAATGATACATTGTGCCAACATCGTTCTTATATGCCCCCAGGGCATAACTCAAAACCCTTGCCCTGAGAACTGTGGGGGAGAGTCCTCCTCTTTACTTAGTCCCCGCTTCTTGGCTCGTTCTCCAGTGTCCCCGTTCTTTACTTAGGCAGCGCGATCACGCTGCCTAGGATTTAGCCAACAACTTTCTATATAAACCTTATTTGCCCCCAGTGCATAACTTACAACCCTTGCACTGTGGGCTCTGAGGGGGTTATCATCCTAAAAGACCTAATTTCTAAAACGTTCAACTACGTTAAACAAAATAGATATCTTAAAATTTTTATTGGATGTGTTTTGGAAAATGCTGGGCGTGAGTGGGGCGTTAGTTGCTATCCAATCACTTTCAACTATTAAAAAAGGCACTAGCCCTTTTAATTTCCAATTGAATCAGCCCTTTTGAAGTTCTATGACATCGCTTTCAATAAAAACTTTATATGCCCCCAGGGCATAACTCACAATGTGTTTGTGTGTGTTTGTGTTATATATGTTTGGGGGAATATGTGTTTGGGGGAATGAAGGGCATGAGGGGGGAGGGGGGGACTAGTTGCACTCAAATCACTTTCGACTATTAAAAAGGGTACAAGCCCTTTGAATTTCCAATCAAATGAGCCTGTTTTGAAGTTTCTACGACAACGCCTTCTATAAAAACCTTATATGCCCCCAGGGCATAACTTAAAACCCTTGCCCTGAGGGTTGTGGGGGAGTGTCCTCCTCAAATACATATTTTCTATCTGGAAATCACCTATGCCGAACGAAATGGCTATCTAAAAATTTTGATTGGATGTGTTTGGGGGAATGATGGACGTGGGGGGGGGGGGGCTAGCTACCCTCCAATCACTTTCGACTATTAAAAAGGGCAATAGCCCTCCCAATTTCCAATCCAATGAGTCCTTTTGAAGTTTTTAAGACAACGCTTTCTATATAAACCTTACATGCCCCCAGGGAATAACTTACAACCCTTGCACTGAGGGCTCTGAGGGGGTTATCACCCTAAATTTCTATCCATATTTTCCATAATTATCACCATATTTTCTATCCAATCACTTTCGACTATAAAAAAGGGCACTAGCTCTTTGAATTTAGAATCGAATGAGCATCTTTTGAAGTTTTTACGACAACGCTTTCTATAAAAACATTATATGCCCCAGGGTATGACTTAAAACCCTTGCCCTGAGGGTTATGGGGGAGTGTCCTCCTCAGAAACATATTTTCTATCTGGAAATCAACTACGCTGAACAAAATGGCTACCTCAAAATTTTGATTGGATTTGTTCGGGGGAATAATGGGCGTGGGGGGGGGCTAGTAGCCCTCTAATCCCTTCCGACTATTAAAAAGGGTACTAGCCCTTTGAATTTCCAATCGAATGAGCCTCTTTTGAAGTTTCTACGACAACGCCATCTATAATAACCTTATATACCCCAGGACATAAATTAAAACCCTTGCCCTGAAGGCTGTGGGGGAGTGTCCTCCTCAGAAACATATTTTCTATCTGGAAATCAACTACGCTGAACAAAATGGCTACCTCAAAATTTTGATTGGATGTGTTTGGGGGAATGATGGGTGTGTGAAAAAAATTAAACAAGAAAAACGGGTTTTAATTTCTACCGTATACTAGCAGTTGTATACGGCAGTGAATGGAGTTTGTTTATTTAATATGTGAGTTTTCTTTTCCTATTTATTTATATTTTTTCTTTTGTTTTGTTTAGTATGTTTTTTATGTTTATGTAAGAATTTTTTTTTCCGTTGAGAAAGGCTCCCGGATGTGGGGCCGAAATATTCGGAGTATTTGTATTTAATTAAATGTGTTGTATTCACTGCTTTATAGAAATTAAAACCCGTTTTTCTTGTTTAATTTTTTGTAGATGGAAAAGCAGTGTGGTCTAAGGAATTATTTATGGGTGTGTGGGGGGGGGGCTAGTTGCCCTCCAATCACTTTTGACTACTTAAAAGGGCACTAGCCACTCCAATTTCCAATCAAATGAGCCCTTTTCAAAGTTTCTACGACAACTCCTTCGATACGAAGTGCCCGGGTATGGAGAACCAAAAAGCACATTGTGCCAACATTGTTCTTTACTTAGGCAGCGCTCGCGCGCTGCCTATGAAAATACTAATAAGCAAAATATATCCAGAGTGGCTAATTAACCAGACTTTTTTCAAAAAGAAGAAACAGGTTTCTAGAGATTTTTAAGGAAGTCTTGGAGACAACTCGGGAGAAGGATTTTTTTTTTGTTCCTTACCATATTTACGCAGGCTAAGTGAAAAAATTAAAAGAATTTTACAGAGTAATGGTCTAAGAGTAGCTTTCAAGAGTAATAATACTTTGGGTAGTTATCCAAATTCTGGGAAGGATCTAACTTCATTGGGGCAACAAAGTGGAGTTTATCAGATCCCATATACTTGCGGAAGTTCATAAGTGGGATCTACTAGCTAAAGTTTGGAAATGAGATTATGACAACATAAAGGTTCAATTTCTTCGGCTTTGAAGCAAGATTCTAAGTCTGAAGATTTTACTTCAGCCCTTTCAGAACATATTTTCAATTTTCCGGACCATTTTATTTTCTTCGAGAATGTCTCTTTGATTTCTAGGGATCGAGGTTTAAAGCAAAATTTTCGTGAAACTCTTGAAATAAAGAAAATCTTATTCAAGAATATTACTTTGAATCGGGATACGGGTGAATTTGGGCTGAACTTTATCTACAATAATTTATTAAAGTCTGACAGTGTAAAGTACAATTTACCCAATGTAATGGACCTCTGTCCAAACGTTATATCATTGAACGCTAATGAACCAAATCCAAGAAGGTCAAAGAGGCTAGCTCCCGCCTTTGCTTTCAAAAGAATTAGAGAATTAAACAATATATAGTTTTTTTTAATTTCGTATATAAACTTTTGTTTTAAATTGTTTTTGCTTAGTTTTACTACTGATGACGGTCACTGTGTATGTAACCGAAATATCTGGTATTTTTGTTAATTTCTATACGCTGTCTATTAAAAAGGATTTTGTACCTATTTTGAACTTTTATTTTATTCTATTACAACATACATATGGAAGAATGATTAACATAAGTTTTAAGATGCACTTCCGTCGTCGGCATAGTTAAGAGCTCAGAATAAAGAAATTAAAAAATTAAATTAACAGATTAAGTTGTTCTTCAAATGCCAAAAAAATATTTCTAACCTTAAAATTTCTAACCTTAAAATGGGAAAAGGAGCTGAAAGGTGGAACATGTAGTGATGTATTTAAGGGGGACGAAATGTTTTAGGATTTTTTTAGGGTAAAATTCTACTTTAGTTACTTATACCTATCTTGGAAAGGGGTGAGGTTAGGAAAATGAAACTTTCAGGGATGGGTCTACAGGCTAAAATATGTCCTGGGAAGGTATTTTGAAGTAATTATCTCCTCTCCTTCTCCCTCTAGAAGATCCTGAAATTTGCCTTCATGACAGGTCTATACCTATTGAAATTTCGACAAAACAACATTTTACCTTAATCAAACAGTTCGTGGTAACGAACTGTAAGTAAGGAGCGACCCGGCTCAATGGTAACCGAAACTCTAGAAAACGGGTTTTTGATACCAATAGATATATCAAAAGAATCAGATTTCAATGCTGATTTCAAATATATAACTTCCATCAAGTTTAGTGCTACTCATCAAAAGTTACGCGCCTGAGAAAAATTGGCTGATTTTCGAAAAAAGGGGGAAAGACCCCCTAAAAGTTATAGAACCTTAATGAAAATCACACCATCATATTCAGCGTATCAGAGAACCCTACTGTAGAGGTTTCAAGCTCCTATCTACAAAAATGTGGAGTTTTCCATTTTTTGCCAGAAGAAAGATCACGGATGCGTGTTTATTTATTTTTTTGTTTTTTTTTTTTTTTTTTTTTTTTCCCGGGGTGATCGTATCGGCCCAGTGGTCCTAGAATATCGTGGGAGGGCTCATTGGAACGGAAATTAAAAGTTCTAGTGCCCTTTTTAAGTGACCAAAAAAAATGGAGGGCAACTAGGCCCCCTCCCACGCTCATTTTTTTCCCAAAGTCACCCGATCAAAATTTTGAGATAGCCATTTTGTTCAGCATGGTCGAAAATATGATAAATATGTCTTTTAGGATGACTTAATCCCTCGAAGCCCCCAGGGGGAGGGCTGAAAGTTATGAACTTTACTCAATGTTAACATATAGTATTGGTTATTGGGAAGTATACAGACTTTTTCAGAGGAGATTTTTTCTGGTAGGTGGGGGAAGGAGAGGGTCGGGGGCTATATGGAAGGATCTTTCCATGAAGGAAGTTTTCATGGGGGAAGGGAAATTGCCATGAAGGGGGCGCCGGACTTGCCAGCATTATTTATTGGTTATTGGGAAGTATACAACCATTTTCAGGAAGGATTTTTTCTGGAGGGGGGGGGGGGGCTAGAGGAGGGGATTACTCTGGAGAATATTTCCGTGGAGGATGTTTCTTTGGGGTAAGGGACATTTCTATGAAGGGGGCGCCGGATTTCCAAGCATTATTTAAGAAACGATCAGAAGTTAAATAAAAAAAACAAGTTTTTTCAACTGAAATGTAAGAAGGAATATTAGAACTTCAAACGAACAGAAATTATAACGTATGTGAGGGGGTTCTCCCCCAAGTCAATACCTCGCTCTTTACGCTACAGTTTTTTTTTAGTGCTTTCAAAAGAGCTATCTATTCTAATTAAACGGCCTTTGTGATTCAGGGGTTTGTGAATCAAAAATTTTTTTTAACTTTTAACGTAAAGAGCGTGGTATTGACTAAGGGGAGAACCCCTTCATATAAGTAATAACATATACGTAATAAAAAAAAAACAATAAAAAAACAAGCGATACGGCTCAATAGTAATCGAAACTTTTAAAAACGAAATTTTGATGTCAATAAATGTATCAAAAGAATGTGTTTATAATGCTGATCCTAAATATATAAATTTTATTAAGTTTAGTATTACTCATCAAAGGCTACGAGCCTGAGAAAATTTACTCGATTTTTTAAAGAGGGGGGAAACATCCCCTACAAGTGAAAGAATTTTAATGAAAATCACACCGTCAGATTCAGCGTATCAGAAAACCCTATTACATAGGTTTCAAGCTCATATCTGCAAAAATCTGCAACTTTGTATTTTTTGCCAGAAGAAAAATATACGAATATAGAAGTTAGTTACGTAAGTTAATTTGTAAAGACATCCATTTAGCAAAAGAAAAGTAAAATTTTTATGCAAATAAAAGCTGCATTAACTAAAAAACGATCAGAAATTAAATAAAAAAAACAAGTTTTTTAAACTGAAAGTAAGGAGCGACATTAAAACTTAAAACGAACAGAAATTATTCCGTATATGAAAGGGGCTGTCCCCTCCTCAACGCCTCGCTCTTTACGCTAAAGTTTGACTCTGTCTCACAACTTTATTTTTTAAAACAATAAAAAACTTTAGCGTAAAGAGCGAGGCGTTGAGGAGGGGACAGCCCCATACATATACGGAATAATTTCTGTTCGTTTTAAGTTTTAATGTCGCTCCTTACTTTCAGTTTAAAAAACTTGTTTTTTTTATTTAATTTTTTCAGTTATAAGATTCTTTTTCTCTGGCTTTAGTTCTGAAAATACAATTTCTGTTATTTGAGTAGTATTTTAAACCATATCAATGTTGATTTTCAAAATTTAGGAAATGTATTTGCATATCTTTAAAACTCTATAAATCAGGATTGAGCAAAGTTGTGAGGCTGAAAACAATTTTGTTGGACTGCATTTTAAGCAGAAGATCTATTTTACAAGGTTTCACTTTTATAACACACATATTTTTAAAGGTCATCAAAGGTCAGGACCCTCTAGAGGGAGAAGGAGTGGAGGTAGGTGCTTCAAAATACCTTCCCGGGACATACTTTAGCCCGTAGATCTATCCCTGAAAGGTTCATTTTCCTAACCAAGCTCCTTTCCAAGATAGCCAAAAGTAGCTAAAGTAGAATTTTACCTTTTTTTAGAATAGGCTTTTCTCTCACTTGCAGCATTTTGCTTTATTGGTGTTACTATTGTTTGACAATATATTTAAAGTGACTCTGAGCAATAAAAATTTTGCCCTTTACACATACGATTTTACTTTTGAACTTCTACTAAGACTTCACTGTTAAGATCTTTCTCTCGTCATTAGCTATAATCTATCTTTCGTACGAAAAGAAACATTGAACAGGTATTAATATAAATGAATAAATAAAAATCAAAACAAATAAAGCTCAAATATAATATGCAAATCCAGCTTAAAAGTAACAAAAATTAATAAAATTCAGAGTTAAATTAAATTTGAACTTTCAATTCGTTATAACTCTGCCATTTATCCGTCATGCAACACTTTCAACACTAATGTAGTGCAGTGTATGTTGAACTTTTACGAGTCAATATACCATTTTAAAGCTGTAGTTGGTCATAGAATGTCAAAGCGGCCTGTTATAATTTTTATGGAGATATTTATGAGTTAACAGGTAAGAGAATTTTGTATCTTGTCTAGAAGAGATTTTGGATTATAAGCTATTTATGTTGGATAGATTTATAAAATTAGTAGGTTAAAAAGTTTGAAATAATGTTAATAAGCCCGTAAGAAAATATGTGGGAAAATTAAAGTATAATTTAGCAGAGTATTAAGGATTCGAATTAAATTTAAAATGATTGTGATAAGTTTATAATGAAAGGGATACAAATAGAATTGTGGAATTTTAAGTGTGGTTATTTTTCAGGGTTTTTTATTTCTGTTTTGTTCTGCTGTTTTGAGACATGGAAATATCAAAATAAAAGCTGTCAAGCTGATATTAAGCATCCTTTAATAAGAGAGATATAGAGTCAACCATTTTTATAACAGTGGAGGCCAACTAATCAGCCGAGCCCATCCTAGTGTAGTCAAGCGCCTGCCTGGTTAGTAGATGCCCTTACAGCTCTAGCAAAAATGCCTTGTCTCGTCAGCCGAAGTTATCCAGCTTGCTGAAGTGATGTCCCCAGAAGTTCTGTTGAGGCCAGGGGCAAGTAGAACAATTCTACTTTATGTGAGAAACTCTGTTTATTTTCAATTATCCATTCCATTTTTGGAATAATTATTTCGTACTGACTCATTAAACATCCCGCTCAGTTCATAGTGATTTTGAACCGCCGTCTTTCCCTCTGTGTGATAAAGCACGTTAAATTTCCTAGGTCTTTTAAACTGTGTTTTGCCCTGATTTCATCAGTGTTAATAAAGTTTTTAGAATACCTGAGAATAAATATCACGGATTTAAAGTGCTGTTTAAAGACAGTTGGTGAAGTTATATGGAAATTTTGTAAAAAAGGCACTTTGAAGTGTGGAATGGAATTCAACGGAATTTACTTCGCAATTTTTTTTTTCCTGAATTTTGAAGTTATTTGGTGGTGAATATTGAAATTTTTGGAATACCGGGGGTAAGATATTGCAGATTTAAAGGGGTTGTAAAAGCAGTTGGCGACATTGTGAGGAGATTGGGAAAAGACACTTATAACTCTGAAATTTGAATTCAGTATAATTTTTTTCCGAAATTTGTCTTTTCTTTTTCGTGAATTTTGAAGCTGTTTGTTGGTAATTATTAACATTAAGGACCTGTTTCTTATTTTGATACGGTGCAACAGGTACGGTGAATTTGTTTGCTCGCTTGTCATCAGATTTGCCTAAAGAATTGCCAATTAATCGTGGGATTGATCACCGTTTCTGACTCATTCGCTTTCCAACTTTTGGCCGTACGTCATATGGGATGGTTTCTACAGCGCGTAACGACGGAGGTCAGTCCGAATACAACCCAACTTGTCAAGGGTTAACTTTTAAGGAGTCCGATTCGTATTATTGCCCACGTTCTTTCCACTCTGATAGTATAACCGCTATGGTCGTGTCTGAAAACGAGCATCTTTTGCTGCTCCAGAATCCTCTCAATTCAGAGACTTCTGATTCGTCTGAATCCTTAGATATAGAACTTTCCTGTGTATCACGATGAAATACAAGTTTAATTAAAGTTTTGGTTCACCAGTCTTACCATCACCTTCCCCTGGCTCTCCATTTTTAGCTATCTCGGTTCCGAACTTGGCCAACGTAAAAGTTCCATCTTCCAGTCAAGTCCCCTAGGTGCCGACGACGCAAAGCCTACAAGTTCCGATAACTTCGTCCGTGGTTCCACATGGTAGAAACACACCAAGCACAGTAAGGCCCGAAACGTCGACGGAAACATCGGACCAACACCAAAATAAACATCAGATACCCAGTATAAATTTCCAAGATAGTTTTCCACAGCAGCAGAATCCCTGGGTTCAGCAGCATTTTAATTCTGAGTGTTATTGTCTGATGAATCATGTTCCTCACAATGGAAATTCAGATCAAATGACTGATGCTTAGCATGTTTCAGCTGATGCTAAATCAGTAAGCTTCTACACAAGAAAGATGGTGACCGGAGGATATGAAAGTTAGCGAAAAGAAGAGATTGCTCTGAGAAAGCTAGAATTGGAGTCGCAGAAGAATTTTATTTCAACATCAAGGAATGTCCACATTCCACAAATTAGTTAATCCGACAATATGGATACATACTTTACAATGTTGGAGATGACCTCAACATCGCTTGATTGGGACAAATCAGTTTGGGTTCCAATACTTCTACCTCTCATCACATCTAATGCATGAGAAGCGCTTCGTACACTTAGTCAGAGTGAAGCCAGGAACTACGAGAAAGACAAGCAAGCGATTTTTGCGAAATCTTAAGGTAATGAGGTGTACCACCGACAGAAGTTCAGATCTCAGTGGAAACAGTTCAACAAGAGCTTCATATCTTGTGAAGTATCACGACAAATGGCTCAAAATTGCGACAGATCGAGTGAACATAAACGATGTTACAAAGATGAGAACATTACAGGTCAACACGTTGCACTCCATAGCTCTTGAACAGTTTTCCAACTGTATCAATAACGAATTTCTGAAGATTTTTGTGGTCCAGCAAATACCAACAAATTCGGAATCAACAGTAAGAACTGCAGAAAAGTATTTTCTTTCTAGGAAGTTATTGGCCAAAGATGACAAAGGTAAGCAAAACCCAAAGCAGTCTTCATCTGAAAATTTATCAAATTAAGGAACTGAAGACAAGCCCCGCAGCAAAAGCCACCGATCAAGGACAGAACTTTCGTCAGTTGAGTGTTTTTACTGTCATAAAAAGAGTCATTCCATTGTCAATTGCCCGAAAACTTCTGGTGTGAAAGGAGCTACAGCAGATTCAAACAGCAAGATTGCACGCCAAGAGTAGACAGACAACCACTTTAACTTACCAGCACATTTTCCTACGGGCTTACTAACATTATTTCAAACTTTTTAACATTTTGATTTCATAAATCTCTATTCAACTTAAACAACTTCTAATCCAAAATCTTCCAAAAACCTCTGCTAAACAATATACAAAGCTCTCATACCTGATAATTCATTAATATCCGCATAAAGATAATCACAGGCCGTTTTGACATGCTACGACAAACTGAAGCTTTTCAAAGGCAAATGTTGACTGGCAAAAGTTCAACAGTGATTGCACTGCTTAGTGTTAAACGTGTTGCATAACGGATAAATGGCATATTTGTAACAAATTGAAAGTACAAAATTTAATTTTACTCTAATTTTCATTTTCATTTTCAATGTTGTAATAAGTACAAAAGTAAATATTTTGTAATATGATTCGTTTTCAGTAAATCGCCAATTTTGCAGTAGGTTTTAGAATTTTACAGATAGGACGGGAGACAGCACCTACACTCTTATTTGTATTAATTTTTTTTCGTTTTAAGGTGGATTTGCATGTTTAGTTTAAGCTTTACTCGTTTTAATTTTTATTTATTCTTTTATTTTAATACCTATGGAATGTTTTTTTTTTGCACAAAAGACAAATTATAGCTAATGACCAGAGAGACAGACAGTCTTAATAGAAGTTTAAATGTAAATAAGTTCTGAAAAGGGGTAAATTTTTAATGCTGTGAGCCACTTTATATAAATTGTCAAACTATAGTACCAGAAATAAATTGAACTACAGCAAGTGAGCGAAAAGGCTCTTTGAAAAAATCCTACAGAATTTCAGTCCCCTTAAATAGATCTCTACCTGTTCCGTCTTGAAGCTTTTATTCCCATTTTATGGTTAGAAGTCAATATCCATAGACTTTTGAAAAAAATACTTAGCATGCTAGATTTTCTAGCACATCAAAATCAACAAATCATTGCAAAACAGAAGTCTAAATTTAAACAGCACCTCTCATTGGCGTCACACAGCTGGTAAATCAACTTGGCATCTATTACCGGGTCAATATGATAGTAAATGAAAATTTTCATCAAACAACAAACAACAAAAGTACGAAGAACAATAGGGAAAATTGTTTTCATCTAAAAAGATGGATTGGTATATAAAGGTCATGTACATATCAAGCCGCTCATGGTAATCAACACAAAGTAAGGACTAACCCAAAGCAATATACCATAGCTGGATTAGTTTCTAAATTGCTATAGCACAGGAGCAGTAACAGTAGCTAAGAGCGAGCAGTTTCCAAAGTAACCAAAAGTTTGAAAAGATGTTTTGAACAAACGGCCAAGTGAGAAAGATATTCCGTTGAAGGGTTGTTCAAGCATGATAACTATTATATAGGTTTGTCTTGACAAAGGTTAATTCAAATTTTTTTTTGAGTATTTTGACATATAGTTTAAAACTCCTCTTAAATAGTAGTGGATAGAAATAAAAAGTGCAGTATTTGTATAGACGGAATAAAACGCTGTTTGTGTGTAATCCTGGAGGTAAGTCTTCTTCTTTTCTCCTTAGTTTGGATTAATATAAAATCATTTTCGCATAATGCAATCACCAAAACGAAATTCCGAGCCGTACAGCGTGTTGCCAGTGCTGAGTTTGTACTCTTGGTCCCGTATTACCAAGCTGAGATCAAACCCTCTGCGCTACTAGAGGACCTGGAGGTACGTTCAACCATACAGAAAAAAGTCATATAAAAGGAAATTTTTATCTGATGCTAGGGGAGTGCTCGGGGGCCAGGTAGACTTCGAAAGGGACTACATGAGAAAGTAGTTTTTCATAGTATGCTAAATGAGGTTTAATTCAAGGTTTAATTCAAGGTTTAATTTTAAAATATCTGTACAAAATAGACATTAATACAGGGTAAACGCCGGAGACACAAGGTCGAATGACAAAAACCCGGTACATTAATCGGAATAAACCTGTTTGACAACAAAAAAATAAATAAGTTATTCCATGACTCACCAATAGACGGGCACCCACCCCACAAACCCACCGACACCAGGCAAAGATCCACCGAAAATACCAATAAAAAAAAAAAAAAACAACGGGCGAATAAGGGTAACCGATGACCGGCATCTTACAGGGCAAAACACCCAACAAAACAATATTATCAAATGTTCCCAGATTTTCAATGTATTATTAATTCTTAAAATTATTTATAAGGGTAGAATGAAGTTGCTTTTTTATATTTGGAAGAGATTTGCTGCAATCAATAAATGGTAGATGAAGACACAATGAACCCGTGAGTGAAAATAATGGCGAGAACCGTGATCTCTCTGTGCTTAATTTTAGATGCTGAATGTTCCATTTATGTCGGGTTTCATAAGAATGGGCATGTTGCACAGGGAAAAAATTATTCGAACGAAAGTACGTAGGTAGTTCCGACTGGTCATATTTTACCTTAAATAAAAAAGAATTGAGGGTGAATATCTGTGAAACAGGCAAAATATTAGTTAGAAGACATAGAGTTTCAGTTTTACTCTTATTAGGATACGAAGACGGTGATGGTAAATATTTCTTTAAAATTAGAAGACCCCAGTTTTGAAGAATTTGTATCGGTTTCACATGACATCTGAATGTTGCCAAATATATCAGAGGACAATACGTAAGATGGGAATGAACCAACGCAAAATAAATTAGACGTAGGATTTCATATGGAAAAAAATGCTGAAACCTTCGCATTATACCAACCCTCTGAGCAACTTTAACCCGGAATCTATTACAATGTTCATTATATGACAGATGTTCATCAATAATAATACCCAGATACCGGAACGAAGTTACCCTTTGAATTTGAATATTTGAAGCATGATCAAATATTGTTGAAATTCCTTGCGCATTCTGCCCAATTCTACTATAAATGATAAATTTGGTTTTTGATGCATTTAGTGACAAACGATTAGCTTTTAGCCATACAAGAAGTTGTGAAAATACGATTTGCAGCTTCTCATTGAGATCCTGTTCCGAATATCCAGTAAGTTATGATCCGGTATCATCAGCGAAAAGCACATTCAGACCAAGGTTTTCTGTCGCTGATGGAAGGTCATTTATATATATTATAAAAAGCAGTGGTCCCAGGATTGAACCTTGCGGGACACCAATATTTGACAACAGACATGGATCCGAAACTGTGTCGTTGAACATAGTCACTTGGGAGCGACGACTTAGGTAAGATGCGATAAAATCATGCGCTGGTCCTCGTATCCCACCGTGGTTTAATTTATACAACAATATTTCATGGCTTAACGAATCGAAGGCCTTCTCAAGGTCCAAAAATATACTCGCCGGGATCCATTTTTTGTCCAGACACTCGTGAATAAATTGTACCATAGTTAATATAGCATCCTGCGTACTATGCTCTTTTCTAAATCCATATTGAGTTTTTGAAAAATAATCTTTTGAACAGAGAAAATTATACATTCGATTATAAAAACATCGCTCTACTACTTTAGAAAACCCCGAAAGAATAGAAATGGGTCTATAATTTGAGCAATTAGTCCGGTCACCACTTTTATATAGCGGTAACACTTTCGCTTTTTAAAAAGAATCCGGAAAAGTTCCCGATCTAAATGATAGATTTATTAAATGACACATAACTTTATTAATACTAGGTAAAATGGCTTTAACAATATTGGTCGACGACTCATCAATCCCCGGGGAATTTCCATTATTTAAAAGCTTAACAACCTTAGCAAGCTCTTTTTGTGTTACCGGAGTTAAAAACATAGAATTCTCAGAAGGACTTCCTAGGTAAGTAGGATAATTACATTGCCCATAGGACATATTATGTTGGAGCTTATTAGCTATTGACTGCCCGATTGACACGAAATGAAAATTTATGTAATTTGCCATTTCTAGTTCCCTTTTAATTGTATTACCATGGGCATCCCGTATTTTTGATGGTGAAGAAGACGTCCGCGATCGATTTAAACATGAGTTGATTAGTTCCCAAGTTTTCTTTGGGGACTTACTTACTTCATTAAAAGAATCGAAATAAAATTTCATTTTAGCATTGCGTATTATTTTTGAAAGTAGGTTTTTATATTTTTTGAAGGTTCTTCTATTTTCTTCACTTTCGAAAGATATTAAAGTTTTATAGAGATTGTTTTTATGTTTTATTGACGTCAAAAGGGCTGGCAATATCCATGGTTGGATGGGTTGATTATATTTCCGTATATTACTCTTGGGCACGACTCATCAAGTGCAGCATGAAATCCCTCTAAAAAATAATCCGTCGCAGAGTTTATTTCATCAGCATCAAATACAGGAGACCAATCAGTTAAATTCAGTTTATCCTTTAAACATACTAGATTTTTTTTATTAATAATCCGGGTTGCTGTTTCTGGTGATTTTATTTATGAATCTGGTATCTCACATCAGAAATTAAAAAAAAATGATCAGAGAAATCCGTCAGAACAACCTGTGAAGACGTGGCTGGTGTTGTTAAAAATATGTTGTCAATGAGAGTTGCACTAGTCGATGCAAGGGACTATAATTCTCCTATATAAGGTTTTCAACTTTGGCGATTCTAATGGCGTTCTTTTCATTTTGATCAAAACCCATTTTCGAGGATATTCTGGCTTTTTCAAATTTACCATAAATTTGGCTTCGTCATGAACTTTTATTTTTAAGACGAACAGAAACATAGTTACCAATCTTGATTCAGTGTCAGATGGCGGTTTTTGCTCATTATGCAGCTTTTTTCCAAAATACGTTTCTTAACTTTTGGGCAGTACGAGCTATGGTTCTCTCTATGCTAGGTTGCAGCTACAGCTGCAACCGTGACTTATTTCAAGCCAATAGATTGTCCTTGTTGTTCAAGCCAAAGGACCGCAAGCTTCCTTTATAGGGCTATTGGCCAAGGCGGTTATAATAATATACTGTGTGTTTCCACCTGACACTATTTTTAAGAGTTTTGGTCCTTTTTTTACCATGGGATGCATCTAAGGCTTTATATAGTAATGCTTGACGAGACACATTTTTTCAAATATAATCCCAAACAGGGAAGATCCTATGGTTTTTCTTAGTTGCAATCACAGAATATAAATAATAGACGGTATGATCGTTCACTATTTCACCCATTATAAAAACCCGGACCGAAGTGCGACTGCTCCCAAGAACGTAGAAACATAATCGACATTAGATCTTTTCACGGGTAGACAAGTCAGATTTATCTTGAACGCATAACTTGGATTCAACATTGTAACACTAAAAATTAAAGAATCTATTTTAAATTAATTCCTTCCTATACATATATAAAAAACGGTAGTTAGAAGTGCAATGTTATTATTAGATGTTTTTAGGAATTACAAGTATGTCTCACAGTCTCGAGTGGGTTTCAAAGGCATTTTGAGAAGTTTGTGGCAAAATACGTGTTCAAGGGTAATTGGACCGCTGATGGCAGATCAAATGAGAAGAGCTTTTTGTATATATATATACATATATATATATATATATATATATATATATATATATATATATATATATATATATATATATATATATATATATATATATATATATATATATATATATATATATATATAATATATATATATATATATATATATATATATATATATATATATATATATATATATATATATATATATATATATATATATATATTATATATATGAAGGGCACTAGCACGGAAAGACTAGGACTATGAAACAGGAGTCACTAGCATGGACAAGACTAGGACTATGAAGGTCACTAGCACGGGAAGACTAGGACTATGAAACAGGAGTCACTAGCATGGACAAGACTAGGACTATGAAGGTCACTATCACGGAAATACTAGGACTATGAAACAGGAGTCACTAGCACGGATAATTGAGAGGAGTTTTGTTCTGAAGATGAATGAGTATCTAATCTCGTTCAAGACGTATTTGTCAGCCGACAAATATGTATATAAAAAAAAAGAAGAAAAAAAGAGTCATTCAAGAAAGTTCATGAAAAAATTATTCTTATAGGGGACCTTATCTAGTGTTATCGGAATTATATAAAAACGTCTTTTTGCTACAGGAGTTAAAAACTTGTAAACGTAGGTTAGTAAATATAAGACAACTTAAAAAGATAAACGACCACGAAAGGTTTTTAGCCATGAACCCCGAGATTGCAAAACAAAGGTCACAGGTAGATGACAAGCCCTTAGATCCTATACCAGACAAAATTGAAGGGGAGCAAATAAATAAAACACAGATAGAGGAAGACATCCCCCTTAATGTTTGGCAATGTAATTTAAAGGGAAGTTTATTAAACCAAATAAATGAAAACAATTTGGAAAGTGTAAACAAACCTTACATTACGACTTCGAGTGAGGGGAATGGTTTTGGTAACGATGCCCTTGCAGCGACTAGTGCAACTCTCATTGACCACATATTTTTAACAACACCAGCCACGTCTTCACAGGTTGTTCTGACGGATTTCTCTGATCATTTTTTTTTAATTTCTGATGTGAGATACCAGATTCATAAAATAAAATCACCAGAAACAGCAACCCGGATTATTAATAAAAAAAATCTAGTATGTTTAAAGGATAAACTGAATTTAACTTCAGAGTTCAGTATTGATTCAGAGTTCAAAGTGTACGCATCTGCTCTTAAATTGGATATTTTTAACCAGTACGCTTTTCAGTGAATTCTATTCTCAGTGAAGCTAGTTTAGATTTGGCAATGTTTTCAGGTTTCGTCAAAGGATTATGATTCCGAATGAATTGCCTAGCGTATCTTGACTACCTGAGTTAACAAAAAAAGGAGTTATTGACTCGTAACAAAAAAAGAAAATAGGCCAAAGTACTTGGTTAGATTGCGCAATTAACTTTTCGTGAAAAAATCCAGCTGATTTAAATACGAGGGATTGCTCACTTCATTCCACCATTTGTGTTAACACGCTGCATCCTGAGCGTTGATTTGCCTAAGTTAGGACCCACTCGATAACTCTAGTGCCGGAGCATATGGCTGGCACATTCTAAGGTAGGCCTTTGCAATTTTAGTAGGCATTTAGAAATAGAACTATGAACTATATACCTATCAATTGAGTGATTCCTTAGTACCTGGAACAGTAAGGAAAGACTCTCTGTGTATCTGACCCAATAAGTGAAACATGGAAACACCTATGCTGCTGGGCATCACTGCTTTTAAGCAAGTTATCAAAATGAACCCAAGCGAGTAAGACCTTTTTATGCTCGGGGAACCTGTTTTGTGGATTAACGAGTTTAGCAGTGGCGAGCGAGAGCATCTTGTGATTAGCAAGTGTCTGACTGCGTGAAATTGAGACTGAAGGAAACAGAACATTTTTTTTTTTTTTTTTTAACACACAATGGGCAGAAAGAGAAAAGTTCGTCTACAAGATGGGTCTATGCAAGAGATTAATTTGGATGTGTCTCAGGAATCCACGGAATCTAGCAATGAGAGACACGAACTAAAAAGTCTATCAGATAATTTCAGCAAAATCTTGGAGATTGTTACTGCAAATAGCTCTAAATTGGATGTATTAACAACTGGGTTCAGAGGCCTTGAGGATCGTGTTAAAAGCCTAGAAACTACAGTAACTGACTCGATATCGATAGTTTCAGCGCTAGAACCGAAAGTTGCTGCAATTGAGAATGAGAATAAGAATATGACAAATCAAGTGAAAGTCCTCGTTGATGAAAATCAGCTTTTGAGATCCGAGTTGACTAGTATCTCGACACGAATGATGAATTTAGAAAGCAAGCCTTCAGAAAACAATATTTTGATTTGGAATATTAAAGCAAAGGATGAAATTGAAGGTGCTACAATTTTCAAGGAGATTGTTGTGCAGGGTCTGGGTTTAGATGATGTTCCGTCATTTAAGATTTTGGACTTTAAACCAGATAAGAAATTCTTGAAAGTTGACTTATTTTCGAAAAGCTCTAAATTACTACTGCTGAAGAACGCGAGGAAACTGCAAGGAAAGTCTATTTGTGGTTTTCAGAATATTTATATATCAGATGATGCTCCGCAATGTGTTCGAGAAGCACGAAAAAAGCTGATCTTGACTCGCATGAAGCTACGTGAACGCGGCATAGAAAGTTGGGTCTCTAAGTCCGTGCCCCCCTGCTTGTTCATAAGGCGTCCAGATGGCTCAGTTACAAAGTACAATGCTGGTGAATTTGTACAGGAGCTTATTAATCCCCAAGATGGTGAAATGGCGACTAGCAGTGGGCGTATCCAAGCTGGTCGGAGAGGCGCTAGAGGTAGTGGAGTGGCGTTCTGAAATGATATTAGATGAAATTTCCCTTAGTCTGTTTGCTAGTGAAATATAATAAGTGAATATTATGTTATGATGAAGTTAATAATCAGGTTCCCTGAAGTTAACATACCAGAGTATTAAAAAGTATGTGTTTTGACAATAAGCATGTTTTCGTTGTGTCTTTTCGTTATTTTGGTTTTTTCTATGTTTCTTTTGTTTTTTTTATATTACTTTCGTTCCGTTATATGATTGAATATTTGGGATTTTTGTTGCTGAGTACAAGTTCTGCCCTACAATGTGCGTTGAAATTTGATAATGGTATTAAATAAAGAGAGACTGGCGCTGCTTGAGAATAGTCACGTAAAGTTTGCGGATCGAATGAATGAGACATTAAATCGAGAGTTTGATGGAGATGGAAATAATCAGGTTTGTTTGGAAAATTCTAAGTATGTATTTGCAAGTGATCTTAAGGATTATGTGACGCGGCGGGGGCCACAAACTCTGCATATATTACATCTAAACTGCCGGGGGTTAAATAGTTCTCTACATTATATTTCAGAATTGTGTTCGGATCCGAATTTTGATGTGGTGGCGTTGACTGAGACATGGCTTCGGAACGATAATTCGTCTTTGTTAGATATTAATGGTTATGAATTTATTAATAGGAATAGGGAGACTCGACAGCATGGAGGATTAGCAGTTTATATTAAATCAGGTTTTGCAGTTAAGACTAGACAGGATATTTGCATTTATCGTGAAATGATTTTTGAGTCAATGGTGTTGGAAATAAGTAGAAATGGATCCAAGTTTTTGGTTCTTATTTTGTATAAGCCGCCTTCTGCTTCAGAGATAGAGTTTTTAGAGTTATTGGAGCAGCAATTGGAAATGTTGAATGTATCAGGTTGCCCAAGTTTCATAGCGGGTGATTTTAACATAGATATGATGGTACTTAGTAATCGTGCAACTACTAGTTTGTTAAATTTAATGTCTAGTTTCGGATTGTTCCCAGGTATAAATATTTGTACAAGGATTTGTAACACGTCAGCTAGTTTAATTGATAATATATTCACGAACGTGAATTTTTGGAAACCAGGAGTGCTGGTAAATGATGTTTCAGACCACTGTGGAGTGTTTCTTTCTGCTGAAGTGGACCATAATTATACAGCTGGGAGTTTTTGTAGCCCAATTGTACCGACTGTGGACGCGGATTCTCTTGTACGATTTAAGAATGAATTAGAGTGTATGGATTGGGAGTTTTTGAATGCAATAAGTGATCCGGATCTTAAATTTTGTAAGTGGTATGATCAATTGTGTAGTAGTCTAAGAGAAAATTGCCGGATGCGTAAAAAAAAAAAATAAGAGTAAATATGATTCTGCAAGAAAACCGTGGATTACCAGTAGTCTTCTTAGATCTATGAAAAGGCGCCATGAATTATATAAAAAGAGTATAATTGAGGCAAGCATACTAAACCAGCAAATTTATCGTAAGTATAATGTTGCTTTAAATAAATTATTGAGGAAGGCTAGAATTGAGTATTTAGCTAAAGAATTTAAAAAGAGTGAGGGTAACCCGGCAAAGACGTGGAGTCTCCTCAGGCCTCTTATTGGCAAGAGAAGAGTTACGTTGCCAAATCTTCAGTCAGATCAAACTCCAGTTCAACTTTCCAATCAGATGTGTGATTATTTTTCTAGTGTAGGTAATAATGTTGCCGGATCTATTTATTGTGATAGGAGTGATGGTACTTTTGATCAATATCTTCCTCCCAGTTGTGATACTTCTATTTTAATGACTAAAGTGACGGAAAGTGAAATAACAGATGTAATAATGGCTATGAAAAATAAAGCTTCAGGTGTTGATCTAATATCTATAAGAGTGCTAAAGTTTGTTCTACAATGTGTTATTAAACAACTGGTTTCACTAATAAATGGTTGTTTTAAAAGTGGTGTGTTTCCAAAGTGTTTGAAACGAGCGAAGATTGTTCCAATATTTAAGGGGGGTGATAAAAATGATATAAGTAATTACCGTCCCATTTCGCTGCTACCAGTTATTGCTAGAATTTTCGAGAAGCTAGTATATATAAGGCTAGAAAAGTATCTTGAAAAGAATTTATTTTTTTATCAAAATCAATTTGGTTTCAGAAAAGGTTATTCTAGTGAGCATGCAATGTTGTTTTTGACTACATATGTTAATGATGCATTAGACAATAACCTTAAAGTTGCATCAATTTTTCTGGATATTGCGAAAGCATTCGACACTGTATCTTATGATATTTTGTTAATGAAGTTAGAAAATTGTGGTATTAGGGGAAATGCTTTGAAGTTGTTAGAATCATTCTTAAATTCAAGGTCAATGTTTGTGGAGGTTAATGATGCACGTTCTGACAGTAGATTTATAAATTGTGGAGTTCCCCAGGGATCACCCCTAGGCCCACTTTTGTTTTCTATTTATATAAATGATTTGTCAAGTGCAGTTGATGGGTTGTATACTATTATTAAACCTCCTCTAGAGGCACTTAAACCTAGTAAAGCCCTAGTTATGTTTGCTGACGACACGAAATTAACCGTATGTGGTAGGACTGAGAATGAATTGATGTCGCAATTACGAGAAGGTTTTAAGAATATAGAAAGGTGGATGAGAAGTAATAGGTTAAAACTTAATTGTAATAAGTCTAGTTTATTGATATATAGCAGATCTCCAAGTTATTACCCATGGGTGAATAATTTAAGTAATGGTACATCAATGATTCCACGAAAGAGGAGTGTTAGATATTTGGGGATTATTATTGATGAAACTTTAAGTTTTGTAGATCATATTGATTGTGTGTCTATGAAACTTGCACGTAATGTTGGAATTATGCGTAAACTGAAAAATTTTCTCCCAACTAGTATATTAAGATTATTGTATTTTTCAATTGTACATCCATATCTATTATATTGTTCTTTAGTATGGTCGTCTACTTTTGGAACGCATCTTCTGCCCCTGCGTGTACTACAAAATTCGGCAATAAGGCTTTTGATTGGTAAGGATAATAGAGGATCATCTGTTCGTAATGAGTTTATGACGCTGAAGATTCTACCGGTATCGGGTCTTTTTAAATTTTATAAAACACAGTTCATGTTTAAGTATCTTTATGGTAGTGTTCCTGTTTGTTTTAAGGGAATGTTTGTGAGTGGGGGTGATGTTCATGAGTATGGAACTAGAAATTTGGAAGAATTTCGAAGACCGATTCCGCAAGCGACAAGATCATTTTTTTCTATCCGTCATGCCGGTCCGAGTGCTTGGAATAGTTTACCAGTGGAACTTAAATGTGTGGATGACCTGCTGCTGTTCCGTAGTTTATTGAGATCGTATTGTTTAGTAATTTATTATTTTTAATGAATTGGCTAAAAAGGGGGGGGTACGTGATTATTGTCGAGTGGCTCCGTATAGTATGTTAGTACTAGTTTTTGAGTTGGAGGGCAGAACTTGTATTTGTATTCATATTAATTGAAAAGAGTTATTATTTTGGATCTTATTTTGTTATTATGATTTTTTATGCGTCTAGAAGGGATTACCCCCGCACAAGCTTGCTTCTGGGGGTATTTTGTTTGTTTGTTTTTTATGTATATAGTAAAATAAATCCCAGTTATAAATTGAATTGAAATTGAACTGATTGGTCTCCTGTATTTGATGCTGATGAAATAAACTCTGCGACGGATTATTTTTTAGAGGGATTTCATGCTGCACTTGATGAGTCGTGCCCAAGAGTAATATACGGAAATATAATCAACCCATCCAACCATGGATATTGCCAGCCCTTTTGACGTCAATAAAACATAAAAACAATCTCTATAAAACTTTAATATCTTTCGAAAGTGAAGAAAATAGAAGAACCTTCAAAAATTATAAAAACCTACTTTCAAAAATAATACGCAATGCTGAAATGAAATTTTATTTCGATTCTTTTAATGAAGTAAGTAAGTCCCCAAAGAAAACTTGGGAACTAATCAACTCATGTTTAAATCGATCGCGGACGTCTTCTTCACCATCAAAAATACGGGATGCCCATGGTAATACAATTAAAAGGGAACTAGAAATGGCAAATTACATAAATTTTCATTTCGTGTCAATCGGGCAGTCAATAGCTAATAAGCTCCAACATAATATGTCCCATGGGCAATGTATTTATCCTACGTACCTAGGAAGTCCTACTGAGAATTCTATGTTTTTAACTCCGGTAACACAAAAAGAGCTTGCTAAGGTTGTTAAGCTTTTAAATAATGGAAATTCCCCTGGGATTGATGAGTCGTCGACCAATATTGTTAAAGCCATTTTACCTAGTATTAATAAAGTTATGTGTCATTTAATAAATCTGTCATTTAGATCGGGAACTTTTCCGGATTCTTTTTAAAAAGCGAAAGTGTTACCGCTGTATAAAAGTGGTGACCGGACTAATTGCTCAAATTATAGACCCATTTCTATTCTTTCGGGGTTTTCTAAAGTAATAGAGCGATGTTTTTATAATCGAATGTATAATTTTCTCTGTTCAAAAGATTATTTTTCAAAAACTCAATATGGATTTAGAAAAGAGCATAGTACGCAGGATGCTATATTAACTATGGTACAATTTATTCACGAGTGTCTGGACAAAAAATGGATCCCGGCGAGTATATTTTTGGACCTTGAGAAGGCCTTCGATTCGTTAAGCCATGGAATACTGTTTTATAAATTAAACCACGGTGGGATACGAGGACCAGCGCACGATTTTATCGCATCTTACCTAAGTCGTCGCTCCCAAGTGACTATGATCAACGACACAGTTTCGGATCCATGTCTGTTGTCAAATATTGGTGTCCCGCAAGGTTAAATCCTGGGACCACTGCTTTTTATAATATATATAAATGACCTTCCATAAGCGACAGAAAACCTTGGTCTGAATGTTCTTTTCGCCGATGATACCGGATCATAACTTACTGGATATTCGGAAGAGGATCTCAATGAGAAGCTGCAAATCGTATTTTCACAACTTCTTGTATGGCTAAAAGCTAATCGTTTGTCACTAAATGCATCAAAAACCAAATTTATCATTTATAGTAGAATTGGGCAGAATGCACAAGGAATTTCAACAATATTTGATCATGCTTCAAATATTCAAATTCAAAGGGTAACTTCGTTCCGGTATCTGGGTATTATTATTGATGAAAATCTGTCATATAATGAACATTGTAATATATTACGGGTTAAAGTTGCTCAGAGGGGTTGGTATAATGCGAAGGTTTCAGCATTTTTTTCCATATGAAATCCTACGTCTAATTTATTTTGCGTTGGTTCATTCCCATCTTACGTATTGTCCTCTGATATATTTGGCAACATTCAGATGTCATGTGAAACCGATACAAATTCTTCAAAACTGGGCTCTTCTAATTTTAAAGAAATATTTACCATCACCGTCTTCGTATCCTAATAAGAGTAAAACTGAAACTCTATATCTTCTAACTAATATTTTGCCTGTTTCACAGATATTCACCCTCAATTCTTTTTATTTAAGGTAAAATATGACCGGTCGGAACTACCTACGTACTTTCGTTCGAATAATTTTTTCCCTGTGCAACATGCCCATTCTTATGAAACCCGACATAAATGGAACATTCAGCATCTAAAATTAAGCACAGAGAGATCACGGTTCTCGCCATTATTTTCAATCACGGGTTCATTGTGTCTTCATCTACCATTTATTGATTGCAGCAAATCTCTTCCAAATATAAAAAAGCAACTTCATTCTATCCTTATAAATAATTTTAAGAATTAATAATATATTGAAAATCTGGGAACATTTGATAATATTGTTTTGTTGGGTGTTTTGCCCTGTGAGTTGCCGGTCATCGGTTACCCTTATTCGCCCGTTGTTTTTTTTTTTTTTTTATTGGTATTTTCGGTGGATCTTTGCACGGTGTCGGTGGGTTTGTGGGGTGGGTGCCCGTCTATTGGTGAGTCATGGAATAACTTATTTATTTTTTGTTGTCAAACAGGTTTATTCAGATTAATGTACCGGGTTTTGTCATTCGACCTTGTGTCTCCGGCATTTACCCTGTATTTATGTCTATTTTGTACAGATATTTTAAAATTAAACCTTGAATTAAACCTTGAATTAAACCTCATTTAGCATACTATGAAAAACTACTTTCTCATGTAGTCCCTTTCGAAGTCTACCTGGCCCCCGAACACTCCCCTAGCATCAGATAAAAATTTCCTTTTATATGACTTTTTTCTGTATGGTTGAACGTACCTCCAGGTCCTCTAGTAGCGCAGAGGGTTTGATCTCAGCTTGGTAATACGGGACCAAGAGTACAAACTCAGCACTGGCAACACGCTGTACGGCTCGGAATTTCGTTTTGGTGATTGCATTATGCGAAAATGTTTTTATATTAATCCAAACTAAGAAGAAAAGAAGAAGACTTACCTCCAGGATTACACACAAACAGCTTTTTATTCCGTCTATACAAATGCTGCACTTTTTATTTCTATCCACTACTATTTAAGAGGAGTTTTAAACTATATGTCAAAATACTAAAAAAAAAATTGAATTAACCTTTGTCAAGACAAACCTATATAATAGTTATCATGCTTGAACAACCCTTCAACGGAATATCTTTATCACTTGGCCGTTTGTTCAAAACATCTTTTCAAACTTTTGGTTACTTTGGAAACTGCTCGCTCTTAGCTACTGTTGCTGCTCCTGTGCTATAGCAATTTAGAAACTAATCCAGCTATGGTATATTGCTTTGGGTCACTCCTTACTTTGTGTTGATTACCATGAGCGGCTTGATATGTACATGACCTTTATATACCAATCCTTCTTTTTAGATGAAAACAATGTATCAATATTGAATAAAAGTGACTGATCATGAGCTCAGGAGCTAATGATCAGTCACTTCGTAAAAACGAATATACATTTCTCTGTCTTGAGATCAATTGATTGGAGAGCCAAGGATATGCTTAAAAAATTACGGTATAGATTAATCTGCAAATCTGAACATGAAAATTGAATTCTTATTTTAATATATCTGGCACACATAACGATTGCTTGAAAAGATTCCAAGTACCTGCTGTCAATGTCAGCCAAATTCTATAGAAGGATATAAGTTTTATCAGACGAGGCTCTGAGTGCCACGCCTATCAAAAGACCAACCCGATGAAGGGCTTTGAATTTGGCCATCACTCTCTCGGTCGCTCTTCTTAAAAAAACAGTATACAAAAAGTACAAAAAAAATAATGAATATTATAACAATTAAAAGCAGAAGTGTTTTCATTTTAATTTATAAAGATGGTTAAAGATAAAAGCAATTGCATCTTGTCTATAGCTCTAATTTGTGAAACATTTTTATTTAGTTTAACTTTTTAAACGCAGTTATAACTTGGAGACATATTCAAATCCTTGTGTGAAGAATAATGCATTTTTAAATCTTCAAGTTAATCTAAACATATTAAAACTGGCTGCATTCATAATTTAGGCCTTAGTGACAAATATTCTTGTTTTGTTTCTTAATTACTTGGAGGCTTATGGAGTTCAAAATGCTAGGAAGTAGGTCATTTACATCATGATAAAGTGAGAGGCTGGAACCTAGTAAAAAAACGAACCATTAAAGGCACATACCACGGTAATCAAAAACTTAACAAAGGGGCTGTCCCCTCCTCAACACCTCGCTCTTTACGCTAAAGTTTGACTTTCTCGCAACTCTATTTTTTTTAAACAATAAAAAACTTTAACGTAAAGAGCAACGCGTTTAGGAGGGGACAGCCCCTTTCATATATGGAATAATTTCTGTTCGTTTTAAGTTATAACGTCGTTCCTTGCTTTCAGTTAAAAAACTTTTTTAATTTTTGAACGTTTTTGAATAAATGCAGGTTTTGATATTTGCTCACTGTACATGAATAATTAAAACAAAATTTGCATATTAATTTTACTTTTATTTGGTTAAATGGCTTTCTCGAAACTTGTTTAATTTTATTTACGAACGTTTTTAGTAGTAATAAATATACGTAACTTACGAATTAACTTCTATATTCATAGATTTTTAATACGTATATTAGGGGGTTCACCACCTAGTCAATACCTTGCTCTTTAAGCTAAAGTTCGAATTTTGTTCCAATTCTTTAAAAATGACCCCTTAATCACAAAGGCCGTTAATTAGAATAAATAGCTCTTATGAAAGTACTAAAAAATCTTTGGCTTAAAGAGCGAGGTAGTGACTAGGGGTTGAACCCAATCATATACGAAATAAAAAACCAACAAAGAGAAAAATCTCTAAAAAAAACAAACAAACGAGACTGTGGCCAGTGGAGAGAAAAGGAAAACAACAGAAAACGGTCAAGCAAGTTTGGCACTGTTTTATTTTAGATATTTATTGGAAGTTTGGACAACTTAAAAAAAATTCAATTTAAAATATATTATCGAATGTATTTGGGGGGGGGAGTCACAAAGTTCCAAAGAAAGACAAAAGTAAGATTAAATAATGTAAGACAATAGCTTTGTTTTCTGATTTTTATTAAAAGAAGTAAACTAAAGAAACAAACCAAGAACGAAATGCAAAATAAAGAAAAGACATAAGTAGGTTTCTATCTGTAGATGAGATAAACATACTATAATTGAATATAGATGAAGGTGAAGAATGTTAACGTATTAAAACTATCTTTTTCTTTTCCTCTTTTTCTCAGTGTTGTCTTTTCGATTCGTTTCAGTTTTTCTCCAATCGCATCTTACGCATGGAAGGCGCATCTATCACTACCTGTTAATACTTAAATAAAACATCTCAAAACATATCTAAAGTAAAACAGTGCCAAACTTGCTGGACCGTTTTTGCTTGTTGGTTTGCAGTTTCATACCGCTCAGAGAAAAAGATATTGGACACCTTTTGGCCCTTTGTTAGGCCCCGGTTTGAGGGAGCAAATGTTTTCTTTCTAAATATCTCCATTGCATTCGTCTTAGTGCTAACACTTCAAGATTCATGTTTTTAGCCAATAAAAAAAAAGTGTTGGAATCTTCTTTGGTACCCTTTTCTATGGGACCTTTGTCCCAAACAATTCTTCTTGTACATTATGTTCCTCTTGGCTCAAGGACTTCCGGCTGGAAATTACTTCAGGAAACAAAAAAAAGTTTAAAGTAAACCAGAAAAGACTTAAGCCACAAGTTTTAACCCATCAGAAAAAACATATTTGGCATCTTTTGGACCCATTTCTAGGTGGTCCTTCCCCCCAAGCATTTCTTTGCACATTAGGCTCCTCTTGGCCCAAGGACTTCCAGCTATAAGTTTCAAAGAGATGAGAAATAAAACAAGTTTTTGCCAATTTTGCCAAAAAAAAGTTAATACTGGTTTTACATTGGCTAAGAATGCCTATTACACTGGTTTGCTTAAGGTCTTTAAGAATGACGAGCCACATCATTGTACATTATTTAGTTACATTCCTTACGTCAAGGAATAGCAATTTTAAATAGCTGTAATTCTGATGATACATGTACATGCTCAATGTGTAGTTATATTATTGATGACCTGCACCATCTCTTATGGGAATAGCAGGACCTACAATTTTCGAGGGAAAGATTCTTACAGGTTTCGTTGAAACCTAGTAAAGAACAGACCAAAGGGAGTCAGGCAGCAGAATAATTTAAGTATGATATCATACCCCATAAAAGTAGTTTTCAAAAGTTTCCTATAATGCATCATCTCTTGTCAAAAGATATATGTGTTATATAATCATCTATATGAAGGTGCAGTTTTTGCCAAACTTTACGTTGTAATTTAAATATTATTTTATTAATTGCAAAAGGCTTTAGATTCTTTTTAAATGAGCCCGTACTTAAAAAACTCTGTTTGATCTTCCAGTACCCTGCTAGTGGCGAGAAAGAAATAAAAGGGAGAAAAAGAGTACACATCAGCGCTCAATTTATAAAGTTTTAAGTTTCCTGTATAGGCAATCCAATGATAAAGACAATTCTAATTGTGTACCTTTCGTTTTGTCCGACCCCATTTTTAGGATTTCAGGCTATTTTTTGAAATTCTCGTTAACTGGTTTTCATAATAACACTTAAAATTATAACTAATTTAAATAATAGTTAACATTTCTGAATCAGCTACAAATGAAGATTTTTTATTACCAGGTAATTTTTTTTGGCGTGTTTTGAGCTTTTTGATTACTGTGGGCCGTTGTTCAGGCTGTTTTTCAAATTTCTCTAAAATTGGTTTCCAAATAACATTTTACTAATAAGATTAATCGATATGTTAGTTACCATTTCAGAATCAGCAGCAATTGGCAGTTATTTTCACTGGAAAATTATTTTTAAACGCTTTGTTAAGTTTTTGATTACCGTGGTATGTGCCTTTAATGGTTCGTTCTTTACTAGGTTCCAGCCTCTCACTTTTACAAACAGCTCCTCTCATTTGATTTGCCATCAGCGGTCCAATTACCCTTGAACACGTATTTTGCCAGAAACTTTCTCAAAATGCCTTTGAAACCCACTCGAGACTTTGAGACATACTTGTAATTCCTAAAAACATCTAATAATAACATTGCACTTCTAACTACCGTTTTTTATATATGTATTGGAAGGAATTAATTTAAAATAGATTCTTTAACTTTTAGTGTTACAATGTTGAAGCCAAGTTATACGTTCAAGATAAATCTGACTTGTCTACCCGTGCAAAGATCTAATGTCGCTTATGTGTCTACGTTCTCAGGAGCAGTCGCACTTCTGTCCGGGTTTTTATAATGGGTGAAATAGTGAACGACCATACTGTCTATTATTTATATACTGTGATTGCAACTATGAAAAACCTTAGGATTTTCCCTGTTTGGAATTATATTTGAAAAAATGTGTCTCGTCAAGCATTACTATATAAAGCCTTAGATGCATCCCAGGGTAAAAAAAAAGGATCAAAACTCTTAAAAATAGTGTCCGGTGGAAACACAAAGTACATTATTATAACCGCCTTGGTCAATAGCCCTATAAAGGAAACTTGCGGTCCTTTGGCTTGAACAACAAGGATAATCCATTGGCTTGAAAAAAAGTCATGGTTGCAGCTGTAGCTGCAACCTAGCATAGAGAGAACCATAGCTCATACTGCCCAAAAGTTAAGAAACGCACTTTGGAAAAAAGCTGCATAATGAGCAAAAACCGCCATCTGAAACTGAATCAAGATTGGTAACTATTTTTCTGTTCGTCTTAAAAATAAAAGTTTATGACGAAGCCAAATTTATGGTAAATTTGAAAAACTTTCTCAAAATGCCTTTGAAACCCACTCGAGACTTTGAGACATACTTGTGATTCCTAAAAACATCTAATAATAACATTGCACTTCTAACTACCGTTTTTTATATATGTATTGGAAGGAATTAATTTAAAATAGATTCTTTAACTTTTAGTGTTACAATGTTGAAGCCAAGTTATACGTTCAAGATAAATCTGACTTGTCTACCCGTGCAAAGATCTAATGTCGCTTATGTGTCTACGTTCTCAGGAGCAGTCGCACTTCTGTCCGGGTTTTTATAATGGGTGAAATAGTGAACGACCATACTGTCTATTATTTATATACTGTGATTGCAACTATGAAAAACCATAGGATTTTCCCTGTTTGGAATTATATTTGAAAAAATGTGTCTCGTCAAGCATTACTATATAAAGCCTTAGATGCATCCCAGGGTAAAAAAAAGGATCAAAACTCTTAAAAATAGTGTCAGATGGAAACACAAAGTACATTATTATAACCGCCTTGGTCAATAGCCCTATAAAGGAAACTTGCGGTCCTTTGGCTTGAACAACAAGGATAATCCATTGGCTTGAAAAAAAGTCATGGTTGCAGCTGTAGCTGCAACCTAGCATAGAGAGAACCATAGCTCATACTGCCCAAAAGTTAAGAAACGCATTTTGGAAAAAAGCTGCATAATGAGCAAAAACGGCCATCTGACACTGAATCAAGATTGGTAACTATTTTTCTGTTCGTCTTAAAAATAAAAGTTTATGACGAAGCCAAATTTATGGTAAATTTGAAAAAGCCAGAATATCCTCGAAAATCGGTTTTGATCAAAATGAAAAGAAAGCCATTAGAATCACTAAGGTTGAAAACCTAATATAGGGGAATTATAGTCCCTCATTTAGCATATTATGAAAAACTACTTTCTTTTGTAGTCCCTTTCGAAGTCTACCTTGCCCCCGAACACTCCCCTAGCATCAGATAAAAATTTCCTTTAATATGACTTTTTTCTTTACCTGCTGTCAATATCAGCCAAATTCTATAGAAGGATATAAGTTTTGTCAGACGAGGCTCTGAGTGCCACGCTTTGCAAAAGACCAACTCGATGAAGGGCTTTGAATTTGACCATCACTCTCTCGGTCTCTCTTCTTAAAAAAACAGTATACAGAAAGTGCCATTAAAATAATGAATATTATAACAATTAAAAGCAGAAGTGTTTTCATTTTAATTTATAAAGATGGTGAAAGATAAAAGCAATTGCGTCTTGTTTATAGCTCTAATTAGTGAAGCATTTTTAATTAGTTTAACTTTTTAAACGCAATTATAACTTGGAGACATATTCAAAGCCTTGTGTGAAGAATAATGCATTTTTAAATCTTCAAGTTAATCTAAACATTTTAAAACTGGCTGCATTCATAATTTAGGCCTTAGTGACAAATATTCTTGTTTCTTTTTTCTTAATTACTTGGAGACTTATGGAGTTCAAAATACTAGGAAGTAGGTCATTTACATCATGATAAAGTGAGAGGCTGGAACCTAGTAAAGAACGAACCATTAAAGGCACACACCACGGTAATCAAAGCTTAACAAAGGGGCTGTCCCCTCCTCAACGCCTCGCTCATTACGCTAAAGTTTGACTTTCTCGCAACTCTATTTTTTTTAAACAATAAAAAACTTTAGCGTAAAGAGCGACGCGTTTAGGAGTGGATAGCCCCTTTCATATACGGAATAATTTTTGTTCGTTTTAAGTTATAACGTCGTTCCTTGCTTTCAGCTAAAAATAACTTGTTTTTTTAATTAATTTTTGAACGTTTTTGAATAAATGCAGGTTTTGATATTGGCTCACTGTACATGAATAATTAAAACAAAATTTGCATATTAATTTTACTTTTATTTGGTTAAATGGCTTTCTCGAAACTTGTTTAATTTTATTTACGAATGTTTTTATTAGTAATAAATATACGTAACTTACGAATTATCTTACGTAACGAACTTCTATATTCATAGATTTTTAATACGTATATTAGGGGGTTCATCACCTATTCAATACCTTCCTTTTTAAGCTAAATTTCGAATTTTGTTCCAATTCTTTAAAAATGACCCCTTAATCACAAAGGCCGTTAGTTCGAATAAATAGCTCTTATGAAAGTACTAAAAAATCTTTGGCTTAAAGAGCGAGGTAGTGACTAGGGGTTGAACCAAATCATATACGTAATATTTTTTGTTCGTTTTAAGTTTTGATGTTGCTCCTTACTTTCAGTTGAAAAACTTTTTTTTTTATTTAATTTCTGATCTTTTTCTTTAATAATGGTGGGAAATCCGGCGCCCCCTTCATAGCAATGTCCCTTCCCCCATGAAAACTTCCTTCAAGGAAAGATCCTCTCATATAACCCCCGACCTACCGCCCCCCCCCCCCACCTACCAGAAAAAATCCCGCCTGAAAACGCCTGTATACTTCCCAATAACCAATACTATATGTTAACATTGGGTAAAGTTCATAACTTTCAGCCCTCGGCATGGAACTGTAACCAACAAGCAAAAACGGTCCAGCAAGTTTGGCACTGTTTTATTTTAGATATTTATTGGAAGTTTGGACAACTTAAAAAAAATTCAATTTAAAATATATTATCGAATATATTTGAAGGGGGAGAGTCACAAAGTTCCAAATAAAGATAAAAGTAAGATTAAAGAATGTAAGACAATAGCTTTGTTTTCTTATTTGTATTAAAAGAAGAAAACTAAGGAAACAAACCAAGAACGGAATGTAAAATAAAGAAAAGACATAAGTAGGTTTCTATCTGCAGATGAGATAAAAATACTATAATTGAATATAGGTGAAGGTGAAAAATGTTAATGTATTAAAACTATCTTTTTCTTTTCCCCCTTTTCTCAGTGTTGTCTTTTCGATTCGTTTCAGTTTTTCTCCAAGCGCATCTTACGCATGGAAGGCGCATCTATCACTGCCTGTTAATACTAAAATAAAACATCTTAAAACATATCTAAAATAAAACAGTGCCAAACTTGCTGGACCGTTTTTGCTTGTTGGTTTGCAGTTTCATACCGTTCAGAGAAAAAGATATTGGACACCTTTTGGCCCTTTGTTAGGCCCCGGTTTGAGGAAGCAAATGTTTTCATTCTAAATATCTTCATTGCATTCGTCTTAGTGCTAACACTTCAAGATTCATGTTTTTAGCCAATAAAAAAAAAGTGTTGGAATCTTCTTTGGTACCCTTTTCTAGGGGACCTTTGTCCCAAACAATTCTTCTTGTACATTATGTTCCTCTTGGCTCAAGGACTTCCAGCTGGAAATTACTTCAGGAAACAAAAAAATGTTTAAAGTAAACAAGCAAAGACTTAAGCCACAAGTTTTAACCCATCAGAAAAAACATATTTGGCATCTTTTGGACCCATTTCTAGGTGGTCCTTCCCTCAAGCATTTCTTTCTACATTAGGCTCCTCTTTGCCCAAGGACTTCCAGCTATAAGTTTCAAAGAGATGAGAAATAAAACAAATTTTTGCTAATTTTGCCAAAAAAAAGTTAATACTGGTTTTACATTGGCTAAGAATGCCTATTACACTGGTTTGCTTAAGGTCTTTAAGAATGACCAGCCACATCATTTTACATTCTTAAGTCACATTCCTTACGTCAAGGAATAGCAATGTTAAATAGCTGTAATTCTGATGATACATGTACATGCTCAATGTGTAGTTATATTATTGATGACCTGCACCATCTTTTATGGGAATAGCAGGACCTACAATTTTCTAGGGAAAGTTTCTTAGAGGTTTCGTTGAAACCTAGTAAAGAACAGACCAAAGGGAGTCAGGCAGCAGAATAATTCAAATATGATATCATACCCCATAAAAGTAGTTTTCAAAAGTTGCATATGTTGCATCATCTCTTGTCAAAAGATATATGTGTTATATAATCATCTATATGAAGGTGCAGTTTTTGCCAAACTTTACGTTGTAATTTAAATATTATTTTATTAATTGCAAAAGGCTCTAGATTCTTTTTAAATGAGCCCTTACTTAAAAAACTCTGTTTGATCTTCTAGTACCCTGCTAGTGGCGAAAAAGAAATAAAAGGGAGAAAAAGAAGACACATCAGTGCTCAATTTATGAAGTTTTAAGTTTCCTGTATAGGCAATCCAATGATAAAGACAATTCTAATTGTGTACCTTTCGTTTTATCTGACGCCATTTTTTGGATTTCAGGCTATTTTTGAAATTCTCGTTAACTGGTTTTCATAATAACATTTAAAATTATAACTAATTTAAGTAATAGTTAACATTTCTGAATCAGCTACAAATGAATATAATTTTATTACCAGGTAATTTTTTTTAGCGTGTTTTGAGCTTCTTGATTACTGTGGGCCGTGGTTAAGGCTGTTTTTCAAATTTCTCTAAAATTGATTTCCAAATAATATTTTACTAATAAGATTAATCGATATGTTAGTTACCATTTCAGAATCAGCAGCAATTAGCAGTTATTTTCACTGGAAAATTATTTTAAAACGCTTTGATGAGTTTTTGATTACCGTGGTATGTGGCTTTAATGGTTCGTTCTTTACTAGGTTCCAGCCTCTCACTTTATCATGATGTAAATGACCTACTTCCTAGTATTTTGAACTCCATAAGTCTCCACGTAATTAAGAAAAAAGAAACAAGAACATTTGTCACTAAGACCTAAATTATGAAATCAGCCAGTTTTAATATGTTTAGATTAACTTGAAGATTTAAAAATGCATTATTCTTCATACAAGGCTTTGAATATGTCTCCATGTTATAACTGCGTTTTAAAAGTTAAACTAATTAAAAATGGTTCACAAATTAAAGCTATAAAGAAGACGCCATTGCTTTTATCTTTAACCATACTTATAAATTAAAATGAAAACACTTCTGCTTTTAATTGTTATAACCGTTATAATATTCATTATTTTTTTGGCAATTTTTGTATACTGTTTTTTTAAGAAGAGAGACCAAGAGATTGATGGTCAAATTCAAAGCCCTTCATCGGGTTGGTCTTTTGCAAAGCGTGGCACTCAGAGCCTGGTCTGATAAAACTTATATCCTACTATAGAATTTGGCTGATATTGACAGCAGGTACTCGGCATTTTTTCAACCAATGTGTGGCATTTATTCAACGTTATGTGTGTCAGATATTTTAAAATAGGAATTCAATTTTCATTTTCAGATTTGCAGATTAATCTATACCGTAATTATTTAAGCATATCCTTGGCTCTCCGATCAATTGCTCACGAGACAGAGAAATATATATATATATATATATATATATATATATATATATATATATATATATATATATATATACATATATACTAGTTTTATTAAAAATCGTATTAAAAATCTATGAATATAGAAGTTCGTTACGTAAGATAATTCGTAAGTCACGTATATTTATTACTAATAAAAACATTCGTAAATAAAATTAAACAAGTTTCGAGAAAGCCATTTAACCAAATAAAAGTAAAATTAATATGCAAATTTTGTTTTAATTATTCATGTACAGTGAGCCAATATCAAAACCTGCATTTATTCAAAAACGTTCAAAAATTAATTAAAAAAACAAGTTTTTTTTAACTGAAAGCAAGGAACGACGTTATAACTTAAAACGAACAGAAATTATTCCGTATATGAAAGGGGCTGTCCCCTCCTAAACGCGTCACTCTTTACGCTAAAGTTTTTTATTGTTTAAAAAAAATAGAGTTGCGAGAAAGTCAAACTTTAGCGTAAAGAGCGAGGCGTTGAGGAGGGGACAGCCCCTTTGTTAAGTTTTTGATTACCGTGGTTCGTTCCTTTAATGGTTACCTTTAATGGTTCGTTCTTTACTAGGTTCCAGCCATTCACTTTATCATGATGTAAATGACCTACTTCCTAGTATTTTGAACTCCATAAGTCTCCAAGTAATTAAGAAAAAAGAAACAAGAATATTTGTCACTAAAGCCTAAATTATGAATGCAGCCAGTTTTAATATCTTTAGATTAACTTGAAGATTTAAAAATGCATTATTCTTCACACAAGGCTTTGAATATGTCTCCAAGTTATAATTGCGTTTAAAAAGTTAAACTAATTAAAAATGATTCACAAATTAGACCTATAAACAAGACGCAATTGCTTTTATCTTTAACCATCTTTATAAATTAAAATGAAAACACTTCTGCTTTTAATTGTTATAATATTCATTATTTTAATGGCACTTTCTGTATTATTTACAGAAATAATGCCATTATTTAATGGCACTTTCTAAGAAGAGAGACCGAGAGAGTGATGGTCAAATTCAAAGCCTTTCATCGAGTTGGTCTTTTGCAAAGCGTGGCACTCAGAGCCTCGTCTGACAAAACTTATATCCTTCTATAGAATTTGGCTGATATTGACAGCAGGTACTCGGCATCTTTTCAACCAATCGTTATGCGTGCCAGATATTTTAAAATAAGAATTCAATTTTCATGTTCAGATTTGCAGATTAATCTATACCGTCATTATTTAAGCATACTCAAAAAAAAAAATTGAATTAACCTTTGTCAAGAACCTATATAATAGTTATCAGGCTTGAACAACCCTTTAACGGAATATCTTTCTCACTTGGCTGTTTGTTCAAAACATGTTTTTCAAACTTTCTGTTACTTTGGAAACTGCTCGCTCTTAGCTACTGTTACTGCTCCTGTGCTATAGCAATTTAGAAACTAATCCAGCCATGGTATATTGCTTTGGGTCACTCCTTACTTTATGTTGATTACCATGAGTGGCTTGATATGTACATGACCTTTATATGCCAATCCATCTTTTTAGATGAAAACAATGCATCAATATTGAATAAAAGTGACTGATCATGAGCTCAGGAGCTAATGATCAGTCACTTCGTAAAAACAAATATACATTTCTCTGTCTTGAGATCAATTGATCGGAGAGCCAAGGATATGCTTAAATAATGACAGTATAGATTAATCTGCAAATCTGAACATGAAAATTGAATTCTTATTTTAAAATATCTGGCACACATAACGATTGGTTGAAAAGATGCCGAGTACCTGCTGTCAATATCAGCCAAATTCTATAGAAGGATATAAGTTTTGTCAGACGAGGCTCTGAGTGCCACGCTTTGCAAAAGACCAACTCGATGAAGGGCTTTGAATTTTACCATCACTCTCTTGGTCTCTCTTCTTAAAAAAACAGTATACAGAAAGTGCCATTAAAATAATGAATATTATAACAATTAAAAGCAGAAGTGTTTTCATTTTAATTTATAAAGATGGTTAAAGATAAAAGCAATTGCGTCTTGTTTATAGGTCTAATTTGTGAATCATTTTTAATTAGTTTAACTTTTTAAACGCAATTATAACTTGGAGACATATTCAAAGCCTTGTGTGAAGAATAATGCATTTTTAAATCTTCAAGTTAATCTAAACATATTAAAACTGGCTGCATTCATAATTTAGGCTTTAGTGACAAATATTCTTGTTTCTTTTTTCTTAATTACTTTGAGACTTATGGAGTTCAAAATACTAGGAAGTAGGTCATTTACATCATGATAAAGTGAGAGGCTGGAACCTAGTAAAGAACGAACCATTAAAGGCACACACCACGGTAATCAAAAGCTTAACAAAGGGGCTGTCCCCTCCTCAACGCCTCGCTCTTTACGCTAAAGTTTGACTTTCTCGCAACTCTATTTTTTTTAAACAATAAAAAACTTTAGCGTAAAGAGTGACGCGTTTAGGAGGGGACAGCCCCTTTTATATACGGAATAATTTCTGTTCGTTTTAAGTTATAACGTCGTTCCTTGCTTTCAGCTAAAAAAAATTGTTTTTTTAATTAATTTTTGAACGTTTTTGAATAAATGCAGGTTTTGATATTGGCTCACTGTACATGAATAATTAAAACAAAATTTGCATATTAATTTTACTTTTATTTGGTTAAATGGCTTTCTCGAAACTTGTTTAATTTTATTTACGAATGTTTTTATTAGTAATAAATATACGTAACTTACGAATTATCTTACATAACGAACTTCTATATTCATAGATTTTTAATACGTATATTAGGGGGTTCATCACCTATTCAATACCTTCCTTTTTAAGCTAAAGTTCGAATTTTGTTCCAAATCTTTAAAAATGACCCCTTAATCACAAAGGCCGTTAATTCGAATAAATAGCACTTATGAAAGTACTAAAAAATCTTTGGCTTAAAGAGCGAGGTAGTGACTAGGGGTTGAACCAAATCATATACGTAATATTTTTTGTTCGTTTTAAGTTTTGATGTTGCTCCTTACTTTCAGTTGAAAAACTTTTTTTTTATTTAATTTCTGATCTTTTTCTTTAATAATGGTGGGAAATCTGGCGCCCCCTTCATAGCAATGTCCCTTCCCCCATGAAAACTTCCTTCAAGGAAAGATCCTCTCATATAACCCCCGACCTACCGCCCCCCCCCAACCTACCAGAAAAAATCCCGCCTGAAAACGCCTGTATACTTCCCAATAACCAATACTATATGTTAACATTGGGTAAAGTTCATAACTTTCAGCCCTCGGCATGGAACTGTAACCAACAAGCAAAAACGGTCCAGCAAGTTTGGCACTGTTTTATTTTAGATATTTATTGGAAGTTTGGACAACTTAAAAAAAAAATCAATTTAAAATATATTATCGAATATATTTGAAGGGGGAGGGTCACAAAATTCCAAAGAAAGACAAAAGTAAGATTAAAGAATGTAAGACAATAGCTTTGTTTTCTTATTTGTATTAAAAGAAGAAAACTAAGGAAACAAACCAAGAACGGAATGTAAAATAAAGAAAAGACATAAGTAGGTTTCTATCTGCAGATGAGATAAAAATACTATAATTGAATATAGGTGAAGGTGAAAAATGATAATGTATTAAAACTATCTTTTTCTTTTCCCCTTTTTCTCAGTGTTGTCTTTTCGATTCGTTTCAGTTTTTCTCCAAGCGCATCTTACGCATTGAAGGCGCATCTATCACTGCCTGTTAATACTAAAATAAAACATCTCAAAACATATCTAAAATAAAACAGTGCCAAACTTGCTGGACCGTTTTTGCTTATTGGTTTGCAGTTTCATACCGTTCAGAGAAAAAGATATTGGACACCTTTTGGCCCTTTGTTAGGCCCCGGTTTGAGGGAGCAAATGTTTTCTTTCTAAATATCTTCATTGCATTCGTCTTAGTGCTAACACTTCAAGTTTCATGTTTTTAGCCAATAAAAAAAAAGTGTTGGAATCTTCTTTGGTACCCTTTTCTAGGGGACCTTTGTCCCAAACAATTCTTCTTGTACATTATGTTCCTCTTGGCTCAAGGACTTCCAGCTGGAAATTACTTCAGGAAACAAAAAAATGCTTAAAGTAAACAAGAAAAGACTTAAGCCACAAGTTTTAACCCATCAGAAAAAACATATTTGGCATCTTTTGGACCCATTTCTAGGTGGTCCTTCCCCTCAAGCATTTCTTTCTACATTAGGCTCCTCTTTGCCCAAGGACTTCCAGCTATAAGTTTCAAAGAGATGAGAAATAAAACAAATTTTTGCCAATTTTGCCAAAAAATTGAATGCCTATTACACTGGTTTGCTTAAGGTCTTTAAGAATGACCAGCCACATCATTTTACATTCTTAAGTCACATTCCTTACGTCAAGGAATAGCAATGTTAAATAGCTGTAATTCTGATGATACATGTACATGCTCAATGTGTAGTTATATTATTGATGACCTGCACCATCTTTTATGGGAATAGCAGGACCTACAATTTTCTAGGGAAAGTTTCTTAGAGGTTTCGTTGAAACCTAGTAAAGAACAGACCAAAGGGAGTCAGGCAGCAGAATAATTCAAATATGATATCATACCCGATAAAAGTAGTTTTCAAAAGTTGCATATGTTGCATCATCTCTTGTCAAAAGATATATGTGTTATATAATCATCTATATGAAGGTGCAGTTTTTGCAAAACTTTACGTTGTAATTTAAATATTATTTTATTAATTGCAAAAGGCTCTAGATTCTTTTTAAATGAGCCCTTACTTAAAAAACTCTGTTTGATCTTCCAGTACCCTGCTAGTGGCGAAAAAGAAATAAAAGGGAGAAAAAGAAGACACATCAGTGCTCAATTTATGAAGTTTTAAGTTTCCTGTATAGGCAATCCAATGATAAAGACAATTCTAATTGTGTACCTTTCGTTTTATCTGACGCCATTTTTTGGATTTCAGGCTATTTTTTGCCTGAAATCCAAAAAATACGGAATAAGTAACGAACTTCTATATTCATAGATTTTTAATACGTATATTAGGGGGTTCATCACCTATTCAATACCTTGCTCTTTAAGCTAAAGTTCGAACTTTGTTCCAATTCTTTAAAAATGACCCCTTAATCACAAAGGCCGTTAATTCGAATAAATAGCTCTTATGAAAGTACTAAAAAATCTGTGGCTTAAAGACCGAGGTAGTGACTAGGGGTTGAACCCAATCATATACGTAATATTTTCTGTTCGTTTTAAGTTTTGATGTTGCTCCTTACTTTCAGTTGAAAAACTTTTTTTTTTAATTTAATTTCTGATCTTTTTCTTTAATAATGATGGAAAATCCGGCGCCCCCTTCATAGCAATGTCCCTTCCCCCATGAAAACTTCCTTCAAGGAAAGATTCTCTCATATAACCCCCGACCTACCGCCCCCCCCACCTACCAGAAAAAATCCCCCCTGAAAACGTCTGTATACTTCCCAATAACCAATACTATACGTTAACATTAGGTAAAGTTCATAACTTTCAGCCCTCGGCATGGAACTGTAACCAACAAGCAAAAACGGTCCAGCAAGTTTGGCACTGTTTTATTTTAGATATTTATTGGAAGTTTGGACAACTTAAAAAAAATTCAATTTAAAATATATTATCGAATGTATTTGGGGGGGAGTCACAAAGTTCCAAAGAAAGACAAAAGTAAGATTAAATAATGTAAGACAATAGCTTTGTTTTCTTATTTGTATTAAAAGAAGTAAACTAAAGAAACAAACTAAGAACGGAATGTAAAATAAAGAAAAGACATAAGTAGGTTTCTATCTGCAGATGAGATAAACATACTATAATTGAATATAGGTGAAGGTGAAAAATTTTAACGTATTAAAACTATCTTTTTCTTTTCCCCTTTTTCTCAGTGCTGTCTTTTCGATTCGTTTCAGTTTTTCTCCAAGCGCATCTTACGCATTGAAGGCGCATCTATCACTGCCTGTTAATACTAAAATAAAACATCTCAAAACATATCTAAAATGAAACAGTGCCAAACTTGCTGGACCGTTTTTGCTTGTTGGTTTGCAGTTTCATAACGTTCAGAGAAAAAGATATTGGACATCTTTTGGCCCTTTGTTAGGCCCCGGTTTGAGGGAGCAAATGTTTTCTTTCTAAATATCTCCATTGCATTCGTCTTAGTGCTAACACTTCAAGATTCATGTTTTTAGCCAATAAAAAAAAAGTGTTGGAATCTTCTTTGGTACCCTTTTCTATGGGACCTTTGTCCCAAACAATTCTTCTTGTACATTATGTTCCTCTTGGCTCAAGGACTTCCGGCTGGAAATTACTTCAGGAAACAAAAAAATGTTTAAAGTAAACAAGAAAAGACTTAAGCCACAAGTTTTAACCCATCAGAAAAAACATATTTGGCGTCTTTTGGACCCATTTCTAGGTGGTCCTTCCCCCCAAGCATTTCTTTTTACATTAGGCTCCTCTTGGCCCAAGGACTTCCAGCTATAAGTTTCAAAGAGATGAGAAATAAAACAAATTTTAGCCAATTTTGCCAAAAAAAGTTAATACTGGTTTTACATTGGCTAAGAATGCCTATTACACTGATTTGCTTACGGTCTTTAAGAATGACCAGCCACATCATTTTACATTCTTAAGTCACATTCCTTACGTCAAGGAATAGCAATGTTAAATAGCTGTAATTCTGATGATACATGTACATGCTCAATGTGTAGTTATATTATTGATGACCTGCACCTTATTTTATGGGAATAGCAGGACCTACAATTTTTGAGGGAAAGTTTCTTAGAGGTTTCGTTGGAACCTAGTAAAGAACAGACCAAAGGGAGTCAGGCAGCAGAATAACTCAAGTATGATATCATACCCCATAAAAGTAGTTTTCAAAAGTTGCATGTGTTGCATCATCTCTTGTCAAAAGTTATATGTGTTATATAATCATCTATATGAAGGTGCAGTTTTTGCCAAGCTTTACGTTGTAATTTAAATATTATTTTATTAATTGCAAAAGGCTCTAGATTCTTTTCAAATGAGCCCTTACTTAAAATTAATTAAAAAAAACTTTCCGAAAAATGAGTTTTTCAAAGAAAAGTAAAGGCCATTTTAAACTTAACCTCAGGAGACACAAATACCTGTTAAAATTCAGACTCAAACCGACCAGAAATTACTTTTAAAGAATAAATGAAACCCAAAATAAACAGAAATTAAATAAACAATCCTAGCAAAAAACATACAAGTAATAATATAAATGAATAAATAGATCTTAAAGCGAGTAATGTTTAGATTGAATATGAAAATCAAGCTTAAAATTATTTTGCTATTAAAGTATAAATTAAACTTAAAACCAACAGAAATTAAATAACGAAATCAATAAAAATTCCAAATAGGGATAGGTCCTTTTATTAGACAGTGAAACGAAAATAAAAAACAAAGACTCTAAATATTTCGATGACACAGTCGGTCATCATCATCAGTAGAGTTACTAACTTATCAAAATTAACACAAACTGCTTTTATACTAAACAAAATAATCACTTCCAGGTCAAAGCAAGTTACCAGTACATTGACTTAAAAAGTTCACTAACTGTTCTTGAATTTTTTTTTTTTATACTGCGTTGAGTAAAGGTGGTACAAGTTTCTTCGAAACTGTAGGTCAAAGCAGGTTACCGGTCCATTGACTTAGAAAGTTCACTAACTGTTCTTGGATCTTGTAATACTGCGTTGAACATTCTTCTAATTAAAAATGAAATAATACTGAATTTACAGGTGCTAAATTTATCATTTTAATCTTCTATTAGCAAATGAAATGTTGCTGATTCTGAAATTGGTCTGTCATCCCCATATATACAACGTTACTATTATTCTCCATGGCCACACTGCCTTTTCTATGACGAAATCAATAAAAATTCCGAATAGGGATAGGTCCTTTTATTAGACAGTGAAACGAAAATACAAAACAAAGACTCTAAATATTTCGATGACACAGTCGGTCATCATCATCAGTAGAGTTACTAACTTATCAAAATTAAAACAAACTGCTTTTATACTAAACAAAATAATCACTTCCAGGTCAAAGCAAATTACCGGTCCATTGACTTAAAAAGTTCACTAACTGTTCTTGAATCTTGTAATACTGCGTAGAACATTCTTCTAATTAAAAATGAAATAATGCTGAATTTACAGGTGCTAAATTTATCATTTTAATCTTCTAATAGCAAATGAAATGTTGCTGATTCTGAAATTGGTCTTTCATCCCCATATATACAACGTTACTATTATTCTCCATGGCCACACTGCCTTTTCTATGACGAAATCAATAAAAATTCCAAATAGGGATAGGTCCTTTTATTAGACAGTGAAACGAAAATACAAAACAAAGACTCTAAATATTTCGATGACACAGTCGGTCATCATCATCAGTAGAGTTACTAACTTATCAAAATTAAAACAAACTGCTTTTATACTAAACAAAATAATCACTTCCAGGTCTAAGTAGGTTACCGGTCCATTGACTTAGAAAGTTCACTAACTGTTCTTGAATCTTGTAATACTGCGTAGAACATTCTTCTAATTAAAAATGAAATAATGCTGAATTTACAGGTGCTAAATTTATCATTTTAATCTTCTAATAGCAAATGAAATGTTGCTGATTCTGAAATTGGTCTGTCATCCCCATATATACAACGTTACTATTATTCTCCATGGCCACACTGCCTTTTCTATGACGAAATCAATAAAAATTCCAAATAGGGATAGGTCCTTTTATTAGACAGTGAAACGAAAATACAAAACAAAGACTCTAAATATTTAGATGACACAGTCGGTCATCATCATCAGTAGAGTTACTAACTTATCAAAATTAAAACAAACTGCTTTTATACTAAACAAAATAATCACTTCCAGGTCAAAGCAGGTTACCGGTCCATTGACTTAGAAAGTTCACTAACTGTTCTTGAATCTTGTAATACTGCGTAGAAAATTCTTCTAATTAAAAATGAAATAATGCTGAATTTACAGGTGCTAAATTTATCATTTTAATCTTCTAATAGCAAATGAAATGTTGCTGATTCTGAAATTGGTCTGTCATCCCCATATATACAACGTTACTATTATTCTCCATGCCCACACTGCCTTTTCTATGACGAAAACAATAAGAATTCCAAATAGGGATAGGTCCTTTTATTAGACAGTGAAACGAAAATACAAAACAAAGACTCTAAATATTTAGATGACACAGTCGGTCATCATCATCAGTAGAGTTACTAACTTATCAAAATTAAAACAAACTGCTTTTATACTAAACAAAATAATCCCTTCCAGGTCAAAGCAAGTTACCGGTCCATTGACTTAAAAAGTTCACTAACTGTTCTTGAATTTTTTTTTGTATACTGCGTTGAGTAAAGGTGGTACAAGTTTCTTCGAAACTGTTGGTCAAAGCAGGTTACCGGTCCATTGACTTAAAAAGTTCACTAACTGTTTTTGAATCTTGTAATACTGCGTTGAAAATTCTTCTAATTAAAAATGAAATAATGCTGAATTTACAGGTGCTAAATTTATCATTTTAATCTTCTAATAGCAAATGAAATGTTGCTGATTCTGAAATTGGTCTGTCATCCCCATATATACAACGTTACTATTATTCTCCATGACCACACTGCCTTTTCTATTACGAAATCAACAAAAATTCCGAACAGGGATAGGTCCTTTTATTAGACAGTGAAACGAAAACACAAAACAAAGACTCAAAATATTTAGATGACACAGTCGGTCATCATCATCAGTAGAGTTACTAACTTATCAAAAGTAAAACAAACTGCTTTTATACTAAACAAAATAATCACTTCCAGGTCAAAGCAGGTTACCGGTCCATTGACTTAGAAATTTCACTAACTGTTCTTGAATCTTGTAATACAGCGTAGAACATTCTTCTAATTAAAAATGAAATAATACTGAATTTACAGGTGCTAAATTTATCATTTTAATCTTCTAATAGAAAATGAAATGTTGCTGATTCTGAAATTGGTCTGTCATCCCCATATATACAACATTACTATTATTCTCCATGGCCACACTGCCTTTTCTATGACGAAATCAATAAAAATTCCAAATAGGGATAGGTCCTTTTATTAGACAGTGAAACGAAAATACAAAACAAAGACTCTAAATATTTAGATGACACAGTCGGTCATCATCATCAGTAGAGTTACTAACTTATCAAAATTAAAACAAACTGCTTTTATACTAAACAAAATAATCACTTCCAGGTCAAAGCAAGTTACCGGTCCATTGACTTAAAAAGTTCACTAACTGTTCTTGAATTTTTTTTTGTATATTGCGTTGAGTAAAGGTGGTACAAGTTTCTTCGAAACTGTTGGTCAAAGCAGGTTACCGGTCCATTGACTTAAAAAGTTCACTAACTGTTCTTGAATCTTGTAATACTGCGTTGAACATTCTTCTAATTAAAAATGAAATAATGCTGAATTTACAGGTGCTAAATTTATCATTTTAAATTTAATTAAGATTTTAGGGAAAAAATATCAGCATATGTATATTAAATTGACAATGCACATTTTTTTTCAGTAAACTCATTTGAATTTTTTTTCAGTAAAGTACAAATTATATTCTGGCTTTTAGAAAGCATAGGGGTTATGAACCCTACTCACATTAATTTATGCTCGCTTCGAGTTTGACTCTAATATTTATTACAATTTTTGTTCGTTTTGGGTTTCATTTATTTATTGATACTGATTTGGGGTAGTTGTATGCTTGGTAGATTATATCATAGTCCGGACGCCAGGTGTTTAAAATGTGAACCGTACCACGACGGAATGGGGCTGCTACGAGAATTAGCCTACCCTCCACCCCCAAAGTGACCATGCAGTTTCAAAAATACCAATGGCACTTGCTTGCGAGTGGTGGAACACTACGAAACTTGACATTTTATTATATTTTGATGTTTCATGCAAGAAAATGCATGTTCCACAAAGTTTGAGGTGCAGTTTTCCGCTCAAATAGAATGCCTAGAAGCCATAGAATGTTTACATAACAAACTAACACGATTAATTACAAAAAATGGCAGAGTTAAAAAAAATGGCAAAACTATATTAGTCTTGAACAGTCTTGGAAAGTATAAACAAAATCAAATTGAATATTAGATATATAATGATATTAATTGTTGACAGATCCATCAGTTCAAGATTTTTTTTCACTGTAATTTTTATTTTCATTTTCAAGTCTGTAAGAACTGGAAAATAATAAATTTGTAATATACGAGTAATTCGTTTTCAGTGAAGCACCAATGACGCAGAAGGGTTTAGGTTTTTACAGTTAAAGAAGTCCAAATTTTGCTTGTAGTGAAACTATATTTGTTTTGACCAATCTTGAAAAGAACTAATAAATTAAACTGAATATTTGATGCATAATGATATTAATTGCTAAAAGCTCATCAGTTCAAAATTTTACTGTAATTTTAATATTTATTTTCAGTATTAAGTACAAAAAAAAATATTTGTAATATAATTCGTTTTCAGTAAAGCTCCAATGACGCAGTAGGTTTTAGGCTTCTGCAGTGAGACGATGCCCAAACTCTTGTTTGTAGTTATTTTTATTCGATTCAAACTTGATTTGCATATTCAATTTAAGTTTCACTCGTTTTAAGATTTATTTATTCATTTACATTAATATATATTGTATGTTTGTTCGCATTGATTGTTTATCTAATTTCTGTTCGTTTTCAGTTTCATTTATACTTTAATAGCAAAATATTTGTTTTCGTTTTAAGCTTGATTTTCATATTCAATCGAAGCCTTACTCGCTTTAAGATCTATTTATTCATTTATATTGTTACTTGTTGTGTTTTTTGCTATGATTGTTTATTTAATTTCTGTTCGTTTTGGGTTTCATTTATTCTTTAATAGTAATTTCTGGTCATTTTGAGTTTGAATTTTAACAGGTATTTGTATCTCCTGAGCTTAAGTTTAAAATGGCCTTTACTTTTCTTTGAAAAACTTATTTTTCGGAAAGTTTTCTTTTAATTAATTTTTGTTCGTTTTTTATTGCAAAAATTTTCAAGTTTTTATGGCATGGGGGGGGGTGCTTACTGTCCGATTATTCTTGACTTTAAAAAACGAATCTAGAACTTTCAATTTAAATAGAATGAGGCTTTTTTCAAAGTCTATACGATTACCTCTTTGATAAAGACCTTATATATGAACAATCGACAGCTTGCATAACTTGTGGACAGCGATTGACAACAATGAATGGATTGAAAAAATAGCTCCAATAAGGGGGTTTAGACCATTTCATTTGCCGACACAAAGGGAACACGACTGTTTTGAATTTACCTTAATAGGAATTTGTGTGCCGAAGCAATTTTGCATCTATCACAGAGTATGTATTTTAACCTTATAATTGGATAATTATAATATATTTCCTATGTGTTCTTCCCATACAAAACCCCTTTCCATAAGTTATAAACCCCCCTTAATAAGTTATGCCCCAGGGCATTACTTACAACGCCTACCCCTGGGCCCTGGTGGGCTGTGTCGATTCCGGAGTTTTTTGTTATCAGAACTTTGAACTATTTTAACAAAATGTCTATCTCAAAATTTTTATCTGATGCATTTAGGGCGTGGAGGAGGGAGAGGGGCTAGCTGCCCTTCAATCTCTTTTGACTCTTAAAACGTGAACAAGAACTTTCAATTTTCAACCAAATGAGCCCTTTCTAAAGTTTATACAAGCATCCCTTCCATAAGAAATAATATGAAGGATTTGGAGAATCCTTAAATTACAACCCTTGCCCTGAGGGCTTTGGGGGAGTTGTAATCCTCAAAGACCTAATTTCCAGAACTTAAAACTACGTTTAATAAAATGGCTGTCTTAAAATTTTGATTGGATGTGTTTGGGGAAAAGGTGGGCGTGAGAGGGGGGTTAGTTGCCCTCAAATGACTTCCGACTATTACAAAGGGCACTAGCCCTCGGAATTTCCAATCGAATGAGCCTTTTTTGAAGTTTCTACGACACCGCCTTCTATAAAAACCTTATATGCCCCCAGGGCATAAATTAAAACCCTTGCCCTGAGGGTTGTGGGGGATTTTCCTCCTCTGAAAACATATTTACTATCTGGAAATCAACTACGCTGAACAAAATGGATATCTCAAAATTTTGATTGGATGTGTTTGGGGGAATGATGGGGGGGGGGGCTAGTTGCCCTCCAATCACTTTTGACTATTAAAAAGGGCACTAGCCCTTTAATTTCCAATCGAATGAGCCTGTTTTGAAGTTTCTACGACAACACCTTCTATAAAAACCTTATATGCCCCCAGGGCATAACTTAAAATTCTTGCCCTGAGGGTTGGAAGGGAGTGTACTCCTCAAAAACATATTTTCTATATGGAAATCAACTACACTGAACAAAATGGCTATCTCAAACGTTTGATTGGATATGTTTGGGGAAATGATGGGCGTGGGGGGGGGGGCTAGTTGCCCTTCAATCACTTTCGACTATTAAAAAGGGCACTAGCCCTTTAATTTCCAATCGAAAGAGCCTGTTTTGAAATTTCTACGAAAAACCCTTCTATAAAAACCTTATATGCCCCCAGGGCATAACTTAAAACACTTGCCCTGAGGGTTGTGGGGCAGTGTCCTCCTCAAAAGTATATTTGCAATCTGGAAATCAACTACGCTGAACAAAAATAGCTACCTCAAAATTTTGATTGGATGTGTTTGGGGGAATGATGGGCGTAGCGGGGGGGGGGCTAGTTGTCCTCCAATAACTTTTGACTATTAAAAAGGGCACTATCCCTTTGAATTTCCAATCAAATGAGCCTTTTTTGAAGTTTCTATGACAACGCCTTCAATAAAAACCTTATATGCCCCCAGGGCATAACTTAAAACCCTTGCCCTGAGGGTTGTGGGGGAGTGTCCTCCTCAAAAATATATTTTCTATCAGGAAATTGACTACGTTGAACAAAATGGCTATCTCAAAATTTTGATTGGATGTGTTTGGGGGATAGATGGGCGTGGGGGGGGGGCTAGTTGCCCTCCAATCATTTTCGACTATTAAAAGGGCACTAGCCCATTAATTTCCAATCGAATGAGCCTGTTTTGAAGTTTCTAGGACAACGCCTTCTATAAAAACCTTATATGCTCCCAGGGCATAACTTAAAACCCTTGCCCTGAGGGTTGTGGGGGAGTGTCCTCCTCAAAAATATATTTTCTATCTGGAAATCACCTACACTGAACAAAATGGCTATCTGAAAATTTTGATTGGATGTGTTTGGGGAAATGATGGGCGTGGGGGGGGGAGGGGGGATAGTTACACTCCAATCACTTTCGACTATAAAAAAGGGCACTAGCTCTTTAAATTCCAATCGAATGAGCCTGTTTTGAAGTTTCTACGACTACGCCTTTTATAAAAACCTTATTTGACCCCAGGGCATAACTTAAAACCCTTGCCCTGAGGCATTTGGGGGAGTATCCTCCTCAAAAGTATATTTTCTATCTGGAAATCAACTGCGCCGAACAAAATGGCTGTTTCAAAATTTTGATTGGATGTGTTTGGGGAAATAATGGGCGTAGGGGAGGGGGGGGCTAGTTGCACTCCAATCACTTTCGAAAATTAAAAAGGGCACTAGCCCTTTAATTTCCAATCGAATGAGCCTGTTTTGAAGGTTTCTACGACAACGCCTTCTATAAAAACCTTATATGCCCCCTGGGCATAAGTTAAAACCCTTGCCCTGAGGGTTTTGGGGAGTTTCCTCCTCAAAAATATGTTTTCTATCTGGAAATCAACTACGCTGAACAAAATGGCTATCTCAAAGTTTTGATTGGATGTATTTGGGGGAATAATGGGCGTGGGGGGGGGAGGCTAGCTACCCTCCAATCACTTTCGACTATTAAAAAGGGCACTAGCCTTTTAGAATTTCCAATCGAATGAGCCTTTTTTGAAGTTTCTATGACAACGCCTTCAATAAAAACCTTATATGCCCCAAGGGTATAACTTAAAACCCTTGCTCTGAGGGTTGCGGGGGAGTGTCCTCCTCAAAAATATATTTTCTATCTCGAAATCAACTACGCTGAACAAAATGGCTATCTCAAAATTTTGATTGGATGTGTTTGGGGAAATGATGGGCGTGGGGGGGAGGGGGGCTAGTTACACTCTAATCACTTTTGACTATTAAAAAGTACACTAGCCCTTTAATTTCCAATCGATTGAGCCTGTTTTGAAGTTTCTACGACAACGCCTTCTATAAAAACCTTATATGCCCCCAGGGCATAATTTAAAACCCTTGCCCTGAGGGTTGTGGGAGAGTGTCCTCCTCAGAAATATATTTTCTATCTGGAAATTAACTACGCTGAACAAAATGGCTATCTCAAAATTTTGATTGGATGTGTTTGAGGGAATGATGGGCGTGGGGGGGGGGCTAGTTGCCCTCCAATCATTTTAGACCATTAAAAAGGGCACAAGAACTCTTGATTTTCAATTGAATTAGCCCCCTTTGAAGTTTCTACGACGACCCCTTCCGTATGATGTTCCTCTGGGAAAAAAAAATAAATAATAATAATAAAACATTTGAGCCGTATGGCCTTTACTATAGGCAACGCTACAGCGTTGCCTCTGAAACTCTGTTTGATCTTTCAGTACCCTGCTAGTGGCGAAAAAGAAATAAAAGGGAGAAAAAGAAGACACATCAGTGCTCAATTTATGAAGTTTTAAGTTTCCTGTATAGCCAATCCAATGATAAAGATAATTCTAATTGTGTACCTTTCGTTTTGTCTGACGCCTTTTTTAGGATTTCAGGCTATTTTTTGAAATTCTCGTTAACTGGTTTTCATAATAACATTTAAAATTATAAGTAATTTAAATAATAGTTAACATTTCTGAATCAACTACAAATGAAGATTTTTTATTACCAGGCAAATTTTTTTAGCTTGTTTTGAGCTTTTCGATTACTGTGGGCCGTGGTTCAGGCTGTTCTTCAAATTTCCCTAAAATTGCTTTCCAAATAACATTTTACTAATAAGATTAATCGATATGCTAGTGACCATTTCAGAATCAGCAGCAAATAGCAGTTATTTTCACTGGAAAATTATTTTAAAACGCTTTGTTAAGTTTTTGATTACCATGGTATGTGCCTTTAATGGTTCGTTCTTTACTATGTTCCAGCCTTTCACTTTATCATGATGTAAATAACCTACTTCCTAGTATTTTGAACTCCATAAGTCTCCACGTAATTAAGAAGAAAGAAACAAGAATATTTGTCACTAAGACCTAAATTATGAAAGCAGCCAGTTTTAATATGTTTAGATTAACTGGAAGATTTAAAAATGAATTATTCTTCATACAAGGCTTTGAATATGTAACTGCGTTTAAAAAGTTAAACTAATTAAAAATGGTTCACAAATTAGAGCTATAAAGAAGACGCAATTGCTTTTATCTTTAACCATACTTATAGATTAAAATGAAAACACTTCTGCTTTTAATTGTTATAATATTCATTATTTTTTTGGCACTTTTCGTATACTATTTTTTAAGAAGAGAGACCAAGAGATTGATGGTATAATTCAAAGTCCTTCATCGGGTTGGTCTTTTGCAAAGCGTGGCACTCAGAGCCTCGTCTGATAAAACTTACATCCTAAAATAGAATTTGGCTGATATTGACAGCAGGTACTCGGCATCTTTTCAACCAATCGTTATGTGTGCCAGATATTTTAAAATAAGAATTCAATTTTCATGTTCAGATTTGCACATTAATCTATACCGTAATTATTTAAGCATATCCATGGCTCTCCGATCAATTGCTCACGAGACAGAGAAATATATAGTCGTTTTTATAAAGTGACTGATCATTAGCTCCTGAGCTTTTATTCAATATTAATGCATTGTTTTCATCTAAAAAGATGGATTAATATATAAAGGGCATGTACATATCAAGCCCTGCATTGTAATCAACAAAAAGTAAGGAGTGACCCAAAGCATTATACCGTAGCTGGATTAGTTTCTACAATGCTCTAGCAAAGGAGCAGTAACAGTAGGTAAGAGCGAGCAGTTTCCAAAGTAACAAAAAGTTTGAAAACATGTTTTGAACAAACAGCCAAGTGAGAAAGATATTCCATTGAAGCGTTGTTCAAGCATGATAACTATTATATAGGTTTGTCTTGACAAAGGTTAATACGAATTTTTTTTTAGTATTTTGACATATAGTTTAAAACTCCTTTTAAATAGTAGTGGATAGAAATAAAAAGTGCAGCATTTGTATAGATGGAATAAAAACCTGTGTGTGTGTAATCTTGGAGGTAAATCTTCTTCTTTTCTTCTTAGTTTGGATTAATATCAAGACATTTTCGCATAATGCTATCACCAAAACGAAATTCCGAGCATATATATATATATATATATATATATATATATATATATATATATATATATTATATATATATATATATATATATATATATATATTATATATATATATATATATATATATATATATATATATATATATATATATATATATATATATATATATATATATATAATATATATATATATATATATATATTATATATATATATATATATATATATATATATATATATATATATATATATATAATATATATATATATATATATATATATATAATATATATATATATATATATATATATATATATATATATATATATATATATATATATATATATATATATATATATATATATATATTGAAAATAAAAATACAATTACAGTTAAATACATTCTTGAACTGATGGATCTTTCAATAGTTAATATCATTATACATCAAATATTCAATTTGATGTTGTTCATACTTTCCAAGACTGTTCAAGACACATATAGTTTTCAGTAAAGCGCCAATGACGCAGTGGGCTTTAGGCTTTTACAATGAGAGAAGGAGGTCGTACCAACACTCTTGTTTGTGGCGGTTTTTGTTCGTTTTAAGCTTGATTTTCATATTCAATTTAAGTTTCACTCTTTTTAAGATTTATTTATTAACTTACATTAATATCTATTGTATGTTTGTTTGCATTGATTGTTTATTTAATTTCTGTTTTTTTTTAAGTTTAATTTATGCTTCAATAGGAACGTATTTTTTTTTCGTTTTAAGCTTGATATTCATATTCAATCTTAGCATTACTCGCTTGCTCAATAAATCTTTCTATAAATTAATTAAAAAAAACCTTTTCCGCAAAATAAGTTTATCAAAGAAAAGTAAAGAACTCCATTAAACAAAAAATGAGCAAAAATAAAATCAAATAATCTACCAAGCGTGAAACTACCACAAATCAGCATCGATAAATAAATGAAACCCAAAAGGAACAGAAATTACAATAAATAACCGAATCAAACCCAAAACGAGCAGAAATTAACATAAGTTGGGTGCAAAACTCCTGTGCCTTCCCTAGGCCAGAACAAAATTTGCACTTTACTGAAAAAATTTAAATGGTTTTACTTTATAACCTTAATAAATAGAATAATATTAACATTTTTATTACTAAATATCAGTATGTGTGTATTAAACTGACAATGCACATTCATTTGTATTTTTTCAGTAAAGTGCAAATTATGTTCTGGCCTTGGGAAGGCATAGGGGTTTTGAGGCCAACTTCTGTTATTTCTGCTCGTTTTGAGTTTGACTCGGTTATTTATTGTAATTTCTGTTCCTTTTGGGTTTCATTTATTTATGGTGCTGATTTGTGGTAGTTTCACGCTTGATAGATTATTTGATTTTATTTTTGCTCATTTTTTGTTTAATGGAGTTCTTTTTTTTTTCTTTGAAAAACTTGTTTTGTGGAAAAAAAATTTTTAAATTAATTTCTGTTCGTTTTATATTGACATATAGTCTTTTCAAGGAAAAAGAAAATAATACTTTAAATTTTTTCGTTTTTTCAGACTTTATAGTTTGGCCTGTTATTTGTATGCTGGAGGAAATTTTTTAGCAATTTTTAACAACATACACCCTTTTAAAAATCTGGACAGAAATACTACTGTTTGATTTAGTTTCATGCCTCCTCTAGCTGACAGGAAACGGAAAACTTGATACCATTTGCAAAAAAATCTGTTTGGTTTCCTTGATAGCTTGGATACACTTACACTATTTTGATTTGGTTAAATTTCAAGAGCAGAAGTAGCCCCGAAAGTCTGAAAATAATACCCTCAGTTGTTCTTGGGATATTGCTGAGATACCTTATTGGGAATTGGCTTTATCATAGTGCATTTTGATTTATCTTAAGGCAACATTTAGTTCTTAAACATAATGGGCAAATGGGAGGGTGGACGTGAGAGGGTGGGAGTGGAAGGGGGATTAGTTGCCCACCAATTACTTTTTACTATTAAAAAGGGCATCAGCCCTCTATTTTCAATCGAATGTGCCCTTTTCGGAGTTCCCACGACAACTCCTTTGATACGAAGTGCCCTGGTAAAAACAACAACAACAACAAAAAATACATTATACCCTCATCGATTTTTTCACCATTACCATTATACCAGCTCAAAATATTTTTGTCTATATTAAGGATCCGCCATTTAAAATATCTAAAAAGTTCGAACACTGGAATGTCTTAGATTACACTGATTGTAACGTGTTTTATTTGAATTATTTTAGAAATAATCTTGCCCCTTGGAGTTACTTCATATGGGAAAGTAAATATTGAGTAAATATAATTAATAAATATCAAAGAAAGGATTTGTGGCTATAGTAGACAACTAGTAAGTTGGCTACCAGTTTCTCACTTGCATGCACTATTTACAAGTAATATTTTACTAATCTTAACGAGTAAAAGAAACCGCCGAAACCTCTAAAAAAACGTACCTAGATCTCGTACCTCTTGGATGGTATGGAAAAGAGGTTTTGTTTTAAATATAATACACAATATATGTGAATTTTATAAATGTAAGCCACGGGCTCTAAGGGAGGCTAAGTGGACCATACTAAATATTTTTTTAAAATATACATTCATTAAATTTGGCTTAGTAAGAACTTGTTTTTAATCAGTTTTCCTTAAAAACAATCATTGAAATTTTCAATAATTATTCTTAATGAAAATTAAGCAGAGGATTAGTGGCTAATGGCGATATTTCTATAAAAAAAACGCGCCTAGACCTCTACCTTTTGGGTGGTGTGGAAAAGAGGTCATGTGAAATATGATTTTCTTTGAGATTTTTTAGGTAGAAGAAACATTGAAGAAAAAAGAAGGCTGAAAGAGAGAACAAAGAGGTTGTCTAAAAAAGAGAAGCGAGTTGGGAAGAGCTGGTACCAATCAGGAATCAAGTTGCACTATACTTCATCCTTTTAAACACATAGGAAGAAACCAAAGACGACGGTGACGGCAACGTTATTCTGTTCCGAAGACACAATCGCGATGAAGTTTCGAACGTCACCGCACTTGCCAGCAAGTTATTTTCTATTCCTGCGACTAGTGTGACCGCAGAAATATTATTTTCGGTGGTAGGCCTGATAGTGACTATGATAGTGACTTAGAAGAGAAATGGCCTCAGTCCACACAGAGTGGATAAGTTGATTTTCAATCACGATAACTATAGCCACATTCCGCAGTTCTAATATACTTCTGAAGTTTGCCTGAAGTAGTTGTTTTTCCACGCACTAATATTCAAAGATAAATGATGAACTTTGTGATACTGTATTCGAAGTTTTGTATACAGTAATTTTCGAGGAATAAAAACAATACTAGTTTTGATTATTAATTATTTTATAAATACATAGCTCTTAGATATTTCAACTATTCTGCAAGGATTCTGGTATGTCACAGCCATTTCGTTTTTATCAGATTTCTAATTCTCTTGATGAGAAATGAAGAAGACCAGCGTCCAGCCAGTGGCTTGCAAAGTTTCTACCTCATGAATAGGTAGAATATCTTGTAAATAAAAATTGGATTTGAGGAAGACTAAAATCTATTCTCTTATAGGTGCGACGCCGGGGACTAGTGGTAATTGTAGTAACTGTGGTAGCACACAAACATAAAACCTTATATGCCCCCATGGCATTGCTTACAACCCTTACCCTGAGGGTTTTTTTTTTGGGGGGGGGGAGGGTTGTCATCCTCAAAGACCTAATTTCCAGAAAATGAAACTATGTTAAACAAAATGGCCATCTCAAAAATTCTGATTCAATGTGTTTGGGGAAATGGTGGGTTTGATGTTTTTACTTTTATAACTTTAATAAATCAAATAATGTTAAAATTTTGATTACTAAATATCAGTATATGTATATTAAACTGACTATGCACATTCATTTGTATTTTTTTCAGTAAAGTGCAAATTATGTTCTAGTCTTGGGAAGGCATAATAAAAACTTATATGCCCCCAGGGCATACATCTTGCCCTGAAGACTGTTGGGGGACTGTCGTGCTCAAATGTATAATTTTCTGAACTTTAACTGCGTGGAACAAAATGATTATCCCAAAAATTTGTTTGGATGTGTTTGGGGAAATGGTGGGCGTGGAAGGGTTTTAGTTGCCTTCCAATTACTTACGACTATTAAAAAAGCCACAAGCCATTTCAATTTATAGTCGAATGAGCCCTTTTCGAAGTTTCTAAGACAACGCGTTCTATAAAAACTTTATATGCCCCCAATTCATAACTTACAACCCTTGTCCTGAGGGCTGTGAGGGGGTTGTCATCCTCACAGACCTAATTTCCAGAAGTTTCTCTTACGTTGAACAAAATCTCTATCTGAAAATTTTGATTGGATGTGTTTGGGGGAAAAGTGGGCGTGAGAGGGGGTTTAGTTACCGTCCAATCATTTTCAGCTATTGAAAAGGGCACTAGCCCTCTCAATTTCCAATGGAATGAGCCCCTTTTGAAGTTCTTACGAAAAATCTATCATTAAAAACCTTAAATGCCCCCGGGGCATAACTTACAACCTTTACCCTAGGGACTCCGGGGAGTTTGTCATCCTTAAATACATATTTTCCAGAACTTTCAACTACGTTGAACAAACTGGCTATCTCTAAACTTTGATTGAACATGTTTGGGAAAATTGTAGGCGTGAGAGGGGGGTTAATTACTCTCCACTTACTTTCGACTATTAAAAAGGGCAATTTCGATTTCTAATCAAATGAGCCCTTTATGAAATTTCTACAACAACTTTCTATATAAACCTAATATGCCCCCAGGGCATAACTTGCAACCCTTGCACTGAGAGCTCTGATGGTGTTATCATCCTAAAAGACCTAATTTCCAGAATTTTTGACTACGTTGAACAAAACTGATACCTCAAAATTTTGATTGGATGTGTTTTGAGAAATAGGGGGCGTGAGAGAGGGGTTAGTTGGCCTTCAATAACATTTGACTATTAAAAGGGTACTAGCCCTTACAATCTTCAATTTAATGAGCTCTTTTTGATGTTTTTACAACATCGCTTTCTATAAAAACCTTACATACTCCCAGGGCATAATTCACAGCCCTTGCCCTGAGGGTTGTAGGGGGATGTGTTGTCATTCTTAAAGACCTCATTTCTAAAACTTTCAAATGTGTTGAATAAAATGGCTATCTAAAATTTTTGATTGGGTGTGTTTGGGGAAAATCTGGAAGTCAGAGGGGGGTTAGTTTCCCTCAAATCACTTTCGACTATTAAAAAGGGCACTAGCCCTTTAAATTTCCAATCGAATAAGCCTTTTTTCAAGTTTCTAAGACAAAGATTTCAACAAAAACCTTATATGCCCCTAGAGCATAACTTATAACCCTTGCCCTGAAGAATGTGGGGGGGAGGGGTTCCTGCCCAAAGGTGTAATTTCCTGAAATTTAAACTGCTTGGAACAAAGTAGTTATCTCAAAATCTTAACTTGACTTGACTTGCTTTATTTACTACTAATTACAAAATAAACTATATACAAGCAACCGCCCGGGGAAGGCTCAAAAAGCCTGATGAAAGACGGCTGCAATCCTCTAATTCTCAACCTCTCAAAATTCTAATTCTCAAAAAAAAAAGACCTGAAAAAAGACCTGAACACTCTCTCTCAATTTAAACAATAATACCAAAAACTATGAAGAAAAAAAAAAATTAAGACATTAATGATGACAATAATAATAAATTACCTCCCCTCTCCCAATAAATGTTTTTTTATTTTTACTTTAAACGACCCAATGTGTTCAGCTTCCCGAACGCCAACTGGGATATCATTCCAAATAGCCGGAGCCAAATACAGAATCCCGAAACCTGCACGTGTGGTGTCTCGATACTCAATCGTAAAATTTTCCGCCTCTCTAGTCGCATACCTGTGGAGTGAACTATTTACGCGAAAAAAATTTGTAAAAACTGGAGGACATACATCATTCCAACATCTATAGGCAAAAATAGCAGCTTGGTAATCGCGAATCTGACCAATGTTAAGTACTCTTAATTTTTTAAAACATGACGCGGTATCATTCACATTTTCTATATAATTCCCAAGAAGACGTACTGTTTTATTTTGTAAAATCTGCACTCTTTTGAAATTTGCATAAAAATTGCTAGACCAAATGACACAACCATAAGACATATAAGGCGCAACAATACTATGATACAATAATAACAGAACCGATAATGGCAAAAAAAGCAACTTTAGCTGCAACAAGATCACTATGGTGCTTCCAAGACAAATTACAATCAAGCTGGAAGCCCAAATAACGCACCTCATGCACCTGTGACAAAGGCTTACCATTAAAAAATATCTCTCCATCAACACTCGGAGGCTTACCAACTCTCCTAAAAATCATAAAATTAGTTTTTTTAACATTCACTGACAAAAGGCTGAAACTTGTAAATACATAAAATGACTTTAAAACCCTATTTACTTTCAACAATAGATCATCAATCATTCGACTAGACATAGTTAAAGCAGTATCATCCGCGAAAGTCGTGATAAAACACTCCGGTAAGTAAAAACGCATTGAATCAACATACACAAGGTACAGAAGTGGTCCCAAGACAGATCCCTGAGGTACACCACACTTCACTTGATAGGGAGAAGAAAACGCATCATTTAAAACAACTTGAATAGATCTTCCACTTAAAAAACTATCAAACCATTTCAGATAATTACCACGAACTCCAAGGGACTGTAGACGTTTGAGTAAAATTTTAAAATCCACTGTATCAAACGCCTTTCTAAAATCAATAAAAACAGTCAAAGGGATTTCACCACGTTCAAAGCATCTATTTACAATATCACAGAGAGAATGCACGGTGTCCGACGTCGAGTGACCTTTCCTAAAGCCGAACTGAGTTTCACTTAACATCCCTGTTTTCGTAACGTAATCATATAACCTTTTATGCACAATTTTTTCAAATATTTTTGAAAACAGGGCAAGGATTGATATAGGTCTATAATTTTCGATATCTAGTTTAGACCCACCTTTATGGAGAGGGATGACTTTTGCCCTTTTAAGCGCATCGGGGAATAACCCGGTTTCCAGGGAAAGATTGATTATGTGGACGAGACATGGTATTAAATAACACATCACTGATTTAAAAGCCTTCAAATTAATTCCATCTGTCCCTGCTGAATTAGATTTGATTGTTTTCACAACCTTCAGAATTTCATCTCCAGTACACGGTTGAAATTCAATTTCATTTCCAATTCCTCTTTCATCCAAAAATTCGTCCTCCAAGGAATCATTATTAAAATTCACTAACCCTTCCGCCTGCACATTTTGACCAATAGTTGAAAAGAACTCAGCAAATTTATTAGTAATAATCGTTTCATCACTCACTGCTTCTCCTTGAATCAGCAGCGAATTGGGTGGAGCTTCTTTCTTCTTTCCCAATAGGTCATTTATAACCTTCCAAGTTCCTCTCGCATTATCCTTATTTAAACTCAGTTGATTAGCAAAATATTCTTTTTTAGCTTTCCTTCTCATTGAGTTCACTTTATTGCGTATTATTTTAAACTCTTCCAATTTCTTGACACACCTACTATTTAAATAATCTACATACACTTGATTTCTTAAATCTGACGCTTCAAGAATTTCTGTAGTTATCCAAGGCTTCCTGGGTTGATCCTTATGCGGTTTCACAAATTTAACTGGGCAAGTCTTGTCATAAATTGGCTGTATGATCCCCATCATGCAATCAAATGCCCCAGAAGCGTCATCTTTTATCTCCAATCTCGCTAAGATCAGTGCTGCTTAACTCATCACCAAACCTCTGTAAGTTCTCTTTTTTTAACGATCGAGTCTTCACTTTTTTTCTTTCATTTCTTTCTATGCGGACACAAAGTACCGTTCCGAGAACTGGAAAATGGTCAGAACAAGGGTACAGAACCACATCAGCATAACTACGGTCCAGATACTTCGAACCAACAAAAATATTGTCAATGAGAGTAGCTGAATGACTCGTAACCCGTGTTGGAATATTAGCTAGGGGAAAAAGATCATTAGCAACCATCAAATTAAAAAAATCAAGATTCACTCCATTCAGCGATAGCAGATCAAAGTTAAAATCACCCATACAAATAAAATCTAAACCTGTCCGAGACACCGCACGCGTAAGTTGATCAAATCCACGCTCAAAATCTTCCCAGCTTGCGCTCGGTGGCTTATCCACAATACTAATCAAAAATTTACTACTACCCAAATTTAAATCAATACTAAAACTTTCAAACTTACCCTCTATCCAAACATCAATATCATTTCTTACTTGGTATGTCAATGACTTTGAAATCAAACACGCAATTCCCCCTCTGTGAAGTGACGTCCGGTTTTTAGCCTCCAAATTATAATCTGGAAAAGAATACAGCGAGAAAGAGTGTTCCTGACTAAAATAACTTTCAGATATACCAATAAAACTAATTTTTCCTTGAGAATCAGAAAGAAATTGCAACACATCTTCATAACCAGTAGTGAGGTGACAATTCCAGGCACATAAACGCAACGAATCGGCTTCCCCGGGGTCTAACTTCGATCTTTGGACATAAGCACTATTTTTTAACGGTTGAAATCTAACTTGGTTCATACACGGTTCAGCATCTCTTGCTATTGGTGCCGATAAAACCTCTTCTAGACGAAAAGGTCGGCTCATTAAATCATCAAGTGAAGAACCAACGAAAGTAAATAAATAAACATATAACATGTCTCTCTAAATAAAAAAAAAGAAAAAAAAGTAAGAAATAAAAAATAGGAGACCAAGACATTTTTTTTGCAAATAATAATAGAAAGACTAAAACCAAAAACGAAACAAAACGGATCCCTCAAAAGAAAAGGAAAAGCAAGAATAAAATAAACGGGAGACCAAAACAGTTTATGCGAATAATAATAAGAATGAAAAAATCGCGAACAAGAAAGAGAAAGAAAAAAGGCAACAAAGCTGTACAGAGAAGAAAAAACGACAGAAAACAACACAAATACGAATTCAAACGTACTCAGCAAGGGATCTTATTTTCCGGGCAGACGGTTCACCAGGTAGCTTCACTAGTATGTTGCCCCGGTCGGTCCATACATTTTTAACACCAAAGCGATCCCTTGCGGCATTTAGCAGGTCACGACGTCGCTTTGTAAGGGATTCCGACACAAAGATTCCAGACCCAGCTAGTTTAGACTTCTGTAAGAACACTTTTCGAGCAACTTCTTTACTAACAAATCGCACTAAAACTGGGGCAACTTTGTCACTGGTGGTATGAGGCCCATTCGTTCTAAACCGGAAAACACTTGATAATTCACCAGAAGATATACCAGTAACACCCATCCGTGTCGAAAGGACACTGAGCATAGTCGTTTTAAGGTCAACTCCTGGCTTTTGCTTCAGACCGTTGAAAACAAGACTGTCCAACATATTTTCTTGATCAATATCGTCTAGCTTGACTTCGATTTTTTCAATTCGATTCTCCAGAATACGGGTTTGCATTCTATACATTTTCAACTCACGCTCGATACGGTCTAATATGGGTTGAACTCTAGTGACACAGACTTATATAACTCGCTAATTATAGTCTCAGCTGTATCTTTAAGACCAGATTTCGCATTCAAGCCACACTTGGCAGAAACCTGACGAGTTATCTCTGTAACTATAGATTCCCTAGTTTTCTCTAGCTCCTGTTCTGTAGCGGAAATTCCTGCAAATAAAGCAGACTGTGAACCAGGCAGTACGGCAGCTTGATCCGGTACTTTTAGTGCCGCAAACGCTTTTGAAATAGACCTGTAAATGTCGGGAAAACGCTCAAGTTCCTCAAAAGCGTGTTTCACATTCTTTGCAGTTTTAGTAGAAGCCTCTTGAATATTATCCTTGTACGATACAAGATTATTCTCAGAAACAATTTGCTCGTTATGATCCCCGTAACAAAAGATCAAATAGTTAGTTCGCTTTCCATCATTTTTCGTAATCTTCAGAATTCGTACAGGCCACAATGGATAGCCTGCAAATTTCGCCAGTGCAAGATCGAATTGCTTGAAAGACGTCATGATTAGTGTGAGAAAGAAAAACCAAAATTAAAAATGAAAAACCAAAATGAGACTTATCTTGTAGTGGGCAGGCCCACGGATGGCGTTGGCAATCACCGCTCTTGCAGGGTGGCCCAGTGGACCGTGGAGGCCTGCGACGTTTTTTTTTCCACAGTTTTCTTACATCCGAAAACAGCATAGCATCCAATTATTAACAAAATAACTAAGCCACAGATAGTCCTTTTTCTTTTCAAAAATGTGAATACAGCGAAATGAATTAATTCACTTATTGCGAAACTGTCCACTGTAATTTATTCTAAATTTAATCCGGCTTAAAAACAAAACAGATGGTTACAGGTCAGATGCCAAACAAGAACTGAGATGCCAAACAAGAACAGAGATGCCAAACAAGTACTGATCACCTTCCAATCACTTTCGACTATTAAGAAGGGCACTAGCCATTTCAATTTGTAATCGAATGAACCCTTTTTGAAGTTTCTACGACAACGTGTTCTGTAAAAACTTTATATGCCCACAGGACATAACTTACAACCCTTGCCCTGGGGGCTGTGGTTAGTGTCCTCCTCAAAAACATAATTTCTATATGGAAATCCACAGCACTGAACAAAATGGCTATCTAAAAATTTTGATTGGATTTGTTTGGGGAAAAGGAGGGGGAGAGAGGGGGCTAGTTGCCCTCAAATCACTTTCGACTATTAAAAAGAGCACTAGACCTTTGAATTTCAAATCGAATCAGCATTTTTTCAAGTTTCTACGACAAAAATTTCAATAAAAACTTATATGCCCCCAGGGCATAACTTATAACCCTTGCCCTGAAGACTGTGAGGGGAGTGTCCTGCTCAAAAGTATAATTTCCTGAATTTTAACTGCGTGGAAAAAAAATGGCTATCTCAAAATTTCCATTGGATGTGTTTGGGGAAATGGTGGGTGTGGAAGGGGTGTTAGTTGCCTTCCAATTACTTTAGACCATTAAAAAGGGTACTAGCCATTTCAATTTGTAATCGAATGAACCCTTTTTGAAGTTTCTACGACAACGTGTTCTGTAAAAACTTTATATGCCCACAGGGCATAACTTACAACCCTTGTCCTGAGGGCTGTGAGGGGGTTGTCATCCTCAAAGACCTAATTTACAGAACTTGAAACTACGTTGAATAAAGTGGCTATCTCAATATTTTGATTGGATGTTTTTGGGGAAAAGGTGGGCGTGAGAGGGAGGTTGGTTGCCCTCCAATCACTTTCGACTATTAAAAAGGGCACTATCCCTTTAAATTTCCCATCGAATGAGCCTTTTTTGAAGTTTCTACGACAACGCCTTCCATAAGAACCTTACTTGCTCCAGGGCATAACTTAAAACCCTTGCCCCAAGGGTTTTAGGGGAGTGTCCTCCTCAAAAAAATATTTTCTATGTGGAAATGGACTACGCTGAACAAAATGGCTATCTCAAAACTTTGCTTGGATGTGTTTGGGGGAATGATGGGCTTTGGGGAGGGGGGCTAGGTGCCCTCCAATTACTTTCGACTATTCGACCAATTGAAAGAGCATTTTTTGAAGTTTCTACGACAACGCCTTCTATAAAAACCTTACATGCCCCCAGGGCATAACTTAAAAACCATGCCCAAAGGGGTGTAGGGGAGTGTCCTCCTCAAAAAAATATTTTCTATGTGGAAATGGACTACGCTGAACAAAATGGCTATCTCAAAACTTTGATTGGATGTGTTCGCGGGAATGATGGGCGTGGGGGGGCTAGTTGCCCTCCAATTACTTTCGACTATTTAAAATGGCACTAGCTACTCCAATTTCCAATCGAATGAGCCCTTTTTGAAGTTTCTACGACAACTCCTTCGATACGAAGTGCCCGGGTATGGAGAAGAAGAAAAAAGAAAAATAAATAATACAATGCGCCCACATCGTTCTTTACTTAGGCAGCGCTATGGCGCTGCCTATGATTGCTGGTGTGTTGGACCGATTTAAAATTTCTCGCAAGAGCAAGGGATGCTATAAACTCCACTTGACAAAATATTCCGTGTTATATCTTTTCCAGAATTTAGAAAGTTACTCAGTGGTCTGATTCATTTAAGACAAGTTGAAATATTATGTTTGAGTAAAGTTCGTTTGATTTTCTCCCAAAGAATTGGTATGTAAGGCAATGAAATGTATCTATTGGCAAATGTGGGATCCAAAAGTTGAGAACCGTCGATTTAATTACCTTTTTCATGCTTAATCTGCCTTTTCTGTATTATTTCATTTACAAATTTTACAGGATATCCGTTACAAAATAAAATATCTCTCGAATACAATAGTTCACCCATTAATATACTCGGGGAACAAATTCTATAAACTCTATCAACTAATGATATGACTGTTCCTTTTTTCTTACTGAAATTGGGTGAGATAAACGAAAACTTAAATACCTGTCATTGTGAGTTGGTTTTCTATAAATTGTAAAAAGTAAACCATTATCACTCTTTATTAATAAAACATCTAAAAATGGTAGCCTATCTTATTATAGGGTATGCAATAATGCTACTTCGAGGCAGCCTTTCCCTCCTTTACCCTACTCGTTCGTTGTGAAAAACCCTCCAAGTCCCTTGAAACGCCAGGTTCCTGTAAGGGCTTTATTCTGTCAAAATATAGAAAGTTAAGTGATTATATTTTTGAGCTAAAGAGAAATAAGAACGAGTACAGTGTCATGGTTAAGTCAATCGACTGTGCCGAAAGGATTGCAAATGCCATGAAAATAGGAAATAGTTCACTAAACACTAATAAAAAAATCAAAGAGGTTATTTGGAGTTGTATTTTTTATTCCCGGAGTGTACGAAGCGGCAGATGCAGCTAAACTTTTCCCAGTGTTCGAATAAGCTGAACAGATTGGCAAGTCCCTGACATTCAGGCTCTACTTCCTGTCAAACGAAGCTTTGGAAACAAACATTAAAGATCGGGTTTGAACGTTTGCGTGTAGATGAATTTCACTTCTTACCATGCCATGGCTACAAATGCCATCTTGTAGGCCACATAACCACCAATTGTCCAATGCTGATTTATGTTTTCAGTGTGCAAGTAGTGACCATAAAAGTACTAAGGATTTGCCGTATATGGATAAACAACGATGTGTTTGTATGCAATGTTTGAGGTTACTCATGCTACTCAGTATCCTGCCCGGAAAATCGGAAATCAATTTCAGAACAAAACAGATCCCACAGATTACAATGAGCACTCAAAAGACTTCTCTTTTATCTGTCGTTTAATGTTAATGGTAGGGTTCTTGATAAATTACCTGTTTTGGAGAAACTATGTAAATCATATACCGAGTTTTGTCAACAAGAGCAGTTTTTAACAGATATCAACTTTCAGTTTTTATGTCTTTCTTCTAGTCTAACAGTAGATTTACCCCCAGTTAAAAGACTTCAAACAAAAGGAAAACCAAACAGTGATCAAGCCATCTTGACAAATTGCAACCAGGACTGCATGAAATGTGTGATTACTATCTTGTCATAACAATAGATGAACTTATTATAGTTAATAACTATCTTACAACAAATTACAGACACAAGGTTTCTGAAAGAAAATTTGCTATTGTTGGCAGAAAAGTAGCCAAATTGCAAAAGAATATTAAAAAGATAAACAGAAAATGAATGGTTATGGGTGACTTTAATTTTGACTTACTCAAGAAATTTTTGACTTACTCCAATTTTGCCACAATGCTACACGGTTATTCCGAAAAAATAAAAAAACAATTCTGATTTCTGAAAGTATGTCTAACCTTGGCCATACTGTATTGCTCCATCCTCCTTATTTGGATCTAATGGTTAAAGTTTGTCTGGAAGGTGAACATAGTAATCTTATCCCCCTGTCCCTTTCAATTCCTATAAGTGGGACTCATTCAGATAAATCTGGTAAAAGAAAAATCCAAGTTTGTCTTCTTAAGTGTTTGGATAAAATTGATAAGGATATTTTCTAAGTGGAGTGAGACCACATGTAGGATAAAATCTGAGTTCCGTTTCACCTCCTTTAGTTGCAACTTGGGACAGACCAGTCCGTTATACGGATTGAAATTAACTTCTACTGTGCACAGATTATTCACACTCTAAAAAATCACCGAGATATACGCTGGCTCTACGAAAAAGTTTAGATCGGGTACCGAGAAGTTAAGATTGCTTACAAACGAAAGCGTTAAAACCAAATGTTTGCAATCAAATTCGGGCTTCGTTTGTGGAATGAGTGTGAAAAACCAAAAAATGGAATTGTTAATACTTTGCGGTTACATATAAAATGGCATTTTCGGAAGAAGCTTAAATCTCACCGAGTTGCTCAAAGTGTTGTAGTTGCTGATATGTTATCGAACGAGCCCAAGAAGTTATGGGATACTCGTTCAGCGAATAATAAAACCAGTGAAAATAAAGCTAATACCAGGGAGTTACGATGGTATTCATTTTTTACGAAGCAGTCTTCTGAACCTAAGCGATGTGAGAATTTTAAAGCGAATTAAACGATCAACTACTCCCTCCTTGTCTAGGTGCCTTTGTAGTTAGTACTAAAGGTGTAAGTGACCTATACTATAACTTAAAAAGAAAAATCAATGGCTCGTGGAAGTATATATGCTCTTCATTTTCTCAATGCATCTTGTAAGTCAATTTTTCATGTTTCATTGCTTTACCTAATTTTTTTTGCGGTGGTATAATTCCAAATTCTTTTTGTTTAGGTGTTATTTCCCTGATCCTTCAAAAATGGAAGGATGCATATGAGTGTTTGTTGCACAAACATATTACTATTTCTGGTGTATTTGATAAGGTTTTTGAATTACCTACAATAGTCTACATTCTGCTTGTTATATGCGTCTTTACAATTGGGATTTCAACCCAAGCTTGGATGTTTTCATGCTCTAAAGTGTTTATATAATTTATTGGTTGATGCTGATGAGTGTGTAGAAACCCTAGCCCTTGGTACATGCGATGTCAGTATATTGACTCGGTATTGCATCCCCAAGCAATTAATGATCTTTTGAACCAAAAGTATCATATATATATATATATATATATATATATATATATATATTGACTCCCATTTGTCACGATCTTGTGCCAGCTCTTCAGCAAACCGGAGCCATCATCTCTCCCACTTTCTGCCATACTTTCGAAATCCGCCAATGGGGTCGAGGTCGTTTTTGGCAGTTGTCCACCAATTCTTAAATTGACCGCCAGGTCGCCTGCGCCAATCTGGTAATTGGGCAGCTAGAATCACTTGCTTTATGATGCGGTCATTGGGTCTTCTAAGGACATGACCAAGCCAACGCAGTCTTCTCTGTTTGATAATCATGGCGGTGGGTTTGATGTCACAGCAGTGGTGGCGCACATCAACATTTGAGATTCTAACGGAGTATCAAATCCTGAGGATTTTTCGTAGACAGGGGTGGTCGAAGACTTCCAAATCATGGAGATGAAGTGCCTTCAGTGGCCAAGTTTCGACTGCAGAGAAGAGAACAGATCTAACAGTCGGTTTATAGACAGAAAGTTTTGTCTTCATGCTGATCTCCCGCCGGATCCACAAATGGTGGCGGGGTTGGGAGAAGATGGCTTGGGCTTTGTTGATTCTGTTCTCTATGTCAAGGTCACAGCCTCCACGAGAGTCTCTTATTGAGCCAAGATAGGTGAAGCTGTCGACTTTTTCCAATTCTTGTCCGTAAAGCACAAGCTGATAATCAGACTTTATGTTCAGGTCCATGACTTTAGTTTTGGCCGTGTTGATTTTCATACCCAGTAGCTGAGAGAAATGTGCTATTTCATTTAACATTGCTTGGGCAGTTGCTGGATCAGCAGCAAGAGCGTCTATGTCGTCCGTGTAGTCCAGGTCAGACACGTTAATGCCCATCCTATAACATCACCATCAAAACTCGTGAGTGCACTCTCTAGAATCCAGTCTATACAGTAGTTAAACAAAACAGGGAACAATATGCACCCCTGTTTTACATCACTTTCAACATTGAAGGGCTCAGTTTCTTCGTCCAGCACTCTTACTGTCGAATTGCAATGCTTGTAGTAGGCCTTCAACAGCTCTATGAATTCAACCGGCATACCATCTTCCAACATGATTCGCCAAAGGTTTTTACGAGTTACAGATTCGAAAGCAGCGACAAAATCAAGGAACATGTTAATTATGGGGAGTTTGTAGTGTTTGCACTGTTGGGGAATACGGCAAAGAGCGAAGACCTGTGCAGTGCACCCTCTCCCTCTTCAAAATCCGCATTGATTTTCACGCGTCCGCTCATCCCTTGCTTCATCGAACCTTTTAAGCAAAATCATTGCAAAGACTTAGGTAGCCGTATCCATAAGTGATATCCCTCGGTAGTTGCAGCTGTCGCATTTGTCCCCCTTTTTAAATACTGGGATTATTACTGACATCTTCCAATCAAACGGGAAGGTCTTCTTTTCCCATATAAGACTGAAGAGGGTTTCTAGTTGCTCCGTTAAGACGTGTGGCGACGCCTTGTAGACCTCGGGAGGTAGACCATCTTCTCCAGGAGACTTATTGTTTTTTAGCCGTTTGATTGCGTTTCAGCTGTTGGTGGCAGCTGTTGGTGGTCTTTCAGCTGTTGGTTGCAGCATCGCCGTTGCATCTTGCCCATCTGTATTTGGATTAAGCAGGTCTTTAAACTGATTCTTCCAGTGATCAAGTTTACCTTGCACGTCAGGGATCACACTTTTTTGAGCGTCTTTTAGGGGACCAGCGATGGGTGACTTTATTCCAGTTATTTCTTTGAGGGTTCTATACAGCCTACTCGTGTCATTATTTCTGGCTGCTTTTTCATCTCTAAAGCAACCTCATCCCAAGATTGTTGGCGGTCTTGACGTAGGCTTTTTTTAACCTGTTTACGTAGCGACTTTTTTTTACTGTGATTGGTGCGTTTGATGCCTGCCACCTATTTTCGATTAGCTTTACGCTTTTCTCTGAGACGTAATTCTTCCTCGTCTTTGCAGGGGCATAGCCGATAACTTCAGCGGCCACCTTTTCAGTGGTGTTCCGGAATTTTTTCCATTGGGTGGTGGGGTCTTCATTACAGCAGTTGTTCAGGCTTGCGAACTGGTTCTGTAACTTCAGGCAAAAGTCGTCTTTCACTTTTTGGATTTTCAGTTTCTCCACGTTTAACTTCCTTTTTGGGGGTTGTCTCTTCCTCGCGCTCAACTCCAGGAGTATTTTCGCACCTACAAGCGTATGATCGTTTTCAGATTTTGACCCTGTTCACGCCCCTCTGTAAGCTCGAGAATCGATGACTGAGGAGCACCAACGCTGACGGATCAATATATGGTCAATTTGGGCAGTTGTGGAGCCATCGTTTGAGCGCCAAGTTATTCTTTGAGAGGGTTTGTGTTGGAACATAGTGTTGATGATGGTAAGATTTTGAGGTCTCACGAACTGGAGTAGTCTATCCCCATTGCAGCACCGCTGACCGTAAGTGAATGGGCCAACAATTTTGCGAATATTGGGGTCTCTCGGGCCAACACGGGAGTTCCAATCACCCGCTAAAATTAGGAAGTCTCGTTTGGGGCATTTCTGCATTGTAATCTCCAGATCAGTGTAAAAGGAGTCCTTATCATCATCCGTTGCCGCTCTTGTTGTTGCATAGATAGCAAGTATAGATATGTTGGATAATCTTCCCTTAAGTCGTAGTCTGGCTATTCTCGGGTTCACTGGGTCCCATTCAAGAGGAGCTTTCTGCGCATGGTGGCCTATCATAAAGCCGACTCCATGGTCATCAGATCCATCATATGCACCAGAGTTGAGGAATAAGTACGAGTTGTCGGAGTCACGGACTGGTATGGTTTCTTCAGACACTCCGTTCAATCTTGGCCCTGATAGACAAAGAACGTGTGCTTGGTAACGGTTCGTTTCCATAGCCATCACTAGCCTTGTTGATTCTTGCTTCGCCGATCTCACATTCCAACTATAAACTCGGAATTCATCCTTCTGTAAATTTATTTCACATGGAATAGCTCGTACACTTGTCGATCTCACCGCTATTCTGGGGAGCGGGATCGCGTCACTTATCGGGGACGCCGTAGTAGGCACAACATTTCTGGGAGTATTCATTTCTTTATAGATGTTTCATGGGGATTTAATTAACCGACGGGTCCCCTTCCCCGTCGTCTCCTCCTCCTTACTCAGCGCGGGCTTGGAACCGGCTATAGCGGAGTTAATTATGCATATATATATATATATACATATATATATATATATATATATATATATATATATATATATATATATATATATATATATATATATACATATAAATGTGTCGTCTGACCTTTAAGATTAATTCTTGTTTTAAGTCAGAAATCCTGTTCGTCTTTCTTTGTTTTAGACCTTTTCCAATATATTTTGCAATTCCAACTTTTACTATTTTATGTTTTATATTTTAGTTTCAGCGTTTTTATTCCTTATCTTTTTAAAGAGTTTTATGTTCAATCTTGGGTATAGGGACACTTTGGTATTTTTGGAAGTTATAACCCTCACTTTTTTCTTCCTGGATGATTTTTCTCCCCAGTCTGTTTTGGGGGTTTTTGGACCACCCATCCTATTTGACTTTCGTTGAGTTAGGCTTTTTAGCTTATATTTATAATTCCAACATGTATTATCTTACTTTTTTGTTTTTATTTTCACCTTTTTATTCCTTATTTTTAATCTTTTTCAAGAGTTTAGGTATTCTTCTATTAGCTACAAGACTTGCGTTAAGTGGAGTTTGGTTAATGCTAATAAAATAAAACAAAATATAATGAAAATATAATAGTTTAGAAACAAATTGTGACTATATATTTCCAAATTTGGGGGTGGAGAGTAAAGCAAAGCGTATACTAAATACGGAACCTAATGTAACTTATTGGCCACTCTTCAATTCTATTTGAATTGCACCTTTTGGCTCATGTTTTTTGTCCAATTTCAAGACAACATTTCAAAGTGTAGGAAAACAAGCAGTGACAGAGCTTTTAGGTGATGTATAAATCATATCTGATTCAGTTGTTTTGTGGTTTTTGTGCTGATTAAAACATAAAAAATTGTTCTGACTGGCGGCCAACTGGCTCAGTAAACTATACAATTTTACGTGTTGTCTCCATTTTGAAAAATACACAAGACTGACGTCATTTATCCTCAGTCGGGTACTAAACCAGATGCCTGACCGTCCGAACAACATTCTGCACTTTAATCAGAACAAAAACAACAGAACAACTGACTCAGGTGTGATTTATACATTACCTGAAAGCTCTCTCACTTCTTGTTTTCATACACTTTGACATGCACGCTAAAAGCAGCACTGCTAATATTTAAAAGTACTTTTCCAACAATCACAAGAATGAACATGCACACGACATGCCAAAATATTTTTTAATACTTACTTTCTTTCATATACTCAGACATCTAAACTAGGAGACCGACATGGGAAACAACTGCTTTTTAGACAGCGATGAGACCAATTGCTTTACATTTAAACCTTCTGATACTTGTATTGAAAACAAATCAAAGTAACAATATAAAAAAGTAAAAAAACTTAAACCTTCACACAGTTGTACTGAAAACAAATAAAATTGTGATATCAAAAATTTAAAAAATGTCAAAAAGTAGCAGTTTTAACAAAGAAAATAAATAGAACTTCTACTCTTTTAAACATGTCTGGCATTAAAATTTTTTGTCGACTTTAAGAACTTGTCGAACTCTTTTGATGATCCAGCATAATGTTTGACAGATTTTCAGGGATGCTTTGTCGATGCATGTGCCCGTCACACCAGCCACAAGTGGCCCAAAAGCACTCACGATCATTCCATGCCTTGTGGCAATAAATACAACACCAACTATTGCCATCGAAACCAGCATTCGTTGCAGGTTTATTTGTACCAAAACAAAATGAGACAATTTAGCTGGAGTATTATATCCTATGCTTGAAAAAATGCCTAAATTATAGTACAACTGCAAACCTGAAATAAATTTAAAGTTCTAGACTGGAACTCTATTCATAGTTTCAGGTATCAATCAGTGATTTATTTATTTCTTACATTTTCTCTTGAATTTCGTCAGTTTTGCCATATAGCACAACTTGTGATGGTGAGGGGGGGGGGGGTATAGTGGCTATTTATTTCAAATTTTAGTGCTTTGTTCTTATAAAAGGTTACAGTCTTGTGTATGGGCATTATTAGCTCAATTTTACACCCTGGAAATTTCCCTCCCAATGTAAAATTATGTCCACGTGTGAGAAAGCCTTATTATAACCTAACTAAATTGTAAAAGTAGCAAAGCCTTATTGTAACCTAACTAAATTGTAAAAATAGCAAAGCCTCATTATAACCAAACTAAATTGTAAAACTAGCAAAGCCTTATTATGATCTCTGTGTAATAATTATGATAAAAGCTACCACTAAGTCTAAATTTCCCTTTGAGAATAATACTGAGATAAGAATTAAACTTCTGAAAGATTTCTGTCACCTGAACTAGACCACACCATAAACTAAATTAATTTAGTACTTACATTGGAGACATAAACTGATACTGGAGTCAGAGCGAAAACTCCCATTAGAGGATTGTCAATAAACTTATAAGGGGTTTATTATTTAAAGGATGTGTAATCTGACTAAAACAGAGGCGCCATTTCAGCGAAACCTTAGGGTGGGCAAGCAATCGACATGGGCCCCGAAGCAGGCTTGTATAAAAAAAATTGCCTCTAGCTTTACCCGAAAAAAAATGCCTTCCATGGGAGTTACCGTAAAAATTAAGGAAATTGTCTCAATTGCTTTGCCTTTCCTTCTTTCGCTCTTATGCCATAGGTTCAGAAAAGGCCAGATATCTGAAGAAAGCGGAAACGGTATGTGCGATGTTAAAAAACAGCCGTTTGAGAATCTTTCACTTTTCCAAACCTATAACTTGACGAAAGCCGAACCTCTGTAGAAACTCACGCTCTGACTAAAGTATATTCTGTAGGCAAATTCTTCAGCTCGCTCCATACAGTAAATACTTTAGTCCAAGTCGGAGTCACGCTCCGGCTATGACGATGCAAAACTTTGCTTGATCAAGTATATTTACAAAATCAAAAAATACAACAAAATTTTGAAACAGATCAGTGAACACTCAAGGCAACACGGGGAACCGTCGTGGTTTCATCTTCAAAAAGTCGTCAACAAGCTGGTCGAAATCCAAGTTTTTAACTAAATCCTTCTCTGCAAAGATCAAAAGCAGGTGACTAAGACGATCGTCTCCTGTGGTCGAGCGCAGATAGTTCTTCACTATTTCCAGCCCAGAAAACAAGCGTTCATTGCTGGCTGTCGTGACAGGAAGTGTGGCAGCAATATGAAGAACTTTGATAATTTCTGAATAGGCCACTGAAAGTGTCTTGATATTATCGATGACGTCCATGAAGTTCTTCGGCTTTGCCTCCTCCTCGAGCAAAAACCGCTTGGCAATACCGGCTTGGGCCTCAAGAAGAACCTGGTCAATTTCCATATCAGAATAAAGTTCAGAGAATTGCTTGAGGAGCCCTGCATCCATGAACTTGGTAGAGCTGGGGTCCAGAGCTTTGAGTGTACTGAGCACTGGAAGGTTATCTGTAAACCGTCTGTCGGATTCCACAAACAGACGATCTACAGTCTCCAGGTATTTTCTTTTCAGTTCTTCCACTAGAGTTGGAGCTCTATTGTCGGATTCAATAAAGTGTTTTCCTAATGTCGAAGTGGTCATGAATTCTTTCAGGTGTTTGATAATTTTTTGGGTTCTTCTAGGTCGTCCCTTCTGACCCGCAGAGGAGGATCCGGTCGCGGGTCCATTCACGTCAGGTACTTCAATTTCAAGACCTTCAGCAAACTCTTTTGCCTTCTCCAAAAGCGATGGAAATGAAGTGTCAGAGCGCAGTTCAGCTATTTCCTTCCTAGTTGCTTGAATCAAGGTGTGGGACCTAGATATTACCAGATCAACTGCCTGAAGCTGCTCAGAAAGGGAGTTTGTCGTCTCAAAATTGCTTCCATATAGAGCAACTGGAATATAACTGTGAAAGATTCCATTTTTCTCTGGAGCCCAGCTGCTTCTGCTTGAGCTTCGCTATCAGCTCCCTCGCTGACTGCAGACAGTACAGCCAGAACACATTCATATCGGAGTCTTATCTTCGATATTGATCGATATCAGTATGAACATCTTGTCGCAGCACTCCTTTCTAATTCCAGGACTGGCAGTTGAGTAGCCTTTTGGGACTCGACAAAAAGCTGATGTCTGGTGTTGCTGTTGGAAATGAACGTGTACAGATTTTGGACTAGCGAAAAAAATGAGCCAACAGTTCCAACACCTTCAACGCATTTTGCAATGACCAAATTTAGTCTATGCGCATGACAATGAATGTATATTGCTTGTGGCGCTTTCGCTCTCAGTCACGCTTGAACACCAGAGAAGCTCATCACGCTTGCTCCGTTGTAGCACTGAGCAACACAATAGTTCCAGTCGAGACCAAGTTTCGCCACTGTGTCGTGAATGAAGCTGGATAAACTCTCAGCATCCAGGATTTTCATATGGTAGCATCCTATTGGTCTTTCTCGTACTTTTCCCTCGTCGAAGTACCTCAGAAGAATGGCGAGCTGCTCTTTCTTCGAATTATCTTTTGTATCGTCGACAAGAACACCAAAGTATTAGGCACGCTTAACTTCTTGCACTATTGTAGACCGAAACCTAGATCCGATAACTGAAATTAGATCGTTCTGGTATTTGTGGGACGTATAGTGGCCGTATCGTCTTTTTAGATTGTTGAAAAGCGTGGGAGAATACTCGGCGAGAAGATTGCAAGTTTTGACGAAATGTCCTTTGTTTGCCGAAGATTCAGTCTCATCGTGGCCACGAAAGGCTGTACCCTGTCGCCCCAGTAGGGCCGTTACTTTCAGTAAAGCCTTTACGTGTTCCTTGTTTTCATTCATCTCCTTATTCCTGTCCGTTGAAAAAACAGATGCGATGGGTTGCATCTCCTTGGCTTGTATAGCTTTGAACTTCGTCCACGAAACTGCACTGTCCCTGTGGCGGTCACTTTTTGCATGCTCTTCTAGAGCGCTTGAGATGTCCTTCCATCTTCTAACGTTGGTCTTGATGAAGGGCCTCACCCGTATCTCTGTCCACGAAGGGTTGACGTGCCGCCAAAATGTCTGCAGCAAAAACAGAAAACCGAATTTTCCTTAACTGAGTACTCAAGCCAAGGATGCTTTCCATAATACGAAACATCAAATGACCATCTTAGCTTGCCGTTTGCTGAAACCTGTACAGGGTACCGTAGCAGCTGTGGTTGACATGGATGGTCATGGGAGGATGAAGAAACATCAGTAGGACCACTTGTACGATGGTGCTCTTCATCTCGAATCGTATCTCGTCCAGATTGTGCCTCTTGAGCAGTGACAGGTGCAGTGTCTCTTTGAGTCGTCTTGTTTTCTACTAGCTCGGTCTGACCGACCACCACGTCCTTCGAAGGACCCAAAGCGACGGCAATGGATTGTTCGGGTGCTGAGTCAGGCACCTGAAAGATATACCCAAAGGTTAAAGCCACTCTTGTACTTTGAAGCACAATTGAACTCATTTTCAACATTTAAACAGTTGCTTTTTTTTAGTATGTTAAGTCCAAACTGCGTAGCAGTTTCCGCTTTCGGCACAGCGGTTCGGGAAAAATAGTGCTAGAACTCTTCCATGGTGTGACAGTTTATTAAAGTATATCGAACTTCGGAAAAAAACAGGAAATTTCAGCAAAGCCAAAGAGGGCGTTTTTTGGATAATTATATATGCGTTGATCCTTATCTACCCGTAAAGACAATAATAGAAACTTTGGGCTTAATGCAATAGCAACCCAAATCGCAAAAAGCCTTTGCAGTAATCCTTGAATGAATGATTTGGGTGTCATGACAGATCGCAAATAAGCTAAAGGCGCGTTCGATTTGCTGTAGTTTCAGTTACATCCTTCTCCGTTGTGTGCTTATTTGCATTTTTTCTGTGACGTTCTCTCATTTAGCCCGAAGAAATACTGATAATGTGACAGCCAAACAGGTTCATAATTTTGGACCAAATGGCGAAATGTGAAGCATGACTACAGCAAATCGAATGCGGCTTCATATCACCAGTCGGCATTGTAGCAAATCGAATTTTATAAGCACTGCCAAACTGTGTGATTCCATCAATAAAAAAAAAGAAAAGAAAAAAAACGACAATCTTTGGCATATGCCCCTCAACCCATGTAGCATTGTTATCCATAAAATTAACAGCACTGCCAAACTGTGTGGTTCCATCAATAAAAAAAAAGAAAAGAAAAAAAACAACAATCTTTGGCTTATGCCCCTCAACCCATGTAGCATTGTTATCCATAAAAGTAACAGTGCTTTTCAGAAGAAAAAAGAACAAAACAAAACAACATAGAGGTAATCTTAATCAAACAGTTCGTGGTAACGAACTGTAAATAAGGAGCGACCCGGCTCAATGGTAACCAAAACTCTAAAAAACGGGTTTTTGATACCAATAGATACATCAAAAGAATCAGATTTCAATCCTGATTTCAAATATATAACTTTCATCAAGTTTAGTCCTACCCTGAGAAAATTAGGCTGATTTTCAAAAATAGGGGGAAAGACCCCCTAAAAGCTATAGAACCTTAATGAAAATCACACCATTATATTCAGCGTATCAGAGAACCCTACTGAAGAGGTTTCAAGCTCCTATCTACAAAAATGTGGAATTTTGCATTTTTTGTCAGAAGAAAGATCATGGATGCGTGTTTTTTTTTTCCAGGGGTGATCGTATCGACCCAGTGGTCCTAGAATATCATGAGAGGGCTCATTGGAACGGAAATTAAAAGTTCTAGTGCCCTTTTTAAGTGACCAAAAAATGGAGGGCAACTAGGCCCCCTCCCACACTCATTTTTTTCCCAAAGTCACCCGATCAAAATTTTGAGACAGCCATTTTGTTCAGCATGGTCGAAAATATAATAACTATGTCTTTTAGGATGATTTAATCCCCCGAAGTCCCTGGGGGGAGGGCTAAAAGTTATGAACTTTACCCAATTTTAACATATAGTATTTGTTATTGGGAAGTATACAGAAGTTTTCAGGAGGGTTTTTCTCTGGTAGTGGGGGGGGGAGTGGTCGGGGGTTATGATGGAGGATCTGTCCATGAAGGAAGTTTTCATGGGGGAAGGGAAATTGCCATGAAGGGGGCGCCGGACTTGCCAGTATTATTTATGGTTATTGAGAAGTATACAGACATTTCAGGAAGGATTTTTTTCTGGAGGGGGGGGGGCTGGAGGAGGGGGTTACTCGGGAGAATCTTTCCGTGGAGGATGTTTCTTTGGGGTAAGGGACATTTCTATGAAGGGGGTGCCGGATTTCCAAGCATTATTTAAAAAACGATCAGAAATTAAATTTAAAAAAAAGTTTTTTTCAACTGAAAGTAAGAAGCAACATTAGAACTTAAAACAAACAGAAATTATAACGTATATGAGGGGGTTCTCCCCCTAATCAATACCTCGTTCTTTATGCTACAGTTTTTTTTAGTGCTTTCAAAAGAGCTATCTATTCTAATTAAACGGCCTTTGTGATTCAGGGGTTTGTGAATTAAATTTTTTTTTAGCTTTTAACGTAAAGAGCGTGGTATTGACTAAGGGAAGAACCCCTTCATATACGTAATAACATATATATAATAAAAAAAAAACAATAAAAAAAACAAGCGATACGGCTCAATAGTAATCGAAACTTTTAAAAACGGAATTTTGATTTCAATAAATGTATCAAAAGAATGGGTTTATAATGCTGATTCTAAATATATAAATTTTATTAAGTTTAGGATTACTCATCAAAGGCTACGAGCCTGAGAAAATTTACCCGATTTTTTAAAGAGGGGCGAAACATCCCCTACAAGTGAAAGAATTTTAATGAAAATCTTTACGCTAAAGTTTGACTCTGTCTCACAACTTTATTTTTTAAAACAATAAAAAACTTTAGCGTAAAGAGCGAAGCGTTGAGGAGGGGACAGTCCCTTTCATATACGGAATAATTTCTGTTCGTTTTAAGTTTTAATGTCGCTCCTTACTTTCAGTTTAAAAAACTTATTTTTTTTTATTTAATTTATTGGAAACCAGGTCTACTGCATATCCAGTATTATTTTGTATTTATTATTTTTCAGTAAAAGGCTAGTTAATTTTAAAGATAACTAAAATTTACCTTTTATTAAAGAAGAATTAAATGACAGAAAAAAAAGGAAAGATCTAAGAAGAAAACTAGAAAGTAAAAGAGGCTACCTAACTTCTGAATTAGCTTTTTTACAACAGTAAAAAAGAATTAGCTTATTTTAGCGCCATAGGGAGTTCCCAAAGGGACCAAGCTGGTCAACTGATAATTCCTTTGAGGTGAAGTTCGGCGTTTTCCTAGCAAGTATGCTGGAACATTTTGAGGTACTGTCTTTTCCTGAACTTTAAGAAGAAAATTTACTCCAATTAATAGAAAAAATAAAAAATAGGCTTTCCAATGATATATGTTTCATTAAAACTGAACATCTCTATCTCCGGGACAAATCGCGAGAAGTTATATGTTTTTTTAAGATTTCCGGGAAAGTAGGTGTCGACTTTTAGTTTTGTGTGGATTATTCGAATCTCTTATCCAAGCTCTACAAGCCAGGGCAAGACTGCCCAATCAATTCTAAATAGTTTGGCCAGACAAACTAAAAAAGTCTATAATGGGCGAGATAGGGTGAACATTTAAGGTATCGCATCCCCTTAACACCATATAAACTACCCAGCGCGGTTCAGAATAGTAACTTTTGTCCACCAGATCGCGAAAAAATAGAAACGACTTAATAAAACACAAATACTGTAGGTTACTTACTTGCCGAGCCGGTTCACTTGACTTTTGCTTCTTAATCCATCTGTTCAGAGAAACTTGCTTTTCTGCTTCTTTCTCCTTCTTCAATGCTGCCAATTTACGCTTTTGAGCTCCTGAAAAACTCAGGAATTCTCAATGGCTCTTCAGCTGCTGATATTAGATAGTAAACTGGCGAACTGGGTTATATATGAATGGTCTTACGGTTTTAAACAAATTCATTCATTCAAAACTGATCTTTATAATGTCCCGAATTTCCTTTTGCTGCTCCCGACAAAGATTCCGCTCCCGACAAAGATGCCGCTTCTAAAAACAATTGCACCCTTCCATTCTATAAGACATTATAGGTTTACAATTCAACGGAATCAAAACCAAAATACTTGGCCGGCACGAAAACTTGAGCCTCCAAAAATAAGTAGAAAGCAAGTAGATAAGTAGATTTAATATTTAGAAGTAGAATAGTCCAAAATAAGTATTCTACTACCAAAATAAGTAGAAGTGGAAACACTGCTCATGATAGCACATAAGAAAGATGTTGAATCAATAAAATCAGAAACTGATCTGTCACTTCAACCCTTGCACGACCCAGTTGCACTATTAATCTCACTATTATCTAAGTTAATCTACATATAAATGTAGCAGTTTCAAAATTTTGACTAATTGCTAATTGTAATTTTGTTCCTGTATATTCTGTCAAAGAAAAAAAAGGCCTTTTTGAGAGGGAGCTTGGGCCCCCCAGAAAAATTAGGGTGGGCAATGGCCCACCCCTGCCCCCCTCCAAATGGAGCCCCTGGACTAAAACATATCAGCAGCAGAGAAATACGCGCGCAAATAGCTTATGAGTCTAGAAATTTTATTATATTTGGTGATTTGGGTTTATAATTTGGTTAGAATATATTAATTAACCAAGGCTTGGGCACTCTAGACAAAGTTCAACTTGTAAGGATTAAAATAGAAATAAAATTAGTTTCGTCCCAGAAACTAAAACTTGTGAATAACCTAAGGTTTAGGTAAAAGAAAAACCCCTTAACCTTAAAGAATAGATTAAAGAGCTTTTTGCCTCCTCCTTCGAGCTTAGTGACCCTCGGAACTTGCCTGGCATTTATTAAAATATTATATATAAGAAGATTGGAACTATAGGACAATAACAATATTCCTTTTTTGTGTATTCTCTGACATTTATGCGAAGGGGGACTATATTCCTCTTTTTTAGCCACTCTGGCATTTCTTAAACCCGTGCCAATATTTATATAAAGGCGGCCTTGATGTTTTACAGATAGTACGAGGAAGAAAGGGGAATTAAGTTGTCATATTAAGAATTTCATGTCTTTCCGTCCAGATCGATTCAATTTTCTCTGATAAAGTTTGAATTTATTGAAGTTCCAAAGAGCATTAGCCTCTTCTTCAAGATATAAACATAAGAACTCGGTTTAGTTGAAACAAATAATTTGAGATCTGATAAAAGGGTTATTCCTAGTTTCCGAGAAACAAGAATTTGAAGCAAAGAATTTTAATTACCTAGGTACGCAAGTCTTGTATACTTATTTAACAGTAACACTTGCAATTTGAAGTATCGGTAGCCTAGAAATAAATTACTCCTATTTTTCGGTAAACAACGAGGAGTAAACAACAGCCGACCTAGAAGAGGTGTCAGATGAATTAAGAATAATTAGAAATAGAACATTTTCCTTTTATTCTATGTTATAATAAAAATCAGTCGTAACTGTATTCTGAGTACCGATCTTACAAACGCCTCAATTATAACACACTTCCAAATTTTAGCCCTGATAAGTAGGGGCAATCTTACAACTGTTGACAGTGGTACTCAAGTTCAGTGCAACTATTGTTTATGGGGGGGGAGGATTAATAAAAATTAGAAATTTTGGTAAGATTAGTTCTCTGTCCCCCCCCCCCAAGAAGGTCTTTGTTCAGTTTTTCCCACGATTATTGTCAAAGCCTATCAGAGACAGAAAAGTTTGAAAAAGTGTTCATTAGAGAAATTTTTTTTAAATAACTTGACTTAAAAGGAAGTTTAGACAGCCTTTTTTACGTTCCTAAGATTCTTTCTTTCTTCTCTTTTTCTTTCTCTTTGTTACAAGTTTTAATATCCGAATAATCTATAATTTACTCAAAAAGGGCCATAGGTTAATCATCTTTAAGTGTGTGTAATCATAATACTAAACTTGAGGTTATTTTATATCGGGGTACCGAGAAAATTCCTACACAATTTATAAATAGACCCATTTTAGCAATTTAAAACAATTTAAGGGGTTAGAAAATTTTGCACACTAAGAGTTGAAAAGAATAGAACCATCTTGAGTTCAAATGTAAATAAAATTAAAGAGTTAGAAATTGTACTACGACAAGCGCAAGAGGAGAGAATAAGAGCAGAAAAGAGTGCACAAGCTAGAAAAAACGCTCTACATGAGCAATATCGAGATGCACCCGTCACAAGTAGGCTTCAAAATCTATTTTTAGAGCAGGCACCCCATCTCGTTAATAACGTATCCAAATGAAAACCATTCGTGGATTACGACCCTTAAACAAATACAAGGGAGTTTAGAAAAAAACGACATTGCTATGATTAATCAAGCTATTTGCTAGACACAGGGAGAAATCCAAAGATTCGCAACGAGCTGAGACATTTCTAAAATCAGAGATTTAAACCATTTAGAAAAACTTCTAAAAGAAACCTTTTTACATGAAAAACCAACCGCAAAAAAACTGCAAGAACTCCAATCCGAGAAACAAAGGCCATCTGAGTTGGTACACTAATTTTACTCCCGGATCAGAGGAAAGGCAATAGACTATGCAAAAAATTCTCCTGGTATAAGAACAGATGACGTAACAATTAGTATTTCTAAAAGTGGCATGCTCCCTTCCATTGCAAGAAGAGTACTAGAACAATCTAAGGCCTCAGACGACCAGGATGAATAATTAGCACTAGCAAAAATATTCGAATCAATTGATTTAGTGTGTAGGGACTTCTCAGACATGTCCTTGGGAGCAGCAGTAGTAGACTCACGAGGCAAGAATTCCCCTAGAGAACAAGGAGTTAACTCCAGATTATACTTTAAAAACAAGTGGAAACATAACTACTAAAGAAGAAAATGTTTTAATCGTGGGAAGCCCGGCCACTTAAGATTAGATTGCAAAACCCCAAATTGTACAAATTGTGGGTAACTCAGACATTACCGAAAATATTGTTGGCAAAAGTCAGCGTGTATAAGATGCAAAGAATTAGGGCATAGTGCAGACAAATGTATAGCCCCAAAGCCTATTGAAAAAAACTAATCAGGCAGGAATTCCAGGAAGTAAGTCCCAAGCGTGAAAACAAAATCACAAAATCTCCTTCAAATCTAGATGAAAATATTTATTTTGTTGCGTGACAGGAAAATAACACTGAACCAAGTTCCTTTCCGTTTATGTGGACTGCTAAAATAGCAGACCAAGTTTTTGTAAAATGTTTTCTGAATAGCTGATGTCAAAGGAGCTTATCAAAAGAAATAATATTTCAAAAATTTCCAGTAGCTGTTTGTAGACGCTTCAAACAATCCTCCCGAATCGTGATATCTTTAAGTGGACAGACTTTACCACTAGTAGAGGAAATAAATGTAGCATTCTGCATTGCAGATGAGGCGAAACGAAATAAAAAATTATTTTGGAAATTTTTAGTCGTCCCAGAAATGAAATTTGACGTAATCATCGGATATAATATTCTAAACAAACTAGATTGTAGATTAAATTTAAGATATAACAAAAAGTCTTTAGATCAACACAAGTAAGGAGGAAATAAATTCCCTTGCGGTTTTCACTGAAGAAATTTCAGGAAGAGGGTCGGCATTTATAGCAAAACAAAACCTGTATTCAGGCCAAGTGTTTTAAAATCATTAAGGCCAAGTTGTCGAATCTGTCAGAACCCTTTGTGGCTCATGGGAACACTATAATGTTTACCCCGAATACTGAGACACAATTACACATATCCCCGCCACTATGTGAAAGTTATAACAATTCAGTAAAAATAGTTTATTTTAATACTAGCGATGAACCTCTTAACCACAGTTTATATAATTAGCAGTATGATCTTTCCATATCTCACCCATTATAAAAACCCGAACCGAGGTGCAAGTGCTCCAGAGAACCTTCCCAGAGACAAGTCAGGTCTCTCTTAAACGCGAAACTTGGCTTCAACGTTGGAACACTAATTTTGAAGAAACTAATTTTAAATTAATTTATTCCAATACATACATGAAAATCGGTAATTAGTAGTGCAATGTTATTATTAGATGTTTTTAGGAAATAAAATAGGTTTCGAAGTCTCAAGTTGGTTTCAAAGGCATTTTGAGACAGTTTCTGCCAAAATAGGTGTTCCAGGGTAATTGGACCGCTGATGGCAGATAAAATGAGAGGAGCTGTTTGTACGCGCCGATATAAATATATACATATATATATATATATATATATATATATATATATATATATATATATATATATATATATATATATATAATATATATATATATATATATATATATATATATATATATATATATATATATATATATATATTATATATATATATATATATATATATATATATATATATATATATATATATATATATATATATATATATATATATATATTATATATATATATATATATATATATATATATATATATATATATATATATATATATATATATATATAAAATTAGTTCAGTTGTTTGTAGGAATTACAAGTAGGTTTCGAAGTTGTTAGAAGCCAAGTCCTAAAATTGGTCTCAATCAGAAACCCTTATCGCTATCCAAATTCACAAAGTGCAAAGATTTTCAAACAGAGGTGTTTATTGTTTAAAGTTCAGGAAAGGTCTGCCCATTTCATACGAAAACATTGATTGAAAACGAAACTAGTCTTATCTCGGCTCTCCGCCAAAACAGGTAATTAAACTTTTCAAGTATCACAGGAAATACAATCTCAGAAAACAAATATCACGACGTGAAAAAAAAATGATAAACCATCCAGTTGCGGATCCAGAGGGGGGAGGCAAGAGGTACCCCCCTAAAGTAGTCTAAAGTAGTGTAATTTACCTAACTAACGCAAGTTTGCATTAATTAAACTTGCTCCTAACGTAAGTTTATTGGATCAACCTATTTTGCCCCCCCCCCAAAAAAAAAAATCCTGGATCCGCCCCTGAAACCATCACACCTATTCCACTAGTTATTAGAAGAAAAAAATTCCTTATTTTCACAAATTTCATCAACCCCCCGCCCCCCTTTTTATAAAATCCTACATAGGCCAATCAGTTGAGTCCACTGTATATAAATAATAGATTGTCATAATTTGTATATAAATTAAGTCATACCTGTGAGATGGGAAAGTTGCAAACCATTGGGCCAGCTCACCAAGTGTTTTTCTGCTTTCGCAATTACGAATAATGCACTTTCTAACCAATTCTCATTGATTGACGCAAACACGCTAATCCATAAGTGCACAAATAAGTGGGAGGAGCTTTTTGTTCGCACCGAGAATGAAGAGCCAGAAATCATCTGCGGTAAACTTACTGCTAATTATATAAACTGTGCTCTTAACGTACCACGAGGAAAAACCGTTGATTCATATGAGGTAATAAACAATGATTATTTAAAGGATAAGACTGTTTTAGAAGAAGGGCTAATAGAAAATAAAGAGGAATCCCTCTCTATAGAGGATGATAGAATAATATGGGAAGACAGTGAATTTTTGAAGAGAATTATAACAGGCCTGTTATGCTCAGAAAGAAAACAAATAATAGATACAGTCTTATTAAAACTGAAACAAGCTTTTGCTACTGGACCTTATGATGTAGGGCAAAATGACCTTCCAGGATATAAAGTACAAATAGACCCAGATATACCTATTAAATGTGTTAAACAATTCCCTGTACCATTTTTAATGACAGAATGTTTACAAAAACCCATAAACGAAATGGTCAGAGTAGGAATAATTGAAATGAGACGTTCCGAGTATACAGCTCCAATATTTTGCATAGGGAAACCCGGAAAGGATGGGAAAATTCCCCCCAAAAATCAATGGGATGAAAGCAACAGCCAGTTTCTCATAGATTTAAGGGCAATAAATATGGCGGACTCACAGTGGGGTATTCGTAGAATTTCAGAGGTTGTCTCTGACCTATCTAATAAAACCAATTTTATTTTGGCAATTGATATTAGAAATGGGTTTAGTCACTGTGACTTAGCTGAAGAAAGCCAAAAATATTGTAGTTTTTCAAATAAGGGGATGTCTTATGTATTTAAACGCGTACCGCAAGGGCCAGTTATCTCACCTCACGCCTTTGTTGAATTTTTAAATCAGGTATATGGTCCCGAATGTTTCTCATTTTTGTCAAGTTATTTAGACGACTTGACAATACATACTTCAGGGAACTGTGAAGAATATTTGAAACATATTGAACTAACTTTAAAACAGGCCATAAAATTTAATCTAAGGCTTAATATTGATAAATCCCAATTTTTTCAGAAGAATGTAACTTTTTAGGGTTTCGATTCTCCACGAAAGAAGTAAAAAATAAGCCCCAAAATTAGAAGCTATAAGGAAATTAGAACCACCAAGTGACGTCACAGGAATTAGGTCATTCCTAGGCTTAACAGGTTATTACAGAGGTTTCTATTATAATTACGCAAAATTAGCCGAACCTTTAATTCGACTAACTAGAAAAACGTTCCTTTTATCTTCGGCCCAGAACAAAGCGTATCCTCTGAAAAAATAAAGACAGAATTATTAAATCCAAATAGTATTTTTCTAGAATTTCCTGAAAAAGACAAAGAATTTTACCTTGTCACGGACGCATCGGAAAAAAGTATTGCTTCAATTTTAATGCAACAATAAGAAACAACTGATAAATTTCGAATAGTGATAACATACTCAAAGGTTCTAATTGGTGCAGCCTCTAGGTTTGATAACCATGATGGAGAACTTTTTGCCTTATTAAAAAGTTTAAAGCACTTCCAAAAGGGATATTTATGGGCCGCGAGAACTCACATATTTTTAGACTGCGCTGCTCTCGTATCTTAAGAGGTCCAAAGACCTTCACTCATAATTATACAGAATTGCGGTTCTCTTAGACAACGATTTATATACATATCATCACATTAGCACTAGCAGAAATCCTTCTGACTATTTGAGTCGCCCTAGCTCAGAGTCTGTTAAGGAAAATAGGTCAATTAATTTTGATGAGTTAGAAGTAGAGTATTTAGCTCTATTAGGGGACGAGGTCCCGATTAATTTCTTTGGGATAAGTAAACAAGAGATGAAAAGATTCCAACTAGAAGACCCAGAAATTAAGGTGGCAATCATCGAAATAATAGAATTAGAAAATGCACTCTTAGGCTTAAAATCTCCCCAGGATACATATAAAAATAATCAGAAGTCTAAGGAGGGTATAAATGAACAATCGAGAAAGACTGGTTTGACCAGGCCCTGTGAGAGATGTGAGTCAAATATGGATAGCTCAAGCTACCGACATTGCGGCTCAAGCATTACTGGAGCTATCAAAACATCAGAAAGGGGTGAATTCAATAGTAGTACTGAATTTACTCTACTACTGAAGTCTACGAGAACGCCTTGTATGAAAACCTTAAATGCCCCCAGAGCATAACTTAAAACCCTTGCCCTGAGGGCTGTGGGCGATTGTCCTCCTCAAAAACATATTTTGAGGTTGAAAGGGAGTGGAGGGCAACTAGGCCCCTCCACACCCATCATTCCTCCAAACAAATCCAATCAAAATTATGGGATAGCCATTTTTTCAGCGTAGCTGATTTCCAGATAGAAACTATGTTTTTAAGGAGGACACTCCCCCATAGCCCTCAGGGCAAGGGTTCTAAGTTATGCCCTGAGGGATATATAAGGTTTTTATAGAAGGTGTTGTCGTAGAAACTTGAAATCAGGCTCATTTGATTGGAAATTCGATAGGAGGGCAACTAGTCCTCCTATATTTTAACAGTCGAAAGTGACTGGAGGACAACTAGCCCCCCCCCCATGTTCATCATTCCTCCAAACACATCCAATCAAAATTTTGAGATAGCCATTTTTTCAGCGTAGTTGATATCCTGATAGAAAATATGTTTTTGAGGAAGACACTCCCCCAAAACCGTCGGGGCAAGGGTTTTAAGTTTTTCCCTGGAGGCATATAAGGTTTTTATAGAAGGCGTTGTCGTAGAAACTTTAAAAAAGGCTCATTCTATTGGAAATTGAAATGGCTAGTGCCCTTTTTAGTAGTCGAAAGTGATTGGAGGGGAACTAGCCCCCCCCCCCCCCCCCCATCATTTCTCCAAACGCATCCAATTAAAATTTTGAGATAGCCATTTTGTTCAGCATAGTTGATTTCCAGATAGAAAATATGTTTTTGAGGAGGACACTCCCCCACAAATCTCGGAGCCAGGGTTTTAAGTTATGCCCTGGGGGCATGTAAGGTTTTTATAGAAGGCGTTGTCGTAGAAACTTCAAAAAAGGCTCATCGGATTGGAAATTCAAAGGGCTAGTGTCCTTTTTAATAGTCAAAAGTGACTGGAGGGCAACTAGTGCCCCCCCTCCCGCCCATCATTTCCCCAAACACATCCAATCAAAATTTTGAGATAGCTATTTTGTTCAGCGTAGTTGATTACCAGATGGAAAATATGTTTTTGGGGAGAACACTCCCCAAACAGCCCTCAGGGCAAGGGTTTTAAGTTATGCCCTGGGGGCTTATAAGGTTTTTAAAGAACTCGTTGCCTTAGAAACTTTAAAAAAAAGCTCATTAGATTGGAACTTCAAAGGGCTAGTGCCCTTTTTAATAGTCGAAAGTGAATGGAGCGCAACTAGCCCCCCATCCCAATCATTCCCCCAAACACATCCAATAAAAATTTTGAGATGACCATTTTGTTCAGCGTAGTTAATTTCCAGGTAGAAAATATATTTTTGAGAACGACACCCCCCAACAACCCTCAGGGCAAGGATTATAAGTTATGCCCTGGGGGCATATAAGGTTTTTATTGAAATCTTTGTCGTAGAAACTTGAAAAAGGGCTCATTCGATTTGAAATTCAAAGGGATAGTACCCTTTTAATAGTCGAAAGTGATTTGAGGGCAACTAACCCCCCTCTCACGCCCACCTTATCCCCAAACACATCCAATCAAAATTTTTAGATAGCCATTTTATTCAACGTAGTTGAAAGTTTTGGAAATTAGGTCTTTAAGGATGAAAATCCCTCACCCCACAGCCCTCAGGGCAAGGGTTGTAAGTTATGCCATGGGGCATATAAAGTTTTTATTGAAAGCGTTGTCGTAGAAACTTCAAAAGCGCTCATTCAATGGGAAATTGAAAGGGCTAGTGCCTTTTTTAATAGTTGAAAGTGATTGGATGGCGACTAACGCCCCTCTCACGCCCACCATTTTCCAAAACACATCCAATCAAAATTTTGAGATATCCATTTTGTTCAACGTAGTTGAACGTTCTGGAAATTAGGTCTTTTAGGATAATAACCCCTCAGAGCCCTCATCGTAAGGGTTGTAAGTTATGCCCTGGGGGCATATATGGTTAACATAGAAAGTTGTTGTATAAATCATAGGTAGCAAGATCGCGCTGCGTAAGTAAAGAACGGGGACTCTCGAGAACGAGACAGGAAACGGGGACTAAGTAAAGAGGATGACACTCCCCCACAACCCTCTGGGCAAGGGTTTTAAGTTATACCCTGGGGGCATATAAGAGCGATGTTGGCACGTAGTTGGCACTCACTTCCAAATTATATATTTTTTTTCTGTTAAAACCTTTGAAGTTGGATGGAATGGTGGATATGAATACACCCTCTTCGTCAGCAAATAGAACAGAAATGGAGGAATTGAAAATAAGAAGGTGGGTATTCCTTAAATATAATTTTCTAAATGAAAAAATTAATTATTGAAAAAGAATATAGAACTTAGTTCTTTTTACAACAGAATTTGTAATATAACTAGATAGATTAAATCGATTGTTAGTTTCATGATTGAAGTTGGTTGGGAGTAAGGGGGGGGGGGGGTATTAACTCCGGGAACTGTCTAATGATTTTAATCTTTATTTTTAATATGTACTCGAAACCCAGAAATTTTCCAAATTCTCTTATTTGTGATTGGAACATCTAGTAACGCAGATAACGTCCTATTCTCTAATTTTTTATTAACGTCCTATTTTTTAATAACGTCCTACTCTCTTATGTGATAATATATCAAGCAGTTTATGGCAACGAACTGTAAGAATTAAGCAATAAGGTTAAATAGTAACCGAAACACTAGAAACGAAATTTGTATATCAATCGATATATCGTCGGCTTATTATGTTGATTCCAAATATATGAGATTCATATAGCTTTTTTTATTTATAAAAGGCTAAGAAACTGTGAAAACTTGCTCGATTTTTGAAAGAGGAAGGAGACGCCAACTAAAAGTCAAAGAATTTAATTAAAATCTAACCATTAATTTCGGCATATGAGAAAACCCTACAGTAAAGGTTTTGTGCCTCTTTCTACAAAAGTGTTGAATTTTGTATTATTTGCGAGAAGAAAATTTTTGGATGTGTGTTAAATTTTTGCCCAGGGATGGTCACGTCAAACTAATGGTCCTAAAACATCGGGAGAGGGCTCATTTGAACGCAAATTAAAATTTCTGGTGTCCCTTTATCTTGACCAAAAATATGGAATGGCTACTAGCTCCCCTCTTATGTTCCGTCTTTTATCAAATATCGTTCGATCAAAAATTTGAGACAGCGATTTTTTTTAGCATACCTAAAAGGTTCCAAAACAATAGATCTACGAAAACTAGTTTTATAGCCACAAACACAAACAACGGGGACAGAACACCTCCGACTTGCATGACTTGGGCTGTATATTTGCACAATATGGGAGTGGGGGTAAGGTTAGGTTGTCCCCCCCCCACAAACCACTAGTGTACAAATATATAACCTAAATTATATTATTACATTAACTAAAGTATTAAATTTTTGTCTTAGTTCATTAGGATTACCATGACTTTATTTCTCGGTTGTTTTCCATACAATTAGCAAGTACCTCTTTTTATAAAAGAAGCAATAAGACCGATGCTTATCAAAATTTTTCAATGTTGGGACACATTTGTTCGATAAAAACACAAAAAGGCCATTCTCAAAATTGTCTCTCGTGTCCCAGGAATCATAATAGAGCTCAAATCGAAGAAAAAGAAAATAGTTTCTATATTAAAAAAAAAATTGGGGTTTTGGACCGACAAGAACAAAAATTAAAAGAAAAAGTAAATATTTTGATTAAATCACCGAAAATCAATTTTTAGTGATCGGGGTATGAGCCGAGGGTACCGATTTGAGAAAAAACAGAGAAGATGCTGGGACTATTTCTATTCTCTATATAAGAAGGCATTTTCAAAATTTCAAGGGTAATTTTCGCTTGAGAAAAAGACAAAACGTCAATCTAGAGGTATTATTCCACATCCAAGGGGTAATTTCATCCCTTCCTTTATGTGCGTCAGTATAGAAAATGGTAAAGAAACAAAAAAATTATTAATAACTACGATAAACAGTATTATAATTCTAGTGGTTTGTAGTGATTTCGAGTCAATAATCTAGTGATTTATGGGCTGATTTACTAATTTTTAAAATTATGATATTTGTTACTGGTCGCCAACCCTGTTCAAATTGCACTGCCGCAACAAATTTAAAATTGAACTTAAAAACGTGGGAACATGGCACTTGTTGGTAAATTGAAATAGGCTAATACATGTACTAATTTTTGGTAAAATGTTAATGATATCATTCGAAATAAATAGTAAAATTTGGAAAATACTTGTTTAGAGGTGTTTTTGCGTCCTCGAAAAGTAGTTGGCTTAGGTGAATGAAGCTCTCAGGAATGCATCCAGATCATTAATGAACTCCTGGGGATGTATTTGATGCACATATTTCTACTTCTTGGTAAAATTCTAGGTAAATATTTTGTTTTTCATATTATTGACTTTCAAATAAAGTGAACATACCACTCAATGCCTTTTTTTATGGTCTTTCCAAATATAATAATGACTTGCTGCCAATCAATTTAGCCCCACCCCCATGTATACCAATTTAGGTAAATATTTACCAAATCATATTATTGACTTACAAAGAAAGTGAATATACCACTTGATGCCTTTTTTATGCTCTTTCCAAATATAATAATCATTTTTGTCAGAAATGAATTTTACCCCACCCCTATATTTACCAATTCAGGGTATAGCCTATATTTGCGGTAAAATTCTACTTTAGTTACTTATACCTATCTTGGAAAGGGTGAGGGTAGGAAAATGAAACTTTCAGGGATGGGTCTACAGGCTAAAATATGTCCTGGAAGGTATTTTGAAGTAATTATCTCCTCTCCTTCTCCCTCTAGAAGATCCTGAAATTTGCCTTCATGACAGGTCTATACCTATTGAAATTTTGACAAAACAACATTTTACCTTAATTTTCAGTTATAAGATTCTTTTTCTCTGGCTTTAGTTCTGAAAATGCAATTTCTGTTATTTGAGTAGTATTTTAAACCATATCAATGTTGATTTTCAAAATTTAGGAAATGTATTTGCATATCTTTAAAACTATAAATCAGGATTGAGCAAAGTTGTGAGGCTGAAAACAATTTTGTTGGACTGCATTTTAAGCAGAAGATCTATTTTACAAGGTTTCACTTTTATAACACACATATTTTTAAAGGTCATCAAAGGTCAGGACCCTCTAGAGGGAGAAGGAGTGGAGGTAGGTACTTCAAAATACCTTCCCGGGACATACTTTAGTCTGTAGATCTATCCCTGAAAGGTTCATTTTCCTAACCAAGCTCCTTTCCAAGATAGCCAAAAGTAGCTACAGTAGAATTTACCTATATTTGCACATCAGGGGGGTAGGGGTATATTTTATTTCTGGTGTAAATGGGAGGTAAGTTTAAACTTACCTCCCATGGGGGTAAATTAATTCTGACAAAAAAGATTATTATATTTGGAAAGAGCATAAAAAAGGCATCAAGTGGTATGTTTACTTTGTTTACAAGCTAATAATATGATTTGGTAAATATTTACCCCAATTTAGCATACATATTTGCACTTTTGGGTAGAGGGAGGGGTAAAGTTTCTGTCTGATGCAAATGTGAGACAAGTTTAAACTTTAGTGTGTAAATATATACCTTGAATTAGTATATAAAGGGTTAAGGGTAAATTTAATTTGCAGTAAAAGTGATTATTATATATGGAAAGAGTATAAAACAGGTATTAAGTGGTATGTTCACTCAATTTGTAAGTCCATAATATGAACAGCAAAATATTTACCAAATTCTAGTTTCAAGGTTGTTTTGCTGTCTTGGAAAGTAGTTGAACTTCAGTAAAGCAGTGTTTACATACTTATCTAGCTAGAATCCTATGTCTAGACATGTGTCTAGCCAGACTTCAATGTCTATGCAATGTATGCCAACAAGTAAGATTCAGTGCTTGGCTAAAATTACAAATTTAGTTTCAAATAGATTACAGTTGTCATTTCTAGCCAATAAAGAGAGCTTATGCAGGCAATACTTTGAAAATTGCAATTCTATATTTTTACTGTTGCAAGATACTTGATGAGATAAGCCAAACAGTTGCCTTAGTCTGCTTCACTATTATGTCTGGTGTTGCATAATTGCCTAAAATGGAAAAAGCAATTAATGAGAAAATAAAAATAAAATTTCAGTTTAAAAATGTTAACAAAGATGATGAAAATAGTGGAACTTGACACATTCTGATTGGCTGCAATCAAAAATCCTACACACTGAGTTCTAGAGTCTAGAACTCAAAGTCTAGCTAAGCACCTTGTTTAGCAAGTCTAGCTAAACACCAAATTTTACTTGTGAATAGTCATTGTCTAGACATTGAAGTCTGGCTAGACATGGGATTCTAGCTATGCATGCATGTGAACACTCCTTAAAACTTTCAGGAATTAATCTAGGGCCTAAAATACCCTTAAGGAAGTTAATGCCAAGCTAATATGCCAAAACACATATCAAAGTTTCATGTCTACCTTTTTCTTATTTCTTTGGCTTTAAAGATTTTTACACAACAAATATACTCATATAAGTTCTGATTTGAAAAGATTTAGGCAGGGCTACTTTGATTTTGGATTTTCATTCTTTTCTAAAAACTAGCTGATGGAATCTTTGAGGTTTCCAAAGATAGGCTTAGTCAAGTTATGTAAGTAAACCTTCTAGGGCTACAAAATACATAATGGTAAAACATTTTAGGCAAAATTCTAGGCATTCTCCAATCTGCTATCTTGGGAAGCAGTTATGGTATAAAAAATAAAGCTTTCTGTAGTGAATCCAATACCAAAAGATTTGCCAAGCTACAATGTTAATCTTTTTCTGATTAATTAAAAAACTTTTCCACAAAATAAGTTTTTTGAAGAAAAGTAAAGAACTCCATTAAACAAAAAATGAGCAAAAATAAAATCAAATAATCTACCAAGCTCAAAACTATGACCAATCAGCATTGATAAGTAAATGAAACCCAAAACAAACAGAAATTACAATAAATAACCAAGTCAAACTCAAAATGAGTAGAAATTAACATAAGTTGGGTGCAAAACCCCTATGCCTCCCCAAGGCCAGAACAAAATTTGCACTTTACTGAAAAAATATAAATGTTTTCACTTTTATAACTTTAATAAATCAAATAATTTTAACATTTTGATTACTAAATATCAGTAGGCTATATGTATATTAAACTGACAATGCACATTCATTTGTATTTTTTCAGTAAAGTGCTAATTTTGTTCTGGCCTTGGGAAGGCATATGGGGTTAACTGCCCTGGGGGCAGTTATGCCCTCAGGGCATAACTTAAAACCCTTGCCCTGAGGGTTTTGAGGGAGTGTCCTCCTCAAAAAGATATTTTCTATCTGGAAATCAGCTATGCTTACAAAAGGCCTATCTCAAAATTTTGATTGGATGTGTTTGGGGGAATGATGGGCATGGGGGGGGGGCGAGTTGCCCTCCAATCACTTTTGACTATTAAAAAGGGCACTAGCCCTTTGAATTTCCAATCAAATCAGCCTTTTTTGAAGTTTCTATGAAAACACCTTCTATAAAAACCTTATATGCCCCCCAGGGCATAACTTAAAACCCTTGTTCTGAGGATTTTGGGGGAGTCTCCTCCTCAAAAACACATTTTCTAACTTGAAATCACCTGTGCTGAACAAAATGGCTATCTCAAAATCTTGATTGGATGTGCTTGGGGGAATGATGGGCATAGGGGGGAGGGGCTAGTTGCCTTCCAATCTCTTTTGGCCATTAAAAAGGGCACTAGCCCTTTGAATTTTCAATTGAATGAGCCTGTTTTTGAAGTTTCTATGACAACGCCTTCATTAAAAACCTTACATGCTGCTAGGGCATAACTTAAAACTATTGCCTTGAGGGTTGTGGGGGAGTGTCCTCCTCAAAAATATATTTTCTATCTGGAAATCAACTATGCTGAACAAAATGGCTATCTCACAATTTTGATTGGATATGTTTGGGGGAATGATGGGCATGGGGGGGGCTAGTTGCCCTCCAATCACTTTTGACTATTAAAAAGGGCACTAGCCATTTTAATTTCCAATTGAATGAGCCTGTTTTGAAGTTTCTACAACAATGCTTTCTATAAAAACCTTATATGCCCCCAGTGCATAACTTAAAACCCTTGCCCTGAGAGTTGTGGGGGAGTGTCCTCCTCAAAAATACATTTTCTATCTGGAAATCAACTATGCTGAACAAAATGGTTATCTCAAAATTTCAATTGGATGTGTTTTGGGGAATGATTGGCGTGAGGGGGGGGGGTGTTAGTTGCCCTCCAATCACTTTTGACTATTAAAAAGGGCACTAACCACTCCAATTTCCAATCAAATGAGTCCTTTTCGAAGTTTCTACGACAACTCCTTCAATACAAAGTGCCAGGGTATGGAGAGAAAAAAACAAAAATAAAACACATTGTGCCCACATCATTCTTTACTAAGGCAGCGCTAGCGCGCTGCCTATGATTTATTTGCCTACCTGACAAGTCTATACCTATTGCAATTTAGACATAACAACAGTATACCTTAATTTTCGGTTTCCTTTTCTTTGGTTCTGCTTTTGAAAATCCAATTCCTGTTATTTTAGCAAAATTTAAAGCCATATCAATTGGTTCTTTCTAAATTTAGAAAATGTGTTTGCAGATCTTTGAAACCTCATAAATAGGGATTAAGCAATGTTTTGAAGCTGAAAATACTTTACTTGCGTTTCATTTAAGCAGAAGGTCTTTTTTGCAAAGGTTTCACTTTTAGTAAAACAAAGATTTTTAAAGGTCATCAAAGGTCTGTGCTCTCTAAAGGGAGAAGGAGTAGAGGTAAGTACTTCAAAATACCTTCCTGGGGCATACATTAGTCGTTAAAGCCGTCAGTAATAAGCACAAGCAATAATAAAGTCAAATTGCAAATCTAGTGTAAAATAAGCATAAATCACTATCAATGAATAAATGAAACCCAAAAACAGACAAAAATTACAGTAAGTAATTTAATCAAACTTAAACCAAATAAAAACTACCACAAACAGGAGTAAGGCTAATGCCTTAATGCCTTACTGATGCTCATTCCTCTATGTCTCAGTAATTTTGTATTTCTTAACTGTATAAAAGCAAAATCTTCTTGAATATATTTTGTTTTCAGTAAAGTGCAAATGAGGTTCAGAGAACATAGGGATATTTTGGGTTTGTTTTGTGTTCTATTTATTTCTTGATATTGATTTAAGGTCTTCACCTCACTGGAATTTTTATTTGACTTTATTAGGGCTAGTCCTAGAAATTGTTACTTATCTAGTGCAAATTGTATTCTGATCTTTAGAAGGTATGGGGTGTCAGCCCTTCTCAGCTTTTGAGTTTGACTTGGTTATTTATTGTATTTTCTGTTCATATTGGGTTTCCTTTTTCTATTGATGGTGATTTGTAGCAGTTTTATGCTTGAAAAATTATTTGACTTTATTTCTGCAGATTTTGATTTAATGTAGGCCTATCTCTTTACTTTTCTTTGAAAAACCTCTTTTGTCCCACAAGTTTTTTTTTAAATAAGTTTCTGTTCATTTTTTTGTTGACATAGGCCTAGTCTTTTTCCTTGGTAAAAAAAAGAGTATTTTAAATCTTTTATTCTTTTCTATAAGAATTAATATTTTGGCTTACTATTATTTGTTGGAAATTTGTTTTCGACAATTTTCAATAATGTATGCCCATTTCAAAATCTGGACATAGCCTACATAGTACTGTATCCTTTGATTTAGTTTTATGTCTCCTCAAGTTTTCCTGAAAAATGAAACTTAATACCCTTCTTAAAAAATTTTATGTATGCTATTCTGACAACCCAGATGCATCTACACTCTTTTGATTTAGTTCAATTGCAAAATCACAAGTAGTAATAGTAGTTAGAGGCAATGCTATAATGTTGCTTATAGTAAAGGCCATACAGCCCCAATATTTAAATTTTTTTTTTCCAGAGATACTTCATATCAAAGGAGTCATTGCATAAACTTTGGAAGAGGCTCATTTGATTGGAAATTGGAAGTTATAGTTCATTTTTTAAGAGTCAAAAGTGATCAAAGGACAACTAGCCCCCCCCCCCCCAAGCTCTTTTTTCCCACATGCATCTGATAAAAATTTTGAGATAGCCATTTTGATAAAAATAGTTCAAAGATCATATAACAAAAACTCCATTGTCAACACAACCCCCCAGGGCCAGGGGCAGGCATTGTAAGTTGTGCCCTGGGGGCATATATGGTTATTATGGAAGGGATGCTTGTATAAACTTCAGAGAGGGCTTATTTGATTGGTAATTAAAAGTTATAGTTCATTTTTTAAGAGTCAGAGGAGATCAGAGGGCAATTGGCCCCCCTCTCCATGCCCAACACAGCCTCCCAGGACCCAAGGGCAGGTGTTGTAACTTCCTGGGAGTATATATGATTCTTATAGAACGGAGGCTTGTATAAACTTCAGCTAGGGCTCATTTGATTGGAAATTGAAAGTTCTTGTTCTGTTTTTGAGAGTCAAATGAGATTGGGTGGCAACTAGCCCCCCCCCCACATCCCTTTTTCTCCAAATGCATCTGATAAAAACTTTGAGATAGGCATTTGTTAAAAATAGTTTTAAGGTCAGATAACAAAAACTTAGGTGTCAACACAACCCTGAGGGCCTGGGGGCAGGTGTTGTAAGTTATGCCCTGTGGGCATATATGGTTCTTATGAAAGGAATGATTATATAAACTTTAGACAGGGCTCATTTGAATGGAAATTGAAAGTTCTACTTCACTTTTTAAGAGTCAATAGAGATTGGAGGGCAACTAGTCCCCCCACGCCCTTTTTTTCCAAACCCATCTGATACAAATTTTGAGACAGCCATTTTGTTTTAAATAGTTCAAAGACCAGATAACAAAAACTCCAATGCTGACACAAACCCCCAGGGCATGGGGGAAGGCGTCGTAAGTTATGTCTATGGGACATATATGGTTCTTATGAAGGGGGTGCTTGTATAAACTTCAGAGAGGGCTCATTTGAATGGAAATTGAAAGTTCTACTTCACTTTTTAAGAGTCAATAGAGATTGGAGGGCAACTAGTCCCCCCACGCCCTTTTTTCCCTAAAGTGTTCTGATAAAAATTTTGAGATAGCCATTTTGTTAAAAATAGTTCAAAGGTCAGATAAGAAAGACTCCAGTGTTAACGCAACCCCCACGGCAGGCGTTATAAGATTATTCTATGGGGGCATATAGGGTTCTTTCAAATTTTGAGGTATGGTAGTGTTTTTTTTTTAAAGTGTTCAAACATCAGATAACTAAAACTCCAGGGTCAACGCAATCCCCCAGAGCCCAGGGGCAAGTGTTTTAAGTCATGCCCCAGAGGCGTATAAGCTTCTTATGTAAGGGATGGTCATATTAACTTCGAAGGTGGCTAATTTGATTGGAATTTGAAAGTTCTTGTTACTTTTTTATGAGTTGAAAGTTAACAGAGGGTATCTACAGTATCTAACCCCCCCCCCCCCCCTGACACAAACACCCTCTTTTCTCCAAGTCCATCAAATGAAAATTTTGAAATACCCAGTTTGTTTGAAATAGTCCAACAATAACATAACAAAAACTCATTGTCAACATACCTCATCCCCCCTCCAGAGCCAGAGGAAGAGTTGTAACTTATGCTTTGGGGGCATTTAAGGTTTTTATGGAAGAGGTGGTTGTATAAACTTTGGAGGGGACTAAAATGAATAGAAATTGAAAGTTCTAATTCACCTTTTAAGAGTCAAAAGGGATCTGATGGGGACTAGCCCCCCTCCCTCCCAGCCTTCTTTTTCCCAAGTGGGTCCAATCAAATTTTTTATGTAGCCATTTTGTTCAAAATAGACCAAAGATAATATAACAGAAACTCCAGGGATAAAACAACACCCCCTAATAATCTGGGAGCAAGTGTTATAAAATGTGCCATGAGGGCATATAAGGTTCTTATTAAAGGGATGGTTGGATAAAATTTGGAGGGGGCTTATTTCGATTGTAAATCATAATTTCTAGTGCCCTTCTCGAGAGTCAAAAGTGATTGGAGGGCAACTACCCCCTCTCCCTCCAATACCCTTTCTCCCCAAATGCATCCAGTCAAAATGTTGAGAGAGCTATTTTGTTCAAAATCGTTTAAAGAACAAATAACAAAACTCTGATGTCGACATATCCCCCCAGAGCCAGGGGCAAGGGTTTTAAGCTATACCTGAGGGCATATAAGGTTATATGTAAGGGGTGGTCATATAAACTTCAGACATGGCTCGTTTGACTGGAAATTTAAAGTTCTAGTTTCCTTTTTAAGAGTCATGAAAAGGGATTAGAGGGTGTTTACCCCCCCCCCCCCCCACCTATTTCTCCAAATACATCCAGTAGAAATTTTGAGATACCCATTTTGTTCAACATAGTCCAAAATTCAAATAACTAGAAATTAGGGGTTGAAAAATCCTCCATAGTACCCAGGACAAGAATTATAACCCATGTAAGTTGTAAATTCTTAAAAATGAAAAACCCCAACTCTTCTTTGTTCAGATTTTTGTTCATTTCAAGCTGGATTTGCATATTCAGTTTAAGTTTCATTTGTTTTAAGATTTATTTACTCATTTATATTAGTAACCATTGTTTGTTTGTTTGCTATGATTGTTTATTTAATTTTTTGGAAAGTTTTTGGAAACATCTTTATTGGAAAGTTTTTTTTTTAAATTAATAATACTAAAAGTTTAAAATTAATACCCTCAGTTGTTCTTGAGATATTGTAGAGACATCTCATTGACAAAGTGTATATGTAACGTCTTTTGATTTATTTTTAGCCCCATCAACAGTCTGTGAAAGTTCCTTATTAATATCAGTAGCCTTAGCAATATTAGTACTAACAGCAGTAGTAGTAACACTAATTCTAGTAGCACTATTAGCCTATGCTCCCTGAAAGTTTCAGTCTTTTTCTACAATCATTTTTGGTTCAATTCAAAATACCCCATAGTATTTTCTGGAAATTTCTTCTCAGTACCCTTAGAATTAGTAATAGTAGTATGCATATAGTTCTTTGTGTTTGGTTCAAAATCCCTTCAACAAGCTTTGAAAATTCCAACTTGATGCTTCAAGCTGTTTTCAAGATATTTCTTCTCCTTTTGAAAACCTGCATGCATATGCTTCGTTTTGACTTGATGCTTGATGCTGTTCCAACTTGATGCTTCAAGCTGTTTTCAAGATATTTCTTCTCCTTTTGAAAACCTGCATGCATATGCTTCGTTTTGACTTGATGCTTGATGCTGTTCCAACTTGATGCTTCAAGCTGTTTTCAAGATATTTCTTCTCCTTTTGAAAACCTGCATGCATATACTTCGTTTTGACTTGATGCTTGATGCTGTTCCAACTTGATGCTTCAAGCTGTTTTCAAGATATTTCTTCTCCTTTTGAAAACCTGCATGCATATACTTCGTTTTGACTTGATGCTTGATGCTGTTCCAACTTGATGCTTCAAGCTGTTTTCAAGATATTTCTTCTCCTTTTGAAAACCTGCATGCATATACTTCGTTTTGACTTGATGCTTGATGCTGTTCCAACTTGATGCTTCAAGCTGTTTTCAAGATATTTCTTCTCCTTTTGAAAACCTGCATGCATATACTTCGTTTTGACTTGATGCTTGATGCTGTTCCAACTTGATGCTTCAAGCTGTTTTCAAGATATTTCTTCTCCTTTTGAAAACCTGCATGCATATACTTCGTTTTGACTTGATGCTTGATGCTGTTCCAACTTGATGCTTCAAGCTGTTTTCAAGATATTTCTTCTCCTTTTGAAAACCTGCATGCATATACTTCGTTTTGACTTGATGCTTGATGCTGTTCCAACTTGATGCTTCAAGCTGTTTCAAGATATTTCTTCTCCTTTTGAAAACCTGCATGCATATACTTCGTTTTGACTTGATGCTTGATGCTGTTCCAACTTGATGCTTCAAGCTGTTTTCAAGATATTTCTTCTCCTTTTGAAAACCTGCATGCATATACTTCGTTTTGACTTGATGCTTCATGCTGTTCCAACTTGATGCTTCAAGCTGTTTTCAAGATATTTCTTCTCCTTTTGAAAACCTGCATGCATATACTTCGTTTTGACTTTGTTGAAATTCTGTCTAAACATTCCTTGAAATTTTCACTTTAATACCATCAGCTCTTCTAAATGCAATAATCGTAGTAGTAGGGGGAATATGTAGAATACACGTAGTGCCTTTTGGTTAGTTGAAAATCTGCTTCAATATATCTTGAAAGTTTCAACTTAATAATCTAACCTGTTCCTGGTTATTGCTGTTACACTATTTTGACAGTCTGCATTTCCATAGTCTATTTTGATTTAGTTTAACATCCCCCTAAGAGTCCTTGAAAGCTTCATCTTAGTACCATTTGCTTATGTAGTAGCAATAGTTTTAGTAGAAGTAGCATTAGTAACAATATGCACATAGAAGCTTTTTCTGGTTTTCAACATCTCCCTTAATACAAGCAGAAAGATTGAACTTGTTTAAGTAAACAGTTCTTGGGGCATTGCTGATTCATCCTTTTGACAAACTGTATGCACACAGTGTGTTTTGATTTAGTTCAACACTGTCTCAACATTCCCTAATATTTTCAGTATAATACCCTTAGCTTGGGTAGCAATATAGAAGTAATAGTAATATTATGCAAGTACTATCTTTTGGTTAGTTTAACATCCCCTACAACAAACATTGTAGGTCTGAACACCATACTCGAGGCTGTTCCTAAGATATTGCTTATATGCTCTTTTGACAACCTGCATGCACACAGTTTGTTTTGATTTAGATCAACTTACCCTTTAATATTCCCTGAAATTTTTACCTTCATACTCTTGGCCTTAGATGCAGCAGTTGTCACAGTGGTAGTACTAAGAGTAGGCTATTACTAGCAATAGTAAAAGTAAGATTAGTAGTAGTACTAACAGTATTAGCTGCAGTACCAATAGCAGAAGTAGTTTGCACAGATTGCGTCTTGGTTACTTGAATGTTCCCCTCATCAGGTCCTGGAAGTTCCAAATATCAACTTACTATAAACTGTTGCTATGATATTGCTGATAAGCTATTTTGATAGCCTGAATGCCCATTGTGAGTTTTAATCCAGGTCAGTTCCCCTCTTTTCTCCCCCAACATTTCTAAAATTTTCGCTTTAATACTCTTAGCCTTACTATTAGTTGTAATAGAAGTAGTAGTTGAGTAGAAGCAGTAGTATTAGTACTAACGTGCACACACTGCCTTTTGGTCAATTAATATTCCCCCTAAGCGTTTCCAGAAAGTTCAAACCTAATATGCTAAGCTGTTCCTGAAAAACGGCCTTTGGACAACCTGCATGCACATAGTGTGTTTTGATTTAGTTCAGCTTTCCCCTCAATATTCTCTTAAATATTAGCCATCATACTCTTAGCCTTAGTAGTATTAGTATCATATTAGTAGTAGTAGTAGCAGTAGTAAGATTATATTAGGAGTAGTGGTAACAGTTGTAGAAGTAGCATTAGAAGCTGCAGTTGTAATGGTAAGCCATTCCAAAGATATTGCTGATATGCCCTTTTGACAGCATGTAGCCTATGCACATAGTATCTTTAGATTTAATTCAACTTTCCCCTCACTATTTCCTCAAGTTTTTGCTTCAATATTCTCAACCTTAGTGATAGTTGCTACAGAAGCAGTATTTATAGTAGCCATAGTAATAGTGGTAATAGTAATTGTAGCAGTAGTAGTAGAAGTAGTGTGCAAATATTACTTTTTTGGTCAGTTGATCATACCTTTCTTCATTCCCTGACAGTTACAACTTAATAAACTTAATACTCTTAGGCCTTCCTGAATTATTTCATTTTGACAACCTGCATGCACATGTGACGTATAACGTGTATTGATTTTTTCAACACTCCTCAGCATTCTCTGAAAGCTTCACCCGAATGCCCTTGGCCCTTGCCCCGTTTTCCCAATAGTAATACTGTACGTAAACAATGGATGAATTGCATAATTTACACATCTCTATCCCCAAGGGCTGTGAGGGGTTGACATCCCAAGGGACATAGCTGTTGGACCTTTCAACTAATCAAAACAAAATGACAAACTGCATGTACAAAACATGTTTTGATTCTTGTCAACCTCCCTTTCAATTTTCCCTGAAGTTTTCAGCTTCATATCCTTAGCTTTGGTTGTAGTAGTAGTCACAGTAGTAGTAGTAGTAGCAGTAGTAGAAGGATTAGTAGTTTTACTAACAGTAGTAGCTCTAGTGGTAGTAGCAGTAGCATGCCTATATTGCCTTTCAGTCAGTTGAACATCCCCCTCATGAAGCCCTGGAAGTTTCAACTTAATACAATAAGCTGTTGCTATGATGTTGCCTATATACCCTTTTGATAACCTGCGTACCCATAGTTTGTGTTAATTTAGTTCAAATTTTCCCTTAATATTTCCTCAACTTTTCATGTTAATACTCTTAGCCTTAATAGTAATTGCAAAAGAAGCAGTAGTTGGTGTTGTAGTAGAGTGGTAGTAGTATTAGTTGTAGCATACACATAGTCTTTTTGTCAATTGATTTTCCTCCTATGAAAGATCCATCTTAATATCCTAAGCTTTTCCTGAGATATACCCTTTTTACAACCTGCATGCACACAGTATGTTTTGATTTACTTCAACTTTCCCTTCAATATTCACTTAAATTTTCACTCGCATACCCATAGCCTTATTAGTACTAGTACCTTAGCAGTATTAGTAGGAGGAGTAGTAGTGGTGGTAGTAGTAGTAATAGTAGGGTTTTATTAGTAGTAGCAGTAACAATAGTAACAGTTGTATTAATAGCTGTATTAGTAATTGCATATTGCCTTTTGGTCAGTTGAACACCCATCTCATGATGCTCTGGAAGTTTGAGCTTGATATGGTAAGCCGTTCCTTAGGTATTGCTGATACTCCCTTTTGACAATCTCTATGCACATAGTAGGTTTTGATTTAGTTCAACTTTCCACTCAATCTTTCCTCAATTTTTACTTTAATATCCTCAGTCTTAGTAGTAGTCGCTACAGAAGCAGTAGTTATAGGAGCAGTAGCGGTTTTAGTAGTAGTAGTAGTAGCACTAGCTTATAAATATTGCATTTTTGGTCAATTGCTCATCCCCCTCATCATTCTCTAACGTCCCAACTTAATACCCTCAGTCATTCCTTAGTTACGCTCTTTTGACAACCGGTATGCACATAACGTGTTTTGATATAATTCAGCACTCCCCTCAGTGTTCTTTGAAAGCTTCACCTGTAGACTATGCCCTTGGTCATTTTGAACATTAACCCTTTCTTTCCCACCGACCACAATTGAGGACAAATCTTTAATCTTTCATCCCAGAACCCAGTGAAAATATAATGAAATCACTGACATGCCATCTGTTAGAGAAGTGTCTTTCAAGTATTTCACCTGTACACAGTATCGCCATCTAAGGTAAGCCATGCGTTCTAGCCCGATAGAAAGTCTCAGGTAGGTCAAACATCAGAAAGGTAAGAATTCTTCCTTTTATAATTTTTTTTACTCTGATAAGGGCTGGATTTGGAAGTCTGGGATTTTTGCTGTAGAAAATTATGTCATTAAACTTTCCTTAGACAACTGTTACATCATCTTTGCAACTCTGGGTTATCAGCACATCGCCATTGCGTTTTGTCCCCGTTTGTGGACGCTGGGAAACAAGGGTAGTTGGACCGATGACACTGTAGTAGTGAATGTCAAAGGGACATCTAGGGGTCTCTTGTTGTTTTTACGATTTCTGTTGCTAGAGGGCACCAAGGTATTCAATAAGCACATGTCCTTGTTTGTGGACAATGGGAAATTCAGAGTTCCATGCACGGTAAGACCGCAAAAACAAGTACAATCGTATCCATGGGATCGCATCATCTCGAACGAATAAATTTCCAAATGGGAATAAATCCATTTATTTAGACAGTGAAAAAAACAGGTACAAAAGTCCAGATATTTCGATTACATATACAGCAATCGTCATCAGTAGAATTACTAAAATAATATAGCTGAAACTAGCATATTTATATACAAAAAAAGTAACTTTTCAGGTCATTCACAAAATAATTAACTTCCGGCTTATTCACTGGATTATTTCCAGAGAAAAGTCACTGACAGAGTTCATTCAAAGTCTCGATGTAAATTTTCTTCTTTAATATTGCCCAAACGTAAAATAAATTTGTAATAAAGATGGCAAAGTCTTCTGTGTCTTCTAATTGCAAAAGAAATGTTGAGTTTATAGTTGTGTACTTGGTAGGTCTTATTTCTTCATATGTACGACGTGTCGTGACGTAACACCTTTAAGTAGGCATTCCCTTCTTAGACCACACTGCCGTTGTATCACAAACGAACAAATTTCCAAATGGGGATAAATCCATTTATTTAGACAGTGAAAAAAACACTGTCTAAAAAATGTTTTTTTCACTGTCTAAATAAATGGATTTATCCCCATTTGGAAATTTATTCGTTTGTGATAGAACGGCAGTGTGGTCTAAGAAGGGAATGCCTACTTAAAGGTGTTACGTCACGATACGCATCATCTCGGAAATCCGAAATCTGTGAATAATCGGCATAGTGTTTCTTTCAGGAATGGAAAGACGAAAAAAACTCAGTGCTGCAGATTGCCTTGTCGTCTTTGACGATCTCGATGTTACTGATCTTTCAAGCGAAGAAGATGACAGCGATCCCACATGGGATCCATCTGACTTTCCAGGAAATGCGGAAACCTTCTACGAGCTGCTTGACGATCAAGAAACGGAACTCGGCTGTGAATTCGACGGTGCAAGTGAAAGCGATACAGTCGCTGCTATTATTGAGGATGTTATTTATGGATCTGCAAGTGCTCATATTTCTGAGACCCCAGCTGTAAGTTCTAACAATGGAAGCAAGCGAAAGGGTGTTTGGAGAGCTGCTGACCATCCATTAGCAGGAGCGCGACCGACCTTCCAAGCAGACCGTGATGAATTGCTGCCAGACATTCTATTGCTGAAGGAGCCAGTAGAGTTTTTCCTCAGACTGTTCCCAGATGCCTTGATCGAGAAAATTGCTTTCGAATCTACCCGCTATGCTGTTTCACAAGGTAGCAGTTTCAGCGTTTGTGTATATGAAATGAAGCTCTTCCTGGGGATAAACCTAGTAATCACTTACCTCAAATACTCGCGCCTGAAGTGGTACTGGAAATCTGACGAAGCAATGCGGATTCTGATTGTTGCTGATTCAATGTCTCACAATCGTTTTGACGAAATTTCCAAATACCTTCATTTCAATGAAGCGCAGAGTGGGGAAAATGATAAATTTTTCAAAGTAAGACCGGTTCTTGAGGTTTTGAAGAGTACATTCTTACAAAATGGTCCTCTCGAAGAACAGCACAGCATAGACGAAATGATGATACCCTTCAAAGGTCGCTCCCAAATGAAGCAGTACATCAAATCCAAACCCAAACCTTGGGGTTTCAAATCTTGGGCTCGAGCTAGTTCTTCAGGATACATCCACGAGTTTGAAATGTATGAAGGAGCTGCGGTAGGGAAAGAAACGTTTGGATTAGGCGTTGGTGGTGATGTCGTTGCTCGTCTTTCCCAGAAATTGACTGGAAGAGGTTATAAAATCTATGCTGATAACTTCTTCACCTCAGTTTCGCTAGCTGAGTATCTCGCTGGAAATCAGATTCATCTCGTTGGGACAGTCAGACAGAATCGAATCGCAGAAGCAGCTTCCAAGCTGAAGCCAGAAAGAGAGTTGAAGATTGAGGGTCATGGAGCAAGTTCTGTCGTCACAAATAACAATGTCACAATTTTGCGCTGGTTTGATAACAAGATCGTCCACACCATTTCCACCTACGCTGGTGTCGAACCTCAAGATGAAGTCAAAAGGTGGTCAAAGAAAGACCGAATGCAAGTACCAGTGAGGCGTCCATATGCCATTCAAGAATATAACAAATCAATGGGAGGTGTCGATCTCATGGACTATTTCATTGCTTTGTACCGCCATAACCGGAGAGGGAAAAAATACTACATGAAGGTCTTTTGGAACTTCGTTGACGTTGCAGTTGTAAATGCGTGGATTCTGTATCGTAAGGCACAAAAGGCAGGGATGGAAAAGCACGATTTAGACGCTGGACTGAAAGAGCTTGGCCTATTGGAGTTCAAGGCCAGTGTAGCAAGAACTTTGATCAACACCGGGAAAACTGGTTTTGCAGCATCTGCTAGACCTCGCAGGAGACTTTCCCAGTCACCGTCGGTTTCTCAGCCACGAAAACGAAAGTATAATTGCATTGTTGCACCCAAGATTCGCTATGACGGACTGACTGGCCAATGGCCTACCAAGACGAATGCCGCCAACGCAGGACGCTGTTCGCTAGAGTCGTGTACTAGCAAGTCGCGGATCAAGTGTGTGAAATGTGAAAAGGTTTTGTGCCTTGAATGTTTTGAGAGTTTTCACACACGCTAAGTGTCAGTTTTTTGTAATTGAAAATAAATAGATGATACTTTTGTTCGCAAATAATTCTGCTGGAAATTGTGAAAAATTAGAAACCTTAGTTCCCACCGTCCACATATGAGGACATATTTTTTCTGCACCACCAAGCGGTGATGCAAAGATGCAATTTACACCACTAGAAAGTGCGCATTTTTCTCTCTCAGAAATGACTATTAAAAAAAATCCTACCAACTTTCTTAAAATTCGGGACTGAAAGGGTAGGCCTATTCTAAGAGTTATTGTAGACAAGAGTTATTGTAGACAAACTATAAGAAAAGTGTCTACCGTTTCCTTATCATAGTTTGTAGTTGACACCTAAACATAGAAACAGTATTTTTTTTTAATTTGAATTTAATGCTTTCTTTAAAAATAATGTTTTTGTCTTTTTATTTTTAGATTCTAGTCCTCCTCAAGGGAGTGGATTTGTTACTTTCTTGAAGAAGCTACCTGAGGTAAGTTTTTACTAGCTCCTCCCGTAGCTGCACAAAGCTGATATAAGGCCAAATGCACATTCAAAAATATGCTAATAGAAAATGGGCGCCAATAATGCATTTTGTTCCAATTTAAATTGGCATCCGGGTCATTGCTTTTCCTGAGGCGAAAATAATTTCAATGATTTAAAGACCATGAAATTGGAACTTGGAATGTTACGACGTTAAAAAATGACCATCGTATTGACATTTTGACTGACGAATTCAGACAATTCGAACTGGACTTATTAGGAGTTTCAGAAACTCATATCCCAGGGGTAGGAAGCATGTAATTAGGTGATATAGAATTTGTTTACTCAGGCAGGAAGGATGGGGTATATAGACAGGGAGTAGGGCTCATGATGAATAAGGAAGCTGCTAAGTCTTGTTTAGGCTGGGAAGGTCTTAATAATAGAATACTAATTGCTCATTTTATGACTAAAAAGTTCAGGGTATCAGTTATAGTAGTATATGCCCCTGTAGTACCGACTGACGGAAATACTAGTGACTCAGATGAATTTTACTTACAATTACAGAAGCAAATAGACAGGGTCCCAGGTAGAAATATGATGTTTATACTAGAAGATTTTAGGGTCCAGGTCGGTAGAAATAGGGATAGATGGTATCCTAGCCTAGGTAAATTTGGTGTAGGAAAAGAAAACAGTAATGGATATAGACTTTCGCAATTTTGTAGGTATAACAATCTAGTTACCACCGTAACACCGTATAACCGGTGTAACGGTGTTACCACCGTAACACCGTATAACCAATACGGTGTTTGGTCATAAAATGGCTCATAAGTTAACATGGTATTCACGTGATGGCAAGACAGCAAACCTTATTGATTATGTTATAGTAAACCGAAGACTGGCAGGATCAATACAAGATACTAGGGTATATAGAAGTGCAGTTATTGATGTTAAAAGTAAAGATCACCATCTAGTACTGTCAAGGGTTAATTTAAAGCTGAAATATGGAAAGGGTAACTACCTCCCGGGAAGTTATGATGTTGTTAGACTCCAGGATGAAAATTTGAGAGAAACTTTCCAGGAACAGTTGAATGCTAAACTTGAGAGTTTAAAATTTGATAATGTGGAAGATGGTTGGAATAATTTTAGAAAAATAATTTGTGAAGTTGCTAAAGGTGTCTTAGGGAAGAAAGCTAGAATTGCAGCTAAGAATATTCTAGCTTTATATTCAATAGAAAGGAGAAAGTACTTGTACAAGAATTATCTGAGAGATAGATCATATGAAAACAAAAGGAATGTAAAGAAAGTGGAGAAAGCACTAAAATATGAACTAAGGAGGTGTGAAGTGAATGCCATGGATAAAATTGCCGAGGATTTGGAAGATGCGGCTAGACGGCATAATTGTAAAATATTGTACGGGCATGTTAATAAATTGAGAGGGAGTAGTCAATCCAGACTTGGACCAGTTAAAGATAGGAATGGGGCCACAATTAGCCATAAGGAAAGAACTAAAGATAGATGGGCCGAAATTTTTCAGAATTTGCTAAACCGAGATAGAGTTGCAGGAAAAGATATAGAGGAAAATGAAAAAGTTTGTGATACTTTGGATGTGAAGGAAGATTTGTTTTGTGAGGGAGAATTAGCGACAGTACTAAAAAGATTAAAAAATAATAAGGCTCCAGGTGCTGATAGGGTGGTAAATGAGTTTCTTAAATATGGTGGCTGTGAGGTTAGAAATAAATTACTGAAAATTATGAATATGATTTTTCAAAAACGGGAAGTACCTAACGATTTTAGGGAAGCCTTAATTAAGCCACTATATAAGAAAGGTGATAAAAGTGAGTTTGGTAATTATTGAGGCATTAGTCTGGTCTCTTTAGGTAGCAAATTACTTAGTAATATGATACTTTTTAGACTGAGAGATGCCGTAGACAAAGTTTTAAGAGAAGAACAGTGCGGTTTTAGAAAAGGTAGAGGATGTGTCGACCAAATTTTCACTCTTAGGTTAATAATTGAGAAGTGCCTGAGTTGTTAAACACCTTTGGTCCTCAGTTCTATAGATTATGAGCAAGCATTCGATTCTGTTGATAGAAGAGCTTTAGTAAAGGTTTTATCCTTGTATGGTATACCAGACAAATACATTAAAGTGATTAGTGCCATGTACGAAAATAACACTGCTGCGGTTAAGGTAGGAAATGAGGTTAGCAGCTGGTTTTGTATTGAATCAGGAGTTAAGCAGGATTGTGTTCTATCCCCCTTTATATGGATTATTTTGATGGACTTTGTCTTAAGGAGCACAGGAAAGGCAATTGGAGACTACGGAATCAAATGGGGAGGAAAACGTCTCCTGAACTTAGATTATGCTGATGATTTAAGCATCGTAGATGAAACTGTGAGCAAAATGAATGAAGTTTTAGATGTTTTGCGAGTTCAGGGTGCTAGAATAGGTTTGAAAATTAATGTTAAGAAGACTAAGTCACTAAGGCTAGGAATAAGTGAAGATGAAAGGTGACGTTGGGTAATGAAAACATTGATCAGGTGGGCAGCTTCACTTACCTTAATAGTATTATTATTAAAGATGGTGGGAGCAGTGAAGACGTTAAAAGTAGAATAGCCAAGGCTCGGGGTGTTTTTTCACAGTTAAAAAAAGTTTGGAAGAATAGGAAGATAAGTCTGCAAACCAAGATTAGAGTATTAGAATCTACAGTGATGACAGTGGTCAAATATGGCTCTGAAGCATGGGCGCTCAGAAAAGCGGATGAAGATTTTGTAGATGTTTTCCAGACAAATTGCTTAAGGATTGCTCTGGATACCCGGCTGAGTGACCGTATTTCAAACAATAGGCTATACGAAAAAAGTGGTTCAATACCGCTCTCTAGGGCTATAATGAACGAGAGGTTGAGGTGGCTAGGGCACGTTGTGCGGATGAAGGATGACAGATGGCCGAAGATTACTCTTTTTGGCCAACCGTCTTGGGCTAAACGGAAAGCAGGTCGTCCTCGTCTGGGGTAGGAGGACGTCATAAAGAAAGATTTAAAGGAAATGGAAAATTCGTGGGCGGGTGTAAAAAGGCAGGCTTTGAATAGATTGGGATGGAGGAGGAGCATGCGTAGCTCTGTTGGCCTCAGGTGGCTTGGTGCTGTGGTGAGTTGTTCGTAGTAGTAGAAGTAGTAGTGTAAGGGTATTGACCAAGGAGGTATATCTTCACTCTTCCTTTGTAATAATAATACTCTAAAAGCACAGGGGCAACTTAAAATGAATTAAATAATTAGAGATTTTTGGTTTACTTTATTATTCTGATGATACTTTAAACCTTAGTCGAATGTTTTCATCTACTGAGGAATTACTTTGTTGCTTAGTTGTGAATATAGAAAAATAGTCTGGTCTGTCAGCCTATCTAAGAGGGAGATTCGTACTTATGTGCAGTCTCAAACTATAATACAATGAATGCAACTATGAAGTCGAACTGTATAACCATCTGCCCTTCGGCCCTTAGGTACCATGGTTCTTCGATTGGTGCCAATTGAAATCAACTCTGTTGGGCAACTCAGTTGAACTGTATAACCATCTGCCCTTCGGCCCTTAGGTACCTTTGCCCTTCGATTGGTTTCAATTAAAATCAACTCTGTTTGGGCGGCTCTGTTGGGCGACTCGGTCGAATTGTATAACCATCTGCCCTTCGGCCCTTTGGTACCTTGGCCCTTCGATTGGTGCCAATTGAAATCAACTCTGTTTGGGCTGCTCTTTTGGGCAACTCGGTCGAACTGTATAACCATCTGCCCTTTGGCCCTTAGGTACCTTGGCCCTTCGATTGTTGCCAACTAAAATCAGCTCTGTTTGTGGTGCTCTGTTGGGCAACTCAGTCGAACTGTATAACCATCTGCCCTTCGGCCCTTAGGTACCTTGGCCCTTCGATTGGTGCCAATTGAAATCAACTCTGTTTGGGCTGCTCTGTTGGGCAACTCGGTCGAACTGTATAACCATCTGCCCTTTGGCCCTTCGATTGGTGCCAATTGAAATCAACTTTGTTTGGGCTGCTCTGTTGGGCAACTCAGTGGAATTGTATAACCATCGGCCCTTAGGTACCTTGGCCCTTCGATTGGTGCCAACTAAAATCAGCTCTGTTTGTGGTGCTCTGTTGGGCAACTCAGTCGAACTGTATAACCATCTGCCCTTCGGCCCTTAGGTACCTTGGCCCTTCGATTGGTTTCAATTTAAATCAACTCTGTTTGGGCGGCTCTGTTGGGCAACTCGGTCGAATTGTATAACCATCTGCCCTTCGGCCCTTTGGTACCTTGGCCCTTCGATTGGTGCCAATTGAAATCAACTCTGTTTGGGCTGCTCTGTTGGGCAACTCGGTCGAATTGTATAACCATCTGCCCTTCGGCCCTTAGGTACCTTGGCCCTTCGATTGGTGCCAATTGAAATCAACTCTGTTTGGGCTGCTCTTTTGGGCAACTCAGTGGAACTGTATAACCATCTGCCCTTCGGTCCTTAGGTACCTTGGCCCTTCGATTGGTGCCAATTGAAATCAACTCTGTTTGGGCTGCTCTGTTGGGCAACTCGGTCGAACTGTAAAACCATCTGCCCTTCAGCCTTTAGGTACCTTGGCCCTTCGATTGGTGCCAATTGAAATCAACTCTGTTTGGGCGGCTCTGTTGGGCAACTCTGTCGAACTGTATAACCATCTGCCATTCGGCCCTTGGGTATCTTGGCCCTTCGATTGGTGACAATTGAAATCAACACGCTCTCTATTGTTTGGGCTTTTTGGTGAATAGTTGTGAGAAATTTATGGACTTATTGTCTGTTGCAAGAGGTGCATGCTAGCCAGAGTTTAAGATCATTAGGTTTCTCACATATGTTCTTTTTTAGGAACATTTTTACGCGGACTATCAAAACAGCTTACGATCTTTGTATCCCAGATATAAGAAGATCCTCTTTTAATTCCTCTTGTGGTGCTAAAATAGGCTATAGGCGTTCGATTGAGTTGTTCCTTGTTGGAAAATTTATTTGTGGAATTCAGGTATTGGGGGGGGGTCCGGTTCGTGGGAATACTCTCCCACCCAACGCCAGGATGTGGTCTTTGATTTTTTCAACACCTCCCCCTTCCCCCATAATTCGTAGATATAGCCAAAGAATTTTTTTCAAACCAGAAACACAATTAATTAGGAATTACTTGTACTCCATCTATCTTGTCAGTTTGTTTGAAAAAAAAACAACAACTCATAAATGATGCTTTTGAAAAATTGGAAAGTAAACATCTATCAGTGTCCCAGACATCACCAATTGATAAAATAAGGTTGACAGACATAATTGCTGAATGTAACTTAAAAATCTAGCATATATGTACATGCTTTGTGTCACTATTGGATGGTTGAATTGTTTTCTCGGTCTCTTATTTGTAATCAACAACTTAAAAACCCCGTAATCAAAATCCAAAACCCATGCAAAGCACGGTGCAACAGACGCATGCTAGCCAGAGTCTAAGATCATTAGTTTTTTTTCACATGTCCTTTATCTTTCCTTTTTTAGGAACATCTTTACGCGCACTAACAAAAACAGCATACGATCTTTGTATTTCAGATATGAGAAGTTCCTCTTGGAATTCCTCTTGTGATGCGAAGATAGGCTACTGGTTGCCACATATAGTCTGGCAGAAACTTTGACTGCAGCTGGGAGTCACCATGAAATATTATTGAAAGATTAGATTAACTTAATATATTTTCTGAGGCAATCGTCAAGTCTCAGTTTTTCTTTTATTTGTGTTGTTTTCTTCCTGCTGCGTGTTTCTCTTCCTTTTGTTTTTTATTACTTTATTGTAACCCCCTCTTGTTTTATTGAATGTTCAATGACTTAATTGACGAATCGAAAATCATAGCTAAACTTCTCAATTCATACGTGGTTGCTGAGAACCATAATGTTTACATTTTAAACATAATACGCAGAGTAGTCACCGCTCCTACTCTCAGACACAATCTTACCTCCCATCAATCCAAATAAATAACTAATTACTTTCCTGTTCCCTCTCCCAGGAGAAACCACCCCATCATATGTCAAAATAGAAAAGCTATTTTTTTTGTAATGCTAATAAATAATTTTTACTCTTTTTCAAATTACGCAAGGGTTACTGCTTTTTTGAGGTCAGGCTCCATATCATTGCAAATGTTATGTTTGGAGCAAAATCCTATCGCACAGTCGGTGTGATGGGTATGTGTAGGTTTTCTGATGATCAGGTACGTTGATTAGACCGGTTAATAAAAATTTTCAGTAATTAAATAATTATATCATTGAATCATTTCTGTATACAGAGGGAGGAGTATTTGACCACGAATCCTCCTGTTTTTAAATTTTTCAAGACTATGTCTTTGTTCTGTGTTGTTGCAGAAATAATCCACTGAACTTTCTCTGAGATTAACTCATAATCTGCAAATACCAGCAAAATTCCTTTACTGTGGAGTTTTCTTGCTAAAGTTTTACGGACAAATTCGTATCTAATCTAATGGAAGGTTTTTATTTACCACTCTTTAAAGACTTTATGTCAACTTTTTTGACTTTAAAGACTTTATCTCCAACCAAATGTTGGAGGCTACGGGGGTAGGTAGCAAAAAAGGGTGAGGGAAGGGGCTGGCTCACCTCCATTCACTTTTAACTCTTAAAAAGGACACTAAAACTTTCAATTCCCAATTAATTCCCAAATAAATGATACTTTAGGTTTTATCATATTACAATTGTTTCTCTTTTCAGCAGACCTCTCCCCCTCCCTATTCCCTCAGCAAAAGCAAGGTGACATTCTTACCTTTAACTACTATATTTGTTCGGCTATAATTATACCAAAGAAGTAGGTATGTATCCAGGGGGAGGGGACAACTAGGATTAACCCCCTTTCTCTCTTCAGCTTTTATTCTATTATTATTGTTAATCGTTCTTCATGCAGAAACAATCAACGACTGTTCGACTATTCGATCGTGGGGAATTTTTCAGTCTATATGGACAAGACGCCATCTTCGCTTCTAAAGAGCTATTCAAAACATCTGGTGCTGTAAGACACATTGGGGAAGAAAAAATTGAATGCTTATCCGTTGGCAAAAATAATGTTAGAAACTTCTTGCGAGAGCTCCTAATTTTAAAGCAGTACTGTGTTGAGCTGTATCAGAGTTCTGGGAGTAAATCATCTGGAGAATGGACTGTTGTTGCAAGAGTAAGTGAATATATTAATTTTTCTTGTATAATTACTATTCTGCCTCTCCTGAAATCTTGAATTCTTGTTGACTTTTTTCTAAAATTTTCGTTGTAATAATGTGCCACATATCAGTGGCTAGAATCGTTATTTTGACTTGAAATAAAGGTGCTTTGACTTTTAGCCTTCTAAAATCTAAATAGCATATACTACTAATAATATTATACAGTGTAATAATAATAAAAATGATCAAAATAAATTATAAAGTGAGACGATTAAAGGCTGTTTGAGTTTCGAGGGAACCACGAAAATAGAGTCGATGTAATCCTCTTGACAAAGAATTAAAAATTATTGTCGTTTTCGACCATTCCTACAAACAAATGTCTACTACCAAAGACTTCAAAAATACATTTACAGTTTTTTTCTTTAAAAAATTGAATTCCCTAAAATTAACATGTTATTTTAAGTTATATATGGATTTGTAAGTTTCCACTTAATCCACTTAATTATTTGATAAAATCCCATTTGATTTTCACTGACTTTGGTGTTTATTATCAAAAAAGAAGATCACATTTATCCAAGAAATTCAAGAAATGGAGAGAAAAGACATCAAACAGTGCAATAACGTCCAATGATTTTAATACATTCAATATGCCTATTGATTTTGAATATTAATATGTTTGTTTGAGATTTTACTATTATTATCACATGCGATTTCTAAAGACCAACTAGGCGTTACAAGTTCGCACTTCGCCTCTTTTTTCAGTACTGATTGCTAGAGAATTTTAGCTTATGCTACTTATTAATTTCTTCAGTTAATTCATTTTTATACTTAGGCCTATTCATAATTAATAGTTTTGAGTTTTTTAATCAACTTTGAATTACATTGAATTAACATTGATTTATTTATTCAACCCTAGATAATTGTTAATAGGTGACCTGTTTTAATTGCTAATGAAGACAATATAAAAAAATTGCGAAAAATATTCTATTGAGTCAATATGCATATTATCATCCAGGAAGTGGGGCTGGACACTAGTTCTTTGGGAAGTACTTTTTTCTTTTTTGACACACTCAATAAGAGTAGAAAACCGTTGAAAAACTTTAATTTCAAGATGTAATATAGCAGGGGAAATCTGTATTTTAAAATTAAAATTCAAGTCTAAACTATTATTTCATATCAGTGGTTATTAATGTTTTTTGTATAATAATATCTGTTTTGTTTTGTTTATATTAGTAATTTAACTTTTGAACGATTGATCTAGTTTTAGATTAACAAATTAAGCATTAATTTGAAAGTAATCAAACAAAATTACTATTGAATAAATGAGAAATAAAATCATGAGAAGCTTCTGTAATTTCTATGAAAATTGTATGCTAGTTTATTTCTGGAAAAGTCATATCTAATTTTAGGGATAATTTCCAAAGGAAAAACAAAATCTAGTTAGGATGATTCCCCCCCCCCCCCGCAAAAAAAGAAAGAAAATAAACAAAACTTAGTGAATATTTCAGAAATAGTGTTTGATTTTCACCTAAGTTGCTGCTAAAGAATTTTTTTAGCTTGATTGTTGGGCACCTGAGGCTGAAGATCCAATGTAGAAATTCAAAATTAAACTAGTTAAGTAGCCCAACTAGCAAATCCTTCCACGACTACTACCAGGACATGTGCTTAATTATATTTTTATAATTAACTAACATTAATTCATATTAATTTTAAAACTTACTCGCAAAAATTTCAGCGATTATAAATTCCAAACTACTCAGTTAAAAAAGGAAAATAAATCCAATTTAAAAGAAAGGAAAATTTTGCCATTAAAAGTGAAGAACGAATTTGAAACTTGAGAAATTAGCCTATACCTGATGTCAAACCTAAAACAAGCAGAAATTACTATGTGAAGAAACCAAACATATAACCACCAGAAATTACATATACCGATAGAGTCAAACTTTCAGAAGCATAAATTATCTCAAACAGTTGTGATATTGCCACTCCTCAAACTTCCAAAAATATCCCCTCAAGTCCTCCTGATACTCCCTCGAGCCATCATAAATACTTCTTCTCCCCAACTCCACGGATGCTTTATTAGTTGGAATGAATCTAAAGCCCAAATTATGGCGTTTTCCAAGCCAATATCTCAGCTTTCGTACTTTTGAAGCTTGAGAAAAACAATTTACTAAATGGAAAAAGAATAGAAAAAAGGGATCAAATTTGGCTTAGAATCTACACAGTGGATCCACAGCCAAAAGGGGGGGGGGCAGCTTGGTGCAGAATTCCATTTCTGAAATACTCATTCTGAATTTCCATTCGGATGTAAATTTCCGAAATTTTCATTAATTGGATTTCAGAAATTTCCATTAATTGGATTTCAATGGTTGTTTCCACTTTAACGGCTATTTTGTCTGCATTCCTTGTGTATTCCTTGTTTAAAAAATTTGGCTATATCCTGGAAATGGGGAGGAGGGGTGATTGTGGTGTTATTATTTGGGAAATTTATTCGCTGTATTCAGGTATTAGGGGGAGGGTTCCTTTTTATCGGCAAATACCCCTCCCCTCCTAATGCCCTAACATGGTCAATGAACTTTTCTAACGATCCCCTCTTCCCCCTATAATGCATAGATATAGCCATTGAATTTCTTCAAACAAGAAACGTAATTAATTAGGATTTATTTTTATTCCGTTTATCTTACCAGTTTATTTGAGAAAAAAAGAAGAAAAAACGTGCGTGATGCTTATTGCGTTTGGGAAGTTGATAAATAAACACCAAGTCGTGTCCCAGACATCACCAATTGATCAAATAAGGTTGGTAAACAAAATTACTGAATGTAACTTAAAACTATGGTATATTTATACTTGCTGTGTATCATTAATGGACGGTTGTATGATTATCTTGAACTCTGATTTTGTAGTCAATAACCTTGGAACCCTATAATCAAAATTGAAATTATTTTATTATCTTACAAGTCCATTTGGTATTTGGAACATCTGCGCATGGTTATGTTATATTAAAATAATACATATAAGCATATGAAGGATCAGGAGGAACACCCTTCTCTCTGAGACAGGTACAAATACCTCACAACCCCCCCCCCCCCCATAAACAAACGAGAGACTATGGCGTAAAACGGCACTTGTATGTGTTTTTGACCTCCTTTCTGGAAAAATTATCTTGTACTCACTCATGATTTATGTAAAAGCGGTTATTGGGATTAAGATGGTTTTGTTTGTTAATGTATTTTAAGTTTTTTTAGAATAAGCTTTTGTGATTTTTAAGGCGTCCCCTGGTAATCTCTCACAATTTGAAAATCTGCTATTTGGTGAAGTTGAATCATTGCAGGAGTCACCTAGTATTGCTGCACTGCAGTTATCTCACTTGGAGAATCAGAAACTAATCGGATTTGGGTACCTTTTTTACTATATTTTCTCATCTTGTTGCGGACTTTAATTATACTTAAATGCTGACTTTCGATTCTATTGTCAATTGAGCTTCTCTCCTCTAATAATATTCTTCTATCAGCATCGTCACTACTATCAACTACTCTTCTCGTCTGATCAGCATTGTCAGCAATTGCTAAGTATTAACTTCTAAGAAATAATTGTTTTTTTAAATTTAAGTTTTTTTTTTAACCTGACACCGTTTCTATGCTTTACAGTGTAAGGTTAGTCTTTGATATTTCTAAATTGTGTCATATAAAATGTTAATATATTAATATATATGTTATATATATATTAATATATATGTTAATATGTTAATATTAATATAAATTAATATTAATATAAGCCAAGTAGTGATTGTCAAATTCACATGTCATAGAAACAAAAAGAAGAAGAAGGAATACGAATTTTAGCTTTAACTTTTTAGCTTTTTAACAAAAGCTAAATTTAGCTTTAATTTTCATTCTTGTTGGGTTTAATAAGCTACAAAAGAATTGTCATTTAGATAACCAGTACTCTTATTTATAGTCATAAAGCATTAATAACTGTGCCTCAAAAAATACTTAGTCCATAGCATACATATTTCTACAAGAATATACGTATTTCTATACTCTTTACTTTCGTTCTAGTTGATTTGTTGCTCAAAATTCTGAACTTTCTGTATGCGCATGTTAAAATATGATTTCAGGACTGCTCAAAATTGGTACATACTATTTAACTTTTTCAAAGGTTTTCTGTACCAATATGGGCGTGGACAGACACAGCTTTTTATCAGATTCTTTTTGTGTATATGTCCTTATCAACTGTGCTGTTTAAAGTTTTTGGTACTACTGGTGGGGATTGTTCTTTTATGTTTTTGAAAATAAAAGCGTGGAATTGCAATAATCTTCTGCTATGTCCAATTTATGTCTCTATCTCAGATTAAAATTACCTTGCGAATACAGATTGTATATTTTTCGAATTATAATGCTTTTAGTAACTGACTACTGACTGCTGAAATTTTGTATAAATAACAATCTAGTTATAACCAATACAGTATTTATGGTGTTTTACAATACAGTATAACCAATACAGTATTACCCAGGTAGAAATATAGTGTGTTTATTTGAAGATTTCTGACGCCGAGGTCGGTAGAAATAGGCATAGATGGTATCCTAGCCAATGTAAATTTGGTGTTGGAAAAGAAAATAGTAATGGCTACAGACTCTTGCAATTTTGTAGGTATAACAATCTAGTTATAACCAATGCAGTATTTGGTCATAAAATGGCTCATAAGTTAGTATGGTATTCACTTGATGGTAAGACAGCTAACCTTATTTATTATATAATTGTAAACCGAAGACCGACAGGATCAATACAAGATACTAGGGTATATAGGAGTGCTGTTATTGGTATTAAAAGTAAAGGTCATCATCTAATAGTATTTAGTGCTAATTCAAAGTTAAAATTTAGGAAGGGTAACTACCTTTTAGGAAGCTATAAGGCTGGTAGACTCCAGGATGAGAATTTGAGAGAAACTTTCCAGGAGCAGTTGAATACTAAACTTGAGAGTTTAAAATTTGACAATGTGGAATATGGTTGGAATTTTTGGAAAATAGTTTGCGAAATCGCTGATAGTGTCTCAGGGAAGAATGTTAGGAACACAGCTAGGAATATTTTTTAAAATGCTTTATGTTTAATAGAGAAGAAGACGGGCTTGTACAAGAAGTATTTGAGTGATAGACCATATTAAAATGAGAGAACAGTGTAAAGAAAGTGGAGAAAGCATTAAAATATGAACTAAGGAGGTGTGGGTTGGAGGCAATGGATAAAATTGTCAAAGATCTGGAAGATGCAGCTAGACGGCATAATAGTAAAATATTGTACTGGCATTTTAATAAATTGAGAATGAATGGTCAATCTGGACTTGTCCCTGTTAAATATAGGAACGGGGTAACAATTAGTGATGAGGGAAGAGTTAAACAGAGACGGGCACAACATTTTGAGAATGTGCTAAACCGTGATAGAGTAAAAGGAAAAGATAAGGAGAAGAATGAAAGAGTTTGTGACACTCTGGATGTGAAAGAAAGATTTATTTTCTCAAGAAGAATTAGCGACAGTTCTAAAAGGATTAAAAAAATAATAAGGCCTCAGGTGCTGATAGTTTGATAAATGAATTTCTTAAAAACGGTGGTTATGAGATCAGAAATAAGTTACTGAAGATTATGAACATGATTTTTGAAAAAGGGGAAGTACCTAATGAATTTAAGAAAACTCTAATTTAACCTCTCTATAAGAAAGGTGATAAGAGAGAGTATGGTAATAATAGATGCATTAGCCTGGTTTCTATATGTAGCAATTTACTTTGTATGGTGATACTTTTTAGACTTGGAGATGCTGTACATAAAGTTTTAAGAGAAGAACAGAGTGGTTTTAGGAAGGGTAGAGGATGTATGTGCGAGAATAACATTGCTGTGGCTATGGTACGAAATGAGGGTAGTAACGGGTTTCGTATTAAATCAGGAGTTAAGCAGGGTTGCATTCCATGCCCATTTATATGGATTATTTTGATGGACTTTATCTTAAGGAACACAGAAAAGTTATTGGGTAAACACGGAATCAAATTTGGAAGTAAAACTATCTTGGACTTAGATTGTGCTGATGATTTAAACATCCTAGATGAAAGTGCTAGCAAAATGAATGAACTTTCAGAGGTTTTGAGAGCTCAGGGTGCAAGAATAGGTTTTAAATTTGATGCAAAGAAGACTAAGTCGCTAAGGCTAGATATAAGCGAAGTTGAAATGGTGATGTTGGGTAACGAGAAGATCAATAGAGTGGACAACTTCTTCCTCTTGAAAGTATTATTAATGAAGACGGTAGGGGCAGTGAAAAGGATAAAAGTAGAATAGCCAAAGCCCAGGGTGTATTTTCACAGTTGAAAAAGGTTTGGAGGAATAGGGAAATAAGTCTGCGAACTAATATTGGAAGCACAGTTTATAGAATTATCCAGTATGATCATTCTCTATCTCACCCATTATAAAAACCCGGACCGGGGTGCGAGTGCTCCGGAGAACGTTTTTGCAGATATAAACATAAGCGAAGTCAGATCTTTTCATGGGTAGACAAGTCAGACTGTGATCTAATCGTAAACAAGTGGAAACCCGCTATTACGAATAATGCACTTGGTAACCATTTCTCGGTGATTGACGAAAACAGACTAACCCGCTAATGCAGAAATAAGTGGGAGGAGCTTTTTCTTCGCACCGAGAACGAAGACTAGAAATGATCTGCGATAAGCTTACTCTCTATAAACTGTGATTGGAAGCTACAGTGATGATATTGGTTTTACATGGTTCTGAAGCATGGGCGCTCCGAAAAACAGAGGAAGATTTGCTAGACTTTTTTCCAGAGAAATTGCCTACGGATTGTTTTGGGTACCCGACTGACTGATTGTATCTCAAACTGTAGATGGTACGAGAAGTGTGGTTCAATCCTGCTTTCTAGGGATATAATGAGATAAACGGTTGAGATGGCTAGGGAATGTTCTGCTGATGAACGATGACAGATCGTCAAAGATTGTTCTTTTCGGCCAACCGTCTAGGGCCAAACGAAAAGCAGGTCGTCCTTGGTTCGGGAGGATATTGTAAGGAAAAATTTAAGGGAAATGTTAACTTCCTGGGAGGATGTAAACAGGGACACTTTGTATAGATCGGGATGGAGGAAAAGCGTGAGTATCTATATTGGCCTTGGGTGGCTGGGTGCTGCAGTGAGTTGTTAGTAGTAATAGTAGCATAATGTTTCGGAGATTGGAAATCTGTCTGGTTCTGAAGCCTTCTGTTCCAAAGGTACAACTGATTACTCTATATAGATTGCTATATTTTCCCTTGGATGTGGAATTGTGCATGATGTTCCAAAGAGCCTCTTTTTACAAGATTGAACAGGAAAGTGATAAAAATTGAACAGGAAAGGGTAAAAAGCGATTAACTTTTTTAGCCATGTTGACTGACATTCTTTAAAAAAAGAAAAGTTCTATTAGGCCAGAAGGGATTTGGATTCCCGAAAACAGAAGCCAAGAATCTCATGTCCCAAGAATTGTTGTAGTCAATCTATTTTTTTAAACTCTAGTTTTTTTTTTTAAATTAGGAAATATAAAAACGTTTAGTTTCAATTTTTTAGTAAGAATAAATGATTTAAAATCACACAAGATTAACTAAGGTACGACTATAACTTTTTTATAAAGTTAGCAAATCCTACTACACAACACAAAGAAGTCAGTAGAAATATAGATAGAACTTCTAAAAAAGTATAAAAATCAGCAAGCTTTCTACCACTGTGTGTTTTTTTTATGTCGAACAAAAGTATTCTTCTAGTTTCAAAAGTGCACTTATACCTCTTGTTTTATTTTATCACCAAGACTGACTTGTTCTCTTGTACAGAAGACCTTAAAATAGTAAAAACTTTTCGAATATTTAAGGTATTTTGTGAACATTTGACCTAATGCGTTTTCAATTGAATCTAAAATCCATCTAACTTTGGCTCCAATTGCTCTAAATCGTGTGCGTTCTAGTCTTAAATATGGGTAAGTTTGCCCATTCCAGAAGTTTAAAATTAACTCTGGAATAAGGAGCCAAAACCCTTGGAGTGATAAAGGTTGTCTAATCCAGTTAATCGTGACCAATCGTCATTTTTTTGAACACTCAATAAGAGTAAGTGAGTTGCTAACACTAATCATTTTAAGCAAAACTAACTTATATTGAAAGTCAAATAAGCTAAGATAAAGAGGAATAACAAGAAAAATAAATTATTTGAACACAATGCTTAAAAAAAGATTAAGTGATTAAATTTTGAACTTGTTATGATAGTTTAAGCATATGTAGTTGATTATGTGGTTATGTCTTCAGCATTTTCATGACTCTTGCTTTTAATTCATGACTTAGCTCTAGTGTGTTCCAGCTTCGATTCAGTTGCATGGCTGAGGATTAATCTCTACGGGGTCCGTAGAGATTATAGAGATTAAGCTAGATTATAGCCGGTGCAAGGCTGAGCGATACAATTGCTACTTGTCCCTGTAATATATATATATATATATATATATATATATATATATATATATATATATATATATATATATATATATATATATATATATATATATATATATATATATATATATATATATATATATATATATATAAACATCAGCTTAAGCGTTGATGTTTGGTGTACCCTGTTTGCCGAAAATGGCTGTGGAACATCTTTATCTTTTATTTCAGCCATACTTTTTAGACTTTCTAGCCAGCCTTATAGACTTTTTTTTTATTATTATTATTATTTCATGAGAGTTTGGCGGAATTACTCGGGAATATTTTAGAATTAAGTATGGGACATGCACATTGACATGCAGTATGCTGCTGGAATTAGGAATATTTTCTCAGGAAGCTTATCCATTCTCAAAGCATTGTAATAGAAAATTTAAACTTTGATCGTATTGCTCTTTTGTTAGTCTTCGTTTTGAACGCTTCGGGACAGTTCGTTCCGTAGTGTAATCTGAATCTTCTGTGTATGTTTCTATAGTGTCGCAACCAATATTTTAATGAATCCAGCTCAATCACAGATACCTAGATATAAATGGGCCTGAATTTGTCTCAATAGCAAAACAGGTGAGCAACAAGAATGCTAGGAATTTACGGACGAAATTAATAATAAATACGAGAATTCAAGGAGTATTGGTTGTGGAAGCTATTTTTTTCTCACAAATGTACAGAAAATCCTGATCGTAAAAAAAGACCTGATAACGGCTCAGCACCCTTTTTTCTACCTACCTGTAAAAAAGCATCTGAGGGAAACATTTTTCCCCCGGGAAATTAAATTCTTACACGAAGGTCCTTTTGACGAAGTTCTTTATCTTAACCTGCATTTCCTTCCTTTCTTAAAAAAAAAAAAAAAAAAAAAAAAAAAAAAAAAAAAAAAAAAAAAAAAAAAAATCTTTACAACCCAGTAACCTTATGCACCGACTTGATTTGGTAAAAAAAAAGAAAACTGTTTTCAATTTCTACTATTTTCAAGTAATAAATGTTGATGACATTCCTCCTCTGATAGAAGGGTCATTTTACCGAGGTCCTTGCTACTTTAAAGGACCTGTTAGATCTCTGTCCACAATTTTCTACTTCGATGAAAAAATAGGTCCTTGTTACTGATATCTCTATAGCTCTTGTTGACAGAGTAGCTACTCCAAAAAAATCCTGATCTCTTGACTTAATTGTTTTGATTAAAAATTTGTTTTAGGCTCTGTGATTTCAACTCACGGAAGTTTTTGGTTTCTGAATTTGCTGACAATGACTCTTTTACAAATGTTGAAGCATTGCTAGCGCAGCTCGGACCCCGCGAGGTACTCATTCCTGGTGGCTCAGATTCTAGCCAAGACACAACTAGGCTAAAACAGGTAAACAATTATTCCTGACGGATAATTCTGTTTCGTTTGTTGCATTTCTGATATTATTAAGCTTAGCCCTACGTTAAAGATTTACACACTAATCAGTTTAAGTCTAAGCTATATATTTGCACTGTAAGTTTCCCTTTGGAGCAAAGGCAATAAAATTAATAATGATGTTTCGGGAAAAATGTTTTTTTTATGTATTGAGTTGTTTGTTTTTATTACTAATTTGTTTTTATTATTTGTTTGATTATTTTTGCTAATAGTTTTGTTTCTTGTTACAGGCCTTCACCTTCTAACTCCTTATAACTTATATTTGCTGTTGTAATTATTTTCTTGTTAGTGGCACACCCTCACAAGCAACGCTTTGGTATGCCACCAATCGATTTTTTTCTTTTTTTATAAATTATTTAATACTCCAAAATAGTTCTATGCATTCCGAATAAATAAATAATACAAAAAAAAATACCAAAGAAACAGTAGAAATAAGCGGTTTGAAACCCAATCCCAAAACGGCGTCCTAGAAAAAAGAAAACCAAAATTGGAATATATACTATATATGTTGAGTCTAGGAAGTAACTTTTCATCTACATGATACATCTTTCCCAAGGGGGCATTGGAAGATTGGAGGTTAAGGGCATGCCTTGCACACTCTGGATGGTCGTGCAAGACTCTTCTTTGCTTCTGGCGGCTATTAAACAAAGGATTAGAGAAATGTAGCATTTTCTTTCAGTATTTTAAGAGCGTTCACGTAGAAAGGATAAGCCCGCTTATTTGCGGAAATTGCTAAGCTAGCTTATTTGCAGAAAGAAATTGTATAAATTTAGAATCAATGTTTATATTATGTATGGGTTTGTGGAAACACAGGATGGCTGTACCCCAACCCCTCATTGAACTTCTGGGCTGAAGGGCTATGAAATGGAGATCAGTTCCGCCAGTAGGGATTATATTTTCCAATGCCATATTAAAAAAAAAGTATCGTACACACATGAAAAGCCTTTAGCTTTTCTTAGCAAGAACTAGTAAAGAACGGACTACACTGTCATCTTTGTTACCCACTATGCCTTTTAGGTATGTTTCGCGAATTACGAACTTTAACTGTCATTCCAACTGACGTCATCATATATTTTTACTATAACATCATTTATGGCTGTAACCTACTATTACCGCGTCATTCAGCACCTTGTATTCGAAGATGCAGTTTTTTGTCAAAAAAATGGATTTCATTTTTAACATTATGTTTTCTTCATTGCAAAAGCACTTAGATGTTGTGATTTTTTTAAATGCCATTAAACAGCTCCCTATGATTTTCCAGTGCCCTGCTAGCAGTGGAAAAAAAAGAGAATAAAAAGGGACACATCGGTGTTACCCGTGCAAAAAATTCCGTAAAATAATTTTTCGGAATTCTTTTAAATGCGTTTTAAAAATAATATTTTACTATTTAGACTAAGTTTAGATAATAATTACCATTCCTGAATCAACTAGGAATTGCAATTATTTCCCTCTTACCCTTTTTTTAAAGCACGTTTTTAGTTTTTGGTTACTATGGGCCGAGGTTCGTTATCTACTAGGCTGCAACTATGATACAGGTTGGTCATGTAGTTGTTGACATGCCTTGCAAGAGTAGGGAAAGTCATCGTCTTGATAGTCATTGGGTTTCTCATTACAGAGTGGTCATATGGTTATGGTTGTTGTCATATCTAAAATATGACAATATCTAATATGGTTATGGTTATGGTGACAATATGGTAATGGTTGTTGTCATATCTAAAATATGACGTGAATTCTTCTGGATAACAGAAATTTATCGTTCTTCTAGGTACGAATTTCTTGTACAGCTTTAAAATTGTCTTTCAAAAATAAAAAATTACCTAACAGATAACAGAAAAATAGTTACAGAAAAAAATAACAAATAACAGAAAAATAGTTATAACTTATAGTTGATATGCCTTAAAAAAAAAATACAGAATGCCATCTAGATAATAGAATTTCATCGTTCTTCACAGTCTTCTAGATGGCAAATAAAGATATTCGAGTTGTTATTTAGCTATTAAATTATCTTGGAAAAGTATATTACTATGACAGTGAATCAGTTTTCGAGATAATTAACTTAAGAAACCAGTCTCGAAAGTTAATTTCCGAACTTCGTTCTAAGTTAATTCAGAACCCTCCTTAAGTCAAACGTTACAGTATTTATGTAAAATATAAACAATCAGGAGGTAAAATAATCCTAGTGAAAATTTGATCCATTTCAGGTAAGCATCTAATACTCTAAATGTAAACACCAATTTTAGGTAATTGAACGCAGTGGGGCAATGGTAACGGAGAAAAAGAAAGTTGATTTTACATCGAAGGATATCGTCCAAGACTTGAATCGACTTTTAAAGCTGAAGAAAAAACAAAAAGGTACTGCTGGATCCCTTCCTGAAGTCTCTCTAAATATTGCTTGCAGTTGCCTTGCCGTGGCAATTAAATACGCAGACGTAAGTTGTTTTTGTTTCTTCCTATTCTTCTTAAGGTAAAAGATTCATATGGTTCTAGGTGTCAGTAAGTTCTAGTGCCATTTTTACGAGTCAAAGTAATCAGAGCGCAGCTACCCCCCTCCACACACACACACAAACACGTCGTGTTTTCCTGAGATGTTCCAATAGATATTTTGAGACAGTCCTGTTATTAAAAATAGTCCGAGTAGCATATAACAAGGCTTTTGACTTAGATACAAACCACCAGAGCCTGAGGGTGAGGGTTGTAAGTTATGCCCCTGGGGCATTTAAGGTTCTTATGGAAGGGATGGCTGTATAAGCTTTAGAGGTGGTCCATTTGGTTGAAATTGGAAGTTCTAGTTCCCTTTTAAGAGTCAGTAGTGATGGAGGTCAAGTAGCCTAAACAGTAAAAATAGACGATTCAAAAAGCTACCAATAAATTTGTATAGAAAATCTAACAATGTTGTGATTGATGGGATGGTGACTAGTCACCCTCCCCTTCCTGCCTGCTCGCACTTGAACCCAAGAACAGTGTCAGGTGTCCCAGGTTTTTTCACCTCTTCATTATTGATCTGACTACAGGATTGGATCTTCATTGCGAATCGATACAGTAGGCATTTCTGGTATCACACCTGTATAGCAACATATAGAAAAATCTTTTATTTCTTCTGAAATGTTAATTAAAAAAATACAAGTTTTTTTTAACTGAAAGTAAGCAGCAACATTAAAACTTAAAATGAATAGAAATTATTCCGTATGTGAGGGGGGCTGCCCCTCTTCAACTCCTCATAGTTATTGGATGTTACAACTATGCTAATCAAAATGGCCATCTCAAAACTTTGACCGGATGTCTTTGGGGGGGAGGAGAGGGGATAGTTGCACTCCAATACTTTTTGGGCACTAAAAACGGGCACTAGTACTTTTAATTTCCATTTGAATTAGTCCTGTTCCGATCTTTTAGAATCGTTAGTTCGATCTGAAAACCCCTCAATGAAAAAAAAAAAAAAAACTGGAAATACACATGCATTCATAATCTTTCATATGGCACAAACTCAAAAACTTCACGTTTTTATAGATAGGAACATGAAAAGAATGCAGTAGTTTCTGATGTACTGAATAAGGTGATGTGATTTTGGTTATAATCACATGACTATCTGGGGATGTTTCCCCCTTTTTAGAAAATTAGGCAATATTTTTTTTAAACTCGTCTATATATTTGGAGCCAGCATAAATAGCCAATTCTTTTGATATATTAGTTGTTATTAAGTCCCTTTTGTGAGAGTTTTGATTACTATTAGACCGAATTTGTCGTTACCACGACCTGTTTAATAAGATTTTAAATAATTATAGAATTTTTGTCTTTACAAAACTTCATATTTCAATATTTATTTAAACATTAGTCGACATAATGTTCATAGAAGAAGATTTAGATTTATTGACGGGAAAATTAGATGGGCCATGGTTACATAATGTCAGGACGAAATATAAATGTTCGAACTTTGGGGATCATCTAGTAGCTACACAATTTGTGTAGACGAAGATGGTGTGCTACTAGTTAATGTAGCTGCACACAAGTGTGTCACTGGCTGCACATTGCATTGTAGCTGCACAATTTGTTGATGTTGATCTGATGTGCTACTGTTTCATTTCGCTGCGCACTAATATGTGCTACTAAGATAAGAATTATAACTGGAAAATGGCTATCGCATTCCCAAATGGGTCGAATTTACACTTTTGTATAATAAAACATATATTGTTTATAGTTTTAATTTTATTGATTATAGTTTATAACGATAAACAAAAAATAACCAAAAACCAGAAACAACGAAAAATTTATAAAAGGCTTAATTTCAAATAAGTTAAAATGTCAAAACAATTAAAGCTCATAAAATTAAAAGGTCAATGCCGAATCAGCAAAACGTCAAAGCAATAAAAACTCGTAAAATTGAAAAGGTATAAAATAATTAAAAACAAAAACAATTTAGTTATGTGACCAAAAAATAGAAATCTCTGAAATTTACAAAATGAACATTAAAATTATAAGGTAAAAAGGGAGTAAGGGGGAGGGGGATTCATTGATTGAATATGTCAACTATGTATGGGATGAAAGATTTTCTATATCTTTCATTGGAAACTTTTGTTGGGGCATGAAGGGGATTTTTGTTGAACCAGAACGCGGGAGACGGGGTAGAAGGGGTGAACATTGACTAGGCAAAAGGATTGTTGTTCGAGGGTTATGAAGCGCATTTTTAGTGAAATGCAAGGAAATTCTTGCTCCCCTTTCCTTAAGGGTGACTAGATTGGCTCGAAGAAGGGCCATTGAAGATAATACCCTTATTGAAGATAATTCTTAGGCACCTTTTTTGGACTGTGTAAGCGGTGGGGGCTTCATGGCAATGACTCCATGTCCAAACTCAGCCATGAGACCTGACTCCCCCTAATTAAGCCTCGACTGAAGGAAGTGAATCAAGTGAGAGAGATATCTTGACAAAATCCTAACATCGTAATAAAATGTACAAGAAAACACAGGTATAGAAAAACTAGGTTTTTATTATCAAAGAAGAGAATTATAATTAATTAATATTAGTTATTTCATTATAATTGAAAATTCAACATTTATTACTGACAGTTTCAGAAATCAAAGATCAATTCTTTTATTGGCTAGAAGTGAAATTTAATTATTATTGAAGAAAAGCAGGCATTCTAACTAATATGTTAAGGCTAACATACTCCTGCTTGAAAGAATCAAATAATATTATCAAAGAACTGGGCTATACACCCCTTTACTGGGATTTAACATAATAAAATTAAGAAATAGCAAGGGACATATTAGACTTACATTCTATAAGCGTGCAGGAAGTGTCAGCAAAGCTATAACCCCAACTGACTTCCATTGTGATTGTATAAGACATGTCTCCCCCTTATTTGCCAAACAAATCAAGCTGAATTCAATAGTTCTAAAAAGGGTATATGTATGTTTACAAATGAGTTTATCGGGTTTAATTATACTCTGAAGGCCATTGGCATGGCTTGAAACGGATTCTAGCAAAATTCATAGCAAGTCCATAATAATTCTAATTTGGAAGGACAAGAAATGTCGTTTAAACAACTGCCTCTATTCTGTTCGACCATTCAATGGAGATGCCTGGATGTTAAACAGGACAGGTGTACTCAAGGGTTGGGCGTACAAATGAGAAGAAAATCCTGAAACAATGCGATTTAGGAAATTTAAATTTTTTAAGGAGTTTAAGGAGGGAAAATGCGGCATTTGCACGTTTTAAAATATCATTAATATGGCAATCTCATTTAAGCCGCTTGAGGTGGTAACATCCAGTAGTTTCATAGTGGTGACAGACATTTCAAGGGGAACTAGGCAGGAGAAAGAATAGGGATTTTTAAAAAATTAATAGTTAAAACTGTTGACTTTAAAGGGTTGTCTCTCATATCATTAGTAACAGCTTCGTCTGATATCGATTTCAAGATGTCCAAGGGGCTACTTTTTAGGCTGCTAATGACTGCATACTACACTGTAACTGTCACTAGTGGCTGCATAGATTATTTAGACTGAGTCAGTATACTACTGATTCATGTAGCTGCACACTAGTGTGTAACACTGGCTTCACAAAGCACTGTTGCGGCACATTTTACTTATTTTGCTTCGATGTGCTACTCTTTAATTTAGCTGCACACTAATGTGCAATACTGGCCGCACACTACAATGTAGCTGTCAATAGTAGCTCCAAAATTTATTTAGACTAATTCAATGTGCTACTGGTTATTGGAACTGCAAACTAATGTGTATTACTGGTTACACAATGCAATGTGTAGTTCCCCAGTTTACTTTGACTAATTCAATGGGCTACTGTATTATTTTGCTGCGCATTAGCGTGGATTACTGGTCGCAGACGACATTGTAGATGTCACTAGTATATGTACAGTTTATTTGAGCTAATTTGGTGGGTTACTGGTTAATTTAGTTGGTTATGTATTCCTTAATTCTAGTTAGTCATTTTTAGCTTTGTTTACATCCTGATCAGTTTCAGTTTATGTTGGAGTTGTAATAAATGACAAACGTTTGAATATAAAGCGTTTGTGTGAAGTGAAAATATTACCCAAGTGATTTTGGGTCCTAAATACTGAGTTGTGGTCTAATGTGCAAAAATATCTCCTAAATACTGTGAAAAAAGGTATTTTGCTAATTGCTAGTCTATTTTGACTTTTGACGACATTAATTTTTGAAAATTGCAAATTTCAAATGCGTACTTTTTTTTACTTTCAATAACCAGTGCTTGCTCGACAAATGTATGTTAGTGTAGAGGATAACTTCACAAAAATAATTGGCAACCCTCTCCCCGCCCCCAATGCCATAGTTATGGACCTAAGCCTTTTTGTTCCTATATAATTAATATATTAAATCAGTTAATCCCCTATCCCTCTTTCCTCCCGGTTGCCTTCCACTGACACATATAAAAGAGGACTTGAAGTTCTAATTAAATGAGCCCCGTCTAAAGTGTCAGCATATTCAATACTTATTGAAGTGTCAGCACATTCAATCACAATAATAAAATCATCTAAACCAAGAAATACAGAGAATAATCTGCCTCTATCATTTTTGCTTCCTTTTTGTCCGCTGGCTGACATTACCCTCATTTTTCTCGGCTATTTAATACTACTATTTTTTTCTTGTTTGTCATATGTCAATCTTGCTTGTATTTCTACCTTTAACAGTTCACAGAACTAATGTAATTTCATTTCAGCTAATATTTCACATTTTAAAATTATAATTACCTGTACTATAATACACTTTATCGTTCTGATAACCAGAGACCTAAGTCAGGCAAACCGCCTTTTAAACCAGGGAACACAGCTATACACAAAACAAAATCATATTCAATCCTATTTCTGCCAGCCTCTTCGCGCTTTTGTGCTCTGAAAATTGCAAGGCGTCGTAAAATATTTCAGTAAAATATGTAAGATACCCGTAAAATACGTAAAATACCGGTAAAATAGGTAAAATACCCAATTTTACCGTGAACAGTTTTACCAGTTACAACACTACTACATACAAATAATGTTTTTGATTTAGTTCAACAATCCCCCCAACGTATCCTGAAATATTCACCCTGAATGTCCTTTGCCTTTTTGCACACCAAGGATTAAGAATGCCCTCCTTTCCTGACAGCAAACATCCTATCCTACTCTATTTTATCTTAGGCCGAATTGCATAACTTACAGTCCTTGTCTCATGGCCTGTGGGAGGAGGGGGGTTGACACAGAGGCATAACTATTGGACCTTTCAACTATGCTTAAACAAAATGACAATGTCAAAATTTTGATCGGGTGTATTTTTGGAAAAGGGGACATGGGACGTGGGCTGGTTGCCCTCCAGGCCCTTTTGACTCTTAAAAATGACATTACAACTTTCAATTTCCATTTGAATGTTCTCCTTTCGAAGTTCCTACAACGACTCCTTCAATGTTAAGCGCCTTGGTGGAAAAAAAAGTACTACATAGAGGCCACTTTGCTTTTTACTTAGGCAGCACTGTGCTGCCAATGATTTTATAATTCGATTGACTTTGAATTTTTAATGACTGGAATCATTCTGTGAGGGGATTTCTGAAATTAGCTCAATATCGAGTCTAATTCAGTTCAGTGCCACCATGTGTTTTAATCCTCTAAGTCTCCTTTTCATCCCCATCATCAGTGGATTTTAGTTTCTATTAAGTGTACTTACTTCAGAGCCAACGGTAAGGTCTTTGGCCCTTTAATAGTATAAGTTGAGGAAATTGAGATGCTATATTTTTTGTTTTATTTTGAAATGCTGTGACAGCATAGTTTTTGTCCTTTTTTTAATGTTAATTTTTTTTTTCTTTATTAGGCTGTCTTGGCTCTTAAGATGTTTTTTTCTCTAAGAGTAATATTTCATTTTTTAGATTCTCATGGATGAATCGAATTTCAATTCCTTTAAAATATCCACTTTTGACTTTTCACGGTATATGCGTCTTGATTCAAATGCAATAAAGGCTCTAAACGTATTGCCAACACCGGGCCAACCAACTCTTCACAGTCTAGTCGGGCTACTTGATAAATGCAAAACACCTCAAGGTAATTTATGTATATTTTTTTTACCGGTATATTCAAGTCGGCTCATCGGTACCTGGGTAGCACCTCCCTGAATATCACGTTGTTGCAGCAGCTTGCTCATTTTGATACGTGAGAAGTTTAAACTATAGGCCGGGCAAGCCAGTTGCTAGTTCCCAATTTCAGGGAAATCAATAAGAAAACGTAGAATAAAAAAGAATTAAGACCTTCTAGAGCCAACACTCCAGGGTGTCAAATCGACATTTCAGTTGCTGAATGAACACGTAGATGATATGATAATGCTTCCATGCATGAAGGGTACCAGTTGAACCATTACTTCTGAAACTTTTACAATAAGAAAATTAAAGTCAATAGTATTTAAGAAAAATTAGGGGACAAATGTCTGCTAATGTAATCCCCCCCCCCAAGAACCAGAAATGTGACGTCATAAGAATCTTAAAGGTTTTTTTCTTTGTTTGGTCTTAAGATTTAAAATATTTGTTTTTGTGAGAAATTATAGATGGTTGTTCATGCTGGTATTCAGAGAGATACTGTCATGCCATCTATTCTATTCATATGTTTTCTCAAATGGTGCTAGAACTAAAAACCTTCTGATCTGGCTTTAAATATTTTTAAGTCTGGAAATTAGCAAGCTGCTACCTTCAGTGTTGACTCGAATTAATGCCTACCCGGGTACCAAAGCCCTGACTTCAGTGAGAAATTTTCAAACCTTTAAACTAAGTAACAACAAAATCAAAAAGATGTTCTTTAAAACTTAAAAAAAAATTCTACTGTTTCGAAGTGGAAAAAATTTTTTAAGTAGTCTTTTTAAATTCAATTTGCTTTCAATAGTTTTTCGCTGTGAAAGAACAAAGATAAAAGCAATTGCATAAAATTCGGGCCCGTTTTTCCACACTTTTCCTCGGGGAGTTTTGATTGTGTTGATGACTTCGGGTTCAAATAGTAATTTATCGTTTTTTACCTATACCTTTGTTTCTACCTCTTTGAAGTTTAAAAAAGTTTTCAAGTAGTCATTTTAAATTCAATTCTCAGTTGCTTTCAATTGTTTTTTTTGCTGTGGAAGAAAAAAGATAAAAGCAAACGTATAAAATTTGGGCCAGTTTTTTCTCCACTGTTCTTTGGGGATTTTTGCTTGTGTTGATGACTTCTAGATCAAATAGTAATTTATCGTTTTTACCCTAAAGGAACTATCAGAAACCACTAGTACTATAAGTAGGGACTAGTTTTTCAACCATTTTGACGCGAAACATCTTTTTCGTTTAACTAATCTATATTTCTAATGATTTTGAGTGACACAGGGACGATCATTACCACATTTATTATAATGCATTTAAAGATCTTTGCATTTTGCATTTCTAATGATTTGGAGTGACACAGGGACGATCATTACCACATTTATTATAATGCATTTCAAGATCTTTGCATTTTGCCTGATAATGGTGTTTTTTTTTTCCTCCATAGATGTCATATTCTGTTTCAAACTAACGAAATATTTGTTTCAGTTGCTTACATTGAATTAGCTTACGTTCAGTTGTCTTAAATAGCGATATAAATAAGGCATATGTTCATTCCAGGCCAGGCTACTTTGCGACAAAGAGCAAAAGGACAAGATACATATATCACTGGATTCATTGATTTCAGATCTATCCATTCACCAATCCATAATAATGATATTACTCAGAATTTTTCTTAGAGAAGAATCTAGACTAGCTAAAAAAAAAAAGAAAAAGAAAAATCGTCAATTTTCAACCATTTTCCATCAAATATCAACGTATTTTTAATCTGTAGAAACCCTGTACACCGAACTTCATAAATTGAATTCGGTAGATGAATAGAACTGAACTTCGGCTATAGGATAATAGCAAAACTTTTGTCTTTTGTTGATGTTTTAAAACCTTAGGAGAGCTGAATAACGTACAAAATACGTACAAAAACGTACAAAAAATTCACAGGAAACATAAACCTTATTGTCTGGTAATGTTTTTGTGACGTTCTATTGTCGATTGTAATAGTTATTTTTAGTTTTTGCAAAAAAGACGCACCAAATGCCTAGAGCCTAATGCAAAGGCCAAACGCTTAGGGAGAAGCATTTTTAGGAAGTATGCTTTAGTAATGTTTATGACGTTCAGCGTCTTTTGCTAGTGATTTCTTTTCTGTTTTATATTGTTTTCTGCGTTTTATTTATTTTTTTTTTTTTTTTTGAAGCCAGAAGCCGATCACGAGCACAACAGCTCATTTGTCGAAAATCAAGACACAAATCGGTTTTAATTTCTGCATATCTGATCAGGGGCTTCAATACCGAAACAGATTGGTGCAGTGCCAGGTAGAAAGGTTTTCATGGCTGAGCAATTCTAGAGAAAACTGCTAAAAAAGAAAGGTGACCCTAGGCAAAGGAAAAATTCATAGCTGCACTTAAGGGACTCCTTATCCCTAACTTGGATCCCAAAGCTTGTGAGAAAATTTGTCTCTAAAAGCTTAATTCTTAAGATATCAACGGCGGAAAAAACATAGTATTATCTCAGATTTCTTTTTCTCAGATTCGATAGCCTGAAACGTAAGAGATGAAATTTGAAACCCTTCTCCAGTATAGACATCGTGAAAATGAGAAGATTTTCTTTGGATTTTTCAAACTTTTCGAACACTAAAACAAATTTTCGCCAACAGGCCAAATCATAGACAGCGCGCTAGCGCTGCCTAATTAAAGAACAATGTTGGCACAATGTGTTTTTTTTTTTTCTCCATACCCGGGCACTTCGTATCGAAGGAGTTGTCGTAGAAACTTCGAAAAGGGCTCATTCGATTGGAAGTTGGAGTGGCTAGTGCCCTTTTTAATAGTCGAATTGGAGGGCAACTAGCCCCCCCCCCCTGGAATATCATTTCCCCAAACACATTGAATCAAAATTTTGAGATAGCCATTTTGTTCAGCGTAGTTGATTTCCAGATAGAAAATATCTTTTTGAGGAGGACACTCCCCAAAAACCCTCGCGACAAGGGTTTTAAGTTATGCCCTGGGGGCATATAAGGTTTTTATAGAAGGCGTTGTCTTAGAAACTTCAAAAAAGGCTCATTCGATTAGAAGTTCAAAGGGCTAGTGCCCTTTTTAATAGTTGAAAGTGATAGGACGGTAACTAACCCCCCTCTGACGCCCAGCTTTTTCCCAAACACATCCAATAAAAATTTTGAGATAGCCATTTTGTTCAACGTAGTTTTAAGTTCTGGAAATTAGGTCTTTGTGGATGACAACCCCCTCTAAGCCCTCAGCACAATGGTTGTAAGTTATGCTCTGGGGGCATATAAAGTTTTTATAGAACGTGTTGTCGTAGAAACTTCAAAAACGGCTCATTCGATTAGAAATTGAATTGGCTTGTGCCCTTTTTAATAGTCGAAAGTAATTGGAAGGCAACTAACACGCCTTCCACGCCCACCATTTCCCCAAACACATCCAATCAAAATTTTGAGATAGCCATTTTGTTCCACGCAGTTAAAGTTCAGGAAATTATACCTTTGAGCAGGACACTCCTCCCACAGTCTTCAGAGCAAGGGTTATAAGTTATGCCCTAGGGGCATATAAGTTTTTATTGAAATCTTTGTCGGGGCAAGGTTACAACCCTCGGGGCAAGGGTTGTAATTTATGCCCCGGGGGCATATAAGGTTTTATCGAAGGCGTTGTCGTAGAAACTTCAAAAAAGGCTCATTCGATTGGAAATTCAAAGGTCTAGTGCCCTTTTTAATAGTCGAAAGTGATTTGAGGGCAACTAGCCCCCTCTCTCGGCCACCTTTTCCCCAAACACATCCAATCAAAATTTTTAGATAGTCATTTTGTTCAGTGTTGTGGATTTCCAGATAGAAATTATGTTTTTGAGGAGGAAACTCCCCCACAACCCTCAGGGCAAGGGTTTTAAGTTATGCCCCGGGGGTATATAAGGTTTTTACTGAACGCGTCGTCGTAGAAACTTCAAAAAGAGCTCATTTGATTTGAAATTGAAATGGTTAGTGCCCTTTTTAATAGTCGAAAGTGATTGGAAGGCAACTAACACCCCTGCCACGCCCACCATTTACCCAAACATATCCAATCAAAATTTTTTGATAGCCATTTTGTTCCACGAAGTTTAAAGTTCGGGAAATTATACCTTTGAGCAGAACACTCGCCCCACAGTCTTCAGGGCAAGGGTTATAAGTTATACCCGAGCGCTAGCGCGCTGCCTACCATAAAGAACGATGTGGGCACAATTGAGTTTTTTTTTCTCTGAACCCGGGCACTTCGTATCGAAGGAGTGGCTAGTGCCGTTTTTAATTGTCGAAAGTGATTGGAGGGCAACTAGCCCTCCCCTCCCACGCCCATCATTTCCTCAAACACATCCAATCAAAATTTTGAGATAGCCATTTTGTTCAGCGTAGTTGATTTCCAGATAGAAAATATGTTTTTGAGGAGGAAACTCCCCCACAACCCTCAGGGCAAGGGTTTTAAGTTATGCCCCGGGGGTATATAAGGTTTTTATAGAAGGCGTTGTCGTAGAAACTTCAAAACAGGCTCATCCGATTGGAAATTGAAAGGGCTAGTGCCTTTTTTAATAGGTGAAAGTGATTGGATAGTGACTAACGCCCCTCTCACGCTCACCATTTTCCCCGAACACATCTGCTCTTAAAATTTAACCAAATCAAAATAGCGTAAGTGTATCCAAGCTATCAAAGAAAGTAAACAGATTTTTTTGCGAATGGTATCAAGTTTTTCATTTCAGGTCAACTAGAGGAGGTATGAAACTGAATTAAACAGTACTATTTGTGTCCAGATTTTTAAAAGGGTGTATGTTGTTAAAAATTGCTGAAAATGTTTCTTCAGCATACAAATAGCAGGCCAAACTATAAAGTCTTAAAAAATGAAAAGATTTAAAGTATTATTTTCTTTTTCCCTGAAAAGACTATGTCAATATAAAACGAACAGAAATTAATTAAAAAAAACTTTCTCCACAAAATAAGTTTTTCAAAGAAAAGTAAAGAACTCCATTAAACAAAAAATGAAGAAAAATAAAATCAAATAATCTACCAAGCGTGAAACTACCACAAATCAGCATCGATAAATAAATGAAACCCAAAACGAACAGAAATTACAATAAATAACCGAGTCAAACTCAAAACGAGCGGCAAATAACATAAGTTGGACGCAAAATCCCTATGCCTTTCCAAGGCCAGAACTAAATTGGCACTTTACTGAAAAAAATACAAACAAATGTGCATTGTCAGTTTAATATGCATATACTGATACTTAGTAATCAAAATGTTAATATTATTTGATTTATTAAAGTTATAAAAGTAAAAACCTTTATTTTTTTTCAGTAAAGTGCAAATTTTGTTCTGGCCTTGGGAAGGCATAGGGGTTTTGCGCCCAACTTATGTTAATTTCTGCTCGTTCTGAGTTTGATTCGGTTATTTATTTTAAATTTCTGTTCGTTTTGGGTTTCGTTTATTTATCGATGCTGATTTGTGGTAGTTTCACGCTTGGTAGATTATTTGATTTTATTTTTGCTCATTTTTGTTTAATGGAGTTCTTTACTTTTCTTTGAAACACTTATTTTGTGGAAAAAGTTTTTTAATTAATAATACAAAAAGATGCAGAAAGTAATCTGTCTTGGCTCTGAAAATAACTTTCTTAGTTATCATATCATGTTGGAATAACGCAGAAGACAAAATTATTTTTTTGAGACCTGAAATCGATATTTTGTATCTCTTCTACGTTTTTTGATTCGTTTGACTAATTAATTTTTGTTTTCGAATTATTTACCTCTTTTCAATTTCATACCTCTTCCCAAGAAAGTTGGAGCTTTCAGGAGGCATATAGCGGGCATTGGTCAAGCTTATGTGAAGACCCTGACAGTTGCAGTTTTAGGGGAGAGAGGGGGTACTTGCCCGGGTGCAGAAATTTTAAGGGTGCAAAATTTCCAATAAATAATCTAACGGCTATAATGATTTTGTAATTTTTAAAATCATGTTTTATTAAAATAAAGTAGAGGGTGCCTTTGGCAGTAAGCACAAGCAAATTTAATCCAAAATTTTCATTTTTCCTGTATCTTCATCACTATTCCTTGAAAATAAAAGCAATTAGCAATAAAAGTAAAATATTTTGGTGATTTAGATCCTATTCAGTTGTCCCATGGACTCCAAGACATGAAGAAACTAATTCAACACCGATACATTTCCTTAAAGAAACCTGAAGATGTATTAGAATTAGTTGCGCAATGCGGAGATGAAGGGGTCTTCGCAAACATAAAACTTGTCTATCAAATATTATTCGCAATTACAATTCTTGTGGTCAGTATTGAGAGGTCATTTTCCTTAGACCATATATCCTCCAGAGCCAGGACTGGCGCACAAGGCGTGTACGAAACCTCGCCAGACATCATGGGACTGAGCTGCAGCCCTGACGTCCTCCCACTGCGTTTGAAGAGACATCTCTGCTCTACTCAGATCCTGTTCATACTGCCGTCGCAAGGTGTGTCTTTGACGACCTCTTTTACGCCTCCCTTCAGGGCACCAGTCATAAAGTATACATGTTAATCAATCCTATGGTCTACGAAGGATGTGGCCAAGGTGCGTCCATCTCTTACATTTCAAAGGGTCGTTAACTAATGGTAGACCATTTTTCAGGCAAACTCCTATGTTTGCGACTGTTTCCAGCCATGATGTGTTCAGTATTCTTCTAAGGCACATATTTTTGAGGGCTAGAACGTGTTTCTCCAGCTGGACGTTTAGTTTCCATCATTCACTTGCATAAAGGAGAATGTACATCAAATTGCTATTCATGACGCGGTGCTTCTAGCGCATAGAGCATTTCCTACTGCGCCAAAGCCCCACTTTTCCGGCCTTTTCATCTATGGCGTCGATCAGCAGCCGCAGTCGCTGTTACTCTTCTTCCATAAGAACAACATTTTCAGCGAAATCTAGGTCAGAGATCTATCGACTGCAGTACTTTACTTCAGATCCTAATGACTGCCTTAGAATGTTGTCTATAACAATAACAAACAGGAATGGGGATATAACAAATCCCTATTTAACACCAGACATTATCTTGGAGGAAGGTGTTTCCTCATTTTCTGTTTGTACACAACATTCAGAATATTTATAGAATGCGATTTTCAGTTTGATTAGTTTATCCGGTAATCTATAATAATTAAAATCTTCCATAATCATCTTTCAATCAACGGAATTGAACACCTTTTTAAAATCAATGAAGAGTATGTATATATTTTTTTTGTACCATTCTCTGGACTCTTCAACCATTAGTCTAAGAATAAAAATAAGATCAGAGCAAGACCTACCAGGTTGAAAGTTGATGCCCCTCCAGTTGTCAGAGATTCGCGCATCGCCCTTAATGAAGAGTTTGACCAGTATGCCCCTGGTCCAATCTTTTGGGACTGTTTCGTTATTCCAGACGACCACTAGGAGAGCAGTCCAAACAGTTACGAAGGCTCGAAGGGATGTCTTCGGCATCTTGGCCGGGATCCCATTGACTTCAGATGCACATCCAATCTTAAAAATTTTCACAGCTGTCGTCACTTCTTTGGTGCGGGGCGGGGGGGGGTCAGCACTTATGTCAATTAGTAAGAAAGGTCAGATTGCATATAAGCTAAGAGTGGCTAAATGATTTAGCGTTAATGAACATAGAACTCGAAGAATTAGAAGCAATCAACTGGGACGAGATAATTAATGATTTTGCTGAGGCTAAAGTAAGAAAAGTCAGATTTAATTAAATTGAAAATTTTGTTAATAAAAAAAAATTTGGCCTGAAAATTTTGGGAGACAAGGGAGAGAACGCTAATCAAGATTTTGCTCCGGGCACGAGAGAGGCCAGAACCGCCAGAGAGGCCAGAACCGCCACTGGAACCTGATCAGATATTTGTTTTTCTGTTGCATTGAATTTAGGTGATGGAAATGCAGTGTCGTCATTAGAGTAACTCACACAAACAAAAAAAGATAAATCGTTAAGCTCTGTATAGTTCAAATGAAAATGGATAGAATTTAAAAAGACGATTAATAATGGATTGATAAGGGGCCACGTACGTGATATAGCTTCTATTCCAGAGTTATTTCAAATTCAATGTGTTTAAACTATCTTAGAATTCAGTATAAAATATCGTTGGTCGGTTGTGTGATTGTCAGCCCTTGTGTATCTCCCCGAAGTGAAGCTATTTCAGGGACTTGTCAATTTTTCATGCAAATTCGCAATTTAAATTTTGCCAATTATTTTTTTTTCAAGATTTTGGACCGTTAAGAGGAGTCTTCATACACACCTTACTTAAAGGTTAATTGGAGCAAGGACCACCATAGGGGAGTATGGAGGTATTCCAACCCCTGTCCCCTCAAAAACCAAAAGCCATACAAGATGGCTGGTTCCACAAAAGTGTAAAAATCAGATTTTTTGGGGAGAATCACTTTTTTTAAACCTTACCCCCCCCCCCCTCCGTCCCCTTAGAAATTGTAAAATTTTAATTAACACAACTGTAAAATTTCATAGTCAAATCCAGCAGAAGAATTATATATAAAAAATACATATTTTTTTTTTTATAAAAATCTCTTTTTTTCAAGAATTCAATAATAAAAAAATCTCTATTTCTAGGATCCAGACTTTTAACACAGTGGGTGCGTCAGCCGTTAACTGACCTCCTGCAACTAGAGGCACGTCTAGATTTAGTCCAAGCATTTATTGATTGTCAAAGGGTTTCCTCCATTCTGTCAGAAGATGTGCTAAAGAGGATACCTGATTTTCAGAAATTAGCTGTGAAGATGCTGAAAAAGAAAGGAACATTGCAAGATTGCTACAGGTAGCCAGTTTGTCCTCTGTTATAGTTATAAACTATTAAATAATAATGCTTTTTGTAGACTAACTTTTGTATGGACTTTTTTCATAGACTAGTTGTAAACTTCTTCTTCTATGCCACCAGCAAAGACCAAAAAACTTTTTAGTTTTTCGTCTTTTTTAGCTACAGCATATATTTTTGCGCTCTATTATTCTATTTCTTCTAAGGATTGGTTAATCTAGCAAGTCTTCTGCATGCCAGCGAATCTGCATTGATTTTAATAGCAGCAATAATAATTTAATTTCAACATATCTGTAAAATTAGAATAGAGGAGTAAATAAATAAAAAGAAACTGAAGAAACACATGAGCACAGAAGCAATAATATAACATTACAAATTGAAAACGAAACATTGCCAAGTACTTAAACGTTGCCCCTAAAAAAGTAAGCGAAAAACTTCTACTATTCGAATCACGTATATCAAATCTTCACGTATCAAAAATTAATTCACGTATAATAATACATATCAAAAATTTTTTCATATTCATTTTTGTTACGTTTTTACGAGTAGGACAAACATTTCGGGGGGGGGGGGCACCCCCTGGATTCAACCTTGGATATAGCACTATTTCAATTAAATTGGTAGTCAGTACGTTAACTATGGCAGTAGTAAAAATGTTATTTTGGCTACTAGAGATGATTGTTTGTTTAGGTACTTGTTAATTAAACGAAACACGCTCAAGCTATAGTTTAGTTAATTTTAGTTTAGAGTTATAGTTTAGTTTTAGTTAAGAGTTTTAGTTTAGAGTTTTGGTTTGGTATTAGCTTAGAGTTTTAGCTAGAGTTATAGTTTAGTTTAGTTTTAGTTGAGAGTTTTAGTTTAGAGTTATAGTTTAGTTTTAGTTAAGAGTTTTAGTTTAGAGTTTTGGTTTGGTATTAGCTTAGAGTTTTAGCTAGAGTTATAGTTTAGTTTAGTTTTAGTTGAGAGTTTTAGTTTAGAGTTATAGTTTAGTTTTAGTTTAGAGTTGTAGTTTAGTTTTAGGTAAGAGTTTTAGTTTAGAAGTTAGAGTTTTAGCTTAGAGTTTTATCGTAGAGTTCTAGTTAGAGTTATAGTTTAGTTTTAGTTAGTTATAGTTATAGTTTAGTTTAGTTTTAGTTTTGAGTTGCTGTTTAGTTTTAGATAAGAGTTTTAGTTTAAGGTTTAGAGTTTTAGTTTAGAGTTTTAGCCTACAGTTAAGAATTATGCTTAGGTTAGATCTCAGAAAACTGGTTTCATAGCCACAAAGATAAGTGACTGGTGATGCAATGCATTGGACTTAGAATTTATAGACTTAAAATTTAGGCTGTATGTTTTCACATTAGGCTTACACATTTTGCATGCAGACCCGCTATACTTTAACTTAGCCTAACCTAATACTTAAACCTAATCTACGCGTTGTTCTTGAATGTGTTTCGTTTAATTAAGAAATACCATGTTTTCCTCATAGAATCATGGTTTATATTAAAAATGCAAAACAATTATGGATGTTCTGGGATTGTTATGAAGACTCTGCTCTTAAATACAACATTGATGTTGCCATATTATCTTGTAATACATATAATAATGACAACAAAGGATACTCTGCTCTTAAATACAACATTGATGTTGCCATATTATCTTGTAATACATATAATAATGACAACAAAGGATACTCTGCTCTTAAATACAACATTGTTGTTGCCATATTATTTTATTAATTAAAAAAGACTTTCCGAAGAATAAGTTTTTCAAAGAAAAGTAAAGGCCATATTAATCTTAAGCTCAGCAGATACAAATACTTGTTAAAATTCAAACTGAAAACGACCAGAAATTACTATTAAAGAATAAATGAAACCCAAAAGAAACAGAAATTAAATAAACAATCATAGCAAAAAGCATCCAATAAGTAATAACGTGAATGAATAAATAGATCTTAAAGCGAGTAATGCTTAGATTCAATATGAAAATCAAGCTTAAAACGAAAAAAAAAATTTTCCTATTCAAGTATAAATGAAACTTAAAACGAACAGAAATCAAATAAACAATCAATGCAAAGATACATACAATAGATATTAATGTAAATTAATAAATACATCTTAAAACGAGTGAAACTCATTGAATATGCAAATCAAGCATCAAACGAACAAAAATTACTACAAACAAGAGTTTGGGCTTCACCTCTTTCTCTCACTGTAAAACTCTAAAATCTACTGCGTCATCGGCGCTTTACTGAAAACCAATTTTATGACAAATATTTTCTTTTGTACTTAATATTGAAAATAAACATTACAATTATAGTAAAATTTGGAACTGATGAGCTTTCATCAATTAATATCATTCTGCATCAAATATTCAGTATAATTTATTAGATCTTTTAAAGTTTTTCAAGACGAATATAGTTTCACTACAAACAAGAGTTTGGATACTGCCTCCTTCCTTAACTGTAAATAAAAACCAAAAGCATACTGCGTCATTGGTGCTTAACTGAAAACAAATTATATTACAAATATTTTCTTTCCCAGTTCTTACAGCATTGAAAATAAAAATAAAATTACAGTGAAATGAATTCTTGAACTGATGGATCTTTCAACATGTATGTATCATGTTGATATGTATGTATTAATGTATGTATTTATGTATGTATCATCATGTATGTATCAATGATACATCAACATGATGTATCATTATACATCAAATTTTCAATTTGATGTTGTTTATACTTTCCAAGACTGTTCAAGACGTATATAGTTTTCAGTAAAGCGCCAAGCAGTAGGTTTTAGGCTTTTACAGTGAGAGAAGGAGGTGATACCCAAACTTTTGTTTGTTGTAATTTTTGTTCGTTTCAAGCTTGATTTGCATTTTCAATTTAAGTTTCACTCGTTTTAAGATTTATTTATTAATTTACATTAATATTTTTAATATTTTAATATTTTTTCGTTTTAAGCTTGATTTTCATATTGAATCTAAGTATTACTCGCTTTAAGATCTATTTATTCATTTATGTTATTACTTGTTGGATGTTTTTTGCTATGATTGTTTATTTAATTTCTGTTCGTTTTGGGTTTCATTTATTCTTTAATAGTAATTTCTGGTCGTTTTGAGTTTGAATTTTAACAGGTATTTGTATCTGCTGAGCTTAAGTTCAAAATGGTCTTTACTTTTCTTTGAAAAACTTATTTTTCGGAAAGTTTTTTTTAATTAATTTGTGTTCGTTTTTGATTGCAAAAAGTTTCCAGTTTTTAAAAAATCCTTATTTCAAAATCAAACTTTTTTTAAAAAATCAAATGTTCATCAAAGTATCAAAACTGGTATCAAAGTAAAAATATGAAAGTGAAAAAATGGGTTTATGTCAACCTCGGAGTTTTTATTATCTGATGTTTGAACTATTTTTAACAAAATGGTTATCTCAAAATTTTTATCGGATCGGTTTGGGGAAAAAGGGCGTTGGGGGGGGGGCTAATTAACTTTTGGTCCCTTTTGACTCTTTAAAAGGGGAACTAGAACTTTCTATTTTCAATCAAATGAGCCCTCTCTGAAGCTTATACGAGCATCCCTTCTATAAGAACCATATATATCCCCAGAGTGTAACATACAACGCCTGTTCCTGGGCCCTGGGAGGTTGTGTCGACCCCGGAGTTTTAATATTTTATGGTTGAACTATTTGTAACAAATTGGTCACCTCAATTTTTTATTGGATGGGTTTATCCATCCGATAAACCCAAAGGCGTGGAGGGTGGGAGGGGCTAGTTGCCCTCCGATCTTTTTTCACTCTGAGAAAATGAACTACAACTTTTAATTTCCATTCAAATGAACCCTCTTTGAAGTTTATACGAGCATCCTTTTCATAAGAACCACATACGGCCCCAGAACATAGCTTACAATGCCTGCCCCTCCGGGCCTTGGGGGGTTGTGTCGATACCGGAATTTTTGTTATCTGACCTTTGAACCATTTTGAAAAAAAAAGGCTCTCTCAACGTTCTTGTCGGATGGGTTTGAGGAAAATAGGGCGTGGAGAGGGGGGCTAGTTCTGAACTTTATACGACCTCTCTTTACATAAAAACGTTATATATCCCGTGGCATAACTTCAAACACTTGGCCCCGGGCTCTGGGGGTTTGTGCCAACCTCGAAGTTTTTATTGTCTGATGTTTGAACTATTTTTAACAAAATGGCTATCTCAAAATATTAATTGTGTGGGTTTTGGGTAATGAGGGCGTGGAGGGGTGGGGGCTAATTGCCCTTCGATCTCTTTTGACTCCATAAAATTGAACTAGAACTTTCAGTTTTAAATCAAATGAGCCCTCTCTGAAGTTTATACGAGCATTCGTTTATACGGATTTAATGCTAGGGGGTTTGTCATTTGGGTCCCCTCCAAAGTTTATACAACCACCTCTTCCATTAAAACCTTATATGCCCCCACGGCATAAGTTAAAGCCCATCCCCCGGGTTCTGGGGGGGGGGGTATGTTGACCCCGAAGCTTTTGTTATCTGATCGTTGGACTACTTCACACAAACTGGAAATCTCAAAATTTTGATTGGATGCATTTGGAAAAACAGTGTGTGTGCGTGGGGGGGGAGATGCCCTCCGATTCCTTTTGGCTCATAAAAAGAAAACAAAAACTTTCAGTGTCCAATCAAATGAGCCATTTCTGAAGTTTACATGACCTCTCCTTACATAAAAACCTTATATATCCCGGGGCATAACTTAAAACACTTGGCCCCTGGCTCTGGGGGTTTGTGCCAACCTCGAAGTTTTTATTATCTGGTATTCGAAATATTTTTAACAAAAAGGGTATCTCAAAATTTTTAGCGGATGGGTTTTGGGAAATAAGGGCGCGGGGGGGGGGGGCTAATTGCCCTTCGATCTCTTTGACTCTATAAAAGTGAACTATAACTTTTAATTTTAAATCAAATGAGCCCTCCTGAAGTTTATACGAGCATCCCTTCTAGATGAACCATATATGCCCCCAGGGCATAACTTACAACGCCTGTCCCCGGGCCCTGGGGGGTTGTGTCAACCCAGAAGTTTTAACATCTGATGTTTGAACTATTTTTATTTTATTTTATTTATGCATTAAATTTTTTATTTGATGCATTAGGGGAAAAAAAGGCGTGGAGAGGGGGGGGGGGGGGTAGTTGCCTTCTGATCTCTTTTGACTTTTAAAAAGTGAACTAGAACTTACACTTTCCAAAGAAATGAGCATCGCTTCCATAAGAACATTATATGCCCCCAGGGTATAACTTACAACGCCTGTCCCCGGGCCCTGAGGGGTTGTGTCAACATCAGAGTTTTGTTATCTGATCTTTTAACTATTTTTAACAAAATGGCTATCCCAAAAATTTGATCTGATGCAATGGCTACCTCAAATTTTCTATCAGATATATTTTTGGAAAGGGGGGTGGGGGCTAGTTGGCCTCCGATCACCTTTGACTCTAAAAAGGGCATAAGAACTCTTGATTTCCAATCGAATGAACCCCCTTTGAAGTTTATATGACGACCCCATCTATATGAAGTGCCTCTGGGAAAAAAATAAATGGAGTGTGGGGGGAGGCTAGCTGCCCTCCGGTCAGTTTTTACTTATAAAAAGTGAATTAAAACTTTCAATATCCAATCAAATGAGCCCTCTATGAAGTTTATACAAGCATCCCTTCCATAACAGCTATATATGCCCCGAGGGCACATTTTACAACGCCTACCTCCGGACCCTGGGGGGTTGTGTCAACACCGGAGTTGATATCTGAACTTTGACCTATTTTAAAAAAAATGTCTATCTCAAAATTTTTATCTGATGCATTTACGGCGTGGAAGGGGGGGGGGGCTATTTGCCCTCCGATCTCTGTTGACTCTTAAAACATGAACGAGAACTTTCAATTTCCATTCAAATGAATCCTCTCCAAAGTTTATACGAGCATCCCTTCCATAAAAACCATATATGCCCCCAGAGTATTACTTACAACGCTTGCCTCCGGGCCCTGGGGGGTTGCGTCGACACAGGAGTTTTTCTTATCTGACCTTTAACAATTTATAATGAAATGGCTATTTTAAAAATTTTATCGGATAGGGTTGGGGAAAAAAGGGTGTTTGGGGGGAGGGGGCTAGTTACCCTCGGATATCTTTTGACTCTTGAAAAGTGAACTAGAACTTTCAATTTCCAATCAAATGAACCCTCTATGAAGTTTATACGAGCATCCCTTTCATAAGAACCATATACGCCCCCTGGACAGCACTTACAACGCCTACCCCCCGGGCCCTGGGGGGTTGTGTTGACACCGGAGTTTTTGTTATCTAATTTTTGAATTTTTTTTTAAAAACTGGCTTTCCCAAAATTTGTAGCGGATGGGCTTGGGGAAAAAAAGGGCGTAGGGGGGGGGGGGGCTAGTTGCCCTTAAATCTCTTTACTCTTAAAAAGTGAAATAGAACTTTCGATTTCCAATCAAATGAGCCCTCTATGAAGTTTATACGAGCATCTCTTTCATAAGAACCGTACATGCCTTTAGGGCATAACTTAGAACGCCTTCCCCCGGGCCTGGGGGGTTGTATTGACACCAAAGTTTTTCTTCTCCGACCTTTCTATCTCAAAATTTTCATCAGACGGCTTTGGAAAAAGAAGGCGTGGGGGAGGGGGGCTAGTTGCCCTCGGATCTCTTTGGACTATAAAAAAGTGAACTCGAACTTTTATTTTCCAATCAAATGAGCCCTCTCTGAAGTTTATACGAGCATCCCTCTCATAAGAACCATATATGCCCCAGGGCATAACTTATAACGTCTGCCCTCGGGCCCTGGGGCGTTGTGTCGACACCTGAGTTTTTGTTATCTAACTTTTGAACAATTTTTAACTTAAAGGCTATCTCAAATTTTGTATCGGATGCATTCGGGAAAAAGGGGCGTGGGGGGAGGAGGCTAGTTACCCTCCAATCTCTTTCGACTCTCAAAAACTGAACTAGAACTTTCAATTTCCAATCAAATAAGTCCTCTCCGAAGTTTTTACGAGCATCCCTTCCATAAGAACCATATATTCCCCCAGGGCATAACTTAAAACACCTGCCCTCGGGCCCTGGGGGCTGTGTCAACCCCGGAGTTTTTGTTATATGGTTTTTGAGCTATTTTTAAATAAATAGCGATCTCAAAGTTCTTATCAGATGGGTTTGAGAAAAAAAGGGCGTAGAGTGGGGGCTAGGTGCCCTCCAATCTCTTTTAACTCTTAAAAAGTGAACTAGAGCTTTCAATTTCCATTCAAATGAACCCTCTTTGAAGTTTATACGAGCATCCATTCCATAAGAACCATATATGCCCCCAGGGCATAACATACAACGCTTGCCCTCAGGCGCTGGGGGTTGTATCGACACCAGAGTTTTTGTTTTGATCTTTGAACTATTTTTAACAAAATAAATATCTCAAAATTTTTATCGGATGCATTTTGGAAAAAAGAGCGTTTGGGGGGGGGGGGGGTTACCCTTCGATATCTTTTGACGTTAAAAAGTGAACTAGAACTTTCAATTTCCAATCAAATGAGCCCTCTGAAGTTTAAAAGAGTATTCCCTCCTTAAAAACGATATATGCCCCCAGGGTATAACTTATAACATTTGCCCTGAAGACTGTGGGGGAAATGTCCTGCTCAAAGATATAATTTCTAGAACTTTCAACTGCATTGAACAAAATGGCTATCTTAAAATTTTAATTAGATGTGTTTGGGGAAATGTTGGGCGTGGAAGGGGTGTTAGTTGCCTTCCAATCACTTTTAACTATTAAAAAAGGTACTATCCATTTAAATTTCCAATCGAATGAGCCCTTTTTGAAGTTTCTACGACAACGCTTTCTACAAAAAAAAACTTATATGCCCCCAGGGCATAATTACAACCCTTGCCCTGAGGACTGTGGGGGTTGTCATCCAAAAAGACCTAATTCCCTGAATTTTTAACTACGTTGAACAAAATGGCTATCTAAAAATTTTGATTGGATGTGTTTGGGGAAAAGGTGGGCGTGAGAGGGGGGTTAGTTACCCTCCAATCACTTTTGACTATTAAAAAGGGCACTTGCCCTTTGAATTTCCAATCGAATGAGTCCTTTTTGAAGTTTTTACGACAAAGCTTTCTATAAAAACCTTATATGCCCCCAGGGCATAACTTACAACCCTTGCCCTGAGGGCTGTGGGGGAGTGTCCTCCTCAAAAACATAATTTCTGTTTGGAAATCAACTACGCTGAACAAAAGGGCTATCTCAAAATTTTGATTGGATGTGTTTGGGGAACTGGCGGGTGTAGAAGGGGTGTTAATTGCCTTCCAATATCTTTTGGCCCTTAAAAAGGGCACTAGAACTCTTGATTTCCAATCGAATGATTCCCCTTTGAAGTTTCTACGACGACCCCTTCCATATGAAGTGCCTCTGGGAAAAAAAAATAATAAATAAATAATAAAACATTGGAGCCGTATGGCCTTTACTATAGGCAACGCTATAGCGTTGCCTCTGATAATACATATAATAATGACAACAAAGGATACTCTGCTCTTAAATACCACATGGATGTTGCCATATTATCTTATAATACATATAATAATGACAACAAAGGATACTCTGCTCTTAAATACAACATTGATGTTGCCATATTATCTTATAATACATATAATAATGACAACAAGGGAGACTCTGTTCTTAAATACAACATTGATGTTGCCATATTATCTTATAATACATATAATAATGACAACAAAGGAGTCTCTGCTCTTAAATACAACATTGATGTTGCCATATTATCTTATAATACATATAATAATGACAACAAAGGAGTCTCTGCTCTTAAATACAACATTGATGTTGCCATATTATCTTATAATACATATAATAATGACAACAAAGGAGTCTCTGCTCTTAAATACAACATTGATGTTGCCATATTATCTTATAATACATATAATAATGACAACAAAGGAGTCTCTGCTCTTAAATACAACATTGATGTTGCCATATTATCTTATAATACATATAATAATGACAACAAAGGAGACTCTGCTCTTAAATACAACATTGATGTTGCCTATTATCTTATAATACATATAATAATGACAACAAAGGAGACTCTGCTCTTAAATACAACATTGATGTTGCTATATTATTTTTATAATACATATAATAATGACAAGAAAGGAGGCTCTGCTCTTAAATACAACATTGATGTTGCCTATTATCTTGTAATACATATAATAATGACAACAAAGGAGACTCTGCTCTTAAATACAACATAGATGTTGCCATATTGTCTTATCATACGTATAATAATGACAACAAAGAAAAACACTCCTTTAGATCCTTGGTCTACTGGTTTAGGTTTAGACGCGTTTCTGTATATTTCCTCAATATTCTTTTTCTTGACTTACCGGCCATTTTTAAAACAACGAGTTCAAGTCAATTATCTTTTCAAGAAAAATTTTTATTAAAAAAATTTATTTCACTCCAGTTTGTCCGTAAAATCAGAATAAAGTGGGAAAATCAAGGACGGTTTGCACTCTGGAAGGGAATCCATCATCATCCTTGATGATTAATTGTGGATTTAATCTTCCATGATTAGGGTTGGCAATCCTATAGATTACATCCCTCTTAATTTATATTAGGTCTAGTGATTTTTCTCTTGTTGTTTTATTTTTGCTGTCGTTTCTAATGACCTTGCCAAATTTATGCTAGCCTATTTAGTTAGAAGTCTCAGTATTCGAAGACTAATGAGTTTACTTTAGGTTTAAGGTGAGACTAATTGCGTTTGCGTTCGTTCTAGAGCCAATTTTATATTCTTGAGCTGAAATCTTCCAAAAACCGGGGGGATTTTGGGGTTTGATGAAAATATTGCCGCAAAAAAGTCAAATGAAGTTAAAACAGTAGATTTGCTTTTTCGTCACCTTTTCTCTAGTTTATTGTTTATGTGTCAGATATTTTTTTTTTCTTTGTCCTACTGACAACGCTGGTGCCCTTCCTTATTCCTGTATTTTGTTTTATTATACTTTAAATGAAAGGTTGTAGTTGATGCAAAAAAATCTGCTTCTTGAACTTCCATAAAATTATCCTTAAAATTTTAGTCACATTTTCTCTAGTTATTGTTTATATGTTAATTTTTCCTTTGTCCTAGTGGCAGCCCTGCTGCCCTTCCTTATTCCGATATTTTGTTCTATTTGACTTGTCAATGAAAGATTCTACTTGATCCAATAAAATCTGCTTTCTTAACTTCCATAAAAGTATCCTTAGAATTGTAGTCATATATGCTCTAGTTATTGTTTATATGTTGATTTTTTTTTTTCCTTTGGCCTAGTTGCAACCATGGCGCCCTTCCTTATTCCAGTATTTTATAAGTATTTTGTTTATTTGACTGTTCAATGAAAGGGTTGTAGATGATTCAAAAAAAATCTGCTTCCTTAACTTGCCTAAAATTCTAGTCACACGTTCTCTAGTTACTGTTTATATGTTGCTTTTTTTTTCTTTGTCCTAGTGGCAGTGCTGGTGCTCTTTTTTATTCCAGTATTTTATGGGTAGTTTGTTTTATTTGACGTTAAATGGAAGGTTGTAGTTGATCCAAAAAATCTGCTTCCTTAACTTCCTTAAAATACTCCTTAAAATTTCAGTCATATGTTCTCTAGTTTTTGCTTATACGTTATTTTTTTTTCTTTGGCCTAGTGGCAACGATGGGGCCCCTCCTTTTCCCGGTATTTTATAGTTTTTCTTGTTTTATTTGACTTTTGAATGAAAGGTTGTAGTTTATATAAAAAAAATCTGCTTCCTTAACTTTCTTAAAATAATCCTTAAAATTTCAGTCATATGTTGTCCAGTTTTGCTTATTAGTTAATTTTTTTTCTTTGGCCTAGTGGCAACGATGGAGCCCTTCTTTTTTCCGGTATTATATAGATATTTTTTTTATTTGACTTTTAAATTAAAGGTTGTAGTCTATATAAAAAAATCTGCTTCCTTAGCTTCCTTAAAACAACTTCCTTAATTCCTTAGAATGGCGAATAAGGTCATCAACACAGTTCTATCAAGAAATCAAATGAAAAATATTGTTATTGGACTTGTCGTTCCAACATTATGTCGTTCTATGACAAAGAATGTCAGTGTAATGATAGGGCTTGTATGTCAAAGTTCAGTTTTTTTTCTTAAAGTTATTAGACATTTAATTGAGCATACTCTAACTCACCGCCACTATTTAGATCACTTCATGTCATTCTATTAATATGATTCACTTTTGTAACTAGCCTATACGATCAAAGACAAATATAACGTCTAAAACATGAAGTCAGAATTTATTTAAAAAGATTAATTTCCTTCTCATTATTTTCTGTAAACTGTGAAATTCTATTATATATATATTCCGATTACAGTTGGTGCTAAAGAATTTGTAGCAAATGTCAGTTATAAGCTGCAGGCTGTTTTTCTTTTTTTCAAATTTTTTAGTTCTCTAAGAATAGGCCTACCTGTTATTACTCTGAAAGTCCTCAGGTTTTCTCCCATTTTTAAAAAGCAGAACTACGGCAGTAGAGACTTTTCATCTTTTTAAATCTAGAAACTTCACAGCTTTAGAAAAAGTACATCCGACCTTACCTAAAAACCAAAGTTATCATACTGAAGGGCGTACTTGTTTTATATTTTCGCCTTATTAGTCATCCTTGTAATTTTAGTAGCGGCCCTAATCCCAGCTCAGGATTAATCCAGGGTAATTAGTAACAGCTGCAATACATCTAAGCTATTATGGCCAGGGTACTGCTAGTTACAGCTTCGGGATTAACTTTGATAAGCTAGTTTTTTAACTCATCTAAGGTAAATCGTTTTCTAGGATTTACTTGGCTCTCGAGAAGCTGCCATCTATAATATCATTATTTGAAGAAGACAGCGAATTGTTGAAAAGAAGTCTTGGAACTCGATTATCAGATGGTGTCACTGAAACTGAGAAGCTCAAGGAACTAGTGGAAAGTACAGTTGACTTGAATAGAGCATCCGAGGGTGACTTTATTATCAGACCTGACTTTGATGAAGAATTGGAAGGTAGTATATTGCTATAAAGCCTATAACTGCTCTAAAGCCTACAATTTTTTTTACTGATAAAATTTTTGGGAAAAGTTTACTTTGTAGCAGGGTGAGGGATCTTAAAAAAGTTCTGAAAATTGAATATACCTAAAATACAAGAAATTGTAGGAATATTGTAGGAATCTTTTGATTAGAGTAAGGGGTTGGTGCGGGCCTGAATTTTTGCTTACACACTTGTTCATACCGCCATTCCATTTTTTCAGTTTTAATTCTCCAGATTTCCATATCAATATCCTTTCTCGTATAGTTACTAAACTATAAAATACTGAATATTAATTTTTTTTTATTATTAAATTAATCGTTAATGAAATTAAAAAAAGAAATATAGTTTCACTTATAGCTTCAAAACTGTATAGTATCAAACACAATTACTAAGTTTCGATAATGAAATTAATTATTAGTTAATTTAAAAATGAAAGAGATTATCATTTGGAGAACAGTTTCAAAACTGTAAGACAGATTGCCAAAGATCAACCTTGTCAGCCATTCACCTAGGGCCAAAGGAAAAGAGGTCGTCCCCAAATGGGGTTAGAACTGCCGTGGAGGGTTTAAAGAGGGAGGCTTTGATTAGATTGGTATGGAGGAAAAGCGTGTGTAGCTCACTTGGTCTCATGCGGCTTTGTGCTGTGGCGATTTGTTAACAGTAGCAGTAGTGGTAATATTAATTTTCAATAATTAAATTAGTTTTTGATTAATTGTAAATCTAATTAAATATTAATGACATCAGTCTTTGAAATTTGTCTTTTTCGGCCAACTATCTAGGGCCAAATGAAAAGTAAATCGTCACCGAATGGGGGGAATTTTGTTTGAAGGGGTTCAAGGGAAATTAGAACTTCTTGGGAGGTTGCAGGGGGTGGCTTTGAATAGATTGGGAGGAGGAACGTGCGCAGCTGGGTTGGCTTCTGGTGGCTTGGTTCTGCGTTGAGTTGTTAGTAGTAGTAGTAATCTATAAAAATAGCCTAATATTAGTTTTCATGTAGCCTATTTATTGTCATAATCTGAGTGCAGCACTTATGCAGAGGAGTGGCCGTGGGATTCTCGATAAGAGAGGTTTTCAAAATTGAGAAAGCTGAATTTTTCCGCTAAGAAGCCAAATTAGTACAAAACAGAGAAACTAGTGCAAAGAATAGTTTACCTGAACAGGACATCGTAGCGTATCTTTGGTATGAGTTTGACTTTCATGAACAAATGGAAGGTAATAACTTCAGTGACTGCGCTGTAACTTTCAACACAATATTGCTTATATCAAAGGTTGGATGGGCTGCAAAATGCATTAATTCTTGTGCATAGATTCCACCTTCCAGAATATTTTTTATACCACTTGGGTAGCAGCATTGCTGTTACATTAAATAACAAGCTTGCACAATTTAGTAAAATAGGCTGCTCAAGTGTTTTTGCAAGTTAGGCGCAACTAGCTCCAAAATAAATAAATACTAGAAAAGACAGTCACACACATAGAGATGAATTCAAGCAATCATAACAATGTCTATGGGGAATCACAATTGAGTCTTACTGTATAATGAGATTATATCCAGACTATATCCAACAGAGGTGTTCACAGTATGAACTCTCAATCAAGACTGATCATAACAATGCATATCAGAATTGAAGTGACCTAGGACAAAAGGCACGAAGAGATTTCTTGTGTTTATGTCTAAGGGACTGGCAACCATATTTTATATTCTTGTTAATTTTTTTTCGTTTTAAGTTTAACCTTATTATTCGTTTTAGTCTTTGTTATAGGTTTCATCTATTCACCTATTTGTTTTAGGATCATCTATTTATTTATGTCAAACTCTATGTTCAAACTCAAACTATTATTTTCTTTATAAGTTTATCAAGGACATAACGAAAAATCGTATTAACCCTCTTCATCAAACTTCGTCTCTTGGGAATTCACTTCTTCTCAGATTTTTCTTAGGGTTCATATATTGATCCTCCTGTGCCAGAAAGCTCGGTGTGATTGAGATTTTGAATAGCTAGGGAGGTACGAGTAACATGCGTAGCTGTGTTGACCTCAGGCAGCCTCAAGCTCCAGGGGTGGTCTCGTAGTAGCAGGAGTATATATATATATATATATATATATATATATATATATATATATATATATATATATAGATATATATATATATATATATATATATATATATATATATATATATATATATATATATATATATATATATATATATATATATATATAGATATATATATATATATATATATATAATATATATATATATTATATATATATATATATTATATATATATATATATATATATATATATATATATATATATAATATATATATATATATATATATATATATATATATATATATAATATATATATATATATATATAATATATATATATATATATATATATATATATATATATATATAATATATATATATATATATATATATAATATATATATATATATATTATATATATATATATATATATATATATATATATAATATATATATATATATATATATATATATATATATATATATATATATTATATATATATATATATATATTATATATATATATATATATATATATATATATATATATATATATATATATATATATATATATATATATATATATATTATATATATATATATATATATTATATATATAATATATATATATATATATATATATAGATATATATATATATATATATATAATATATATATATATATATATTATATATATATATATATATATATATATATATATATATTATATATATATATATATATATATATATATATATAGATATATATATATATATATATATATATATATATATATATATATATATATATATAGATATATATATATATATATATATTATATATATATATATATATATAATATATATATATATATATATATATATATATATATATATATATATATATATATATATATATATATATATATATATATATATATGCAAAGATATTTGATTCAATTGGGCAAATGAAAAGTGTCTCAAGGGAGATAGATAAGAAAATAGAAATAAATAGATCTTTAAATAGTTTTATCAGCAAGTATATATTATATATATGTATATATATATATATATATATATATAATATATATATATATATATATATATATATATATATATATATATATATATATTATATATAATATATATATATATATATATATATATATATATATATAGATATATATATATATATATATATATATATTTACGTATAAATATATATATATGCAAAGATATTTGATTCAATTGGGCAAATGAAAAGTGCCTCCAGGGAAATAGATAAGAAAATAGAAATAAATAGATCTTGAAATAGTTTTGTCAGCAGTATTAATAATAATAAGAGTAAGTACTATTTTGTTATTTTCTTTTTCAAGGGCTTAACAATTTGAAATCTAGACTTATGGATCCAATTTAAAAACTTCGATTTAATATTCGATTCATTAAATGTTTAATCAGGTTTAGATATATAGAAATAATCAACATTTGTTCCGAAAGTATTTAAAATATTAATTAAATAATGATAGATAATTCAAGGCCTATTGATTTATTTTTTTCCGATGTTGATATCTGGAATTGAGGGTGAGTTTAAATTTGAAGAAATAAATAAGGTATATCCAAGAAAAGTGTGCCAGTTAAATAATAAACATTAAAATTGGCTTATTGATGTTTTTCTCTCAGAGCTCCACAATTCAATATCAGAAATTGAGGATGGTATGCAAAAGGCCCTTCAAAAGACAGCCCGTGACCTTGCACTTGAGGCTGGAAAAACAATTAAGCTAGAAGATGCACCTCAGCACGGTAAGTTAATCTACAAACTTCATGGTAACATGGTAAACATGGTAAGCTAAACTTCATGGTAATATGGTAAACATGGTAAGTTAAACTTCAGGTATGTTTTTCAGGACTGAAAGTTAACACGACAGAAACAAATTTCATAGGCAAACAGCTGAATCTATGGATAAACAACTGAACTAGATAAACAACTGAATCTATTAACAGTACTAGGCAAACAGCTGAATCTATTCTGGGGCGGAGGCAACCTTTTGGATGAACAGAATTAGATAAACTTCCGCAAAGTATAGGTGGGTTGCTCGTTGAATATCATAAATTATGTATATAATCGCAAAAATATCAGGACTTTAGGGACAGGTCTCCCCCTCCCCTGCTGGGATCTTGAAATATGTTACTGGAATGCTTGTGAAAATTATAGCAGTCTCCGCAATAATTAAGACACTCTGGGTTAGGACTATGATTTGAATGGCGTAGGGCTAGTTTTGAAAACTCAAGGAATCTAATGAAAGTGAATACTTATTATGTATTTTTGAATAATAAATCCTTTATTGGACAGCGAAAAAAACAATAAAAAATACTGGATATTTCGATCACATATACAATGACCCTTTCGATCACATATACAATTATCCCTATTTAAACTGTTATTTATCGTGAACATTTATTATTGTTATTTTTTTACAATTTCATTTATTATTATAACTGTTATTTACATTATTATTATTATTTTATTATGTGGTTGTTATTATCTTTACATTATTATTATTATTTACTATATTATTTATTAATAATAATAATGTAGAATATTACTACAATATTATTGTCAATTTGATGAGTTAAATTAGTGATGTTCTAATTTTATTTTTGGGCCAGCCATGAATGCCAGGCAATGCGGGAATTTGTTTTAGGGGTAAAGAATACAACTTAGAGGTAACTTCGGGCAAAACTCCACAGCCTATAGGTAGATTTTCCAGAAATGTCGAGATTTCTGGCAGAATTCCGAGATTCTGGTGAAATTTGTGGTTGTTTAACAAAAATTGGGAGAAGCGTTTGCGACATTGTCTTAAGAAGAGCTTGCAAGGGTCCTATAAGTTAGAACTTAACGTATAAAAGAAATTTCCCTCGCAATTCACTTAATTGTACAACCAAAGTTGAGCTAAAAGAGTTTACTATAGGCCTACCTTAACAAGTACTTGATAATTCGGGATTTCCTCATCAATATGGTTATTGAATGAATCTTATACAGGGAGAGACGGGTCTAAAAAATACATCACTATAATGTTCTCGTGATGCATCATTATAATACTTCTAAGCATTTGAAATATATAATTACTATAATGTTCTTTGTAATGCAGCATTATAGTTCAAGTTCAAGTTCAATATGGGTTTTAATTAAAAAAAATATATATAAAATACACTTAACTCAATTCCTTGTGCATTGATGCACGTTTGGGCCCGTACTAATTTAACACTCTAAATACAGCGTGGCCTCGTGTCCTCTCCAATTTCCACCCCGAACTGCCATCAAATAACAATAAATTTAGCACAACTTCTCCTCCGCTCACATCCCTTGAAGTATCAAACTAAAATATAATAAATAATAATAATATCAAAAAATTCTAAACATAATAATAATAAAATAAATCTAGTAAATAAATTTTTAATCTTTTAGATATTTTTTTGCATTCTTTTTAAAGGAGCCGAGAGACCTATATGACTTCAGCTCTTGCGGAAGTGCATTTCACTCTAGCACACGCAATTCTAGGAGAAAATTCCGACCTAGCTGTCGGTGTCGGGGGTGTATAAATGTCTGATGAAGATCGTGTATTTAAACTATGATTTGTGATGCTAGTGTAAATAAGCCTTTAAATGGTGATGGGAGTGTTCCTGAAAAATATTTAAAACAAAAAACGGTGCAAGATAGTCTGTAAAGTGATGCCATTGATAGTCTGTTCGGTGCTGGGCCTAAAATTTGAAGTGCTTTGTTGTGAAGTGAGTTTAGTCTCTGTAAATTTGTCTTGAAATTAGATTGCCAAACTGTAGAACAATATTGAATGTGAGGCTTGATAACTGCATTGTAAATCAGGATCAGTATTTTTTTTAGGGAAATAGTGACTGAGTTTTCTCAATATTCCAAGGTTCCTTGAAAGCTTCGTCTCGACACTTGCTATGTGGGGTCTGAACGAGAGGTTTTCGTCGATTAAAACCCCCTAGGTATTGAACGTGTCCTTTTTCTGGTCTTTTGATAAGTCCACGAGAGGTTTCAATACCAATCACATCAGGAGCCAGCGAATCTATACGTGAAAAAAATAAAACACTCGATTTGTCAATGTTGATGACTAGACGATTTGCGTCCATCCACAGGTATGTTTTTTCAAGAATGTCTTGTAGCTTCGTTTTGAGAGACTTGATGTTCCAATCTGAGCTTGCCATAAGTGAGTCATCCGCAAATGCCGTTAGTTCGTCCTCGGCTTCTACTATAGACCCCGGCGTCGTTTGTGGGTGACATAGTTTGCAGCAATAATGGCTACGACTTGCAGGAGTCAGTATTTGCTGAAGATCATTTATAATACATAAATTCATCTGAAAAATATAACACTTGATCATGTGCTCTTTAAAAGAGCTTGAAACAGGAACGGTAGGTTTTGAAATGAATATTTTGATATAAAATGAATATATAGAAATTTTGGGTGGTTTTTTGCTGCTGTGAGTTTCAGTAGTTTTTGACAACTCCGAATTCCGAAGAGAGGGCCAGCGAGATCTGCCGTTATTTTTGTGCCTCTTTGGTACAAGCTTGAAACTTTTTTCTTCTTTTAGATAATTTCTATCTTGTCAGTTAATAAGTTTGAATATCTTAATTTTTTATATCTTAAATACAATAGTGTGTGAGTATATAAAAGTATTCTCTCTGTATGAATTGATGAGTGCTATTGAGGCTGTTTAGGGGCTACTTTTTTAGTGTTGCTTCAATTCAACACTGCATATATGTTATTTTTTATATTTTGAATTAAATACCATCTCATAGACTCATAGACTCATAGACTCATTTATTTATAAACAACTATCGTAGCCGTGGCCGAAGCCCGACTAAATGGCGCTGTTTAGTACATTACATAAAACTGGTCACTGGCGGTTTAAATAACTAACAAAAAAAGGCACGAAAGAATTGCTGTGACGGGTTGTACGACACTTTGGCGGCACTAGTTGATTTTTATGGCGGGTGTTGGCGGTGATAGGTGCAGGTGGGGGAAGCAACGAACGGTGTTTCTGGGACGAAAGAAGGGACTGCCCAAAATTGCACATTAACTGTAAGCGCCTATCACGCAACGTTGGCAGTCGTAAGGTACTAAGGGCAGCCTCATAAGAGTTGTATTTCGGGCCTAGTATCACTTTCACTGCCCGTTTTTGAATGGCTTCCAGATCTTCACTTAGGTGTTCAATATTATGAGCCTGAGGGCCCCACACAGGACACGCATATTCAAGGATTGGGCGCACATACGTGACGTAAACCGTCTTCAGCTGACTTTGTGAGAAACCCAGTCGGCGCAAGGTAATTAGCGACTGTAATGCGCAACTACCTTTTTTCACCAGACCGGCGATGTGCGCGCTAAATGAACAGTCGTCACTGAAAGTAACCCCGAGAATCACTGAGGTTGAGGTAGTAGGGTACCAAGGAACCGGGCATGAGAGGTCACGCTTAAGCGGATTAAACCTCATGACTTTTGTTTTATAACTATTAAGCTGGAGGTCGTTAATGCTACACGCCTCGAGAAAGGAGTTCCTGATCTCACTGCTGAACTGGGGATACACGTCTGACTTTTCAGCAAGATATTTCAGAAGTAGGAGAGATCGTCCACGTATTTGAATTGTGAATCTATTTTCCCTATGTGAATTGATGTGGGCTATTAATGGGCTACTTTCTTTAATTTGGTTTAACTCAATGCTTTCAGGTTGAAAGACAAATCACTATAATTTCTGCTGGAAAGTAATATCTCGTGTCTGTCAACGATTCACAAACGTCGATGTCGTGTGGAGTGAGGGCATGGTAATGGAGTCCCCTCCCCCAACTGTGTTTATGTGTATGGTAATTAAAGAATTAGCAAATTTAGCACTGTTTTTTCTTATAGGCTATTGCTACCGCGTGACTATGAAAGAGGAGAAAGGACTTCGCAATAATCGTAATTATACAACTCTGGATGTTACTAAGGGTGGAGTTCGATTTCGAAATGCCAATTTAACAGACCTAAATTCTCAGTTTAAAGAAAAGAAGAAAGACTATGAAGAAAATCAAAAGAGAATTGTCGACGAAATTGTTACAATCACAGGTTTGGTTTCCTTACTTAAAACAGAGATATAATAAAATATATGTAATACATTACAAATAATCTTTTTTTTCTTATGTATATCTTTTCCGTAAAGTAGGTTCATTAGAAGTCCAATTCTGTATTGGATGTTGAGCCTCAGTTCGAGCGATGAAACCCATGCTAATGTGTGGGAAGCATTCGGTCGCTTTATTTTCAGAGCAGAATAATAATAATAATAATAATAACTTCTTTAGCGGGTGAAATTATGTTTGAAATAAAAAAAAAATTGATAAAACAAAAAATTTTAAAGCCGAATCTTTTTCGTTTGCTTTGGTTGCCGACTGGTGCCGTTTTTCCTGGTTAAAGTTTTCGATTCATTTCTGTTCACTCCAATTCGATTCACTTCTGTTCACTCCAATTCGATTTTCTTCGATTCACTTCTTGCACCACAATTCGATTCACTTCTGTTCACTCCACTTCGACTCTCCTCGATTCACTTCTGTTCACTCCAATTCGATTCACTTCTGTTCACTCCAATTCGATTCACTTCTGTTCACTCCAATTCGATTCACTTCTGTTCACTCCAATTCGATTCACTTCTGTTCACTCCAATTCGATTCACTTCTGTTCACTCCAATGAAAGTTAAAAAACTATGTCTCTGATCAGTGAAATACGATAACTAACTAACACAATTAATGTTTTTGTGTCTTCTAGGACTCTTTTTTTTATATATATTTTATACACATTAGAAGTATCCGTAATTCTCATTAAAGTTATCCTATAGCCTCTGAATGTTATTAGTTTTTATTGAGCCACTAGTGACCCTGCAGAAATGGTTCCAGTGAGAATTTCTAAGAAATTGTTGAGCAAAACTTGAACTACATGTCGAAAAGCATTGTGTCCCAGTGCAAAGAGACTCTAAATGCCTTCGGTGATATGTTAAAGGACATATCTATGTGCACCTATGGTTAACATCGTTTTGCAATAATGAAATACACCTCTTTTACATTTAAGGTAGCTAAAACTTATTGATATCGGAAGCTATATCTACAGTGTTCAAAATAAGTAAAGGCTTCCTGTTTATGCCATGGTAGAAATGTGCTATTGGTTCTTTTCTAGATATAAATTCTAAGAAATCTTTATTCCAAGATTTCTTGAAAAGGTTAGTAAATTTTGCTCTGACTTCTACCAGTTGGAGTCTACGTGGTGATGTTGCTTCATAATTTTATATAATGCGCCATCTCGTGTCAGAAGTTGTCTTTTGCGCTGTCTGATTCTCATATACGTAGCAACCGCGAGGCTGCTTTGCCAGATGCTTGCATTTGAGATGCCATGAATCAGATCCTGGCATTTGACACTTTTTTCTCTTTTTTTTTGAATTTTCTGTTGGCTTTTGACAGGGTTTTCTAATCCCATATGTGTAGATAATAAGAATAACGAATTTACATATTTTGTTGGAGCCAAAAAAGGTTGTTAAACTTACTTCTACAAAAGGCCTAGGGATTAATTGATTGTAATTTTAAAATATACTGACCCACCAGTGGCTATTTGTTTGTTTTTTTTTTTTTTTTTTTTTTTTTTAAGAATGTTAGAACAACAAAAATTTTAAAATGAAAAAATATGTTAAGAAAACGACAAACCAAATGATGGTTATTTTTCGACCCGGAACTATTGATTGGTTGAAAATCATACTCGCTTGGCTTCGTCTTTTTCTTAATATTTTTATGGTTTTCGTTTTTTGACGTACCTCATGTATACTGTTTGGGTCCTGACCGTATTTACAAAGAATCAGTGTGGAGTACTAGTGTAAAATACATTGTGGAATAGACTAGATTTGTATTGCAATCTCTACTAGGCTTTGATATCTTTTTTACTTTTAATGTTCTCATTTTTATTTGTTGACTTTAGCTGGCTATTTTGAACCACTTATGCTGCTAAATGACGTTATTGCTGAAATTGACACCCAATTGTTTCAGGCCTTATTTACAAATAATCAGTGTGGAATATATGTTAGTCTACATTTGTATTTGGCATCTCTACCAGCCCTTTGTCGTCTTTTATAATTTTTAATCTTCTCATTTTTGTTTATTTTTAGCTGGCTATTTTGAGCCACTTATGCTGCTAAATGACGTTATTGCTGAAATTGACACCCTTCTGTCATTGGCAACCGTGGCACTCAACGCAGCGATTCCTTGGGTTCGTCCCATATTGCTGCCAATTGGTACTGGAATTTTGAAAATGCTGAAGCTCGACATCCTTGCCTGGAAGCAACGGGAGTTTGTGATGTTATCCCAAACGATGCGTCATTTTCTCAAGGTAGCAGATTTCTTCCTCCCTCCCCCCCCCCCTTCTTTTTCATCTCTATCTCTTAGAGAAGCATAATTTTTGTTGTCTAAAAAAAGTCATAGCCTATCCGAAAACTCAGTTTGGATAAGGCTCTTCAAATTCATATCCATTTTGATGGTAAGTTTATTAATGGTGGTAAAATGTTCTTACAGTACTTAAAAGCTGTCTTAGAAATATAGTGTGGTGTACTCACTACGATAAGGAAATATCTTAAATAATGATAGTATGTGTTATGGTGATAGATATATTTCTTATTCTTGAATTGGTTGTCACGATCAGTTGTTGTTTTCAGAGATTCATAGTGTATTTCTTAGGTAGATTTGATGCTCTTTTTTTAATTTTTTTCCACATTCAGAACCTTTTTTTTTTACCAAATTTAAAACACGGAGATAATGTCCAATTACCGAAATGGGTACCAGAATCAGGTTTTGGATGTTTTTTTTATACTTTCTAAACTAGATTCACAAATTATTTCTCAAGTAGAAAACAGCGAAGTCAGTAAATGAATAAAATCCGGTAAAATCAAAAGAAAACAAACTTCAACCAAAAACCTATTTGCGATCTGTTTGCGCACTAAAGTCCAACCCGTAAGGGAGGTCCAACAACTCCGTTTGGTGTCACAAGGACCAATTTTTAATGAATGAATAGATAATATTTTCCGTTTTTTAAACGAAAAATTTACAAACGGAGTCATAATTAACAAAAAAAAGGAAAAGAAACCCTGGGGACTAATCAAGACTAATTTTTTCTAAATATTGCCTTATAAAACTTTATCGTTGGATATTTTCCCAGATTTTCCTAAAGTATAGGAAAACTTCCTAGCTTCGACCGTTTTTAATTTCAAGAAGTTTTACCTCAAATCTTCACTCTAATTGGTCAATTATGAAATTTACGCCAGGAGATTAGTCACAGACTTTTTAATATATAAAAACATATATCGATTGAACTTTGTTCAACTAGAAAAGGGTAAACCACGGCCCATTTAAGAGCCGGTTATTAAGTTGCAGATTTTAGTTCACGTTAGGATTTTTTGTTTTCATGGATTTTTTAAATCTTACAACTCAGGATTTAGTAGTTACAAACATGTTATTACATATTATATATATATTATTATATACACGTTATTATATAGTTATTATACATAAACAAGTAGTTACAAAGCCAAAAACACTTCTTTGCGTCTCATTTCATACATCCATCTCTGAAAATTTATTTTTATACCACCAATTCTCTTCAGGCTCATCAAAGTTTAGTGCCATTGGTGGGGGAGACAGTAGAGATAGACACTTCAAAAGGCTTTTGGGGCGTAATATCCTGCGGAGGGGAAACTGTCAACGCACAAAGAAATTCCATTTCCCAGCCCTTATTTGTCATTTTTTTCACCAATTTTTTAATTTCTTCAAACAGTAGGTCATGTATTAAATCATTATTTTAGTATTTGTCCATTTTGTAGCCTTCACATTCAAAGACAAAATTGTTACAAATTTTTGTTTTGGTAGTGCTGATACGTCCTTTTTTTTTTTTTTTTTTTGCCAGTGGGGCAGAAAATCCAATTTTTGTTTTGGTAGCGCTGATACGTCCTCTTTTTGTCTTTTTTCTGTTTTTTGCCAGTGGGCAGAAAATCAAATTTTTGTCTTGGTAGCGCTGATAGGTCCTCTTTTTTTCTTTTTTCTTTTTTTCGCCAGTGGGGCACACTGGTGAAAAAACTGACACAAAAATTTGATTTTTTAATCAAATTTTTAATTTGGTAGCGCTGATACGTCCTCTTTTTTTCTTTTTTCTTTTTTTTGCCAGTGGGGCAGAAAATAAAATTTTAGTTTTGGTAGTGCTGATACGTCCTCTTTTTACTATGCTATGCCATTTACTATGCCATAGATTATGCCATTTACTGTGCCATACGTGTTGTTATGGTTGTTATTAGTTCCTATCTAAAATAGAATAACAAGGTACTTTCTTTGGAATTGTGTGCCCCCTTTCCCTTCAAAGTGCAATAGAAAAATTTTATTTCGCAAAGCTGAACCTTTCATAATTTGATCTGACAGCTGTTTAAGAATTTGTGTTCTCGCGAGAATTATTGTTGATACACAAATGTCGATAATCAAATCTTGTTTCGCGATTTTGATCAGCATTATTGATCAGCAATGTGGTCGCCAGAAAAAGCCTTTAGTTAAGTGAAGATATGGATAGATAATTCAATTGGTGAGATTTGTGGGACTGTGTCTAGAGCACTTCCAAGAGGTTTTTTTGAGGGGTAATCTGCAGTATGTGTCTCTGTCTGGTATAACTAATGAAAGATTTAAATCACAAAACAGAGAAGAAAGTCTTGAAAAAATAACAGAAAGGACAAAAGGAAGGAAAAGGAAACAATCACACGAATATTTAATTTAAATTAATTTAATGAAATTAAACTTCGAGCTTATTAAATTAAATTTATTTAATGGAAACAAAAAAAGGATTAAGCAATAACAAAGGAAAGGGTTCTTAGTTTACGATGTGTTTTTAAAGAAATTGGACCAGAGATATAATTATTATATGTATATATGTAACCAGAGATATTATATAACCGGTTTGCCAATTTCAAAAAGACCTCACGTAAGATGGATATTTTTCAAAAAGCCCTTCACAGTGGATGTGAATAGTGTACCAAATAATTTGCAGAGCAACGTGATAGATTTGCAAAGTGATACACACTTAAAATCGCTTTTAAGGAAAAAAAAAACTTGATGGATTTCTATGGAAGTTTGCCCTCTGAATGCTTCAAGGATTTAAAAAGGTTTGCTCAGCAAATAATTACTATATTTGGTAGTACATATATTTGGAGCAACCTTTTTCAATTCTGAATTATCGGAAAAACAAACACTGCTCTCGGTTATCGGATATACATTTAGACGCGATACTACGCGTCTCTACTACAAAAATGCAAGCTAATATAAAAAAAAACTTGCAAGTGTTGTTTCTGCAACAACAAAAATCTCATTGATTATATTGACTACAATTAATGTCGTAAAAATATGTATTAAGCGTTTTAATTTTAAGCCTAAAATATTTGTATATAAATAGTAGGTATACTCTAATCATTATAGTATACCTAGAATAATACATTACAGCCTAACGGCATGTGACCTAAGTGCGGCCCGCGTAATATCTCCACGTAAAATGTTAGGCCTTTTACAACAAAAGGCTGCCGACCGCTATTAATATTATTACTATATATTATATAATTATGACGGTTATCAAAACTGATGATAACCGTCATCAGTTTTACTACTGATGACGGTCACTGTATATGTGACCGAAATATCTGGTATTTTTGTGAATTTCTATACACTGTCTATTAAAAAGGATTTTATCCCTATTTTGAACTTTTATTTTATCGTCATGGTAAGGCAATGTGGTCTCCGAAGTTATCTACATTATTATTATTATAATAATATTATTATTATATTTTATATTATGATATAATATAAAAACACCGTCTCGTTGTTTAATTCTCTTCTCTGCCATAGCGATTTGTGATTTTCAGAAGATGGAATGTTCCACATAATTACGGGTCCCAACATGGGAGGCAAAAGCACCTATCTACGAACTGTCGGTCTTTGTGTACTATTGGCTCAAATTGGATCATTTGTTCCGTGTGAATCTGCTGAAATTTCACTGCATGACGCCATCTACACAAGGGTGGGAGCTGGTGATATAATGCTCAGAGGAGTCTCCACCTTTTTGGCTGAAATGATCGAAGTTTCTGTTATCTTACAGGTAATCCCTTTAAAGAAGTTATTCTAAAATGTACGGTAATTCTATAGTAAACGGTATAGTAATTCTAGTAATTCTATTATTATTTTTTATTACTTGTGATTATAGAAGTAATTGGTATTCCATGTTGTTCTCTCTAAGAATCAGTATTTCGTTTGCTTGAAGTTTTTTTTTTCTCTTTAAGTCGACTTGTTAGGCTAACTGTTAGTGATTTTTTTAAAGGGAGTTGTTTTGCAGAAGCAATACCATGTTTCTCGAATTCTAATACGAGCATCTACTATTTATATTTATTTTATTATGTATATTTTTATTATTTTGTATATTTATAACCTAATTTTTAAGTGTGGTAGATTATTAGTTTTGATTCGAAGGTATGTTGGTAACCCTCGCATGTGAATCTTGTTCAATCATTTGTTTCTTTTTTCATATTTTTTTTGGCCCAGTTGAACGTTGAACGGTCAAGTGGAGCAACCTAAAACTTAATTAGAATTTAAATTTGAGAGACATATAGAAGCCAAGGAAAGATTTTTATACAGGCTCAGAAAATTTCCAGATGAAGGTTGAAACACCCTAATTTATCGAATCCTAAGGCTGGGGGAGGATTCACATCTCCACAGTTAGTTTTGTAGTGATATAAAAAACTCTTTAATAGTTCCGGATGATCACGGTTTTGTGGCCTTTTACGCTCACAATGAACGGCACGGCGACGTAAAGCCCTTTGATTCTTGTAATTCGACAATACTTTGAAAAGTTGGCAAAATGTATTTTTGAAAATACAGTGGGGGGGGGGTGGAGCAATTTTACTGTTTTTTTTACACTTTCCGCGAAAACATAAAAAAGAATTGCACTGAAAACACCTCAAAAATTCATAATCAAAATCCAGGAGGAGGAGAGAAAAATTTAGGCTAGGGGGAAAATCTAGGCGTGTTATTTGTCGTCCTGCAACTCCCTCTAATTAACGGGCCTACTGCGAAGGGAATAGTTACTATTATTATTGAAAGCAATTTTGGTACTTACGTGTTAGGCGACCACACCAAAGAAGTGAAATTAAATATCTACCGAGCCACCTCTGTATATTAAATATTTAATTAAAATTATTCTTGCAAAGTAGTTTCTCTCGCTCAGGCTAAGCTGATTATCTCCGTGTGGACAAAGAAAACCAGTTTCATTACAGATCAAGAGCAAAGTGTGGTCGCTATAACACGGAAGTACCGCAATTTTTATTTTTATTAGAAAGAGGTTGAGTGTGAGAACACGCACACTGCATGGATAGCAGTTATCTCCCAAAGTTAGGCTTTGACGGATGAGTACACGACTCTTACCTCAGAATCCATTCTCCCAAAGAGAAAAAACTTTAAAGTAAAGTAAAAAGGGGGTGTTTCAAGATAAGTGGCAGAAAAGTATGAATATATAAAAAATAGTGACAAATGATAGGACTTACAATGTTGTGACACTTTTCTTTTTAACATAAAGATGTCCGTGAAACGACGAAGGGAGATAAACCTGAATGTATTGCGAATGGTGTATCAAAAAATTTTTTTAAAAAATCAAAGAGTTTGGTAGTAGGGGCAATAGCACTACATCTGCCAGTTTTGTTGGAGCTCTTAGCGCTGGAACCAATGGAAAACCATTTGCAGGCGGCGAGTTTTGGAAAGACATCTTTATATTGCTCTAAAGAAGTAATGACTTTGCAATTTGGTTTGGCCCAACATATAGTAATGATTCAATACAGAATGTTCTGAACCTTTTTCTCTAAATTCATCCCTATAATAGTCAAGTCGCAGTTGGCCTGCAGCCAAAAAGGTAGCCAACCGTAAGACTGCAATTTTGCTATAATTAAACAGAGCTGTATCCATCTACAAAATTATATTTTTAAAATTTCCTATGTAAAACTAATGAATCTAATGAATAAGTATCTTGCTCTTTTGATGAAGTTATAGCTGTAGGCTCGTCGCGAAATTGCATGAACACCAACTTTAAAAATTTGTGTTTCTGCTCAAACAGAGGAGTTGTCAGTAGTTCAGACTTCGGTGTCATAAAAAACAACTTCATCCGCTCCTTAAATTGGAACACAATTAAAACACTAAAAAAGAAAGATGAAAAATTGACATTTCTCTCCTTTTTGAAACTACTATATGAATGCGCATCAATAAGAGGGAGCTGCACTATTATATGAATCCACGTCAATAAGAGGGAGCTGTATTATTATATGAATGCACGTCAATAAGAGGGAGCTGCACTATTAAATGAATGCACGTCAATAAGAGGGAGCTGCACTATTATATGAATGCACATCAATAAGAGGGAGCTGTACTATTATATGAATGCACGTCAATAAGAGGGAGCTGGACTATTATATGAATAGACGTCAATGAGAGGGAGCTGCACTATTATATGAATGCACATCAATAAGAGGGAGCTGCCCTATTATATGAATGCACATCAATAAGAGGGAGCTGCACTACTATATGAATGCAGATCAATAAGACGGAACTGCACTATTATATGAATGCACATCAATAAGAGGGAGCTGCACTATTATATGAATGCACATCATTAAGAGGGAGCTGTACTATTATGTGAATGCACGTCAATAACAAAGGAGCTGCAACTTTTATATGGATGCACATCAATAAGAGGGAACTGCACTATTATATGGATGCACATCAATAAGAGGGAGCTTTACTATTATATGAATGCACGTCAATAAGAGGGAGCTGAACTATTATATGAATGCACATCAATAAGAGGGAGCTGCACTATTATATGGATGCACATCAATAAGAGGGAGCTGCACTATTATATGAATGCAGATCAATAAGACGGAACTGCACTATTATATGAATGCACATCAATAAGAGGGAGCTGCACTATTATATGAATGCAGATCAATAAGAGGGAGCTGTACTATTATATGAATGCACATCAATGAGAGGGAGCTGCACTATTGTATGAATGCACATCAATAAGAGGGAACTGCACTATTATATGGATGCACATCAATAAGAGGGAGCTTTAATATTATATGAATGCACGTCAATAAGAGGGTGCTGAACTATTATATGGATGTACATCAATAAGAGGGAGCTGCACTGTTATATGAATGCACATCAATAAGAGGAAGCTGCACTATTATATGAATGCACGTCAATAAGAGGGTGCTGCACTAATATATGAATGCACATCAATAAGAGGGAGCTGCACTATTGTATGAATGCACATCAATAATGGGAAGCTGCACTATTATATGAATGCACATCAATAAGAGGGAGCTGTACTATTATATGAATGCACATCAATAAGAGGAAGCTGCACTATTATATGAATGCACATCAATAAGAGGGAGCTGTACTATTATATGAATGCACATCAATAAGAGGAAGCTGCACTATTATATGAATGCACATCAATAATAGGAGTTGCACTATTATATGACAGAAGCAAATACTACCCAAGACTCATCAAAATTACATGTGAAGGTTTCCCAGATCGGCGCAAATATAAAAATTCCTATAGAGACTATGAAACATTACCTAATTCATAAGAATATGAAATACAAATTGCTCAGAATTCGTTCTTTTTTTTGTTCTTTTTAATTCTTTTCGTTCTTTTTCTTATTATGAAGATGGAGTTTCTTGGATTTACCCTATCCTTTTAGGTTTTTCTTTACTTAGTTGGCTAAACAAACTAAGTTCATGTTATACAATGGTGAACTGTCTCACCTGGTTAAAAGCCGAGTCGTGCAAGGAGTTTTAGTCTTTATAAATGGAGGACCGGATAGGGAATTAAAATATAATCTCTCTCTTGGTTGGCAGTAATTACTAATCATTTTCGTAGCAAGTTGAATTTTCTACAGGTTTCATTTTCAGGGAGCTGGGATTTTATGGACTGGCCTCACAGGGGCTAATATTCTAAGACGAGGTACCCTAAAATCATGGCTCACTAGTCAGGAATGCTAATATTCTTTAATATAGTTGTAAAACTTTGAACAAATACTTCATTTTCTAAAATCCCAAAAGCCCACATTTAATTCAATCGATTGGTAAATCATGGTCAGGTTGTCAATTGGACTTGTTTTCATCGTTGACTTATTTTTTTATTTATTTTTTTTTAGTTTTTTTCCAGTTCTTTATTCTGCATTAGCCAAGCTTGACGGTTATAAAAAATATTATAGGTTATACCGATTGGTATAACCCTAAAAATGTTATTATTTTCAGTCGTAAATAAATAGGATGATACATCACCTATTTATAATGTATGTATAATTATTTTGAACCTATTCCTTGTCATAAATCAATTCCCGTATTGTAGGAAATAAACAAGTGTCCTTAAATAAAATCATCAAACTTTTAAAATCAAGTAAATTAAATCTAAATTTTACAAGTGTTTTGTTCAGTACCTTACCTATCCCTTTTTTAATGTAAAGAATCCTTTAATTTTCGCCAAGTTAGTTGAATTCTGATATTTTGGAAGTAAGTTTACATTGAATCCAATATTTTTGGAATGTTTTAATAAGAAATAAAATCATAAGAATAAAATTAGGAAGTTGAATTAATAGTTTTCCAATTTTAATAAATGCACTATGTATTTTTTTTTTTTTCTTTAGACCAGGGAACTTCGTATCGAAGGAGTTGTCGTAGAGACTTTGAAAGGGCTCATTCGATTGGAAATTGGAGTGGCTTGTGCCCTTTTTAATAGTCGAAAGTGATTGGAAGGCAACTAATACCCCTTCCACGCCCGCTACTTCCCCAAACACATGCAATCAAAATTTTGAGATCCTTTTGTTCAGCGTAGTTGATTTCCAGATAGAAAATGTTTTTGAGGAGGACACTCCCCCACAACCCTCAGGGCAAGGGTTGTAAGTTATGCTCTAGGGGCATATAAGATTTTATAGAAAGCGTTGTCGTAGAATCTTCAAAAAAAGCTCGTTCGATTGGAAATTCAAAGGGATAGTGCCCTTTTTAATAGTCGAAAGTGATTGGAGGGCAACTAACCCCCCCTCTCACGCCCACCATTTCCCCAAACACATCCAATCAAAATTTAGAGATAGCCAGTTTGTTCAACGTAGTTGAAAGTTCTGAAAATTAGGTCTTTGAGGATGACAACCCCTCCATAGCCCTCATGGAAAGGGTTATAAGTTATGCCTTGGGTTCATATAAGGTTTTCAGAGAAAGTGTTGTTGTAGAAACTTCAAAATGGGCTCGTTCGATTAGAAATTAAAATGGCTAGTGCCCTTTTTAATAGTCGAAAGTGATTGGAAGGCAACTAACCACCCCTTCCACGCCCACCATTTCCCCAAACACATCCAATCAAAATTTGAGATAGCCATTTTGTTCAATATAGTTGAAAGTTTTGGAAATGATATCCTTAAGCAGGAAACTCCCCCTCCCATTGTTTAGAGCAAGGGTTATAAGTTATGCCCTGGGGGCATATAAGGTTGTCATTGAAAGCTTTGTCGTAGAAACGTCAAAAAGGGCTCATTTGATTGGAAATTCAAAGGGCTAGTGCTCTTTTTAATAGTCGAAAGTGATTAGAGGGCAACTAACCCCCCTCTCACGCCCACCTTTTCCCCAAACCCATCCAATCAAAATTTTGAGATAGCCATTTTGTTCAACGTAGTTGAAAATTTTGGAAATTAGATCTTTAAGGATGAAACCCCCCCCCCCCTCCACAACCCTCAGTGCAAGGGTTGTAAGTTATGCCCTGGGGGCATATAAGGTTTTATAGAAAATGTTGTCGTAGAAATTTCAAAAAGGGCTTATTCGATTGGAAATTGAAAGGGCTAGTGCCCTTTTTAATAGTCGACAGTCATTGGAGGGCAAACTAACCCCCTTCTCACGCCCACCATTTCCCAAACACACACAATCAAAATTTTGAGTTAGCCATTTTTTCAACATAGTTGAAGATTCTGGAAATTAGGTCTTTGAGGATGACAACCCCCCCACAACCCTCAGGGCAAGTGTTTTACGTTATGCCATCGGGGCATATGAAGTTTTTATAGAAGGAGTTGTCGTAGAAACTTCAAAAAAGGTTCATTCGATTGGAAAATCAAAGGGCTAGTGCTCTTTTTAACAGTCGAAAGTGATTGAAGAACAACTAACCCCCCCGTCTCACGCCCACCATTTCCCCAAACCCATCCAATCAAAATTTTGAGATAGCCATTTTGTTCAACGTAGTTGAAAGTTTTGGAAATTAGATCTTTAAGGATGACACCCCCCCCCCCACAGCCCTCAGTGCAAGGGTTGTAAGTTATGCCCTGGGGGGCATATAAGGATTTATAGAAAATGTTGTCGTAGAAACTTCAAAAAGGGCTTATTCGATTGGAAATTGAAATGACTAGTGCCCTTTTTAATAGTTCAAAGTCATTGGAGGGCAACTAACCCCCTTCTCACGCCCACCATTTCCCCAAACACACACAGTCGAAATTTGAGTTAGCCATTTTTTCAACTTAGTTGAAGGTTCTGGAAATTAGGTCTTTGAGGATGACAACCCCCCCACAGCCCTCAGGCAAGTGTTGTACGTTATGCCATTGGGGCATATGAAGTTTTTATAGAAGGAGTTGTCGTAGAAACTTCAAAAACGGTTCATTCGATTGGAAAATCAAAGGGCTAGTGCTCTTTTTAACAGTCGAAAGTGATTGAAGAACAACTAAACCCCCTCTCACGCCCACCATTTCCCCAAACACATCCAATAAAAATTTGAGATATTCATTTTTTCAACGTAGTTTGAAACTTCTGGAAATTAGGTCTTTGAAGATGACAACCCCCCCCCCCCCCACAACCTTTAGGGCAAGGGTTTGTAAGTTATGCCCTGGGGGCATTTATGGTTTTTATAGACATTTTTGTCGTAGAAACTTCAAAAAGGGCTCAAATTGAAAAGGCTAGTGCCCTTTTAATAGTCGAAAGTGAATGGAGAGCAACTAACCCCCGACTCATGCCCACCATTTCCCCATACACATTCAATCAATGTTTTGAGATAGCCATTTTGTTCAACATATTTGAAAGTTCTGGAAATTATGTAATTAAGGATGACAAATCCCCGAGAACCCCAGGGTAAAGGTTGTAAGTTATGCCCTGGGGGCATATAAGGTTTTTATAGATAGCATTGTCGTTGACACTTCAAAAGGGGCTCATTCAATTGCAAATTGAGAGGGATAGTAGTGCCCTTTTTAATAGTCGAAAGTGGTTGGAGTATAACTAACCCCCGTCTCACACTCACCATTTCCCCAAACACATCCAATCAAAATTTTCAGATAGGCCATTTTGTTCAACGTAGTTGAAGGTTCTGGAAATTAGGTCTTTGAGGATGACACTCCCCGAGAGCCCTCAGAGCTAAGGTTGTAAGTTATGCCCTGGGGGTATATAAGATTTTGTTGAAAACTTTGTCATAGAAACTTGAAAAAAGGGCTCATTTGTTTGGGAATTCAAAGGCCTAGTGCCCTTTTAAATAGTCTAAAGTGATTGGAGGGCAGCTATCCCCCCTCTCACTTCCACCATTTCCCCAAACACATCCAATGAAAATTTCGAGATAGCTATTTTTTTCAACGTGTTGAAAGTTTCAGAAATTAGGTCTTTGAAGATTACAACCCCCCCCCCCCCCCCACACACACACACGCACAACACACACACCACACACACACAGCCCTCTGGGCGAGGGTTGTACTTTACTGAAAAAAATTCTTTTAAATATTTTCACTTTTGTTACTTTAAGAAATCAAAAATTAATTAAGATTTTTAAGGAATAAATATCAGCATTAACTGACAATGCACATTTTTTCAGTAAATTCATATAAAATTTTTTTCAGTAAAGTACAAATTATATTCTGGCTTTTAGAAAGCATAGGGTTTAGAACCCTAATCAGGTTAATTTCTGCTCGTTTTGAGTTTGACTTATTGTAATTTCTGTCTGTTTTTGGGCTTCATTTATTTATTAATACTGACTTGCGGTAGTTGTATGCTTGGTAGATTATTTGATTCTATTTTGTTCATTTTTGGTTTAATTACTTTACTGTTTTTTGAAAATTTATTTTGTGCAAAAAGTTTTTTTATTAATTTTGCAAAAAAACACGGTTTCCTTCTAACATCAAGTTCTATTTTCATTCTTCTGGTTGCTATTAAAATACTTGGATTAGTTTTATATTGCCATATAATTTCCCACAAAACCTAAACTGTCTACATTCAGTATTTTCTGGTTCCCGAACGATAATCCTCAGATTCCAATTCTAGTTTTCAGTTTATTAAGATATTTCGATGTATTATTATATATTGTATATTCAGATTTATCTTTAGAACTATATTAGCGTAAGTGCATAAGCATAAGTCAGCATAAGTGTCTCTTCCAGATGAAGCGTAATTGTCTGAAGAAGAGATTTTCTTGGGGATTTCTTGGTTAGGTAATCAAAGGGTGGCTTATGCCTATCTTCTTGTCCTGTTACCTCAATAAGGAGAGGTAACTCTTCAAAATGAGATTAATTGATGCTCTAGTAGAAGAAGGTCATTGCCCCACACTAAACTCTGCATTCAGATATATTAATTGGTCATTGATAGGGTTGTTGTTAGCCTCGATTCTTGGCCCTCTAGAGTGTTCTTAAGTGAGCTCTGATGGATAATAAGATGGTACCTATTCAACAAGATGGTATTATGGTTGAGATGACTAGGGCACGTTCTACGGATGAAGGATGACAGATTGCCAAAGATTGTCCTTTTTGGCTGTCCGTCTAGGGCTAAACGGAAAGCAGGTTGTCCACGATTGGGTGGGATGATATCGTAAAGACAGATTTAAGAGAACTGGGAACTTCCTTGGAGGGTGTAAAGAGAGAGGTTTTGAATACATTGGGGTGGAGAAGTAGTGTGTGTAGCTGCGTTGGCCTCAGGCAGCTAGGTGCAGCGGTGAGTTGTTAGTTGTAGTAATAATTCAGTAACCATGCATCCTGCAGGCTTTTCATTAGATGTTAATTATTATCGAACAATGAACTACGATCAAATTAAAAAAAAAAGAAATTCAAACGTTATTAAATCACCACAAGTGCAGAGTTACAAAGCTTTACTTGCTTGAAGAACTCAACGACATTTACGTCGCAAGATCAGCCAACTCATTGAACATACACTTAAGAACTGTTCCTAAGAATATCAGGTTGACAGGTCGCATAGGAAGGCCACAGCAAGAAAACTCCTGAAAATTCCTGCAAACTGTTATACACTCCTGTGCTAAAATTATCTGAAAAGTGGATGAAAGTGCTATTTTCGGATGGCCCATCAGAATCATAGCTGGACATGTTTTGGATGAATTTGGCTTAAAAAACGGGACAAATGTTGCATTAGTTCAACGTTTGGAAGATAGTTTAATCACATCAACTCCCCAAAACGATTGCCCATCACACATGGACATTGAATTTTTTCTCTCTTTATTTTCAGGTAGCCAGAAAATGCACCTTTTCCTGGTTCTGAACAATGCTCCCCTCCCCATAGACAAGTTTCTCGAAAGAGAGCTTTGCCCTTGGACGATTGGCCACATTATATCATCTTTTTTCTCTTTTTTTCCAGGCTGCCACCTCAAATTCTCTAATTCTCGTCGATGAGCTTGGAAGAGGGACGTCTACTTACGACGGTTTTGGTTTGGCATCTGCTATATCCAAGTCAGTATTTCTTCCCTTTTGTTTTATTTTCTAAAGTTCATGCATTGCGAACTGAAATGAATCGGATTGAGGTTTATGGTTTTTATATTTGTTTCTAAAAATAGCACCAGGGGACCGAGCATCCGTCGGTGATAAGAAATACATTTCACCGACTAAGATGAATCTTAATTTTATTTGATTTGCTGCAGAATAAAACCACTAGGGTATTTAACTTCTGGGAGTTTGTGAGGTCATTTATATGAATTTTTTTTTTTAGGTTAAGGCACTAAACAAATTTTCGTGACGTATCTAGGTCGTTTTATCACACTGAAAACGAACATTATCTTATTACGAATAATCTTCTTAAACGAATAATAATTGTATATGATATATACAATTGTTATAATACAAAAGAATGAAAAAATAATAAGGTCCCAGGTGCCTATAGCGTGGTAAATGAGTTTTTCAAATATGATTGTTGTGAAGTTAGGTATAAATTACGGGAGATTATGAAAATAATGTTTGAAAAGGAGAAATACCTAGCGATTTTTATTAAACCTTTCATTAAACCCGTGTATAAGAAAAGTGATAAGAGTGAGTGTTGTAATTATTGAGGCAATAGTCTGCTTTCTGTAGGAAGCAGTTTCTGTTGGGATCCTTTTAGTACTGCCTCTAAATCCCCCTCGCAAAATAGATTTTCCTTCACTTCCAAATTGTTGCAAATAGTTTTCTGTTTTCATTATTTTTTGTATCATCTCCTGTAACTTTTAAAGGTTTAGCACATTCTCAAAATGTTTTGACCAAATTTTCTATGTTAGATTAATAATGGAGATGATTAATAGTGCCTCAAGATGATTAATTAGATTAATAATGCCTGAGTCATCAGATGCCTTTAGTCTTTTGTATTTTAGTCTTTAGTCTTTAGTCAAGATGATTAATTAGATTAATAAAATGCCCGAGTCATCAGATGATTTTAGTCTTTTGTCATTTAGTCTTTAGTCAAAATGATTAATTAGATTAATTATGCCTGAGTCATCAGATGCCTTTAGTCTTTTGTCATTTAGTCTTTAGTCTTTAGTCAAGATGATTAATTAGATTAATAATGCCTGAGTCATCAGATGCCTTTAGTCTTTTGTCATTAAGTCTTTAGTCTTTAGTCAAGATGATTAATTAGATTAATAATGCCTGAGTCATCAGATGCCTTTAGTCTTTTGTATTTTAGTCTTTAGTCTTTAGTCAAGATGAATAATTAAATTAATAATGGCTGAGTCATAGGAGGCCTTTAGTCTTTTGTATTTTAGTCTTTAGTCTCTAGTCAAGATGATTAATTAGATTAATAATGGCTGAGTCATCAGATGCCTTTAGTCTTTTGTCATTTAGTCTTTAGTCTTTAGTCAAGATGATTAATTAGATTAATAATGCCTGAGTCACCAGATGCCTTTAGTCAAGATGATTAATTAGATTAATAATGTCTGAGTCATCAGGTGCCTTTAGTCTTTCGTATTTTAGTCTTTAGTCTTTAGTCAAGATGATTACTTAGATTAATAATGCCTGAGTCATCAGATGCCTTTAATCTTCTGTCATTTAGTCTATAGTCAAGATGATTCATTAGATTAATAATGCCTGAGTCATCAGACCCCTTTAGTCTTTTGTATTTTAGTCTTTAGTCTTTAGTCAAGATAATTAATTAGATTAATAATGCCTGAGTCATCAGATGCCTTTAGTCAAGATGATTAATTAGATTAATAATGTCTGAGTCATCAGGTGCCTTTAGTCTTTTGTATTTTAGTCTTTAATCTTTAGTCAAGATGATTACTTAGATTAATAATGCCTGAGTCATCAGATGCCTTTAGTCTTTTGTCATTTAGTCTTTAGTCAAGATGATTAATTAGATTAATAATGCCTGAGTCATCAGATGCCTTTAGTCTTTTGTCATTTAGTCTTTAGTCTTTAGTCAAGAAAATTAATTAGATTAATAATGCCTGGGTCATCAGATGCCTTTAGTCTTTTGTCATTTAGTCTTTAGTCTTTAGTCAAGATGATTAATTAGATTAATAATGCCTGAGTCATCAGATGCCTTTAGTCTTTTGTCATTTAGTCTTTAGTCAAGATGATTAATTAGATTAATAATGCCTGAGTCATCAGATGCCTTTAGTCTTTAGCTTTGTAGATTATGAGAAAGTATTTAATTTAGCTGATAGAAGAGCTTTGGTGCAGGTCCTATCCTTGTACGCTATACCAGATTAGATTCGTTTGTGCTATGTACAAGAATGATATTGCTGCGGTTAAGGTAGGAAATGAGGTTAGTAAGTAGTTTCATATTAAATCAGGAGTCAAGCAGGGTTACGTTCTGTCCCTATTTATATGGATCATTTCGATGAACTGTGTCCTAAGAAACGCAGAAACGCCATGGTAAAACATGGAATCAGATGGGAAAGTAAAAACTCTTCTACACTTATATTACGTTGTTTATTTAAGCGTCCTAATGAAAAAGTTTTTGAGGGTTTGAGGGTTTTTAAGAAGGGTTAGAGAAGACTAAAGTCGCTAAGAATAGGAATAATTGAAGATGAAGAGGTTATTTTGGGTAACGAGAAGCTCGATCAAGCGGATACGTTTACTTACCTAGGTATTTGTAGTAGTAGTAGGCCTAAAGATGGTGGATGCAACGAAAATATTAAAATTAGGATAGCTAGGGTCCAGAGTATTTCTTCAGAGTTAAATAAGTTTGAAAGGAAAGGACGATAAGTCACATGAACCAAGATTAGAATATTGGAAACTACAGGGGAAACTACGGCCATGTATGTTTCTGAAACTTGGGTGCTCCGAAAGACGGAGGAGGATTCATTAGATGTTTTCCCGAGGAATTGTCTACGGACTGCTTGGGTACCCGTCTGACTGACCGTATTTCAAACATTAATATGTACAAAAAATGCGGTTTTTATCCCGCTTTCTAGGGCTATAATCAGAGAAAGGGGGAGATGGTTAGGAAACGTTCTTTGGATTAAACATGACATATTGGCAAAGATCGTCCTTTTGGCCATCCATCTAGGGCCAAACAAAAGACAGGTTGTTCCTGATTTATGCGGAACATGTCTTGGGGAAGGATTTAAGGGGAATTGGAACTTCGTGGGAGGGTTCAAACAGGGAGGCTTTAAATAGATTGTGATGGAGGAGTAGCATGCGTAGCTGTGTTGGCCTCAGGTGGCTTGGTACTATAGTGAGCTGTTTGTAGTCGTAGGTTATGCATTGTAGTAGGAGAACGAGATTCTACTCACGTTCAACCGTTCCTTGAGGTATAAGGGATGAAGAAGATTTCACGCCATCTGCTTGTGTGAAATATAGCAAGACAAGATAAGCATTAGAAGTACAAAATAAAATGTTCTTTTTGTCTAAAAAAAGATGTAGTTTATATGCTTAAAATTGATCCCAGACGTGATGAGCGAGATCTATGGACTAGTTCTTGTTAGCTTCCCAATTCCTCACCATAATAAGTAATTGTAAAAAATTGTAAATATAGTTTAAAGACTTTATTGGAAATGAATTTTAAAAGAAAATCTAATTTTTATTGAAGTACTTAGGACAGTGAAAATAAAATTTGATCGTTTGAATTGGCCAAGTCGAAACCTACACAGCCATGCATATTTAAGAATATTAGGAAAACTGGGAATCTAATTTCTGAATGAAAAGACTCTCATGCGATTCTTGGTAGCAGCAGATGTGCCAAATTTGAAATAAAGAAACCTGGGTGAAAAACCACCAAAAAAGTATCTGAAAACATATGGAGCCAAGCAGCTCAAGAAGGTATAGCTTTTATTGAAGGGGTAGTTTTCTTTGGGAAAAAACTACCTTGGGTTGTTAATGTTGGAATTTTTACGGGCAAGAAGTGTCGTAAAATTTAATAAATAGTTTTGTTTATTAATTTAATTAATTAGTTAAACAATAATTAATTTTGTATTTAATTATTTAATTAAATATTATTTAATTAATAAAGCTTATTTAATTAATATTTTAATTAATTTTAATATTTAATTAATTTAATTAATATAAAATTTAATATTTTATTTAATAACTTTATTTAATTAATAATGTTAAATATTAATTTTATCTACAATGAGTACAGTTTCCAGGTTTGTTTTTTCTTAATTATATTCCTGTCTACTTTAAAGTTAGAGGGATTATTGAATTGATTATTGAGTACTTGAGTCGATAATAAAGTTTATATAGTCACTGAATACAGCAATAAGAGGGCATTAAGATTAAGAGGGCAATAAGAGGGCATTAAGAATAAGAGGGCATTAAGCAATAAGAGATTCTAATTCATCTGCGTGATGGTAGTTAATTGAATTTGTCTTTTGATGACTTCGAGCCTAGTGCTTTAGTTTTTTGTGTTTAGCCTGCTGTTATTTGAAATTTATTTTAGTATTCATGTATTTTGGGTATTTAAATTCGTGGATTAGTTTTTGGTATTATCGCCTTTAAAGTTTATACGACCACTTCCATAAAAACTTTATATGCCCCTGGGGTAGAACTTACATTTCCTGCCCCCAGGTCCTGAGGGGTTATTTCAACCCTGAAGGCCTTATATATGATCTTTAGACTATTTTGAACAAAATGACTATCTCAAAATTTCTCTGGTGCATTTGGAGGAAAGAGGACGTGTGGGAGGGGGGGGGGGACTAGTTGCCTTTCGATATTAACAACCAGTAACTTAATTAGCGGGAGGGGGATATGTGGCCCCTTGATTATTTCGCTTCCTCCCCCTAGATTGTGGAAAATATCTCTTTTTGGGGGCATTTTCATGAAAAATACTTTTTTGTATTTTTATTGTGAAAATTGAGGGAAAAAAAACAACATATTTGCTCCCTAAATTTCCAAAATATATTTTGCCTCCCCCCCCCCCCCCCCGCCCCTCTCCGACTAATTTTTTTTTTTTTTTTAATTGACGCAAGTGCAGACAACTCATCTAGAACGAAGCTAACTTAGGCTTTTGTTGTACAAATCCGTCACGATTTCAGTTTCCTCAGGGTTCGCTGATCCTGGAGAGAGGATCTTGTAATAGGAATGGCTGAATCACAGTTTCGAGGCGTTGCTTTGTCCATGTAGCGTTGTCACAATTGACAAGAACGCTGTGAAACTAATTTTTTTATTTTTTTTTTAACTAATTATTGGTCGAAATTGTTCAGCTTTTAGTGCATTCAGAATAACTTATGATAGTCAATATTTAAAATCATTTTTATTTGATTATTGCTCTCCACTTTTGTCTGTTTTCAGGAAACTAGCGACCGGAATAAAATCTCACTGTCTATTTGCGACTCATTACCATGAACTCACACGTTTGGCAAAGAATATTAAAGCAATTAAGAATTACCATGTTACCGCTTTAAGTGATGGTGATTCCCTTATAATGCTGTATAAGGTCAAACCAGGCGTATGTGACCAGAGCTTTGGTATTCATGTTGCAGAAATAGCAAAGTTCCCCGGACGAATATTGGAGGTGAGAAATTAGATTAAGTAATACACCTACTTAAATTTTTTAATGAACAGATGTCCTTCAATTATAAAAAAAAAAATCCAAAATTACTGCTTTGCGAAAGTGCATAAGAAACTCATTGCTATAGTGAGATAGAAAAATGTTATTTTCAATTATTAATTCAGTAGTTTTTTTTATGGGCATTTGATAAACATTCACACCGAAAAGGTCGAACCTTTGTATATCTGTGCTATTTGGAGGATATGATCTGTTAATGATAAGTGTAAATAGGAATAATACAAATATACAAAATTTGGTATGATTTTGGAGAAAAAAAAAACTTAAAAAATTACACTCTGTTACATCCCCCCCCCCCTCCCCTTCAAAGTGTCATCCCAGTAAATCTGAAGTAATGGCTATTATAAAGTGAATTTTTGCTTACTCTCAATGATTGAGTGAGGGTACTGTTCCATAGTCTTTTAAATCTTATTAAGTCGTTGCAATCCTCACCCCCCCCCCCCAAATGCTAACCAGCAGCCTGTTTTTTTAATTTCATACTTGGCTCATATCGAAGAAGATTAACCCCTATTAAAACTAATACACGGCTCGGTCTTAGTTCTACATATATTTATTTGTATATATATATATATGTGTATATATATATATATATATATATATATATATATATATATATATATATATATATATATATATATATATATATATATATATATATATAACAACATCAGAATAATTGTACCGCCGTAGCAGCCTTCTATAGATGGATTTGCCTTGTTACTTTGTCTTCTAACCGCAGACGTGAGCCTCTTCTTGATGTCATGACATCACCACTGGTTCATTACAACCACACTGGGGAAAACCACACTGGACAAATATGATGTATGTATGCTTTTCGAATGTATAACAACATCAGAATAATTGTACCGGCGGCATCGTTGTACCGCCGTAGCAGCCTTCTATATATGGATTCGCATTGTCACTTGTCTTCTAACCGCAGACGTGAGCCTCTTCTTGATGTCATGACATCACCACTGGTTCGTTACAACCACACTGGGAAAAATACAAATTCTTCGTTAAGTCCTAACCTATTTAGATCGTTTTTGACTCTTTGTAATTTTCGCTGACGCAAGGATTCTGACTGTATCTTCATTTTCGTTTATCATTACTTTATCTTTTTTTTCAATACCCTTTACCTTACCCTCTCGGTTTGGTCAGATCCGGTCAGATAGGATTTTTCTTTGTCACGTTTGATGGTCTATGTTCTTCATTTGTCCGCTAGGTATCATAGTTACTCTCTTTATTTGCTCTACCTTCTCTAGGCATAATGAAAGTACTTAAAACGCCATTTGTAAATAGACTAATTACACTTGTTATTTTATACCTAACTATGTTCCTTTTGTAATGTCTGAGGTGTCATAGATATAAAAACGGTACGTTTTCTCTAGGGGGGGGGGGGTGATAAATTTATTCTCTTGAAATTTGCTCGTATATATGACGTTAATCATATGATTTTTCATGTCAATCATTTGTTTATTGTGTAATTTTGCCTGCATTATAGACAGTTAAAATTATGCAACCACTACAGAGACAAATATGATGTATGTATGCTTTTCGAATGTATTCATAAATATGACGTTACTTACATAAATATTGTTTTCCAACATTGAGGCTTTTAGAAAATTTTCTCAAACTTCTGACCTAAATAGATCTTCTTTTTTTTTGCCCAGAAAATCCCAAGATACGAATTTTATCGAAAAAATATGGAGCCGTTTTTGAGAATAAATAAATACATAAATACACAATTATTGCTTGCCGAACTTTTGTTTCTTTTAATTGGTCAGGTGGTAGGACAAAAACTTCTTCTTTTGCCTCGGCTTGTCTTTTTTGTCATTATGAAAGACATATTGCCGAACCTTTTTTTGTTTTAATTGTTCAGGTGGTGGGACAAAATTTCTTTTTTCTTCCAATGATTTATCTAGTCCAGGTTTTTGATTTTGAAGGTATGGTAGGCATTGATGACCTTATCCATGTCAAAATGCAAAACCTAATAATCATCGCTATCATTTTCAATTTGTTTGATTCGTTTTACCTCGGCTTGTCTTTCGTCATTATGAAATACATATGAAATGCACCGAACCTTTATTTTTGAACAAAGGTATGGTAAACATTGATGAGCTTATGCGTGTCAAAATCCCAAACCTAATCATCATCGCTATCATTTTCAATTTTGACACGTTTTGATTCTCACTGTCCAGGTTGATTTTCATTGACTCGCCTCACATTTTTGGTGCCAGCAAGTCCTCTAACCGCGTGTGTCTTTGTTTTTGGTTTTTGACTTGCTCACATGCTCTGTGTCGCATGTCTAAAACCGTGTGTGTATTTGATCTTCATTTTCATTTTTGACATGCCTTCACTTTTCTTCTAACCGCGTGTGTCTTTGCTCTTCATTTTTATTTTTGACTCGCTCACTCGCTCGGTGTCGCATGTCTTCGAACCGTGTGTGTCTTTGCTCTTCATTTCATTTTCGACACGCTCTAATTGTCGTTTCCGCAGATCTTCCAACCGCCCGTATCTTTGGTCTTCATTTTCATATCTGACACGTTTTTGGATTTTAATTACTTAAGACGATTTAGCAATGGCTTTTGCTTTAGCTGCCCGTATTGGTGTTGTTGCAATTGATGGCCCAGGTTGTCGATTTTCACATCTTATCATGTTTCGCTGACGCAAGGATTCTGACTGTATTACTTCCAGGTGTTACTTCCAAAGAATCATCATTAATAGTAACAACAACTGCAAATTTTCGTATTTTGGGCCTTCCAACGGACATTTTACTATATAAATAATTGATGTATTGGAAACTCAACAATCTTATTTGTGCTCTGCATCGCATCATATTAGAAAATGCTTATATGATGTCATATGAAATGATAATATGAAGTAGTAACATAGTACATGACATCATTTGCAAAACCCAAAATTATGACTCTTAAAGAATTTTCTCAGACTCCTGACCTATTCAGAGCGTTTTTTTATGCGAGAATATCCTAGTATACCAGTTTTCCCGAAAAAATATGGAGCCGTTTCCGAGAACATACATGCATACATACATATACACAATTATTGCACACTTATAAAGATATTATATGTATGTATGTGTGATGGTATAAGGTGTAGGACAGTAAAACAAGTTATTTGATCGAATACCTGTGTACAAATAACAGTATTAGGCCTCTGGTTAACCATCCTTTAAGCTCTATCAGTGAAATCTTATCCCCTCTGGCTTCTTTGCCTTATAAGAAGTATAAGGATCCGTAATGGTCATGTCCAAGAGGCCCAAGAGCAGCCTATGACATCATAGGCTGAAAACGCGCTTTCATTGTCTCTTCAACTGATAACAACAATTTATTGCTGAGAAACTCGCCTATCTGAATCCCCTCTCTTCATCTTCTTGTCCTTCTGGCTCCGGGAAATGCTTTCTCAAGGTCCTTGTTGTCTCAAACACACGAGTATCTATTTTTTAAGCAGCAGATTAATTCAGTCGAAGGAAAATAATTGTTGAAGTACATCATATGGATTTTAAATGCAAGCGGAGTTGTTAATTTGACTTCCACTCTCACTCCCAATTTAAACTGTGCATGTCAGGCTACATCGTTTTTCTTCCCTTGACAGATTTCAAATTCGTAAACGTAGCCAAACATAAAAGCAAGAAATTTTATATCCTCGCTTGAGCCGCTTCATATGTATGCCGCTTCATACAGTATTCATACAGCCGCTTCATACAGTATGGCTTCATGCTGTATCTGCCCTTGAACAATATCATACTCTGTCAAGCTGAGAGAGTCCCTGTTTCATTCCAAGCTCCTATGAACGTTTTGTTCAGCTTTTCAATCAATGCTCGAATCTTGAATAGCCTGTACTCATTGTACACCTTTCAGTTATTGCATGGTTCTCTTCTAGATGGTTAAATCGTTGGATGCGCACATTGTCAGAGGTCTCCCAGTACATTTTCCTATCTGGGGGCCTATGAAATGACGTGATTATGTTGGCGGCTTAGAAACCCAATGGAGGGTAATTGATCCATCTTTTGCTGGGACAATGAGTTAGTTTGATCAACAGTTCGTTTGAGTAAATTCCTGTCCCACAACCAAACAAAGAAGTCAGTCAGTAAGATGTAATCATCAAAAAGGTCATTTTTGCTCCATTTTTTCCCAAAAAAACTACTATAGTTTGGGCTACCATAATGTTTTTTCTTCCATTTGGGTACAAGCATATCGAAAGATGAATTTACTTTTCGGGCCAGTAGAAGAGATAGATGTAGATGTGATTGTAGGGATTGTGTAGGACAGTAGATGTGACTATTGAAGATCCAACAGCTCTTATGGTAAGCTTTGAGGGCCTTAAAAGCAACTAAAATGGCCTATGGTATGGTTTGACTTCGACTGCCTCCGGATAACTTTGGACTAGGTGACTTTGTATCAGCTTCGGATTCTTCAAAACCGATTTCTGCTCTTTTAAGTAGAACCACCACTTCACTGTTGAGGCCGGACTGAGTCAAGACACCTAGATCGTCGGAGAAGTCGCAATCTGGCTCAAAGTCTCAGGGTTATAATCAGATGGCAATTTGTCTAGTAAAGCTGAAAAATCTCATGGGGCTATCTTCTTCTTCATGTTCCAAAAAAAAAGAAATCCGTAACAAACATGAAGTGTGCGTTCTGAGTCTACTAGTCTTTCTTGTACACGCCAAGAAAGCCTGGTAATAATGTACGCAATAATAAAGATAATAAATAATATTATAAATAAATTCTAAGAAATGGACTTAATAAATAATATTAAGAAAATACAGAAATTTATTGGGAAATAACAATAAAAATATAAAGAAATAATAAATAAAGTATATATAATAATAATACAGAGAAATATTAATATAATAGAAAAAGAATGCTATCCTAGCAAAGAACTCTCACGCGCAATTGTGCTAATTCATAAAAACTTAGGGGGGAGGAGGAATGAATTTTTCAAAACCTAAGACAGGTAGTATTGTTGGTTTTTCTCGTTTTCAATTAATTGCCAACAAAGGTAATTTTCCAAGAAAATACAAAAAAAAAAGATATGTTTCTAAATCTAGGTGGGCTAACGAATATAGAGGGTTTTCCCCCTGCCCCCTCATCTACTGCTCAAGCGTCTCGGAGTATATTAGTTAATTCTAAAAGATCGTACTGTGTCATTATTTTGCCAGAAGCTGGTCAAAACACAGTTCACTCTGCAAGTACTGTTATCGACTGACATTACATTAGGGTTCCAGAGAGAAAACACTCCTGTAATCCTGAATCTAAGAGGTGCGGCCCAGTTTCATACAACACGAACTATAATTCAATCTTTGTTAAATTAGGTAGGTAAATTGCGTTTACATACCAATATTGGAACAGCCAAAGCGTCTAATTGCAAAATAAAATGTTATCATATATATATATATATATATATATATATATATATATATAATATATATATATATATATATATATATATATATATATATATATATATATATATATGACGCTTTGGCTGTTCTAATATAGGTAGGTAAACCCGATTTACCTATCTAATTTGACAATATAGACAACTCACCGCAGTACCAAGTCCCCTGATGCCAACACAGCTACGCACGCTCCTCATCCATCCCAATCTATTAAAATCCTCCCTCTTTGTACCTTCCCAGGAAGTTTCCAGTTGCCTTAAATCTTCCTTTATGAGATCCTCCCACCACAACCACGGACGACCTGCTTTCCCTTTAGCCCTAAATGGTTAGCTGAAAAGGACAATCTTCGGCAATCTGTCATCCTTGATCCACAGAACGTACCATCTCAACCTTTCTCTCATTATCCCCCTAGAATGCGGGATTGAACCACACTTTTCGTACAGCCTACTGTTTGAAATACGGTCAGTCAGTCGAGTACCCTCAACCATCCTTAGGCAATTTCTCTGAAAAGCATATAGCAAATCTTCCTTAATTTTTCTGAGTGCACCTGCTTTAGAACTGTATTTGACCACTGTCATTGCTGTAGCTTCCAATATTCTAATCTTGATTTGCAGACTTATCTTCCTATTCTTCCAAACTTTTTTCAACTGTGAATAAACAGCCTGTGCCTTGACTATTCTATTGTTAACATCTTCAGTGTTCCCACCGTCTTTAATAACAATACTACCAATGTAAGTGAAGATATCCCCCTGATCAATCAAATTAACTAGTATCAATTAGTATACTACCAATGTAAGTGAAGATATCCCCCTGATCAATCAAATTAATTAGTATCAATTAGTATACTACCAATGTAAGTGAAGATATCCCCCTGATCAATCAAATTAATTAGTATCAATTAGTATACTACCAATGTAAGTGAAGATATCCCCCTGATCAATCAAATTAATTAGTATCAATTAGTATACTACCAATGTAAGTGAAGATATCCCCCTGATCAATCAAATTAATTAGTATCAATTAGTATACTACCAATGTAAGTGAAGATATCCCCCTGATCAATCAAATTAATTAGTATCAATTAGTATACTACCAATGTAAGTGAAGATATCCCCCTGATCAATCAAATTAATTAGTATCAATTAGTATACTACCAATGTAAGTGAAGATATCCCCCTGATCAATCAAATTAATTAGTATCAATTAGTATACTACCAATGTAAGTGAAGATATCCCCCTGATCAATCAAATTAATTAGTATCAATTAGTATACTACCAATGTAAGTGAAGATATCCCCCTGATCAATCAAATTAATTAGTATCAATTAGTATACTACCAATGTAAGTGAAGATATCCCCCTGATCAATCAAATTAATTAGTATCAATTTAATCGTTTTAGTAAACTATAAAGCCAAGTTGAAAATAACTTCAATTTTTATTAGACATTTCTTTGGCTTCCATTGGAGCAAAAATTATATCAGTTTATTGTGGATTCACCTCTATTGTGTATGACCTGTTTCCGTTTTCTTGGCCGTTTATCAATTCCGTCCTTGTCAAATAAGGTTGATTTGTGCCTGGGTAAATTTTGACGGTATAAATATTACCTTTAAAAGATTGTCGTCCAGGTTGGAAAGCCATACTACCCTCACCTCATCTTTGAAGGTCGTATCTCCTGAAAATAATTTTACTAAGCTATTTCTAGCTGGCGTAAATACCCAATTAGTTCTTGACCATATATGTTGCTTGTTTTTTTCAGCTGCCACCTTAGCTTCCTTGCAACAGGGTTGTCTGGCTCCTCTGGCATCTGAAATCAAGATATTACGTAGAAGTTTGCTTAACCGTAAGGTCACGTGACCATAGCGCTGTTGCCCTGTTGAAATTCGTGATGTATTGCGTCCTGAATATGCACTTTTTGACTGGCCACCATTTTTAGTCACATTTTTCGGTAAAGTCAAAAAATGGCACTGAAATTACGCAAAAAAAAACATTGTTCAATTTATTCGGTACACCAATAGAATAAAGAGTAAAGGCATACTTTCTGGAAACTAGAAAAGTTGGAAGCTTGAAACAGCAATTTTTATTTCTCTGACACCATTCTGGAATACGATACAATTGTTAATGTAAGAAAAAGAACATATTTTTAATGAAAATACTAAGATTCTTTAATTTGAAAAACCAATAGACAGTGAAGCTGAGTGGTCCATGTATTGGTTATCACTGATGCGTTTTTTTGTGAGGCAAAACGTATCGCAGATAGCGGATGTAGCAAAGTCGTAAAAATGCCCAGACAGAAATACTTTACTACAGCCGCTGAAGCGCAAAAACTATTACAAAATATTTAACAGCATAGGAATAAGAATAGGCTATATCTAGTTCTAGAAGTCAAGAAAAATCACTCAAAGGGTTATTAGTACTATGTATTAATAATATTTGCTTTTTTTTTTTCATTTTATTTATTCCTTTAATTCTTTGATTCGTTTTTTCTCTAAAAAGTTGTTTCTTTTAACTTGTTTAATATTGAAATTTCGCTGATGACGGCTGTTTAATGTACATAGCTGAAATATTCGCTTATGTTGTATTCACAGTCTTCAACATTTTTTTTTTTTTTTTATCTTCTATTGTTTCGTATGTACGCTGCTCATAATTCTCGTGTTGAACATTGTTCAACATCCAAGAATAAAACCTTTGATTTTCCAATCAAATTAATTAGTATCAATTTAATCGTTTTAGTAAACTATAAAGCCAAGTTGAAAATAACTTCAATTTTTATTAGACATTTCTTTGGCTTCCATTGGAGCAAAAATTATATCAGTTTATTGTGGATTCACCTCTATTGTGTATGACCTGTTTCCGTTTTCTTGGCCGTTTATCAATTCCGTCCTTGTCAAATAAGGTTGATTTGTGCCTGGGTAAATTTTGACGGTATAAATATTACCTTTAAAAGATTGTCGTCCAGGTTGGAAAGCCATACTACCCTCACCTCATCTTTGAAGGTCGTATCTCCTGAAAATAATTTTACTAAGCTATTTCTAGCTGGCGTAAATACCCAATTAGTTCTTGACCATATATGTTGCTTGTTTTTTTCAGCTGCCACCTTAGCTTCCTTGCAACAGGGTTGTCTGGCTCCTCTGGCATCTGAAATCAAGATATTACGTAGAAGTTTGCTTAACCGTAAGGTCACGTGACCATAGCGCTGTTGCCCTGTTGAAATTCGTGATGTATTGCGTCCTGAATATGCACTTTTTGACTGGCCACCATTTTTAGTCACATTTTTCGGTTAAAGTCAAAAAATGGCACTGAAATTACGCAAAAAAAAACATTGTTCAATTTATTCGGTACACCAATAGAATAAAGAGTAAAGGCATACTTTCTGGAAACTAGAAAAGTTGGAAGCTTGAAACAGCAATTTTTATTTCTCTGACACCATTCTGGAATACGATACAATTGTTAATGTAAGAAAAAGAACATATTTTTAATGAAAATACTAAGATTCTTTAATTTGAAAAACCAATAGACAGTGAAGCTGAGTGGTCCATGTATTGGTTATCACTGATGCGTTTTTTTGTGAGGCAAAACGTATCGCAGATAGCGGATGTAGCAAAGTCGTAAAAATGCCCAGACAGAAATACTTTACTACAGCCGCTGAAGCGCAAAAACTATTACAAAATATTTAACAGCATAGGAATAAGAATAGGCTATATCTAGTTCTAGAAGTCAAGAAAAATCACTCAAAGGGTTATTAGTACTATGTATTAATAATATTTGCTTTTTTTTTTCATTTTATTTATTCCTTTAATTCTTTGATTCGTTTTTTCTCTAAAAAGTTGTTTCTTTTAACTTGTTTAATATTGAAATTTCGCTGATGACGGCTGTTTAATGTACATAGCTGAAATATTCGCTTATGTTGTATTCACAGTCTTCAACATTTTTTTTTTTTTTGTTATCTTCTATTGTTTCGTATGTACGCTGCTCATAATTCCTCGTGTTGAACATTGTTCAACATCCAAGAATAAAACCTTTGATTTTCCAATCAAACAGTTCGTGGTAACGAAATGTAAATAAGGAGTGACTCGGCTCAATAGTAACCGAAACTCTAAAACACGGAATTTTAATATCAATGGATGCATCAAAACAATCAGCTTATTAGGCTGATTCCAAATATATAAGATTCATAAAGTTTAGTGTTACCGATCAAAAGTTACGAGCCTGAGAAAATTTGCCTAATTTTTGAAATGGGGGAAACAGTCCCTAAAATTCAAGGAATCTTAATGAAAATCACGCCATCGTGTTCAACGTACATGAGAACTATATTGTAGAAGTTTGAAGATCCTATCTGCAAAAATGTGGAATTTTGCAATTTTTGCCAGAAGACAGATCATGGATGTGTATTTATTTGTTTTTAGTTGTTGTTTTGTTTTTGTTTTTTCAGGGGTGACTGTATTAAAATAATGGTCCTAGAAGATCGGTAGAGGTTGCATTCTAGCGGAAACTAAACGTTTCGTGTCCATTTTAAGTGACCAACAAGACTGGGGGCAAGTGGGCCCCCTCCCACGCCCATTTTTTCCAAAATTATAATCAAAATTATAATCTCCCCACAGTATGTGGGAGAGGCCTGTAATTTAGGAAATTTCCCACTGGGTACGTATAGGGGCCTAGTAATTGTTATTGGGAAGTATACAGTCATTTTTGGGGGGAGGGGTAATGCTTGGGGTGAATTTCTATAAGAAGAATCTTCCTGTAGGAAGGAAACTTCTGGGAGGTGAATTTTCCAGGGGAAATGGTGCACTGGGGAGGGGGATTTGACAGAATTACTGTACGAAATTCTTTTTAATTGTCTTACATTCTCTTTGCCAAATTTTTCATGTCGAGATGTTCCGGAGGCTATTTTCCACGTGTTTTGATTTCCGGGAAATAACTTCCACGGAAGGAGGCATTTCTGGAGTGATTGAGAAACCAATTAGAGATTAAAGTCTTATTCAAAAGAAAGAATGTTAAGGAAAATTGCTCAGGCTGAATCATACGCTAGCAATTTTACAGGGAGGGAGGATTCTCAGTTATCATGGAACTGTCTGGAGGGACTTTAACGAGGGGGTGTACTTTACGTTGGATAAAATTTAAACGGAGGATTTTTCTGTGAGGGGGAGGGGTATATTTCATAGAGGGTGAGCCAGATTTACCGTCATTATTTGAAAAATGAACAGAAAAATATTTCGTATAAGAAGAGTTACTCCCTCCTAAATACCTTGCTCTTTACGCTAAAGTTTGACTCTTTGTTCCAAGTTTTTAACAGCGGCTACTGAAACACGGGGGCCGGTTAAGTAGACTAAGAAGCTTTTATAAAAGTACTAACAGCTTTAGCGTAAAGAGTAAGGTATTGAGGAAGGGGCAACCGTTCATATACGGAATAAATCTGCCAAAATTAATATGCAAATTTTGTTTTAACTTTTCATGTACGGTGAGCCAAATTTTAACCTGCATTGTTTGAAAAACATTCAGAAATTAAATAAAAAAAAAGTTTTTTTTAACTGAAAGTAAGGATCGACATTACAACTTGAAACGAAAGGAAATTATTCCGTAAAGTATATGAAAGGGGTCGTCCCCAACTCAGCGCCTCGCTCTTTATGCTAAAGTTTGACTCATTGTCACAACTCTGCTTTTTAAAACAATAAAAACTTAAGCGTAAAGAGTGAGGTGTTGAAGAGGGGATAGCCTCTTTGGTATACGGAATCATTTCTCTTCGTTTTAAGTTTTGATATCGCTCCTTACTTTCAGTTTAAAAAAAAATTTGTTTTTTTTTTTTATTTAATCATACTAAAGAGTTAAGGCATAATTTTTGAAATTAGAAAAGATGGAAGCTTGAAACAACAGTTTTTTCCATCTCTAACTAGAATCTGGCAAAAGATAAGAATGCGTAGTATTAGGATATAACTGGCGGGCAGACATAGTGCTGACACAAGCTTCTCTGAACTATTTCTTGCCATTTTAATTTTCCACTTCTGAAATACAAGTGTGTCATTAAAATCAAGAACAACCCATTTTCATTCATAAAGCTTGGCTTTTTATCGACAGATGTGACTATGATCTGATGACTATGGTGTGGCTCGGGCATCAGAAAAACAGTGAAAAAAATATGTGACATGCATCAGGGGGGGGGCTGTTTGCTCTCAAATCTCTTTGAGTCTTGAAAAGGGCACTTTTAAGTCAAATAATCCCCATCTGATGATTATACGACCACCCATTCTATAAAAACCTTATATGCCCTCATAAATCAACTTACAACCCTATCCCCAGGGCGCTGGGGGGCTGTTTCATAACTAAAGAACTCTATTAAACCAAAATGAACAAAAATAGAATCAAATAATCTACCAGGCATACAACTACCACAAGTCAGTATCAATAAATAAATGAAACCCAAAACAAACAGAATTTAAAATAAATAAAACAGTTAACGAGTAGAAATTAAAATGAGTAGGGTTCAAAACCTATTTTTTCTAAAAGCCAGGACTTAATTTGTAATATACTGAAAAAAAAAATCAAATGAATTCACTGAGGAAAATGTGCATTGTCAGTTTAGTCCATATGCTGATATTTATTCCTTAAAATCTTAATTAATTTTTGATTTCTTAAAGTTATAAAAGTGAAAAGATTTAAAAGAATTTTTTTCAGTAAAGTACAAATTATGTTCTGGCTTTTAGAAAACATAGGGGTTTTGAACCCTACTCATATTAATTTCTGCTCGTTTTGAGTTTGACTCTTATTTATTTTAATTTCTGTTTGTTTTTGGTTTTATTTATTTATTGATACTGATTTATGGTAGTTGTATGCTTGGTAGATTATTTGATTCTATTTTTGTTTTCATTTTGTTTTAATGGAGCTCTTTACTTTTTTTGAAAAACTTATTTTGTGAAAATCGTTTTTTTAATTAATTTCTGTTCGTCTTATATTGACATGGTCTTTTTCAGGGATAAGAAAGTACTATTTTGAATCTTTCCGGTTTTCCTTGAAGAATTTATAGTTTGGCCTGCTATTTATATGCTGGAGAAACTTTTTCATCAATTTTTAACTACATAAACTCTTTTGAAAATCATGACACAAGTAGTAGTGTGTAATTTAGTCAGACACACCCTCTAGTTGACCTGATGAATGAAGGTTAATACCATTCCCAAAGAATTATATTTATACTCTTTCACAGCCTGGATACACTTACGTTCTTTTGATTTAGTAAAATTCTAGGAGCTATTTTCGAAGTAACACCTTTAAATTAGGTGTTGTTAGGTGTTTGTTCATTTTAAGAGCAGAAATAGTAATAGAAGTAGCCCCGAACATTTGAACTTAATACCCTCAGTCGTTCTTGGTATGTTGCTGAGATGTCTTATTGGCAACCAGCATGCAAACAGTGTGTTTTGATTTAATTTTAAAGCTACATTTAGTTTTTAAGCATAATGGGCAAATTACATAACTGTGGTTGACCTACTCAATAACCCTAAAGATATAGTCACTAGACCATTCAGCTATGCTGAACAAAATGGCTGTCTGAAATTTTTGATTGGAAGTGTCTGGAAAATTGTAAGCTAAAGACGAAGACTGATTGCCTTCCAATCACTTTTGACTATTGAGAGGACACTAGAACTTTTAATTTTCAATAAAGTTAGCTCCTTTAAGATATCAATGATATTATTAGCTATGATAGAGCATCACTGCCTATGTCTTTATATGCCCTATAGTGCTTATATGTCCTTTTAATACCTGCATGCATATAGGTTTTTCGTTTAATTGAAACTCTTCCTAAAAGTTCCCTAAAAGTTTCAACTTAATGCCATTAGTGTCGTTAGTTACAGTAACCGTAGAAGCGGCATTAAATGAATACGCACAATGTCTTCTGGCTGGCTCAAAATCCACCACCTATGAGGGTATGAAGGGGAAACTTTTAGAGAAAATTTCTGTTGTGCGGATGACAACCTGCCATCTGTATGCAGGTTGTCAAAAGGGCATATCAGCAATATCTTAGGAACAGTTTCGTATGTAGAATTAAAACTTATAACACTTGTTGTGGGGGATGTTGAACTAACCAAAAGACAATATTGGCATCATAATACTAATGCTTCTACTCCTACAACTACTGCTACTATTACTGCTACTACTACTACTGCTGCTATAACTAAGACTATTAGTATTAAATGTACTGCTACTGCTACATTTACTGGTGCTACTACTACAACTAATAAACCTAAGTGTATTAAGGCAAAAATTTTTGGGTAATGTTGTAACTGTATTGAAATAAATCGAAACACACTATTCCCATATAGCTTGTCAAAAGAACGTATCAGCAATGCTTCAGGACCGGTTGATGGTATTAAGTTAAAAATTTCATCGTGTGTTGAAGGGGATGTTGGAAAAAAAAGTGTTATTTGCGTACTGCTACTAATACTACTAAAACTATTGCTACGCATAATTACTGAACCTTTCGACAATGCTGAAAAAATTGATATCTCAAAACTTTGTTTGGATATTTGTTATGGGATATGATGGGCGTGGGGGGGGGAGGTTCCTCTCAAATCACTTTGACTCATAAAAAGGGCACTATAACTTCTAATTTAAAATCAAGTGAGACTCATCTGAATTTAATACGATCACCCATTCCATAAAAACCTTTTATGCCCCCAAGGCATAACTTAAAGCCCTTGCTCCAAGGCTCTGGGGGTATGACTGCGCTCTGATCATTGTGCCTCTTAAAAGGGCACAGGAATTTATGATTACCAATCCAATGAGTCCCTTCCAAAGCACATACGACCACCCTTTTTATAAGAACCTTATATGCCCCAAGGGCATAACTTACAACACTTTTCCCGAGAGCTGTAGGGGGGGGGTGTCTTCCTCACAGGCATAATTTCCAAAACCTTCAACTACGATGAATAAAACTTTTATCTCCAAATTTTGATTGAAGGTGTTAAGGCAAACGATGAGCGTGGACGGGGGGAGGGGGGCTTTTTGCTCTCAAATCTCTTTGACTCTTGAAAACGGCACTTTTGAATCCAATAATCCCCATCTCATGATCATACGACCACCCATTCCATAAAAACCTTATATGACCTCATAAAACAACTTACAACCCTATCCCCAGGGCGCTAGGGCGTTGTGTCATAACTAATGACATTATTTATGTTCTTTGGACTATTTTGAAAAAAATCGCTTACTCATAATTTCAATCAGATGCGTTTGTTGAAAGGATGGGTTGTAGGGGAGGGGGGGCTAAATGCCCTCCGTCACTTTTGACGCTTTAAAAGGAACTAGATTTTCCAATTTTCAACCAAATGAGCCTCTTCTAAAGTTAAACAACCATCCTTTCCATAAAAACTTTAAATGCTCTCTGGGCACAAGTTACAACCCTTACCCCTAATCTTTGGGGTTTTTTCAACCCCAAAAGCCTTGTTAAATGATATTTAGACTATTTTGAATAGAATGGCTATCTCAATATTTCTATAAGATGCATTTTGGGACAATGCGACGTGTGTGTATGGGAGGGGAGAGGGGAGGGGGGTAGCTGCCCTCAGATCAATTTGACTCTTAAAAAGAGCACTACAGCGTCTGATTATTACTCCAACGAGGTCCCTCCGAAGTATATATGGCCACGCTTTCTATAAAAACCTTCTATTCCCCCAGGACATAACTTACAACCCTTGCCGTGGGGGCAGAGGGGATTTGTTATCCTTAAAGACATAATATCCGGACCTTTCAAATAACTTTAACAAAATTGTTATCTCAAAATTTTGATTGGAAGTGTTTGGGGAAATGATTGGTGGGTGGGGGGTCATTTAACCTCTGATCACTTTCGAAAAATTAAAAAAGTCACTAGTCCTCTCAACTTCCAATAGAATGAGCCCTTTTTGAAGCTTCTACGAGAACCCTATAAAAATTTTATATGCCCCAAGGGCATAAGTTATAGCCCTTGTCCTGAAGGCTATGAAGGGGAGGTGTCATTCTCAAATACATATTTTATAGACCTTTCAACTACGTTGAACAAAATGGCCATATCAAAATGTTGATCGGAAGTGTTTGGGGAAATGATAGGCTGGGGGGGGGGCTGATTATTCCTCTGATTACTTTTGACTATTAAAAAGGGCAATAGCCCTCCCAATTTCCAATCCAATGAGTCCTTTTGAAGTTTTTAAGACAACGCTTTCTATATAAACCTTATATGCCCCCAGGGCATAGCTTACAACCCTTGCCTTGAGGGCTCTGGGGGGTTTGTCATCTTGAAAGACATAATTTCTGGACCTTTCAACTACTTTGAACAAAATGGCTATCTCAAAATTTTAATTGGGTGTGTTTGGGGAAATGGTGGGCGTGGGAGGGGTGTTAGTTGCCCTCCGATTACTTTCGACTAATTGAAAGGGCATTAGCCCTTTCAATTCCCAATTGAATGAGCCCTTTTTGAAGTTTCTACGACAACGCTTTCTATAAAGAAAACCTTATATGCCCCCAGGGCATAGCTTACAACCCTTGTCCTGACGGGTGTGGGGGGTTGTCATCCTCAAAGACATAATTTCTAAAAATTTCAACTACACTGAACAAAATGGCTATCTAAAAATGTTGATTAGATGTGTTTGGGGAAATGGTGGACGTGAGAGGGGGGTTAGTTGCCCTCAAATCACTTTCGACTATTAAAAAGGGCACTAGCCCTTTCAATTCCCAATTGAAAGAGACTTTTTTGAATTTCCATGACAACGCTTTCTATAAAAACCTTATATGCCCCCAGGGCATAACTTACAACCCTTGCCCGGGGGGGTGTGGGCAGTTGTCATCCTTAAAGACAAAATCTCTAAAACTTTCAACTACTTTGAACAAAATGACTATCTAAAAGTTTTGATTAGATGTGTTTGGGGAAATTGTGGGCGTGAGGGGGGGGGGTAGTTGGCCCCCAATCACTTTTGACTATTAAAAAGGGCTCTAGCCGTTTCAATTTCCAATCGAATGAGCCCTTTTTTAAGTTTCTACGACAACGCTTTCTATAAAAAAAAAAAAAACCTTATATGCCCCCAGGGCATAGCTTACAACCCTTGCACTGACGGGTGTGGGGGGTTGTCATCCTCAAATACATAATTTCTAAAACTTTCAATTACAATGAACAAAATGTCTATCTAAAAATTTTGATTAGATGTGTTTGGGGAAATGGTGGACGTGAGAGGGGGGTTAGTTGCCCTCAAATCACTTTCTACTATTAAAAAGGGCACTAGCCCTTTCAATTCCCAATTGAAAGAGACTTTTTTGAAGTTTCATGACAACGCTTTCTATAAAAACCTTATATGCCCCCAGGGCATTACTTGCAACCCTTGCCCTAGGGGGTGTGGGCAGTTGTCATCCTTAAAGACATAATCTCTAAAACTTTCAACTACTTTGAACAAAATGGCTATCTAAAAATTTTGATTAGATGTGTTTGGGGAAATTGTGGGCGTGAGGGGGGGGGGGGGGGGGGGGGGTTAGTTGGCCCCCAATCACTTTTGACTATTAAAAAGGGCACTAGTCCTTTCAATTTCCAATCGAAAGAGCCCTTTTTGAAGTTTCTATGACAATGCTTTCTATAAAAAAAACCTTATATACCCCCAGGTCATAACTCACAATCCTTGCCCTGAGGGCTTTGGGGGGAAGTGTCATCCTCAAAGACATAATTTCCTGCCCTTTCAACTACGTTTAACAGAATGCATATCTAAAAATTTTGATTGGATGTGTTTGGGGAAATGGTGGGCGTGAGAGGGGGGTTAGTTGCACTCCGATCACTTTCGACTATTAAAGACGGCACAAACCCCTTTCAATTTCCAATCGAATGAACCCTTTTTGAAGTTTCTACGACAATGCTTTCTATAAAAACCTTATATGCCCTGAGGGCTGTGGTGGGAGCGTCATCCTCAAAGACAAAATTTCCGGACCTTTCAACTACCCTGACCAAAATGCCTACCTCAAAATTTGATTAGATGTGTTTGGGGAAATGGTGGGCGTGTAAGGGTTGTTAGTTGCCCATAATTCGCTTTTGACTATTAAAAGGGCCCTAGCCCTACCAATTTCCAATCGAATGAGCCCTTTTCGAAGTTTCTACGACAAACCCTTTGATACAAAGTGAAAAAAAAACATTGTGCCAACATCGTTCTTTACTTAGGCATTGCTATTGCGCTGCCTATGATATCTTGAAAATTATTTATAATTTTATTAAAGAAGTCCAAAATATATAGAAGTTTAAATCATGTGGTACGAAAACAAGTTACAATCAGTAAGAAAAAATCTAAGTATAAGCAATATTAAATGTTTCTGTTGAACGGATGACAACCTACCATCCGTGTGTAGGTTGTCAAAAGGGTATATCAGCAATCGCTTAGGAACAGTTTCGTGTGTGAAATTAAAACTTACAACGCTTATTGGGTTGTGGGTTCCGGGGGATGTTGAACTAACCAAAAGACAATGTTTGCATCATAACACTAATACTTCTACTCCTACTGTTACTGCTACTACTACTACTGATACTAAAACTAAGACTATTAGCATTAAATGTACTCCCACTGCTACTACTACATTTACGGGTGCTACTGCTACAACTAATAAACCTAAGTGTATTAAGGCAAAAATTTTGGAAATATTGTAACTGTATTGAAATAAATCGAAATACACTATGCCCATACAGGTTGTCAAGAGGACGTATCAGCAATGCTTCAGGACTGGTTGATGGTATTAAGTCAAAAATGTCATCTTGTGTTAAAGGGGATGTTGAAAAAAAGTGCTATTTGCATACTGCTACTAATACTACTATAGCTATTGCTACGCATAATTACTGAACCTTTCAACAACGCTGAAAAATTGATGTCTCAGAAATTTTTTGGATATTTACTATGGGATATAATGGGGGGGGGGGTCTCTCAAATCCCTTTGACTCATAAAAAGGGAACTATAACTTCCAATTTAATATCAAATGAGACCCATCTGAATTTAATATGACCACCTGTCCATAAAAACTTTATATTCCCCTAGGGCATAACTTAAAGCCCTTGCCCCAGGGCTCCGGGGGGTTGTGCCAACCCTGGAAGCATTTTGTAAGTTCTTTGGACTATTTTAAAAAAAAATTGACATCGGGGGTGCTGCTTGACCTCCATCACTATTGACTCTTAAAAGGGAATAAGAACTTCCACTTTCAAATTAAATAAGCCCCATCTGAGGTTTATACGACCACCCATTCCATAAAAACCTTATATGCTCTCTAAAACAACCTACAACTCTATCCCCAGGGCGCTGGGGGGTTGTGTTGTCCCTAAAGGCATTATTATATGTTCTTTGTACTATTGAAAAAAAACGCTATCTCACAATTTCAATCAGATGCGTTTGGTGAAAGGATGGGTTGTAGGGGAGGAAGGGGCTAAATGCCCTCCATCACTTTTGACGCTTAAAAAGGAACTAGATTTTCCAATTTTCAACCAAATGAGCCTCTTCTAAAGTTGAACAACCATCCTATTTATAAAAACCTTAAATACCCCCTGGGCATAACTTACAACCCTTCCTCCTAATCTATGGGTTTTTTTTTCAACATCAAAAGCCTTGTTATATGATATTTAGACTATTTTGAATAGAATGGATATCTCAAAATTTCTATTAGATGCATTTCGCGACAATACGACGTGTGTGTGTGTGTGTGTGGGGGGGGGGGGGTAGCTGCCCTCCGATCACTTTGACTCTTAAAAAGAGCACCAGAGCGTCTGATTACTACTCCAATGAGGTCCCTCCGAAGTTTATATGACCACGCCTTCTAAAAAAACCTTCCATTCCCCCAGAGCATACATTACAACCCTTGCCCTGAGGGCTGGGGGGATTTATTATCCTCAAAGATATAATTTCCGGACCTTTCAAATACCTTGAACAAAATTATTATCTCAAAGTTTTGATTGGAAGTGTTTGGGGAAATGATGGGGGGAGGGGGGTCATTAAACCTCTGATCACTTTCGACTAATAAAAACAGGCACTACTCCTCTCAACTTCCAATAGAATGAGCCCTTTTTGAAGCTTTTACGACAACACTTTCTATAAAAAAAAAGCCTTATATGTCCCAAGGGCATGACTTACAACCCTTGTCCTGAGGCTATGGGGGGGGGGGGGGGGGGGTATCATCCTCAAAGACATAATTTACAGACCTTTAAACTACGTTGAACAAAATGGCCGTATCAAAATGTTGATTGAAAGTGTTTGGGGAAATGAGGGGGTGTGATCCCTCTCAGTTTCCAATCCAATGAGTCCTTTTTGAAGTTTTTAAGACAACGCTTTCTATATAAGCTTTATATGCCCCCAGGGCATAACTTACAACCCTTGCCCTGAGGGCTTTGGGGGGGGAGGGGTGTGTTGTCATCTTCAAAGACATAATTTCCGGACCTTTCAACTACTTTGAACAAAATGGCTATCTCAAAATTTTAATTGGATGTGTTTGGGAAAATGATGGCCTGGGAGGGGTGTTAGTTGCCCTCCGATTACTTTTGACTATTAAAAAGGACACTAGCTCTTTCAATTCCCAATTGAATGATCCTTTTTTGAAGTTTCTACGACAACGCTTTCCATAAAAACCTTATATGCCCCCAGGGCACAACTTACAACCCTTGCTCTGAGGGGTGTGGGGGGTTGTCATCCTCAAAGACATAATTTCTAAAACTTTTAACTACGTTGAACAAAATGGCTATTTAAATTTTTTTATTACATGTGTTTGGGGAAATAGTGGGTGTGAGAGGAAGGTTAGTTATCCTCCAATCACTTTTGACTATTAAAAAGGGTACTGGCCCTTTCTATTTCCAATCGAATGAGCCCTTTTTAAAGTTTCTACGACTACAATTTTTCTAAAAAAAAAGAACTTATATGCCCCCAGGGCATAACTTACAATCCTTGCCCTGAGGGCTTATGGCTGAGTGTCATCTTCAAAGACATAATTTCTGGACCTTTCAACTACGTTTAACAGAGTACCTATCCCAAAATTTTGATTAGGTGTGTTGAGGGGAATGGTGGGCGTGAGAGGGGTGTTAGTTGTCCTCTGATTACTTTCGACTATTAAAAAGAGCCTTAGCCCTTTCAATTCCCAATTGAATGAGCCCTTTTTGAAGTTTTTACGACAACGCTTTCTATAAAAACCTTATATGCCCCCAGGGCACAACTTACAACCCTTGCCCTGAGGAATGTCGAGGGTTGTCATCCTCATAGACATAATTTCTAAAAATTTCAACTGCATTGAACAAAATGGCTATCTAAAAACTTAGATTAGATGTGTTTGGGGAAATGGTGAGCCTGAGAGGGGGGTTAGTTGCCCTCGAATCACTTTCGACTATTGAAAGGGCAATAGCCCTTTCAATTTCCAATCAAATGAGTCCTTTTTGAAGTTTCTAGGACATCACCTTCTATAAAAAAAAAACAAACTTATATACCCCCAGGGCATAACTTAATATCCTTGCCCTTAGGGCTGTGGGAGGAGTGTCATCCTCAAAGACATAATTTCCGGACCTTTCAACTACGTTGAACAGAATGCCCATCTCAAAATTTTTATTGGATGTGTTTGAGGAAATGGTGGGCGTGAGAGAGGGGTTAGTTGCCCTCCAATTACTTTCGGCTATTAGAAAGGGCACTATCCTTTCAATTTCCAATCGAATGAGCCCTTTTTGAAGTTTCTATGACAACGCTTTTTATAAGAACATCATATGCCCCCTGGGTATAACTTACAAAGCGTTCCCTGGGGGCTCTGGGGGGAGTGTCATGCTTAAAGACCTAATTTCCGGACTTTTCAACTACATTGAACAAAATGGCTATCTCAAAATTTTGATTGAATGTGTTTGGCAAAATGGTGGGCGTGGAAGGGTTGTTAGTTGCCCTCCAATCAGTTTTGACTATTAAAAAAGGCACTAGCCCTTCCGATATCCAATCGAATGAGCCCTTTTCGAAGTTTCTATGACAACTCCTTCGATACGAAGTGCCCTGGTATAAAGAAAAAAAAATAAGAATACATTTTGCCAACATTGTCCTTTACTTAGGCAGTGCTATTGCGCTACCTATGATATTTGAAAACTATTTATAATTTTATTAAAGTAGTCTCAACTATATAGAAGTTTAAATCATGTGGGCACGAAAACAAGTTACAATCAATAAGAAAAAATCTAACTATGAGCAATTTTTAATTTCATGAGTTTAGAATTTGAATTAATAGGTTGGTAGAATTTTTGTAAAGAGGTTACCCACCCGGTCAGTGCTGAAGTCAAATTGGTGTAGGACTAGATCTGCAATTGGGGGTATTTTTTATTCTTTATAAATAATTTGATATTTCCAGGCTGCCAAGGAAAAGGTTACGGAATATGAGGCTCTCTCTGGTTCTTCTAAAGGTGATGAGATAAATAAAATATCTGAATATTTGAATGGTCGTGTAAAGGAAGAAGATGGAGATAAAGCACTTACAGTTGCCGCTAGAGAGCTGAAACGTCTTCTTTCAACTTTATAATATTATCCAATAAAGCATTCACGCATTCTAGAAGTCATTTTGTAGGAGCGATTTTTTTAGAAAAGGATAAGATCTGTGTGTAATTGGAAATGGTACATAGTACTGTTATTACTATAATATTTCGGACTTGAACCCCTCTCGTTCTTCTTATCAGTGCTTGCCTGTCTTGGATCATGTTATTCAGTTTCTTAAATAAGCTTTTCATTCTCAATGCTGGCTAAATTCAATTTATCTGTTACAGCGCCAACACTCAAGTTCTTCATCTAAGTAGAACCGGTTTTCATCTGTCTCTATTAAGAGACAATTGGCTTACGCTCAGTGGAAAACAGGTGTACCGGGAGTAAAACACGATGTATTTAAAATACCAAAATAAAGTTCCTTTCTAAAGATAATTCCGATTTCTTATAATTAAGCTAAATCTAGTTGCAAAAATGAAAGGTCCTTAATCAGCAAAAAGAGAAATTGCATTTCTAGCTTCAGTCAGACAACGGCGCTAGTCGTTCGAATTTCGCTAAGATAATTGTAGCAAGAAAATGCAATGCATAAAATTTCCAAGGAAGTTTAAAAGGCAAAGAACCGTGTGAACGCCTAAATCATCAAAAATATTTAAGACGTATTATTGGACGAGGGTGCGCGTCCTTGGGCCACGTAAGCCAATGGCAGACAGTCCCTAGAGCGCAGGACGAAAGAACTGCGTTTGGGAGTGGGGCAAATGTGCCTTTTTAATTTTAATCTCTATCCAGATTTGAAGCGATTAGTACCGCAAATAATCTCGGTCACCATTTTTATTGTCATTGAAGTGACCCGTTGCTGTACAACTAAGCATGTAAGTTCAATAAATCCATTATCTTTTTATATGTGTTTGTTTCTCTTATATGTCTGAGTTTAGTCCGATAATAGGTAACTAGTTCGCCAGTCTCCATGGTAAATGCTCCCAAAGGAATCTGATCTCCAGATAGCTCAAGAAAGAAGAAGCCACATTTGTATGTCTACATATTCAATTTTCTCTCATTAATTGAGAGCGGCGCTAGCCTAGTTGACACAATCTCCAGCGCTATAAGTGGCGCTATAGGAGAAATCTCTATCGCCACGAGCAAATCTTTTCTATTACTACAAATACAACTCCAATGGTACAAATGGCGCGTGTCGGAAATTGGAGAAAAACTGCGAACTAGTTACGCCATTTAAACTTTGTAATTCAAATTTGATTTTCGGAGAGATACAGACATATAAGAAAATTGATTAGGCCTATAACCGCTAAGCTACCACAGGGAAACCCTTTAGAATATCGCATAGGAGATAATAGAGTCCCCCAAAATAGGTTAAGTAAAATTTTAAGTTGATATAAACGCAAAAAAAAAAGATGGAAGAAATCAGTGAGTTATTAATAGTGCAAAAGTTAGTCGCCAAAAATATAGAGATTGCAAAATCTATCCCGGAATACAATGGTCAATCAGATATTGACGAATTTAATATCCAATTGACCCAGTTTGTCCAATTAACAAAAACAGACGTTGGAGCATTAAAAGACATGCTGCTTCTACGATTAAGAGGCCAGGCCTTAACCTTTCTAAAACAGGTCGAACATACCATAGGAAATAACGCCAACTTGCCAATAAATACGGTTGATGACTTGTTAAAAGCATTCAAAGAGAGATTTATAGAAACCAGTTCAATAAATAAATTAAAACATGGAGTAGTGAACTTTGATTTTTCACAAAATATAAGGGAATATCTGGATAATATACGCATTTCTGTAGAAGCAAAATACGGAAGTGGTTCGGGGCAACTGTATGAAAAAGTCATACTAAATACCTTTTTGCAAGGGCTACCCCCAAAACTATATAGAGTAGTAATATCCAAGAATATTCAGACGTTGGATCTTGCAGTCCAAGAGGTAGAACGATTAATCGAAGTTGATAAAATGGTTGCTAATCATAGTAATGCAAAAATAAATAGCTTAGGCGACTCAAACGCGAACCCAATCTTCAAGGGCGATCAAGCATCCCCCAATTTCTTTTCAAGGGATAACTCCCCAGTAGCACAAAGAAACAAAACGCCAGAACCCGCTAGGCAGAAAACAGTACGTTTTCAGCCCATTAACCCTACAATAATAAGGTGCTATAACTGCAATCGTGTTGGCCACATAGCAAGAGAGTGCCACTACGTCACCAATCCCATACCAAGAAATGCTGTCGGTAATACGCAAAATTACGGTAACCATTTGTTCAGAAGAACAAATTTTAGCACCGGTCGTGCAATAGGCTATAGCCAGGGGGATTGCGCCAATCAGTACCTTATAATGCGTACCAACCAAATTTGTATAGCCCTTTCCCCAACAGGCAAATTAATTACCGGTTTGAAAACCCAAATACTCGCCAAGGTCAATATAATGCGAGAATGCAATATAGAAATCATGAAAATTTGCCGATGAGAAATGAAAATTTTACAAGCCAACGGCACTGGCAGTCAACGCCAGCAAATGGCACTGACACGAGACATCCACGCTACCATAATAATACATGGCAAAGACAGGCAGACGTAAATCATTTAAATATGCCTACGGAACATAATACGTCTGAATATCTATTACAGGCACCGACAAATGAAATAAATTCTCAGGGAAACGCTTCAGGCCCCTCAGAAACATAAGTTGGACCCCGAGGGTGCCAGGGATATTTAATAGGTCCAAAACAATACTAGTGCCTTCTTGTAGTGATGTTATTAACAAGTTACCTATATTTAATGATTTTTGTGTGGAAAACGTTTACTTTACGGCCTTAGTTGACAGTGGTGCTACTGTAAATATCATAAACTCTTGCGTATTTAATACGTTGCCTCTGCACATTAGGCGACAAAAGAACCCTAATAATCCCAATTTAACAAGTGTTACAGGCCATAAATTAAATGCAAAAGGGTCAATTTGCCTAAACGTAAAAAGAGACAACAGAACCTTCATGACAAATTTTATTATATGCGATAATCTCCCATATGATGCTATTATAGGGGCAAATTTTCTAAGGTCTAATAGAATACTATTAGACGTAGCCAACGAGAGGTTGGTCTACCCAGCTAAGGTGGAGGAAAAAGTTTCTACCTTAAGAAATCGTAACAGAGGTTACGAAGATAACATAACAGTAAACAAAATTTCTAATGGTATAATGTCGAAGTATTTTGAACCTCATGTCTCGCAAAGACAGGGCATAATTGGAAATTTATTCAATTATCCTGAAGAGATATCGCAGAAATGAAGTAAATTTAAATAATAACAGTATTGAATCTGCGAAAATAAAAATAGGAGATATGCGACAGTACAGATCAAATGAAATTAAGAAAATAGTGGAATTGTGGAAAAACATAATAAAACCCAACGTGACGCCGCAAGATGCCGCAATGGCGCAGCATAGCGCCAGTATGAATCTAATAAACAATGAAAATGAAGAGAAATATTACGGATTTGCGATAAGGAAAACAAAAGTCCCTCCCAAAACGATGCAAAAAATCCAAATATCACAAATGATCGAGCCAGTAATTAGCAAATCAGAAATATGGTTTGCGACACCGTCTGAAATACCCGAAAATCTGTCATGCGAGGAACAAATTATATCTTATGACAAAGGGGAAGGTTTTATTTGGGTAACCAATAACCATGAAAACGATACAATTACAATTAAAAAGGGGACTTGTTTAGTCCAAATCGAGGTTTTAACGGAAAATGATTTAAATACATGGGAAAATTCTAAAAGAAACCTAGTTAACGGTATTAAAACTTCAAATAACGAATATCCTTTGACTAAATCGCAATTTTTAAACAAATTTAAAATGGATCATATTACGGATATGGAACTTAAGAAAAAATTATGCGAATTATTATGGAATTTTAAGGATGTATTTTCTGCATCTGAAAATGATATCGGTCTGATTCCATTTTATCAGCATTCAATTTTAACGACTGGTAATCCCGTAGCAAAACAGCCATATCGTGTGCCATATAAGCACAAAGAGTGGTTAAAAAATAAAATCCATGAATTAGAAAGAAACGAAATTATACGCCCAAGTATAAGCCCGTATAGCGCACCAGTGATCCTAGTACCAAAAAAGAATGGAGATTTTAGGCTCGTTGTAGATTATAGGGCTCTCAACAAACAAGTAGTTAGCGATAAATTTCCTCTACCAAGAATAGATGAAATTCTTGACTCAATTTCAAGCAAAAACAAAATTTTTACTTCTTTGGACCTTACCCAAGGCTACCACCAAGTGAAAATAGCCGAAAAGGATGTCCATAAAACTGCATTTTCAGCATCCGAATATGGATCTTATGAATACTTGAGAGTACCATTTGGGCTTAAAACAAGTTCAAGCGCGTTATGTAGACCCCTATTGCACCTGTTGAGAGGATTAAGGAATATAATTCATTTTGTTGATGATATTATATGCGTGGGGGAAAACACTGAGCAACACTTAGCAACTTTAGCTAAGGTGTTCGAGAAGTTCAGGCAAGGCAATTTAAAATGCCGGCCTGAGAAAGTAAATTTATTTCAATCCAAAATTAAATTTTTAGGAGTAGTAGTGACCCAGGGAGAGATATCCCCAGACCCTGATAAAATAAATGTGTTGAAAACCTCAAGCCCCCCAGAACTATGAAAGAATTAAGGGGAATTTTAGGACTTACTGGCTACTTTAGAAAATTTGTACGCAATTATTCCCAAATTGCGAAACCCCTCACGGAATTAACGAAAGGAAACTCCCATAATGTTACCTGGTCCCAGGAAGCTCAAACTTCCCTAGACCGTCTCAAAAAGGCACTCACTTCTGAACCAATTTTGTCACTCCCTGATTTCGAAAACGGAAAATTCATCGTTACCACTGATGCTAGCTCAAAGGGCATAGGCGCTATCCTTTCGCAAACAATCCCAGTAGAAAACCCTAACCCTCTACAGGGAACACCTAAACAAATAGAAAAAGTTATATGCTATTCAAGTAAAACTTTATCAAAAGGCGAAAGTAGTTATTCCGCCACAAACTTAGAATTACTATCTATTATCTACCACTTGGACAAATTTAGACATTATTTAATTGGTAGAAAGTTTATATTACGATCAGACCATAAAAGCTTGCAGTACCTGCGCACATTTAAAAACCCCACGGGCATTCTAGCTAGATGGATTATGAAAATCCAAGACCTAGATTATGAATTTGAACATTTAAAGGGAAAACAAAACGCAGCTTGCGACTTTTTGAGTAGATATCCAGAAAATGATCCGTCGGAAGCTGAAGAAAATGAAGTTAATGCTATCAATGCTAAAAGCAAACATGGATGTAAGAAAAACAAAGTCAAAGACGCAGTAAAAGAAAATAAGATTAACTATTGTCCCTTATCTTTGGAAAATATAAAAAGAAAGCAAAAAAAGGACGAAATGTGCGTAGCACTAATTAATTATTTTGTGAATGATGAGGCGTTACCGGATAAATTCAAAACTCTTAGAAAAGAGATAGATAATTTTTACTACGACCTTGATGAAGAAATACTGTGTAGGATTGTGACTGCTGAGACAAATAGAAACCAAACCTCGATAATACCTGTATTACCACAAAACTTGATAGGGCCTGCATTTGAATATTTTCATTCGGACACAGGTGGACATCTAGGAGTTATGAAAACGTTCCATAAGCTAAAACAATACTTTTACGTACAATCGGCACTGACAAAACTTAAAGAATTTGTAAGCACATGCGAAGCATGTAATTTGAGAAAAATCCCCCCAGCTTATCCAAATCCCCCAATGGGAAGGGTCCCAGTAGCAAAGTACCCCTTCGATATTATCTCATTTGACCTATTCGGGACAAGTGGAGGCTTACCTGTTTCTAGCAGAGGCCATACTTGTATTCTTTCGGTTGTAGATCATTTTTCCGGATTTACTTTTGCAAAAGCATTAAAAAATCAAGGTGCTTATGCCACAAGTAAGGCATTAGCAAAATTATTTTTACAATTTGGCATTCCTAATAAAATTTTGAGCGACAACGGGAGCAATTTTGTTGCAAAAGTAACAAAAGATTTAATGAGTTTCCTTAATATAGAGAAAATGGTGACAGCGCCGTACCATCCACAAGCTAATGGCAAAATAGAAAACAGACATAAAATATTTTCGAACGTTCTAAGTATTTATACGAAAGACAATAGGAGCGACTGGGATAAATTCTTACCTTACTTAACTAACGTAATCAACACTGCTTATTCCGAAGCAACCAAAGACAATCCATTTTATTTACTTTTTGGTCGAGATTTTAGAGTCCCATATAATGAGATTATTGAGTCTCGGCAGTATTATAACGACTCAGAAGATTATAAACAAGAATTCATAAATAGGATGAGGAAAACTTATAAAATAGTTAGGCAAGAGTTGGAAAAATGTAAAATAAACCAAGAGCTAAGAAACCAACCCAAAGTTAAGGGGAATATAGATTTCAAAGTAGGAGACTTCGTTTACCTAAAGAACGAGGCAAAAACGGAAGGAAAAAAACTTTCCAACAAATATTCTGGGCCGTACAGAATAGTCAAAAAGTACGATAATGAATATACCTTTAAAATGGAGAACCCCGATAGTGGAAAAACTTACAAGGCGCATGTTAGCCGAATAAAAAGAGCAAAATTTCCAGAGAGATGGATGTCACATCCCTCTTCTACTGATTCGTCAGATTCGGAAAATGAGCCCCCTAGGTCAAGACTGGCAGAGCTAAAACCCTTTAATTTCAAACAAGATTATTTTGAAAATGAGAGTGATGAACAAAACTTTGAAGAATTTTTAGCTATGGAAAATCTAGTTATTCCAGAGAAAAAATCCCTAACACCAGTAAGAACAAGAACGCCAAAAAGCCCAAAAAGTTATTCATCGGCAAACGCAGGAGATTTAGATTATACAATATCTCCAAAAACCCAATTTTTCCCCGATAGAATCTCGACCCCATGTCCCCCCAAAAGATTTCCAGACGATATGGTTTCCCCTGCAACACCAATAGAAAGGCCCCTGTCTTTACAGGAAGAATTAAACAGAGCTGTAGAAACCCCCGGCATTGCTGTAAAGAAAACTCCTCTCAAAGATTTAATTAAAACAAACCTGCGAGAAGCTATGGATTTAATTAATTTCCCCATAAAAAAGAGTCAAAGTACATTGCCCGAGAATAAAACTCCCGAGGATGACCAGCAAGGTCAACATCATGATATAACTGTGTCCAAGGTCAAACCTAAAAAGTGGACTTCATGGAGGGAAACCTTTGTGCAAAGAATGCCCCATCCCCCTGAAGACATGGCCTTCAAACAATGGAGGAACCCCGCAAAAACTTTTGATTCCTCCCAAAGCTCTCAAGAATCTTTCAAATCCCCCGAGTTGAGAACTCAAGGCGAGGACTTAGAGAATAAACCTTCTACTTCCAGGGGAGTAGAAATTTACGAAGGAATGGCAGGTGATACCACAAAAAGTGCCACCTCTAAAAGTTCCAATCCGGATTCGTCAGAAACTAGTTCCGAAGAGTCTGATGGTGAATCAGGCCAAATAGTAGCTAAAGAAATAGGGAAATCAAGGCCGACCTCAGCAGCCGCACACGGGAAACAAACGAAATTAAAAGGGCAAGAATTTTTGAAAAAACAATACAAAAAGTTTGACCTTATTTCGCTAGACAAACCGAAAAAGAAAAAACCGCAAGAAACAGAGGAGAAAATAACGACACAGTCAGGTAGAACTGTTAAAAAACCTGACAGATGGAAATATCCCTAATTAATGTAAAGACAAATTTCAAAGATATGAATTTAACACCATAATAAATTCAAAAGTGTGCAAGTAAAGTTAACCAAGTCAATATTAATGGAAAAAAAAATAAATAAATAAAATAAAATGATACGAGTAATGTCAAAACGTTGACGATCACAGAAAATAACCAAAGGTAGGAAGCTAGTGGTCTACTGAAAACGACAACTGGTGTTGGACCACGTCTTGTGGGAAGCCTGGGGAGGAACTCAAGGCCCATCATTGTTTTTTTGTAATTTTTTTAACGACCGTAGGAAGGGATATTTCTCAGTCCTTCAAGTGTAAGAAATTAGTATTCTTATGCCAATCAGGGCCAGTCAAAGCAATTCTTAAAGGTTGAATAGAAACTTCTGTGAGCTAGCTAAGTTTTCGTTTTTGAATCAGAATGCTTTGAAAGAGAAACAGAGAGTTTACTTTCTTATAGCTCCGAGGCGAAAAAAAAAAGAAAAAAAAAAAGAAAAGCTTTTTAATTTCATTATATTATATCAATGACGTATGCTGTCCTACAGCTCTGTGTTAAACATTACTTCCAAAGAGAAACAGAGACATTAATGTCTTTAGCTCCTTGGCAAAAAAATTTAATTCCATTAGTTTATATCTATGACGTATACAATAACAGAGAGATCACTGTTCTATAGTTCTGTGACAAAAATGTTCTTTAATTTCATTGGTTTATCTATGACATATCTTGAGCTCTAATTTCTGTGACATATTTTCGCAAGTCAGTCACGTTATATCTTACCTATGCTAACTCAGGTTCCCCTCAGATTTTCTATGAAAAATCGACCCATGTCCTAACCAAGATGGATATTATCAAAAAAAAAAAAACAAGGAATTATCAGTACAGAAGCGTCTAATTATACGAAATATTTTATCTTAGTGCAGATTATAATTATTTTAGGCCTACCAGTGTAATTACGTGCTGCACGCTTGCTTATTCATGTTTTTCTTACTCGAGAAATATAATGTTTCTTACTCGAGTAATATATGTACTAATAGCAAACTATTGGTAACTATAACCAAACAACCTATTGGTACGTTTATATGTAGAATTTCACGGCGGATGTGAAATTATATCTCAATAATAATATGTAAAAATTTTAAAACCATCTAATCAGTTAAGATATATGGATTGAAACCCTGTGAATGTCCAATGGCAACTAAGTAAAACCCACAAGGAATTCCCTATTAATGTGAAGGTGTTTCTCGCTTAACGGATTCTAATAAGACTTTAATATAATATTTATTTATTTAGTGCTGAAGGATTTGCTGAAACAATAGCCTTCTAAAAAGATATTGATGTCAGTTCTTCATTATGCTTATATTCTTTGCCAAGCATTAACTGGAATCTACGAAGGCAAGCATGGAAATCCTGCATCTAATGATCTTATTCGAAAGGCGAATACGAGGCACCAATGTTGACTTGCAATTACGGAAAAATCCTGAGACTAAGAACCTCGGCATTTCAGCCGTTAAACCCGGAGCCCCATGAGAACGTCTAAGCCAAGAAATAGGGAAGACATCAGAAAACTAGTGGGTATAGAGGTCTCCACTAGTCCTTGTTATGTCTTGTTCCCTCATTGTAGTATCGTTTGCGTAAAACCGTGCGGTTACGACGCTGCACATGCGTTTCTTATACAGCGCGGACTTGCGTGAACAATGCAGGCATGAAAAAATATTGTAAAAACAGACCTCAAACTTAATAATGTAGGGTAAATTATGTCTATTTAATATCGATATTTTCGTTATCAAAACAAATTTGAAGAAATCTCTGTTTTAGATTTTCAATGTGAGTACCAATATTAGTGTATTTATTTAATTCTGTCTCATAGCTAAGAAATTATAACCCAATTAATGCGTGAATTATTGTATGTGTATTTACTTAAAAGAACATGTGATTCTGCCGCGTTGTTTTTATTACAGGAAGGTAAATGGACACTTTGGTCATCGAGTATTACAATAAGCTGCCCAGTACAGATACGACCCAGTAACATCTATTTTCATCATATCTCAACCAACGAAGAGTACTCACCATGACTCCAGGCAACTTCATCCCAGCTTCGTCTACGAAAACAACAGTTACCTTCGATCGTCGTTTCTTCGACTATGAACCATATTATGTATCAGGTAACACTATATTTGAACCTCAGTATCAAGTGCTTTAACGAACTATATAATCGCATAAACGCTGAGAAACCCATCGGCTAGGACAAGATATAAATACGTAGATATCGCTGTTGATACTCACTATGGACCCCATAATAATTTGACAGTATAGTGATGATACTTGAAGCTAAACGATATTAAACAATATTTAAAGTTAAATGATACTTAAAGACATTTGAAGATATTTGAAGATGAAATTAAAGACAATTTGAAGTTTAATTCTGAGAACTCCATCAATCAGCACATGATAAACGATATTCGAAGTTAAAAGATACTTAAAGACATTTGAAGATATTTGAAGATGAAATTAAAGACAATTTGAAGTTTAATTCTGAGAACTCCATCAATCAGCACACGATAGACGATATTTGAAGTTAAATGACACTTAAAGACATTTGAGGATATTTGAAGACAAAATTAAAGAAAATTTGAAGTTTAACTCTGAGAACACCATCGAGCAGTACAAGATAAACGATATTTAACGATATTTGAAGTTAGCTGATAGTTGAAGAGGTTCGAAGTTGAATTTAAAGACAATATATTAAGAGAGTCACTATAATATGACGGCAACCCGTTTCAAAAGGCACAAATGAACAATTTTACTGGAGAATACATTCTCTATGTGCCTCAAAAATCCTAAAAATGATATGCTAAGAAGAAAAACACCAACACCTTTAGTGGGAAGAATCATTTCCCAGTTGACTATTAGAACGATATTTAACGGTCATTTCCCAGTTGACTATTAGGGAAAACATACCGTGTAAAGACAACTAGACTCGAACTGTTCCATGAAGAAACCATAACGTACGTGCTTCGAAAATTTTGCCACGACAAAAGGAGTGAAGGACAGTAATTTACAACAGAAGGGTGTAGTACACTAAGGACACGAAAGGTGATGAGTAGATGTGAAGCTACATGTGTTACTTCCTAACAGCTTTGACAATGCAAAAATCTAAATAGTGAAAGTGTTTTAATGTCATCTGTGAATATGTTGAACCAAATATTGTATGTTATAAATCATTTATGTATGTACCACAAGTAGAATTAGGTGTAATATTATTATGTTATTCATTTAACGTTGTGTAGATAGTATGTAGTATGTCATATAGACAGCAAAATCAAAAAAAGAGAACTAATATAAAAGTAGAATAGTCCCAACCTTATTGGAAAAGTAAAAGTAATCAGTGTTAGATATAGAAAAAAAAAAAAATCTTTAGTATAGTAGCTAACCTAGAACCAAAAATAATCTTAGTCCGGTAGATGAATTTTAGATAAGGATGTAGAATAAAATAAGAAAAATAATTGAAAAATTTTAAAACTCCTGATGGGCAGTAACTAATGACGGGACGTCATTAATTGACGGGAAGGGTGATATGTACCGGGAGTAAAACACGATGTATTTAAAATACCAAAATAAAGTTCCTTTCTAAAGATAATTCCGATTTCTTATAATTAAGCTAAATCTAGTTGCAAAAATGAAAGGTCCTTAATCAGCAAAAAGAGAAATTGCATTTCTAGCTTCAGTCAGACAACGGCGCTAGTCGTTCGAATTTCGCTAAGATAATTGTAGCAAGAAAATGCAATGCATAAAATTTCCAAGGAAGTTTAAAAGGCAAAGAACCGTGTGAACGCCTAAATCATCAAAAATATTTAAGACGTATTATTGGACGAGGGTGCGCGTCCTTGGGCCACGTAAGCCAATGGCAGACAGTCCCTAGAGCGCAGGACGAAAGAACTGCGTTTGGGAGTGGGGCAAATGTGCCTTTTTAATTTTAATCTCTATCCAGATTTGAAGCGATTAGTACCGCAAATAATATCGGTCACCATTTTTATTGTCATTGAAGTGACCCGTTGCTGTACAACTAAGCATGTAAGTTCAATAAATCCATTATCTTTTTATATGTGTTTGTTTCTCTTATATGTCTGAGTCTAGTCCGATAATAGGTAACTAGTTCGCCAGTCTCCATGGTAAATGCTCCCAAAGGAATCTGATCTCCAGATAGCTCAAGAAAGAAGAAGCCACATTTGTATGTCTACATATTCAATTTTCTCTCATTAATTGAGAGCGGCGCTAGCCTAGTTGACACAATCTCCAGCGCTATAAGTGGCGCTATAGGAGAAATCTCTATCGCCACGAGCAAATCTTTTCTATTACTACAAATACAACTCCAATGGTACAACGACCTTCTGTTGTAATTTACAACAGAAGGGTGTAGTACACTAAGGACACGAAAGGTGATGAATAGATGTGAAGCTACATGTGTTACTTCCTAACAGCTTTGACAATGCAAAAATCTAAATAGTGAAAGTGTTTTAATGTCATCTGTGAATATGTTGAACCAAATATTGTACGTTATAAATCATTTATGTATGTACCACAAGTAGAATTAGGTGTAATATTATTATGTTATTCATTTAACGTTGTGTAGATAGTATGTAGTACGTCATATAGACAGCAAAATCAAAAAAAAAAGAGAACTAATGTAAAAGTAGAATAGTCCCAACCTTATTGGAAAAGTAAAAGTAATCAGTGTTAGATATAGAAAAAAAAAATCTTTAGTATAGTAGCTAACCTAGAACCAAAAATAATCTTAGTCCGGTAGATGAATTTTAGATAATGATGTAGAATAAAATAAAAAAAATAATTGAAAAATTTTAAAACTCCTGATGGGCAGTAACTAATGACGGGACGTCATTAATTGACGGGAAGGGTGATATGTACCGGGAGTAAAACACGATGTATTTAAAATACCAAAATAAAGTTCCTTTCTAAAGATAATTCCGATTTCTTATAATTAAGCTAAATCTAGTTGCAAAAATGAAAAGTCCTTAATCAGCGAAAAGAGAAATTGCATTTCTAGCTTCAGTCAGACAACGGCGCTAGTCGTTCGAATTTGTGCGCTAGTCGTTCGAGGTGGCGGGTGGCAGACTGCATTGGACTTGTATAATTTGGGCTATACGTTTGCACATTAGAGGGGGGGTAAAGTATTTGGACAGCGTGAAGTTTTAAAACAATTCTTACTTCATAATATGCAGAATAATTGTAGCTAACACATTTTACATGCAGACCCGCTATACTTTACCACCACTACCCCCCCCCCCCTTTCACACACGCACACACACACCTAATGTGCAAATATAAAGCACAAATATGTTTCTAAAGTATGTTATTTTCATCACATTTTGTGATGTTTCATTAGGATTGAGCGTCAGAGAAAAATGTTCTACTTAGATGAAGAACTTGAGTGTCGGTGCTATAACAAATAAGTACCCCCTGTTTTTGTATGTAAATAATTTGTGAAACCACACTGGCTCATCATGGCAAAAAGAAAAAAAGACAAGGATAGTCACAGCCAGTGAAAAAAAAAAGAATAATACAATCCCAATATTTGGTCGAGACCTTCACTGAACCGTCCTCAGCGTAAAATTAAAAATGCTTAAAAATCTTTAAAATGAAATTCAAAAATAAAAATAAAGTTATCAGGGTGATAACCTAGACCTCTTCATTTTGTTTGATGACGCCTCTATTATTGACGCCGTTAAAAGTCTCGTGCAAGTTTTTGGGGAGACAGTCGAAACTATATGCCCATAGAAATTGCCTTTAGTAGAGATACTGGGGAAACTTGGTGGAATATTGGTAAATCCGAGCCTGTTACCAGTAGGGTTTTAGCTAAAATCCATCCCTTTCAACTAGCAGCCCTCCATACTGGTCAGTAGACCCAATAATAATAACAATATAATTACCCAGCAATTACAAAACAATATAGTGGAGCATCTCAAGAAGAAAAAGAAATAAACTTCCACACTTACTTCCACAAAAATAAATGAACAACATTCAAATGAATGTATAAGAAAGAAGTGTTTCATTGGTCTCTCTTTGAGCTCTGAATAATCCAGAATTCTTTACCGTTGTTTTGACGGATTTTTGACATTTTTGCAAGCCGAGAGTTGTGCAGTTATTGTGCAGACATTTTTGCAAGCCGAGAGCTGATGCGTGAGTTGTGCAGTTATTTTACGCTGGTTTACGACGTAAGTTATTTTTCTTGGCTTTAAGAGTTTAAAGCGGAATTATTTTAAAGCTGATTTGTGAAAATACAAGCACCCCTGCACATTTCTGCTCACTTTCTCGACTCACATCGTTAATGATGTTTTGCGTAATGAATTTTCATCTTTTTCACAAAATGAAAAAGGTGTCAAAAAACACTGTTTTCCAATGATTATGGTCAACCTATCTTTAATGATCTTTGTGAGGCCTTTTCCTTCTTTTTCATAAATTTAGCAAATTTTCTCAGACTGGTAATTTTTGATGGATAACATTGAACATAAAGAACTTTATATAAACTGAATCAGAATGACAATATAATTCTTTTAATGTTCTCTTGTTATGCGTTTTTAGAAGTTATTGCTACTATTGAGCCGTATCGCTTCTTACTTACAGTTCGGTGCCACGATTTGTTTAATATTTCTTATCACTCATTAGCGGAAATAAATTTACTGTATTGTTAAGTAATACAATACAGACAATAGTTCATATATAACTAACAGCATTAGTGATAAACTTGGTCCTCTCAAATAAGTAAAGCCTGAAATAAAGAACCTTTGCACTTTCAGGGCCTCGGAAGCAATAAAATCTAATTAAATCTGTCATATTTGTTTCCCCAAACTCTTGCTGAAAATTCAACTTTGGTTAGAACTGATTCTCTTCCAGCCATTCATCTAAACCTAATCAAAGTCTAACAAGAAAAGTATTTTAGAAACTAAGAAAGTTTTCAAAAGTTTTTCTATTATAAGAAAATGACAACATGAGATTTAGGCCTATCTTACAGAACTGAACTTTAAAAAAAATCACATCACACGAAAAAAAAAACTAAAATAAAAATTATTATTGCTAGATAAGAAATTATTTTAGAGAAAAAATTTCATAACTAAATCATTGAACAAAAAAAACTTAGCTTCACTTTTGTCAATTTAAGTTTACTCTTTTCAGTAGCTAAAGATCTGGTCAAAGTCTTTTGAAGCCCTCTAAGTTAGTATCGGTCCATTTACCATTATATTTGCTTTGTAGAAAGGGCAAAACACTTTGGTATTTTACGCTTACCACCTAACAAATTTTGAACAAATCCCAGGTAAATTTTTCTCTGTATTTCATTCGGGGTGTAAGCTTTTCATGAGCTCTATCCTTTGCCCCTGTTCTCAAAAGGGAAATTATTTTTGGGTTGCTCCTTTGTGGCTTAAAACGTGGATATATAACTAGTTTTTCTAAGCAGATCTCGTAACAAAAGAAACTTTTGTCAATAGAAACACATACAAAGAGTTTTAACAACATAAAAATATTAGAATTTATGATAAACTAAAATGGACTTATTCTTTGTTAAATCAAAAAGTCATATTACAGATAATTAGCTGAAGAAGGACCAACGCCCGGCATAGGCCACGCCCTGAACTCCATAAAATTTACATGGATTGTGAAAAATACTCTCTTAAACTTTAATTACACATTTTCTAATTATTAAGATGCTGATTATTAAGAAAATTATTCAACAAGGAAGGGGGCTGTAATTTCCCTATTCTAGGTTTTTGACCCTACTGATTCCAACGGTACACTTCATTTTGGTTAGATGCCATTTTAGAGGGGCTTCAGGTTTTTTTTTTAATCACCATAGATGTCTTTTCGAAAGTAACTCTTACTTTTAAGAAGGACTAAAATAATAGTTACCATTCCTGAATCAGTGTCAGATGGCATTTTTTTTCACTAGGTTTTTTTTTCTAAACGCGTTTTTTAACTTTTGGTTACTATGGGCTGTAGTTTGCTCTTTATTCATCCCTGTGGTTATCCCAGTCCAACGTTAAACTTCTGGAAGTTAACACTGGCAAACGGAAAGGACACTGCATGGCAGTTTCCAAATTTCTTTATTTCTCTAAATCTTTTTATTTATTTTTGTTAGTTTCAGTTTCATGGCAGGCATGTCTTTTTACACATTTTCAATAACTTTATGGTAAAAAGCGTCTCTTTACCTTGTTTTTCACCATATCCCATAGAATGAAGTCCCCTAATTATAGCTATGAGATTTTTTTCAAAGAAATCTAAAACCAGTTACTACATTTCAAAACAAAGCCATAGAAATGTCAAAACTATTTTCTCATATCATCTTTTTCCTCTGGTACTAGTGTTATTATTGTTAGTTATTTATATTGCTAAAATATTTGGGTTTTTTTAGACCTACTAGCCATTTTGCTCATATAATTTAATGCTTACCTTAAAGAGAGAAAAAAAGCTTTATTAAGTTCGTCTATAAAACTAAAAATACACTGAATGATCAAATTAATTTTTTAATTGCCTTCATGATCTCCATCTGCAACTCTAACTTTGAGTCATCTGGTACTTTATTCAGATGAGATAACAGTGATTGTAGATAATTACCACTCCAGATCATTCTGATCATCGCTGTTTTTTTTTTTTTTTTTCAATTATGACTTTGATTTTCACTTGTTGATGTATATATTTGTTGCCTACTAGAAGCTTGGGATCTTTGGATATCTGTTTGATTGTTAATGAGAATTTCTTCACTAAGGGTAATAGAATCAGCATCATTCACTTCATCATAGTTATATTGTTGGCTGCTAACTGCAGCATGTGAAACATCTTGATCAAGAGATTTGGCGAAAATACTTGTTGTGTAGTTCAAGGGATTCTCACTAGAGACACACCCTGCACACTCTGAATAAATTTACACTGATATATTCTCATCTTGAACAGTGTTCCCTTTTGTCTCACGGTTCCTTTCAATTATATGCTCAGAAAGTAAGTTCATTCTTTGTACAAGCTTTTGGTCTTCTGGCTTTAAGCTTACATTAGCACCAGATCCACTTGTAGATCTCCCTTTTTTCTTTAGATGGACATAGTGGTCTCTCAGTTTCTCAAGCTCCCCCATCTTTTCATAAGCTCATTAACTAGAAAAAACCACAATGATTACTAAATTTTGCAATTTTTAAACTTTAAACATACTCATTTTATAGCCCAATTTTTATTGCAGCTTATTTGTAAAATATTCTGTGGAGATTTAGTTAATTTTTCTCCTCAATAGCAAGAACTCCATAGCTGATTAATTCTATGGAGCAACAAAAAAGAATTTTTTGGACCACAGAAAGTCAAGGATCACTTAGAAAAGAAGTAAAATTTACTGTGCCTTAAATCAAATTTATTGAAACCAGTACTTTGTCTACACCCAATTATAAAACATTTGTTTAGGTTACTAACTGAATTAATATCAATTCTTTACTACTATATTACTTCAATGCATAAATACTCAATAGACTACTGCATTTTACATTTGTTTATCAAAGTTGAATGTCACTTAAAACCTGTTGGTCATGCTCCAAAAAAACATGCATATTCAGTGTCCTGATTGGAAGCATTAAAATACAATACAATTTGTTGTGTTTGCATCAAATTTTAAGATTGCTTTGGGTCCAACTAAAGTTAGTCAAAATCAACTTTTACTTGAAAACATCATCCACACACAGGTGTTTGGGAAATGAGGACATTGTATTTACTATTCTCTTTTTTTTCCTTTTTTCAAAGTTTATATTTTTCTATGACATTTTTCCTTCCTTTCTGACAAAGTTCTTAAAGATCACACATTACATAGATCTAATGACCAAAAATTAATTCTAACTGTCATTCAAATCTTTGTACTAAATGGTTTTATCCTTCATTTAAATTCTTACCAATGTTTGGTAGTTGATATATATTTCTGTGTCAACAAATCAATACAATTATATTTCAACGCCACAGAAAATATTACTGTAGTCTACTGTGAATACGCTGTCTGTTGTGAATTCCATTAATATAATTTTCACATGTTGGAAATGTAAATAAAGTGTTGTTGTAAAAAAATAATTTAAAATGTATAACCTATTGCCTATGCTATAAACAAAACTTTGCAGATCATTTATGCTTGTAATATTTTTGTACTTATTTCCAATCAAAACTTAGGTAATATTGTACAATTTTATCATTTAGAGAAAAAACAAATAGCCTTAAATAGCCCATAGTGAACCCAATCATGGGAATGGCAGTATAATGCAAGGTAAATTTTTACCAAATCATATTATTGAGTTAGAATAAAGTGAATACACCATTCGATGCCTTTTTCATGCTGATTACGAATATAACAATCATTTCTATCGGAAATGCATTTCAGCCCCCCCCCCTAACCTAACCCCCACCCCCATATGTGCAAATATATCCTGAATTGACCTATATAGGGGGGGGGGGGGCTAAAATTCATTTCCGATAGAAATGATTGTTATATTCGTAATCAGCATAAAAAAAGGCATGGAATGCAGTGATGCCAAACGTGGTACAATTGTACCATTTTGGTACATTTCACCCTTACTGGTACAATTTAGTACAATCCCATAAAATATGGTACATTATACAAAATTATGGTACAAAGTGGTACAATTCAGTATTTTTGTACCTATGTCTACATTCTTTGATCTACAAATATTTTGTTTCACCCTGATCTGTTCGGCATAGTCAAGATAAGGGACAGACAAGCAGTCACCTATTTTCCTTCTTTTGTTAACTGACACTTCACTTCCGGTGTCCAAAGATCGACAAAAACATCTTTCTGTGTATCAACATCAAGTCTTACCGATTGACAATGAAGCTATAATGACACTTGGATTCGTGATGGTTGGGAATATAGTGGAATAAAAACAAAAGCCAACCACCCAAGGTGATTAGGTGAATCTCCTCAGTTTGAAATTTTTATTACGGACAAAGGAGCCTGCTAAGAGAAATTAAAAGTAAGAAGAAATTTAAAATAAGGCGATATAGCTCAACTGCATATATATATATATATATATATATATATATATATATATATATATATATATATATATATAATATATATATATATATATATATATATATATATATATATATTATATATATATATATATATATATATATATATATATATATATATATATATATATATATATATATATATATATATATATAATATATATATATATATATATATATATATATATATATATATATATATATATATATATATATATATATATATATATATATATATATATATATATATATATATATAGGTAAATATTTACCAACTGCTAGTTTGGTTAATGCTAATGAAATAAAAAAAGGATGAATATATAATAGTTTAGAGACAAATTTCGGCTATATATTTGCACATTAGGGGGGGGGGTGTTGGGCAAAGAATAGCATATATTAAATACTTAACCTAACCTCGGTACCTTCCCCTCCCCCTCCCGAACAAAAATGTGTAATATATATATATATATATATATATATATATATTATATATATATATATATATATATATATATATATATATATATATATATATATATATATATATAATATATATATATATATATATATATATATATATATATATATATATATATATATATATATATATATATATATATATATATATATATATATAATATATATATATATATATATATATATATATATATATACATATATATATGTATATATGTATATATATATGTAAATATATATATATATATATATATATATATATATATATATATATATATATATATATATCTATATATATATATATATATATATATATATATATATATCTATATATATATATATATATATATATATATATATTATATATATATATATATATATATCTATATATATATATATATATATATATATATATATATATATATATATTATATATATATATATATATATATATATATATATATATATATATATATTACACATTTTTGTTCGGGAGGGGAGGGGAAGGTACCGAGGTTAGGTTAAGTATTTAATATATGCTATTCTTTGCCCAACACCACCCCCCCCCTAATGTGCAAATATATAGCCGAAATTTGTCTCTAAACTATTATATATTCATCCTTTTTTTTATTTCATTAGCATTAACCAAACTAGCAGTTGGTAAATATTTACCTATATATATATATATATATATATATATATATATATATATATATATATATATATATATATATATATATATATATATATATATATATATATATATATATATATATATATATATATACGAGGGCAATTCAGAAACTAACCTCCGGTTGATTGAAAAAAATACACCAAGTTAAGTAAAAATATTTTAATATATACATCTTACAACTACATCTTTGCACTATTTTTCGACATAGTCTCCATAACGATTGAGGCACTTATCGTATCTCTTCACAAGCTTTGAAATTGCTTCTGCATAAAAATCACCCGCTTGTGCCTTGAGCCAGCCTGTGACCGCATCTTTGAGCTCTTCGTCGTCATCAAACCGCTGGGACCCGAGCCATTTCTTCATATGCATGAAGAGGTGATAATCGCTTGGCGCCAGATCTGGGCTGTAAGGTGGATGGTTGAAAACGTCCCACTTGAAGGACTCAAGAAGGGCTGTTGTTCTGCGAGCAGAGTGAGGACGGGCGTTATCGTGGAAAAAAACGATACCAGAAGTCAGCATACCACGGCGTTTGTTCTGTATAGCCCGTCGTAATGTTTTTAGTGTTTCACAGTACACGTCTTGATTAATGGTCGTCCCACGTTCCATGAATTCAACCAACAACACCCCTTTGGCATCCCAAAACACCGTTGCCATCAGTTTTCTGGCAGAAAAATCTTGCCGGGCTTTTTTTGGTTTGGTAGGCGAATCTGAATGTGCCCACATCTTTGACTGCTCTTTTGTCTCAGGGTTCACGTACTTAATCCAGGTTTCGTCACCGGTTACGATTCTGTTTAACAATGATTCTCCTTCGTCATAATAACGTGACAGAAAGTCTAATGCAGAGGCCATTCTTTGAGTTTTGTGGTGGTCGGTAAGAATTTTCGGCACCCATCGTGCACAGAACTTACGGTAACCCAATCTTGCTGTCACTATCTCGTACAAAAGAGTCTTAGAAATCTGTGGAAAATCAGTAGACAACTCCGCCATTGTGAAACGTCGATTTTCACGAACTTTTGCATCAACTGTCTGAACGAGTTCGTCAGTCACCAAGGATGGTCTACCACTCCTCTCTTCATCATGAACGTTTTCTCGTCCACTTTTAAATAAACGTACCCATTCACGGACAACTCCTTCACTCATAACTTTTGGTCCGTACACGGCACAAAGCTCACGATGAATAGCTGCTGCAGAGTATCCTTTGGCTGTAAAAAACCTTATAACAGCACGCACTTCACATTTGGCGGGATTTTCTATTGCAGCACACATTTCAAACTACCACAATAACTAAACTAGCGCAGGTACGATGTTCACTCGACTACGGCTTGATGCCAACTGACCTGTTGAGCGCGTGAATGCACAGATGGCGTGCTACTCCCCCCCACTACACGCACTGTGACCAATCTCAGGTTAGTTTCTGAATTGCCCTCGTATATATATATATATATATATATATATATATATATATATATATATATATATATATATATATATATATATATATATATATATATATATATATAATATAAGCCTAAAATTGGGGGTATTGAGAAGAAAACGTGTTAAGAAATAGTTATCACTTCATAATATGCGAAAAACTTGTAGCTACCAAACTTTGAAAGCAGTGAAAGTTATCTTTTTTTTTCAGAATTGCATAAAATGATTCATTTTACTTGTTTAAAACTTAAAACGAACAGAAATTATTACGTATATAAAGAGGGTTGCCCCTTCCTCAACACCTTGCTATTTATGCTCAAGTTTTTTAGTACTCTTAAAAAAGCGTCTTAGCCTATTGTTCTAATTAAACGGCCCTTGTCTTTCGGGAGTCATTCTTAAAGAATTGGGACAAAATTCAAACGTTAGTGTAAAGAGTGAGGTGTTGAGAAGGGGGTGACCCCCTTTATATATATGTAATAATTTCTGTCTTTTTTAAGTTTTGATATTGCTCCTTAATTTCAGTTGAAAACTTTTTTTTATTTCTGATCGTTTTTAAATAATGCCAGGAAATCTGGCCCCACCTTTACGGAGAAACCCGCTCCCTACGAAAATATCCTCTAGACAATTCGATATCTGTGAAAATTTACAACGGACAATTACTCTTAACCACTCCGCGCACAAAATTGAGACGGAAAAGAGAAAGCAAGACATAAAAAAAACTGTATAAGAATTCTGGCAAATTCCCCCAGTGCATAATATCCCCTGAAAATTTAACTCCCTGGAAACTTTCCTCTCCTTGGAAAATTTACCCGTGGAAAACCTCCCAGCAGAAAATGTGCCCCCCCCCCCAACCCAATAATGTATACATACATCTCAATAACTAACACTATGCCCAAACAATAGGTAAATTTATAACCTAAGGACCTATCCCCTGGGGCTGTGGAGGGGGGAGGGGTCATGTTATTCCTGAACGCATGTTTATTGGGCCTTTTAACTACGATGAACAAAACGCCTATCTCAAAATTTTGATCAGACGATTTTGGGAAAAAGGTACGTGGGAGGGGCCTAGCTGCCCTCTAATTTTTGGTCACTTAAAAAGGGCACTAGAACTTTTAATTTTTGTTCGAATGAGCCCTTTCTCGATATTTTAGGATCGCTGGGTCAAATCAATCACCCCTGGGGAAAAAAAATAATAAACACGCATCTGTGATCTTTCTTCTGTTAAAAAAATACAAAATTTTTTATCTTTGCAGATATAAGGTTGAAAACTTAACAATGGGGTTCTCTGATACGCTGAATCTGATGGTGTGATTTTCATTAAGATTAGTTGACTTTTAGGGGGCGTTTCTCCCTTTTTTTCTAAAATCAGGAAAATTTTCTCCGGCTCCTAACCTTTGATGGGTAAAACTAAACTTATTGAAATTTATATATTTGAAATCAGCATAAAAAGGCAATTCTTTTAATATGTCTATGGTATAAAAATCCCGTTTTTTTAGAGATTCGGTTGCTATTGAGCCGGTTCGCTCCTTACCTACAGTTCGTTACCACGAACTGTTTGATAGTGTAATTAAAAAATAATTTTATCTCATGACCAGTGAAGTTCTTCTTTGGTACTTGTATTTGTGAAATTTCTGAATTTTGAAGACCAGCATTGATGACAAAAAGATAGTGTGAGTGAAGCCTGTTGGCTAAATCGTAAAAAAAAAACTTATGTTTAAAAAACAGAGAATAAAATGCATTGATTCCCCATTTGATTCCGTGATCTCCCATTTCCCTTCCTGTGCTCCTTAAGACAAAGTCCATCAAAATAATCCATATAAAGGGAGACAGAACACAACCCAGCTTAACTCCCGATTTAATACAAAACCAGCTGCCAACCTCATTTCCTACCTTAACCGCAGCAGTTATATTCTCGTACATTGCACTAATCACTTTAATGTATTTGTCTGGTATACCATACAAGGATAAAACCTTTACTAAAGCTCTTCTATCAACAGAATCAAACGCTTGCTCAAAATCTATAAAACTGAGGAGCAAAGGTGTTTGAAAACTCAGGCACTTCTCAATTATTAGCCTAAAAGTGAAAGTTTGGTCGACACATCCTCTACCTTTTCTAAAACCGCATTGTTCCTCTCTTAAAACTTTGTCTACGGCATCTCTCAGTTTCATAAGTATCATATTACTAATTCACTACCTACAGAGACGAGACTAATGCCTCAATAATTACCACACTCATTTTTATCACCTTTCTTATAAAGTGGCTTAATTAAGGTTTTCCTAAAATCGTTAGGTATCTCTAACGACTGGAAACGGGTACATAAAATCTGCAACTGCATGTGCCGCCATGGCTTCTGACTCAGATAGTGATGTTTAAGTCGTGTTTTTAATATTTTCTGATGTTTAGCTTTTGTAGTATAGATTAGTTGGAACCTCAGATAACTCAAAGTTTATAAAGCCAGTTCCAGTTTTAAAAATAAAAGATGATTTAAGGTGATTTCAAAATAGTGAAAGACATGGCCTCTATTGTACCATTTGTGGGGATATATCAAACTCGACCTTACAAGGTGAGTGGAGTATCTTTTAAAGGCATTTTGGAGAAAAATATTGTTTCAACATTAAAATCTCCAGTACGTGTTAGACCAGACCATAACCCCCAAAGTCATTTCTTTAATCAGTCTCAATTTAAAAAGAAATTTTTTTCCGGTATTGTTTGTAGGCGGTAGCTTACATTAGGGAGGGCTACAGGAACAATCCTCCCCTTTATCGAGATCTTCATAAAATGGAAAAGGGGATTTGTATGCAAACTATTAAATGGAAAACCAGGTCTCAGCAACTGCTTTTCGGCGATATGCTGTAAGAATACAAGGCTAAAATGCAATTTTAGCCCCTGATTTGTATTAAAATCGTCATTTGGGATCAATTTCAAGCGGTGCTATAAGTGGTCGTAAATGGCCGAAACGACTTTTGTTGGCCTGTAGTAAAATGTTTCTGTAATAATATATGTTACTCCGAACAAATGCAAACTGTCAGGAGTAATGTACTGTATTAAAAGAGAAAGAAAAGCAAAGAAATGGGAAGAGAAAGTAAATGAAAATGTCTTATGCAAAATTTTCACGTCAGTACTTTACGTCACCGACGATCCGCGTGTTACGCGAAGCGTAACACGCGGATAAAAATTTGGGATATGGTACAATTTTTTTGTCTTTGGTACATTTTTCATGCAATTTGTGGTACATTTTGTTTTGAGGTGTTGGTAGCACTGCTTTGCAATCCATTTGTCAATTGCAAATACCTGTTTGACTGGTATCCTTAGTGTTTCCCAATACAGTATATAGTGGTGTATAACATATAATGCACTAGGGGTGGGTAAAGTTGAATTTCCAATAGAAGCAATTATTATATTTGTAAAGACCATAGGCTATAAAAAGGTATCAAGTGGAATGTTCACTTTATTTGTAAGTCAGTGATGTGAAGTGCCAAAAACTTACCAATTATTTTGCATAGTATGAAGTAAAAGTGTTTTTTTAACATGTTTACTTATCTCCAGGTCTTGCCTTGGTAATTGCCTATATTGCTATCTAGGCAATTACCAAGTGGCCTCTTTCTAACTTTGAAGGTGGTTGAGCTAGGCCTAAATAAATGAAACTATCAGTAATGAATCCAGGGCCAAAAATACACTTTGGGAAGGTATTGCCAAGCTACTATGTTGATCTTTTTCTAATTTCTAAGTCTTAGAAATGGGCCTACTTGACAGGTATGCCTATACCTATTAGAATTTTGACAAAACAACATTAGGCTATACCATAATTTTCAGGTTTCCTTTTCTCTGCTTTTAGTTTTGAGAATACAATTCTTGTTATTTGAATATAGCTTTAAGCCATATCAATGGGTTTTTCTATATTTAGGAAATATATTTGCAGATTCTTAAACCCTCATATATTGGGATTAAGCCAAGTTGCAAAGCTGAAAAAACTTTTGTTGTACTTTGTTTAAGCAGAAGATCTCTTTTGGGTAAAATTCTACTTTAGCTACTTTTGACTATCTTGGAATGGGGTTAGGTTAGGAAAATGAAACTTTCAGGAAATATTAAAAAGGTAAATTTAGAGTTAACATCATAATTTAGCTAGGATAAAAGTGAATTCATCACTTGATGCCTTTTTTCATGCTCTTTCATAATTAAACAATCACTTCTTGGGGAAATTACATTTCAAGCCATTAAAGCACGCAAAGATCTCAAAACAGCCCTTAGTAGCCTAACTAAAAGTTTAAAAAGGTGTTTCTAAAAATTACTGTTAAGTGAGAAAAATTGCCATTTTTAGTTGACCCAGAAATAGTATTTATTATTTTCATTAATATTAATAATTAATTGTCAGTATGAAAACAAATTTGCAGAAATTTTATAAAGAGCCAGAAACACCTCCAAATTGAGTTATGTTTTGGTGTGATGTCATTTTTGAGAGTTTCAGGCTTTATTTAAAAAATCCTCATAATTTGTTTCTAAAATGATATTTTACAATTAAGAATGAAGAAAGTAGTAATAACCATTCCTGAATCAGCAAAAAAATGTCAATTTTTCCTGACTTGCTAGTTTTTTTTATAAACTTACATTCAAACTGTGTTATTATGGACTGTTTTAGCCTTTTAAGGGCTTAACATGTAGTTTCTCCCAGGAGCAATTATTGAATTATGAAAGAACATAAAAAAGCATCAAGTGATGTATTCACTTTCATCCTAGCTAGATTATGTTTTCAACTACAAGTTTTCCACTATATTTACCCTTTTTTATATCTAGTCCTAGAAGAGGGCATAAGTGACTGGTCAATGATTAAATTCTAGTTCAGGGGCTCTTTGCTATCTTGCTAAGTAGTTGAGTTGGGTGAATTAAATTCCCAGGAACGCATCCAGGGCCTTTGTAATCTCCTGTGAAGATATTTTGAAGTACCTACCTTCACTCCTGCTCCTTCAAAGGGCCCTGACCTTTAACATACTTTTTGTTATAAAAGTAAAACCTGGCAAAATAGACCTTCTGTCCAAGTGAGGTACAAGAAAAGTATTTTAGGCCTCATACCTTTGCTTAACCACAATTTTACAAGGACTTAAAGACATGTAAATCTGTTTCATAAGTTTAGAAAAACACCTTATGATAGGCTTGAAATTTTGTTGAAATAGTAGGAATTGTATTTTCAAAAACTTCAGCCATTGAAAAATATATTGAAAACCAAAAATTAAAGTGCAAAGCCTCTAAATTAGAATTTTACCCTGCAAAATTAAATTTAATCAAATGATGACTTTTCAAAATTCTTTTGGACAAAGAAATCACATTTTCACAAGATTCAGTTAATAGAGAACATATTTTTAAGATTACATCTAGGACTGTCAGTGGTGAATGGGATGCATTGTCAGAAAAGCAATATTTGGTCATCTTTTAAAGTTTGAAATTCTTTTGAATAATCAAACTATTAGAAAAACAATAGTTTTCATTAGCTATTAGTAACAAAATCAGTTGTAGCAAGCTATAGATAGCTTACATTCTGTGTCAAGTGATTACAAATTATTATGATAAGAGATTGAGCTTTGTGGTATTTCTCTGTGCTAATCACCATTAATTACTATTTGGGTGTGGAATGTCCCATTTAGAAGTGTAATTTGAAAATTCAAAACACTGGTAACAATATTCTAACCTGATAATAGTCCAATGCAGAGACTCTTGCTGTCAAAAAGCTAATCAGATTTTATTACCTTAATTACCTTAATTTGCACTTTGGAGGAAAATAAGGTGCAATGTTGGGTCTGTTTGGCTCCATTGTTGAAATTAATCATGAATTTGAAGCTAAAATACTATTTTTATCTGATTCAAATATATTGCTATTACTTCATCCAAATGCCTTTCACAGGTCAAGAATGGAAAAAATTCATTTTTGTTGTATATCAGAAGATGGAAACCAGCTGAGAATTTTGTTATTTAGGGCTATATATGGGGCCATCAGTGTGAAGAAGATCTTGTACATTATCAGAAAGGAAGCTTATATTATTTGAAAAGACCTCAAAATAAGGAAGATAGTGGCATTACTTTTATTCTGTTAATAACCTTCCCCTAGAAAAGGTCATGTAGCAGACATTTGCTATGGATGCCAGAAATCAATTAGAAAAAAAGAAATATACTAGTATATCTGTTCAGCGCTCCTTCTGGTAATACTGTGTGTAATACTTAAGACCATGAAATTATTTGAAGGAAAGTAGTTCTCATAAAAACTATGAAAGCTGCTTTGAAACAATAATCAAGGCCTCATTCTTATAGGTACATCAGAACTTACAAGTTGATTATAAAAAGGGCAAAAGTCAGTTTTTCAGGTACTTCTTTTTCAACCAAATAATTTCTTTATATTCACTAACTGGCTATTTCATAACCAATGTCTGATAAAACTATACCTTGGAATGGGCTGGTATTCCAAAAATCTATACTTAAATGATTTTTCATGCTTGAATATACATTCAATGTCTGTTGCTTTTATCTTTGTTTGGTCAATTATGAATAATATCACCATCTCTAAATCATTGCTATTTGTGGGATATGTTATGGCCAGGCTTTGAAAACAGATTTAAATTTTGGTTATGAGCTGTGGTTGCCCATGATAAATTGATCATCCAAGGGAGTGAATTTGACTTAAAAAAAATACATATTTAACCTGTTATGCATAGAACAAGAGTAAATAAATAGTAATTAGAGTGAATAGTAACTTAAAACAAACATAAATTATTACGTATATGAGAGGGGTTGTCCCCTCCTCAACACCTTGCTCTTTATGCTAAGTTAAAATTTTGTCCCAATTCTTTAAAAAACAAGTCCTGAAATTCAAGGGTTGTTTAATTAGAACAACAAGTAACTTTTTTTGAAGCGCCGGAAAACTGTAGCGTAAAGAGCGAGGTGTTGAGGATGGGGAACCCCCCTCATACATGTAATAATTTCTGTTTGTTTTAAGTTTGAATGTTGCTCCGTATTTTCTGTTGAAAATACTTTTTTTTCTTTATTTAATGAAGCTTAGAAACTAACATTTTTCTAAAGGGAATGGAAAAGGTATGTCAATTAAAGTAAAAGTATATAAAAATAGAAAAAAAGTAATTACAAAAATATACAAAACAATAGCCTACTTACAAAAGCTAGGATATAAACTCCCAGCATTCAGTTCTGTTGAACAATGCTGAAGCGCTGGACAGATATTTTTAACAATATTGACAGTTTTGAACTTGGCTATCAAACACCAAAATATTTAATGCCTTCAGACTCAGTGTTTATAAAAAGTAATGCATTATCAAAGTACAGTACTTTATTCAAAGTAAAACGTAAAAACTAAGATTAAGAAAATCAAATAAAATTTTTTAATTCAATATTTTAATTTAATTTGAATATCAAAAACCAATATATTTGACACCTTTATACTTCATAACTTAAAAAAATTAAATCTTTCAAAGTGACAACTAGATAAATACAATCACTCCCGGAAAAAAATAAATGATGATAAAACACAAAAAACATTAGAGGGGGATATTCAGAAATTCCCTGCAATCTGTTCAGGGGAAACATTTCTGGTTATATTGGCTTCAAAAAAAAATAATGATAATAAAACCCAAAAAACTTGTCTTTTTAGGGGGAAAATTCAGAAATTCCCAGCATTCCGTTCAGGGGATACATTTCTGATTATATTGGCTTCATATACATGGGCGTAGGCAGCATATTGTCTAGGGGGGGCAGTCGATAGTGTGATGGAGGGCCTTTTATCAACTTCTTTTCCAACCATCTGCTTTTTCAGCCATATCTAATGTAAATTTGAAGGTCTAGGGGGGAGGGCAGCTGCCCCCCCCTCCCTATGCCCATGTTCATATATCAGCGCATGGGTGCTCTTGCAATGCAAGCAACAGTTGGCAGCATATTTTTACCGAAATTACCCCTTATTATGTTGTTTTTCTTATGTTTTCTATAATTACACTAACTTTCTTGTGTACTAATAACTGCACTAATTACTAATGAACAAATACATAGGGTAAAGGTACCAATGATTCAACAGTTTTTGTAAAAAACCAGTTTTTCTACTCTAGAAGTCTTAATTTAAAGACTTTCGGTTTGAAAAGGGTTTCAGTATGTAGGAAAAACATCTAGGAATCTAACTGTTTGATGAGAAGTTTGAAGTTTTGTCTGGAAAGGGTACAAAACTCCAATTTTCCAAAATTAGAGCATTTTTACCTACAAATTCGACACAACGAAAAAGTTACCTGTTTTCGACGCAAGTTGGAACCCAATTCGACACCCGTCTAAATACTTGGGGAATACTTGTGGGCGGAACCTGGTGTATTTGACACGTATATTCTTGTTTCTTTGTTTTTCTTCAACTTCATTTAATGTATAAAAGTATAAAAGACTATGCAAAAAGTAGAAGTAATAAAACTAACAAAATCGTTTCAAGTATGTAGAATTTGGTATAACAAAATTGGTACAACAAATTTTAATATACATTATTAAATACAAATAGTATTTAGTATAACAAAATTGTTTCACTAGCATTTCGGAAGTGTTAGGGTCTAGGAAAACGGGAGTGGATTTCAAGAAATTTAAGAAGTTTATTTGATTTAGTGGATTTTATTTTCATATGCAGATTCTTAGTTTCGTCTAAAACATAGGCCTACGCATCATTTCGTATAAGATTTTGTATTCGATAAAATTTGTATTTTTTATTCGGATGAAGGATAAATAAGGGTATAATCTAAAAAAATCTGGGGGGGGGGGGGGGCAAAATCAGGTTTGGGGGGGGCAACTGCCCCCCTGCCACATAGCAATTTACGCCCCTGCATGGTATGAGGCCAAGCGGCAGTTCCTCAGATGATGGAAAAATCCAGTGTCTGTAAGTAAAACTTCAAAGTTTAAAAAAAACCTTTTGTTTAAATGTTCTTTCATCTGAAATATTATTAGAAATAATAATCATCAAAACCTCTCATTGCGCAGAAAGCACCCGTAAATTCGGCAGCTATGGTGCCTATGGTTTCGTCAGGGGATCCTGGAATTTCGACACCTATTATTTCTCATCTGTTTTACATGTTCAGTGAAGTTTCGACAAAGTCACCTATATTTCGACAGGGCCTGTTGTTGTCTGTCCAAAATTTCAACAAGGTTACTACGAGATATTTGCCAAAGAAATAAATCCCTTGATAGAAGCCGATATTTACGCTTGAATGCGGCTGAAGGAACATTTTTAGTCCGCCTGGTATTCCACTACATCGAACAAGAATTTTCGACACTTGGAACCTAGTTTCGACAATGCAATTTCCGTCGCCATTTTTATTTAATTTTATCAAGAAAAAGCTAATGTGGCTACATTTCAGAGAAGATCAGATGTATCTCGACACATTGGCGCTTATCCCAACTTTTTCTTGCAATAAATAACCAAGTAATGACAATTTGAACATTACATACCTGAAAAATTGTCGGGAGCTCCTTTCGTGTCGAAAACAGGAAACTGACCGAATTGAATGTTCTTTTCTTATCTGGGTGTGCCGGATATAGTGTCCACGTTTCGCACCGTCGAAATATAACGACGGCTCCAAGAGATGGCGCTCTAAGTCACGGCTAAGCAGAGCTATTCCGTTTTGAAGGAAAATTTCGACAGTTGTTCCGAAAATGCACTGTCGAATCATCGGTGCCTTTACCCTATTTAGGATCACCATAAAAAGTTGATTCTTTGATTGAATGTTATCAATAGTTAGGCTCTTCTACTTTTGATGTTGACAAGGATTGTTTTTTACTTACTATTCATTACAATAAAGAATTTGATTGTTTTTGTTGCTCCAACCAAATCATAAAAAAATGTTTGTGGAAAAATGGAAAGCGGTAACTCAGTCACAAATAAGAACTTCTATTTTCCTTATTAATCTATTGGCAGGCAGCCAACAATGGGGCAACACACATTTTTTCCATGTTTTTTTCTATTCTGCTCTCTTTCCTTTGGTTTCCTTATAATTACTATATAGTCCCAAATTTCCCAGGGGGGGGGGGCTATGCCCCCCCCCCGCCGGTGCCCATGATATTGCATATAATATAATTTTATAATTAATCAACTATTTGGATTCTAGAGATTTCTAACTACCTGTAACAGTCAAAAGAGACTGACTGCATATTTGAATCAATTTATGAAACATGGAAACACCCATTCTGTTTGACATCACTGCTGCTAAGCAAGATATTTGCTATTATGGGTGGTTTAGCTAATTTTTTGTTTATTTTTACTATTTTTGCTTGACAGTTGGTGCAGTTGTTACCATTTCTGACTTTTTTCTTATACTTTACTTCGAAAAATAAATTAAACAAGCTATAAAACTTAGCTATTATTAATTAAAAAGCATTTTTTTGCAAATACATTTTCCAAATTAAAATCTTGCAAATACCTTTGTGGAATTTGATAAATTATTACCCTCAAATTAAGTACAAAACCCTTTGTTAAACTTAGAGTTTTAAATGGTTTTATTTACTTTAACAGGAAAAGTGTGGTGTTGAGAAGCAGCAAATATTTCAGAATCAATTAAGAGAAGTATAAATGTTTTTAATGAATGTCTAGCACCTCAGCTTTATGTCAAACCTTTCCTATCTCTTCTTTATGAAGCTTTTTGTCTATGAAAAGTCACCTCTTCCCTATACTCTGTCACTCTTTATTCTATTAAATAAAAAAAAACAAGTTTTTTAAACTGAAAGTAAGGAGCGACATTAAAACTTAAAACGAACAGAAATTATTCCGTATATGAAAGGGGCTATCCCCTCCTTAACGCTTCGCTCTTTACGCTAAAGTTTTTTATTGTTTTAAAAAATAAAGTTGTGAGACAGAGTCAAACTTTAGCGTAAAGAGCGAGGCGTTGAGGAGGGGACAGCCCCTTTCATATTCGGAATAATTTCTGTTCGTTTTAAGTTTTAATGTCGCTCCTTACTTTCAGTTTAAAAAACTTGTTTTTTTTTATTTAATTTCTGATCGTTTTTTTAGTTAATGCAGCTTTTGTTTTGGCTCGCCGTCATTGAATAAGTAAACAAAATTTGCATAAAAATTTTACTTTTCTTTTGCAAAATGGCTGTCTCTAAATTTGGATCTGACGTAATTTACAAATTAACTTACGTAACGAACTTCTATATTCGTGTATTTTTCGTCTGGCAAAAAATACAAAGTTGCGGATTTTTGCAGATATGAGCTTGAAACCTATGTTGTAGGGTTTTCTGATACGCTGAATCTTAAGGTGTGATTTTTATTAAAATTTTTTCATTTTTAGGGGACGTTTCCCCCCTCTTTAGAAAATCAGGTAAATTTTCTCAGGCTTGTAGCCTTTGATGAGTAATACTAAACTTAATAAAATTCATATATTTAGAATCAGCATTATAAGCTCATTCTTTTGATACATTTATTGACATCAAAGTTCCGTTTTTAAAAGTTTCGATTACTATTGAGCCGTATCGCTTGTTTTTTTTTTTATTGTTTTTTTTATTACGTATATGTTATTACGTATATGATGGGGTTCTCCCCTTATTCAATACCACGCTCTTTACGTTAAAAGATAACAAAAATTTTAATTCACAAACCCCTGAATCACAAAGGCCGTTTAATTAGAATAGATAGCTCTTTTGAAAGCACTAAAAAACTGTAGCGTAAAGAGCGAGGTATTGACTTGGAGGAGAACCCCCTCATATACGTAATAATTTCTGTCATTTTAAGTTCTAATGTTGCTTCTTACTTTCAGTTGAAAAAACTTGTTTTTTTTATTTAATTTTTGATCGTTTTTTAAATAATGCTTGGAAATACGGCGCCCCCTTCATAGAAATGTCCCTTACCCCAAAGAAACATCCTCCACGGAAAGATTCTCCCGAGTAACCCCCTCCTCCAGCCCCCCCCCCACCAGAAAAAATTCTTCCTGAAAATGTCTGTATACTTCCCAATAACCAATACAATATGTAAGCAATGGGCAAAGTTCATAACTTGCAGCCCTTCCCCTGGGAACTGTGGGGGATTAAGTCATCGTAAAAGACATATTATAAAGGCTCATTCGATTGGAAATTCAAAGGGCGTGTACCCTTTTTAATAGTCGAAAGTGATTTGAGTGCAACTAGTCCCCCCCCCCCTCACGCCCTTCATTCCCCCAAACACATCTAAACAAAATTTTGAAATAGCCTTTTTTTCAGCGTAGTTTATTTCCACATAGAAAATATCTTTTTGTGGAGGACACTCCCCCACAACCCTCGGGGCAAGGGTTTTAAGTTATGCCCTGGGGGCATATAAGGTTTTTATAGAAGGTGTTGTCGTAGAAACTTCAAAAAAGGCTCATTCCATTGGAAATTCAAAGGGCTAGTGCAGTTTTTAATTGTCGAAAGTGATAGGAGGGCAACTAGCCCCCCCCCACGCCCATAATTCCCCCAAACACATCCAATCAAAATTTTGAGATAGCCATTTTGTTCATCGTACTTTATTTCTCGATAGAAAATATGTTTTCGAGGAGGGAACTCCCCCACAACCCTCTGGGCAAGGTTTTAAGTTATACCCTGGGGGCATATAAGGTTTTTATAGAAGGCGTTGTCGTAGAAACTTCAAAACAGGCTCATTCGATTGGAAATTCAAAGGGCTAGTACCCTTTTTAATAGTCGAAAGTAGTTGGAGGGCAACTAGCCCCCCCCCCCCCCCCACGCCCATCATTCCCCCAAACAGATCCAATCAAAATTTTTAGATAGCCATTTCGTTCAGCATAGTTGATTTCCAGATAGAAAATATGTATTTGAGGAGGACACTCCCCCACAACCCTCAGGGCAAGGGTTTTAAGTTATGTCTTGGGGGCATATGAGCTTTTTATAGAAGGCGTTTTCGTAAAAGCTTCAAAATAGGCTCATTCGATTGGGAATTTAAAGCGCTATTACCCTTTTTAATAGTCGAAAGTGATTGGAGGGCAACTATCCCCCTCCCCCACGCCCATCATTCCCCCAAACACATCCAATCAAAATTTTGAGATAGCCATTTTGTTCAGCGTACTTGATTTCCCGTTATAAAATATATTTTCGAGGAGGACACTCCCCCACAACCCTCAGGGCAAGGGTTTTAAGTTATACCCTGAGGACATATAAGGTTTTTTATAGAAGGCGCTGTCGTAGAAACTTAATAACAGGCTCATTCGATTGGAATATTCAAAGGGCTAGTAACCTTTTTAATAGTCGAAAGTGATTGGAGGGTAGCTAGCCCCCCCCCCCCCCCACGCCCATCATTCCCCCAAACACATCCAATCAAAATTTTTAGATAGCCATTTCGTTCAGCATAGTTGATTTCCAGATAGAAAATATGTATTTGAGGAGGACACTCCCCCACAACCCTCAGGGCATGGGTTTTAAGTTATGCCCTGGGGGCATATGAGCTTTTTATAGAAGGCGTTGTCTTAAAAGCTTCAAAATAGGCTCATTCGATTGTAAATTTAAAGCGCTAGTACCCTTTTTAATAGTCGAAAGTGATTGGAGGGCAACTAGCCCCCTCCCCCACGCCCATCATTCCCCAAACACATCCAATCAAAATTTTGAGATAGCCATTTTGTTCAGCGTACTTGATTTCCCGTTATAAAATATATTTTCGAGGAGGACATTCCCCCACAACCCTCAGGGCAAGGGTTTTAAGTTATACCCTGGGGGCATATAAGGTTCTTATAGGAGGCGTTGTCGTAGAAACTTCAAAACAGGCTCATTCGATTGGAAATTCAAAGGGCTAGTACCCTTTTCAATAGTCGAAAGTGATTGGAGGGTAGCTAGCCCCCCCCCCCTCACGTCCATCATTCCCCAAACACATCCAATCAAAATTTTTAGATAGCCATTTCGTTCAGCATAGGTGATTTCCAGATAGAAAATATGTATTTGAGGAGGACACTCCCCCACAACCCTCAGGGCAAGGGTTTTAAGTTATGCCCTGGGGCATATAAGGTTTTATAGAAGGCGTTGTCGTAGAAACTTCAAAACAGGCTCATTTGATTGGAAATTCAAAGGGCTTGTACCCTTTTTAATAGTCGAAAGTGATTTGAGTGCAACTAGTCCCCCCCTCCCCCCTCATGCCCTTCATTCCCCCAAACACATCCAATCAAAATTTTGAAATAGCCATTTTTTTCAGCGTAGTTGATTTACAGATAGAAAATATCTTTTTGTGGAGGACACTCCCCCACAACCCTCGGGGCAAGGGTTTTAATGTTATGGCCTGGGGGCATATAAGGTTTTTATAGAAGGCGTTGTCGTAGAAACTTCAAAAAAGAGTCATTCGATTGGAAATTCAAAGGGCTAGTGCAGTTTTTAATTGTCGAAAGTGATAGGAGGGCAACTAGCCCCCCCCCACGCCCATAATTCCCCCAAACACATCCAATCAAAATTTTGAGATAGCAATTTTGTTCAGCGTACTTGATTTCTCGATAGAAAATATGTTTTCTAGGAGGGAATTCCCCCACAACCCTCAGGGCAAGGGTTTTAAGTTATACCCTGGGGGCATGTAAGGTTTTTATAGAAGGCGTTGTCGTAGAAACTTCAAAACAGGCTCATTCGATTGGAAATTCAAAGGGCTAGTACCCTTTTTAATAGTCGAAAGTAGTTGGAGGGCAACTCGCCCCCCCCCCACGCCCATCATTCTCCCAAACACATCCAATCAAAATTTTTAGATAGCCATTTCGGTCAGCATAGTTGATTTCCAGATAGAAAATATGTATTTGAGGAGGACACTCCCCCACAACCCTCAGGGCAAGGGTTTTAAGTTATGCCCTGGGGGCATATGAGCTTTTATAGAAGGCGATGTCGTAAAAGCTTCAAATAGGCTCATTCGATTGGAAATTTAAAGCGCTAGTACCATTTTAATAGTCGAAAGTGATTGGAGGGCAACTAGCCCCCTCCTCCACGCCCATCATTCCCCCAAACACATCCAATCAAAATTTTGAGATAGCCATTTTGTTCAGCGTACTTGATTTCCCGTTAGAAAATATATTTTCGAGGAGGACACTCCCCCAAAACCCTCAGGGCAAGGGTTTTAAGTTATACCCTGGGGACATATAAGGTTTTTATAGGAGGCGTTGTCTTAGAAACTTCAAAACAGGCTCATTTGATTGGAAATTCAAAGGGCTTGTACCCTTTTTAATAGTCGAAAGTGATTTGAGGGCAACTAGCCCCCCCCCCCTACGCCCATTATTCCCCCAAACACATCCAATCAAAATTTTGAGATAGCCATTTTGTTCAGCATAGTTGATTTCCAGATAGAAAATATGTATTTGAGGAGGACACTCCCCCACAACCCTCAGGGCAAGGGTTTTAAGTTATGCCCTGGGGGCATATGAGCTTTTTATAGAAGGCGTTGTCGTAAAAGCTTCAAAACAGGCTCATTCGATTGGAAATTTAAAGCGCTAGTACCCTTTTTAATAGTCCAAAGTGATTGGAGGGCAACTAGCCTTCTCCCCCACGCCAATCATTCCCCCAAACACATCCAATCAAAATTTTGAGATAGCCATTTTGTTCAGCGTAGTTGATATCCAGATAGAAATTTAGTTTTTGAGGAGGATACTCCCCCACAACCTCAGGGCAAGGGTTTTAAGTTATGCCCTGGGGGCATATAAGGTTTTTATAGAAGGTCTTGTCGTAGAAACTTCAAACAGGCTCATTCGATTGGAAATTCAAAGGGCTTGTACCCTTTTTAATAGTCGAAAGTGATTTGAGTGCAACTAGTCCCCCCCTCACGCCCTTCATTCCCCCAAACACATCCAATCAAAATTTTGAGATAGCCATTTTGTTCAGCGTACTTGATTTCCCGTTATAAAATATATTTTCGAGGAGGACATTCCCCCACAACCCTCAGGGCAAGGGTTTTAAGTTATACCCTGGGGGCATATAAGGTTTTTATAGGAGGCGTTGTCGTAGAAACTTCAAAACAGGCTCATTCGATTGGAAATTCAAAGGGCTAGTACCCTTTTTAATTGTCGAAAGTGATTAGAGGGTAGCTAGCCCCCCCCCCCCACGTCCATCATTCCCCCAAACACATCCAATCAAAATTTTTAGATAGCCATTTCGTTCAGCATAGGTGATTTCCAGATAGAAAATATGTATTTGAGGAGGACACTCCCCCACAACCCTCAGGGCAAGGGTTTTAATTTATGCGGGCATATAAGGTTTTTAATAGAAGGCGTTGTCGTAGAAACTTCAAAACAGGCTCATTTGATTGGAAATTCAAAGGGCTTGTACCCTTTTTAATAGTCGAAAGTGATTTGAGTGCAACTAGTCCCCCCCCTCATGCCCTTCATTCCCCAAAACACATCCAATCAAAATTTTGAAATAGCCATTTTTTTCAGCGTAGTTGATTTCCAGATAGAAATATCTTTTTGTGGAGGACACTCCCCCACAACCCTCGGGGCAAGGGTTTTAAGTTATGGCCTGGGGGCATATAAGGTTTTTATAGAAGGTGTTGTCGTAGAAACTTCAAAAAAGGCTCATTCGATTGGAAATTCAAAGGGCTAGTGCAGTTTTTAATTGTCGAAAGTGATAGGAGGGCAACTAGCCCCCCCACGCCCATAATTCCCCCAAACACATCCAATCAAAATTTTGAGATAGCCATTTTGTTCAGCGTACTTGATTTCTCGATAGAAAATATGTTTTCGAGGAGGGAATTCCCCCACAACCCTCAGGGCAAGGGTTTTAAGTTATACCCTGGGGACATATAAGGTTTTTATAGAAGGTGTTTGTCGTAGAAACTTCAAAACAGGCTCATTCGATTGGAAATTCAAAGGGCTAGTACCCTTTCTAATAGTCGAAAGTAGTTGGAGGGCAACTCGCCCCCCCCCACGCCCATCATTCTCCCAAACACATCCAATCAAATTTTTAGATAGCCATTTCGGTCAGCATAGTTGATTTCCAGATAGAAAATATGTATTTGAGGAGGACACTCCCCCACAACCCTCAGGGCAAGGGTTTTAAGTTATGCCCTGGGGGCATATAAGGTTTTTATAGGAGGCGTTGTCGTAGAAACTTCAAAACAGGCTCATTCGATTGGAAATTCAAAGGGCTAGTACCCTTTTCAATAGTCGAAAGTGATTGGAGGGTAGCTAGCCCCCCCCCCCCCCCCACGTCCATCATTCCCCCAAACACATCCAATCAAAATTTTTAGATAGCCATTTCGTTCAGCATAGGTGATTTCCAGATAGAAAATATGTATTTGAGGAGGACACTCCCTCACAACCCTCAGGGCAAGGGTTTTAAGTTATGCCCTGGGGGCATATAAGGTTTTTATAGAAGGCGTTGTCGTAGAAACTTCAAAACAGGCTCATTTGATTGGAAATTCAAAGGGCTTGTACCCTTTTTAATAGTCGAAAGTGATTTGAGTGCAACTAGTCCCCCCCCTCCCCCCTCATGCCCTTCATTCCCCAAACACATCCAATCAAAATTTTGAAATAGCCATCTTTTTCAGCGTAGTTGATTTACAGATAGAAAATATCTTTTTGTGGAGGACACTCCCCCACAACCCTCGGGGCAAGGGTTTTATGTTATGGCTTGGGGGCATATAAGGTTTTTATAGAAGGCGTTGTCGTAGAAACTTCAAAAAAGAGTCATTCGATTGGAAATTCAAAGGGCTAGTGCAGTTTTTAATTGTCGAAAGTGATAGGAGGGCAACTAGCCCCCCACGCCCATCATTCCCCCAAACACATCCAATCAAAATTTTGAGATAGCATTTTGTTCAGCGTACTTGATTTCTCGATAGAAAATATGTTTTCTAGGAGGAATTCCCCCACAACCCTCAGGGCAAGGGTTTTAAGTTATACCCTGGGGGCATGTAAGGTTTTTATAGAAGGCGTTGTCGTAGAAACTTCAAAACAGGCTCATTCGATTGGAAATTCAAAGGGCTAGTACCCTTTTTAATAGTCGAAAGTAGTTGGAGGGCAACTCGCCCCCCCCCACGCCCATCATTCTCCCAAACACATCCAATCAAAATTTTTAGATAGCCATTTCGGTCAGCATAGTTGATTTCCAGATAGAAAATATGTATTTGAGGAGGACACTCCCCCACGACCCTCAGGGCAAGGGTTTTAAGTTATGCCCTGGGGGCATATGAGCTTTTTATAGAAGGCGTTGTCGTAAAAGCTTCAAAATAGGCTCATTCGATTGGAAATTTAAAGCGCTAGTACCCTTTTTAATAGTCGAAAGTGATTGGAGGGCAACTAGCCCCCTCCCCCACGCCCATCATTCCCCCAAACACATCCAATCAAAATTTTGAGATAGCCATTTTGTTCAGCATAGTTGATTTCCAGATAGAAAATATGTTTTTGAGGAGGACACTCCCCTACAACCCTCGGGGCAAGGGTTTTAACTTATGCCCTGGGGGCATATAAGGTTTTTATAGGAGGCGTTGTCGTAGAAACTTCAAAACAGGCTCATTCGATTGGAAATTCAAAGGGCTAGTACCCTTTTTAATTGTCGAAAGGGATTGGAGGGTAGCTAGCCCCCCCCCCCCCCCACGTCCATCATTCCCCCAAACACATCCAATCAAAATTTTTAGATAGCCATTTCGTTCAGCATAGGTGATTTCCAGATAGAAAATACGTATTTGAGGAGGACACTCCCCCACAACCCTCAGGGCAAGGGTTTTAAGTTATGCCCTGGGGGCATATAAGGTTTTTATAGAAGGCGTTGTCGTAGAAACTTCAAAACAGGCTCATTTGATTGGAAATTCAAAGGGCTTGTACCCTTTTTAATAGTCGAAAGTGATTTGAGTGCAACTAGTCCCCCCTCCCCTCATGCCCTTCATTCCCCCAAACACATCCAATCAAAATTTTGAAATAGCCATTTTTTTCAGCGTAGTTGATTTCCAGATAGAAAATATCTTTTTGTGGAGGACACTCCCCCACAACCCTCGGGGCAAGGGTTTTAAGTTATGGCCTGGGGGCATATAAGGTTTTTATAGGTGTTGTCGTAGAAACTTCAAAAAAGGCTCATTCGATTGGAAATTCAAAGGGCTAGTGCAGTTTTTAATTGTCGAAAGTGATAGGAGGGCAACTAGCCCCCCCCCCCACGCCCATAATTCCCCCAAACACATCCAATCAAAATTTTGAGATAGCCATTTTGTTCAGCGTACTTGATTTCTCGATAGAAAATATGTTTTCGAGGAGGGAATTCCCCCACAACCCTCAGGGCAAGGGTTTTAAGTTATACCCTGGGGACATATAAGGTTTTTATAGAAGGCGTTGTCGTAGAAACTTCAAAACAGGCTCATTCGATTGGAAATTCAAAGGGCTAGTACCCTTTCTAATAGTCGAAAGTAGTTGGAGGGCAACCCCCCCCCCCCCCACGCCCATCATTCTCTCAAACACATCCAATCAAAATTTTTAGATAGCCATTTCGGTCAGCATAGTTGATTTCCAGATAGAAAATATGTATTTGAGGAGGACACTCCCCCACAACCCTCAGGGCAAGGGTTTTAAGTTATGCCCTGGGGGCATATGAGCTTTTTATAGAAGGCGTTGTCGTAAAAGCTTCAAAATAGGCCCATTCGATTGGGAATTTAAAGCGCTATTACCCTTTTTAATAGTCGAAAGTGATTGGAGGGCAACTAGCCCCCTCCCCCACGCCCATCATTCCCCCAAACACATCCAATCAAAATTTTGAGATAGCCATTTTGTTCAGCGTACTTGATTTCCTGTTATAAAATATATTTTCGAGGAGGACACTCCCCCACAACCCTCAGGGCAAGGGTTTTAAGTTATACCCTGAGGACATATAAGGTTTTTATAGGAGGCGTTGTCGTAGAAACTTCAAAACAGGCTCATTCGATTGGAAATTCAAAGGGCTAGTACCCTTTTTAATAGTCGAAAGTGATTGGAGGGTAGCTAGCCCCCCCCCCCACGCCCATCATTCCCCCAAACACATCCAATCAAAATTTTTAGATAGCCATTTCGTTCAGCATAGTTGATTTCCAGATAGAAAATATGTATTTGAGGAGGACACTCCCCCACAACCCTCAGGGCAAGGGTTTTAAGTTATGCCTTGGGGGCATATGAGCTTTTTATAGAAGGCGTTGTCGTAAAAGCTTCAAAATAGGCTCATTCGATTGGAAATTTAAAGCGCTAGTACCCTTTTTAATAGTCGAAAGTGATTGGAGGGCAACTAGCCCCCTCCCCCACGCCCATCATTCCCCCAAACACATCCAATCAAAATTTTGAGATAGCCATTTTGTTCAGCGTACTTGATTTCCCGTTATAAACTATATTTTCGAGGAGGACATTCCCCCACAACCCTCAGGGCAAGGGTTTTAAGTTATACCCTGGGGGCATATAAGGTTTTTATAGGAGGCGTTGTCGTAGAAACTTCAAAACAGGCTCATTCGATTGGAAATTCAAAGGGCTAGTACCCTTTTTAATAGTCGAAAGTGATTGGAGGGTAGCTAGCCCCCCCCCCCCCACGTCCATCATTCCCCCAAACACATCCAATCAAAATTTTTAGATAGCCATTTCGTTCAGCATAGGTGATTTCCAGATAGAAAATATGTATTTGAGGAGGACACTCCCCCACAACCCTCAGGGCAAGGGTTTTAAGTTATGCCCTGGGGGCATATAAGGTTTTTATAGAAGGCGTTGTCGTAGAAACTTCAAAACAGGCTCATTTGATTGGAAATTCAAAGGGCTTGTACCCTTTTTAATAGTCGAAAGTGATTTGAGTGCAACTAGTCCCCCCTCCCCCCTCATGCCCTTCATTCCCCCAAACACATCCAATCAAAATTTTGAAATAGCCATTTTTTTCAGCGTAGTTGATTTCCAGATAGAAAATATCTTTTTGTGGAGGACGGACACTCCCCCTCAACCCTCGGGGCAAGGGTTTTAAGTTATGGCCTGGGGGCATATATGGTTTTTATAGAAGGTGTTGTCGTAGAAACTTCAAAAAAGGCTCATTCGATTGGAAATTCAAAGGGCTAGTGCAGTTTTTAATTGTCGAAAGTGATAGGAGGGCAACTAGCCCCCCCCCCACGCCCATAATTCCCCCAAACACATCCAATCAAAATTTTGAGATAGCCATTTTGTTCAGCGTACTTGATTTCTCGATAGAAAATATGTTTTCGAGGAGGGAATTCCCCCACAACCCTCAGGGCAAGGGTTTTAAGTTATACCCTGGGGACATATAAGGTTTTTATAGAAGGCGTTGTCGTAGAAACTTCAAAACAGGCTCATTCGATTGGAAATTCAAAGGGCTAGTACCCTTTCCAATAGTCGAAAGTAGTTGGAGGGCAACTCGCCCCCCCCCCCACGCCCATCATTCTCCCAAACACATCCAATCAAAATTTTTAGATAGCCATTTCGGTCAGCATAGTTGATTTCCAGATAGAAAATATGTATTTGAGGAGGACACTCCCCCACAACCCTCAGGGCAAGGGTTTTAAGTTATGCCCTGGGGGCATATGAGCTTTTTATAGAAGGCGTTGTCGTAAAAGCTTCAAAATAGGCTCATTCGATTGGGAATTTAAAGCGCTATTACCCTTTTCAATAGTCGAAAGTGATTGGAGGGCAACTAGCCCCCTCCCCCACGCCCATCATTCCCCCAAACACATCCAATCAAAGTTTTGAGATAGCCATTTTGTTCAGCGTACTTGATTTCCTGTTATAAAATATATTTTCGAGGAGGACACTCCCCCACAACCCTCAGGGCAAGGGTTTTAAGTTATACCCTGAGGACATATAAGGTTTTTATAGGAGGCGTTGTCGTAGAAACTTCAAAACAGGCTCATTCGATTGGAAATTCAAAGGGCTAGTACCCTTTTTAATAGTCGAAAGTGATTGGAGGGTAGCTAGCCCCCCCCCCCCCACGCCCATCATTCCCCCAAACACATCCAATCAAAATTTTTAGATAGCCATTTCGTTCAGCATAGTTGATTTCCAGATAGAAAATATGTATTTGAGGAGGACACTCCCCCACAACCCTCAGGGCAAGGGTTTTAAGTTATGCCTTGGGGGCATATGAGCTTTTTATAGAAGGCGTTGTCGTAAAAGCTTCAAAATAGGCTCATTCGATTGGAAATTTAAAGCGCTAGTACCCTTTTTAATAGTCGAAAGTGATTGGAGGGCAACTAGCCCCCTCCCCCACGCCCATCATTCCCCCAAACACATCCAATCAAAATTTTGAGATAGCCATTTTGTTCAGCGTACTTGATTTCCCGTTATAAACTATATTTTCGAGGAGGACATTCCCCCACAACCCTCAGGGCAAGGGTTTTAAGTTGTACCCTGGGGGCATATAAGGTTTTTATAGGAGGCGTTGTCGTAGAAACTTCAAAACAGGCTCATTCGATTGGAAATTCAAAGGGCTAGTACCCTTTTTAATAGTCGAAAGTGATTGGAGGGTAGCTAGCCCCCCCCCCACGTCCATCATTCCCCCAAACACATCCAATCAAAATTTTTAGATAGCCATTTCGTTCAGCATAGGTGATTTCCAGATAGAAAATATGTATTTGAGGAGGACACTCCCCCACAACCCTCAGGGCAAGGGTTTTAAGTTATGCCCTGGGGGCATATAAGGTTTTTATAGAAGGCGTTGTCGTAGAAACTTCAAAACAGGCTCATTTGATTGGAAATTCAAAGGGCTTGTACCCTTTTTAATAGTCGAAAGTGATTTGAGTGCAACTAGTCCCCCCCTCCCCCCTCATGCCCTTCATTCCCCCAAACACATCCAATCAAAATTTTGAAATAGCCATTTTTTTCAGCGTAGTTGATTTCCAGATAGAAAATATCTTTTTGTGGAGGACGGACACTCCCCTCAACCCTCGGGGCAAGGGTTTTAAGTTATGGCCTGGGGGCATATATGGTTTTTATAGAAGGTGTTCTCGTAGAAACTTCAAAAAAGGCTCATTCGATTGGAAATTCAAAGGGCTAGTGCAGTTTTTAATTGTCGAAAGTGATAGGAGGGCAACTAGCCCCCCCCCACGCCCATAATTCCCCCAAACACATCCAATCAAAATTTTGAGATAGCCATTTTGTTCAGCGTACTTGATTTCTCGATAGAAAATATGTTTTCGAGGAGGGAATTCCCCCACAACCCTCAGGGCAAGGGTTTTAAGTTATGCCCTGGGGGCATATAAGGTTTTTATAGAAGGCGTTGTCGTAGAAACTTCAAAACAGGCTCATTCGATTGGAAATTCAAAGGGCTAGTACCCTTTCCAATAGTCGAAAGTAGTTGGAGGGCAACTCGCCCCCCCCCACGCCCATCATTCTCCCAAACACATCCAATCAAAATTTTTAGATAGCCATTTCGGTCAGCATAGTTGATTTCCAGATAGAAAATATGTATTTGAGGAGGACACTCCCCCACAACCCTCAGGGCAAGGGTTTTAAGTTATGCCCTGGGGGCATATGAGCTTTTTATAGAAGGCGTTGTCGTAAAAGCTTCAAAATAGGCTCATTCGATTGCGAATTTAAAGCGCTATTACCCTTTTCAATAGTCGAAAGTGATTGGAGGGCAACTAGCCCCCTCCCCCACGCCCATCATTCCCCCAAACACATCCAATCAAAGTTTTGAGATAGCCATTTTGTTCAGCGTACTTGATTTCCTGTTATAAAATATATTTTCGAGGAGGACACTCCCCCACAACCCTCAGGGCAAGGGTTTTAAGTTATACCCTGAGGACATATAAGGTTTTTATAGGAGGCGTTGTCGTAGAAACTTCAAAACAGGCTCATTCGATTGGAAATTCAAAGGGCTAGTACCCTTTTTAATAGTCGAAAGTGATTGGAGGGTAGCTAGCCCCCCCCCCACGCCCATCATTCCCCCAAACACATCCAATCAAAATTTTTAGATAGCCATTTCGTTCAGCATAGTTGATTTCCAGATAGAAAATATGTATTTGAGGAGGACACTCCCCCACAACCCTCAGGGCAAGGGTTTTAAGTTATGCCTTGGGGGCATATGAGCTTTTTATAGAAGGCGTTGTCGTAAAAGCTTCAAAATAGGCTCATTCGATTGGAAATTTAAAGCGCTAGTACCCTTTTTAATAGTCGAAAGTGATTGGAGGGCAACTAGCCCCCTCCCCCACGCCCATCATTCCCCCAAACACATCCAATCAAAATTTTGAGATAGCCATTTTGTTCAGCGTACTTGATTTCCCGTTATAAACTATATTTTCGAGGAGGACATTCCCCCACAACCCTCAGGGCAAGGGTTTTAAGTTGTACCCTGGGGGCATATAAGGTTTTTATAGGAGGCGTTGTCGTAGAAACTTCAAAACAGGCTCATTCGATTGGAAATTCAAAGGGCTAGTACCCTTTTTAATAGTCGAAAGTGATTGGAGGGTAGCTAGCCCCCCCCCCCCACGTCCATCATTCCCCCAAACACATCCAATCAAAATTTTTAGATAGCCATTTCGTTCAGCATAGGTGATTTCCAGATAGAAAATATGTATTTGAGGAGGACACTCCCCCACAACCCTCAGGGCAAGGGTTTTAAGTTATGCCCTGGGGGCATATAAGGTTTTTATAGAAGGCGTTGTCGTAGAAACTTCAAAACAGGCTCATTTGATTGGAAATTCAAAGGGCTTGTACCCTTTTTAATAGTCGAAAGTGATTTGAGTGCAACTAGTCCCCCCCTCCCCCCTCATGCCCTTCATTCCCCCAAACACATCCAATCAAAATTTTGAAATAGCCATTTTTTTCAGCGTAGTTGATTTCCAGATAGAAAATATCTTTTTGTGGAGGACACTCCCCCACAACCCTCGGGGCAAGGGTTTTAAGTTATGGCCTGGGGGCATATAAGGTTTTTATAGAAGGCGTTGTCGTAGAAACTTCAAAAAAGGCTCATTCGATTGGAAATTCAAAGGGCTAGTGCAGTTTTTAATTGTCGAAAGTGATAGGAGGGCAACTAGCCCCCCCACGCCCATAATTCCCCCAAACACATCCAATCAAAATTTTGAGATAGCAATTTTGTTCAGCGTACTTGATTTCTCGATAGAAAATATGTTTTCTAGGAGGGAATTTCTCCACAACCCTCAGGGCAAGGGTTTTAAGTTATACCCTGGGGGCATATAAGGTTTTTATAGAAGGCGTTGTCGTAGAAACTTCAAAACAGGCTCATTCGATTGGAAATTCAAAGGGCTAGTACCCTTTTTAATAGTCGAAAGTGATAGGAGGGCAACTAGCCCCCCCCCCCCCACGCCCATCATTCTCCCAAACACATCCAATCAAAATTTTTAGATAGCCATTTCGGTCGGCATAGTTGATTTCCAGATAGAAAATATGTATTTGAGGAGGACACTCCCCCACAACCCTCAGGGCAAGGGTTTTAAGTTACGCCCTGGGGACATATGAGCTTTTTGTAGAAGGCGTTGTCGTAAAAGCTTCAAAATAGGCTCATTCGATTGGGAATTTAAAGCGCTATTACCCTTTTTAATAGTCGAAAGTGATTGGAGGGCAACTAGCCCCCTCCCCCACGCCCATCATTCCCCCAAACACATCCAATCAAAATTTTGAGATAGCCATTTTGTTCAGCGTACTTGATTTCCCGTTATAAAATATATTTTCGAGGAGGACACTCCCCCACAACCCTCAGGGCAAGGGTTTTAAGTTATACCCTGAGGACATATAAGGTTTTTATAGGAGGCGTTGTCGTAGAAACTTCAAAACAGGCTCATTCGATTGGAAATTCAAAGGGCTAGTACCCTTTTTAATAGTCGAAAGTGATTGGAGGGTAGCTAGCCCCCCCCCCCACGCCCATCATTCCCCCAAACACATCCAATCAAAATTTTTAGATAGCCATTTCGTTCAGCATAGTTGATTTCCAGATAGAAAATATGTATTTGAGGAGGACACTCCCCCACAACCCTCAGGGCAAGGGTTTTAAGTTATGCCTTGGGGGCATATGAGCTTTTTATAGAAGGCGTTGTCGTAAAAGCTTCAAAATAGGCTCATTCGATTGGAAATTTAAAGCGCTAGTACCCTTTTTAATAGTCGAAAGTGATTGGAGGGCAACTAGCCCCCTCCCCCACGCCCATCATTCCCCCAAACACATCCAATCAAAATTTTGAGATAGTCATTTTGTTCAGCGTACTTGATTTCCCGTTATAAAATATATTTTTGAGGAGGACATTCCCCCACAACCCTCAGGGCAAGGGTTTTAAGTTATACCCTGGGGGCATATAAGGTTTTTATAGGAGGCGTTGTCGTAGAAACTTCAAAACAGGCTCATTCGATTGGAAATTCAAAGGGCTAGTACCCTTTTTAATAGTCGAAAGTGATTGGAGGGTAGCTAGCCCCCCCCCACGTCCATCATTCCCCCAAACACATCCAATCAAAATTTTTAGATAGCCATTTCGTTCAGCATAGGTGATTTCCAGATAGAAAATATGTATTTGAGGAGGACACTCCCCCACAACCCTCAGGGCAAGGGTTTTAAGTTATGCCCTGGGGGCATATAAGGTTTTTATAGAAGGCGTTGTCGTAGAAACTTCAAAACAGGCTCATTTGATTGGAAATTCAAAGGGCTTGTACCCTTTTTAATAGACGAAAGTGATTTGAGTGCAACTAGTCCCCCCTCCCCCCTCATGCCCTTCATTCCCCCAAACACATCCAATCAAAATTTTGAAATAGCCATTTTTTTCAGCGTAGTTGATTTCCAGATAGAAAATATCTTTTTGTGGAGGACGGACACTCCCCCTCAACCCTCGGGGCAAGGGTTTTAAGTTATGGCCTGGGGGCATATATGGTTTTTATAGAAGGTGTTCTCGTAGAAACTTCAAAAAAGGCTCATTCGATTGGAAATTCAAAGGGCTAGTGCAGTTTTTAATTGTCGAAAGTGATAGGAGGGCAACTAGCCCCCCCCACGCCCATAATTCCCCCAAACACATCCAATCAAAATTTTGAGATAGCCATTTTGTTCAGCGTACTTGATTTCTCGATAGAAAATATGTTTTCGAGGAGGGAATTCCCCCACAACCCTCAGGGCAAGGGTTTTAAGTTATACCCTGGGGACATATAAGGTTTTTATAGAAGGCGTTGTCGTAGAAACTTCAAAACAGGCTCATTCGATTGGAAATTCAAAGGGCTAGTACCCTTTCCAATAGTCGAAAGTAGTTGGAGGGCAACTCGCCCCCCCCCCACGCCCATCATTCTCCCAAACACATCCAATCAAAATTTTTAGATAGCCATTTCGGTCAGCATAGTTGATTTCCAGATAGAAAATATGTATTTGAGGAGGACACTCCCCCACAACCCTCAGGGCAAGGGTTTTAAGTTATGCCCTGGGGGCATATGAGCTTTTTATAGAAGGCGTTGTCGTAAAAGCTTCAAAATAGGCTCATTCGATTGGGAATTTAAAGCGCTATTACCCTTTTCAATAGTCGAAAGTGATTGGAGGGCAACTAGCCCCCTCCCCCACGCCCATCATTCCCCCAAACACATCCAATCAAAGTTTTGAGATAGCCATTTTGTTCAGCGTACTTGATTTCCTGTTATAAAATATATTTTCGAGGAGGACACTCCCCCACAACCCTCAGGGCAAGGGTTTTAAGTTATACCCTGAGGACATATAAGGTTTTTATAGGAGGCGTTGTCGTAGAAACTTCAAAACAGGCTCATTCGATTGGAAATTCAAAGGGCTAGTACCCTTTTTAATAGTCGAAAGTGATTGGAGGGTAGCTAGCCCCCCCCCCACGCCCATCATTCCCCCAAACACATCCAATCAAAATTTTTAGATAGCCATTTCGTTCAGCATAGTTGATTTCCAGATAGAAAATATGTATTTGAGGAGGACACTCCCCCACAACCCTCAGGGCAAGGGTTTTAAGTTATGCCTTGGGGGCCTATGAGCTTTTTATAGAAGGCGTTGTCGTAAAAGCTTCAAAATAGGCTCATTCGATTGGAAATTTAAAGCGCTAGTACCCTTTTTAATAGTCGAAAGTGATTGGAGGGCAACTAGCCCCCTCCCCCACGCCCATCTTTCCCCCAAACACATCCAATCAAAATTTTGAGATAGCCATTTTGTTCAGCGTACTTGATTTCCCGTTATAAACTATATTTTCGAGGAGGACATTCCCCCACAACCCTCAGGGCAAGGGTTTTAAGTTGTACCCTGGGGGCATATAAGGTTTTTATAGGAGGCGTTGTCGTAGAAACTTCAAAACAGGCTCATTCGATTGGAAATTCAAAGGGCTAGTACCCTTTTTAATAGTCGAAAGTGATTGGAGGGTAGCTAGCCCCCCCCCCCACGTCCATCATTCCCCCAAACACATCCAATCAAAATTTTTAGATAGCCATTTCGTTCAGCATAGGTGATTTCCAGATAGAAAATATGTATTTGAGGAGGACACTCCCCCACAACCCTCAGGGCAAGGGTTTTAAGTTATGCCCTGGGGGCATATAAGGTTTTTATAGAAGGCGTTGTCGTAGAAACTTCAAAACAGGCTCATTTGATTGGAAATTCAAAGGGCTTGTACCCTTTTTAATAGTCGAAAGTGATTTGAGTGCAACTAGTCCCCCCCTCCCCCCTCATGCCCTTCATTCCCCCAAACACATCCAATCAAAATTTTGAAATAGCCATTTTTTTCAGCGTAGTTGATTTCCAGATAGAAAATATCTTTTTGTGGAGGACACTCCCCCACAACCCTCGGGGCAAGGGTTTTAAGTTATGGCCTGGGGGCATATAAGGTTTTTATAGAAGGCGTTGTCGTAGAAACTTCAAAAAAGGCTCATTCGATTGGAAATTCAAAGGGCTAGTGCAGTTTTTAATTGTCGAAAGTGATAGGAGGGCAACTAGCCCCCCCACACCCATAATTCCCCCAAACACATCCAATCAAAATTTTGAGATAGCAATTTTGTTCAGCGTACTTGATTTCTCGATAGAAAATATGTTTTCTAGGAGGGAATTTCTCCACAACCCTCAGGGCAAGGGTTTTAAGTTATACCCTGGGGGCATATAAGGTTTTTATAGAAGGCGTTGTCGTAGAAACTTCAAAACAGGCTCATTCGATTGGAAATTCAAAGGGCTAGTACCCTTTTTAATAGTCGAAAGTAGTTGGAGGGCAACTCGCCCCCCCCACGCCCATCATTCTCCCAAACACATCCAATCAAAATTTTTAGATAGCCATTTCGGTCGGCATAGTTGATTTCCAGATAGAAAATATGTATTTGAGGAGGACACTCCCCCACAACCCTCAGGGCAAGGGTTTTAAGTTACGCCCTGGGGACATATGAGCTTTTTGTAGAAGGCGTTGTCGTAAAAGCTTCAAAATAGGCTCATTCGATTGGGAATTTAAAGCGCTATTACCCTTTTTAATAGTCGAAAGTGATTGGAGGGCAACTAGCCCCCTCCCCCACGCCCATCATTCCCCCAAACACATCCAATCAAAATTTTGAGATAGCCATTTTGTTCAGCGTACTTGATTTCCCGTTATAAAATATATTTTCGAGGAGGACACTCCCCCACAACCCTCAGGGCAAGGGTTTTAAGTTATACCCTGAGGACATATAAGGTTTTTATAGGAGGCGTTGTCGTAGAAACTTCAAAACAGGCTCATTCGATTGGAAATTCAAAGGGCTAGTACCCTTTTTAATAGTCGAAAGTGATTGGAGGGTAGCTAGCCCCCCCCCACGCCCATCATTCCCCCAAACACATCCAATCAAAATTTTTAGATAGCCATTTCGTTCAGCATAGTTGATTTCCAGATAGAAAATATGTATTTGAGGAGGACACTCCCCCACAACCCTCAGGGCAAGGGTTTTAAGTTATGCCTTGGGGGCATATGAGCTTTTTATAGAAGGCGTTGTCGTAAAAGCTTCAAAATAGGCTCATTCGATTGGAAATTTAAAGCGCTAGTACCCTTTTTAATAGTCGAAAGTGATTGGAGGGCAACTAGCCCCCTCCCCCACGCCCATCATTCCCCCAAACACATCCAATCAAAATTTTGAGATAGTCATTTTGTTCAGCGTACTTGATTTCCCGTTATAAAATATATTTTTGAGGAGGACATTCCCCCACAACCCTCAGGGCAAGGGTTTTAAGTTATACCCTGGGGCATATAAGGTTTTTATAGGAGGCGTTGTCGTAGAAACTTCAAAACAGGCTCATTCGATTGGAAATTCAAAGGGCTAGTACCCTTTTTAATAGTCGAAAGTGATTGGAGGGTAGCTAGCCCCCCCCCCCCCACGTCCATCATTCCCCCAAACACATCCAATCAAAATTTTGAGATAGCAATTTTGTTCAGCGTACTTGATTTCTCGATAGAAAATATGTTTTCTAGGAGGGAATTCCCCCACAACCCTCAGGGCAAGGGTTTTAAGTTATACCCTGGGGGCATGTAAGGTTTTTATAGAAGGCGTTGTCGTAGAAACTTCAAAACAGGCTCATTCGATTGGAAATTCAAAGGGCTAGTACCCTTTTTAATTGTCGAAAGTGATTAGAGGGTAGCTAGCCCCCCCCCCCCACGTCCATCATTCCCCCAAACACATCCAATCAAAATTTTTAGATAGCCATTTCGTTCAGCATAGGTGATTTCCAGATAGAAAATATGTATTTGAGGAGGACACTCCCCCACAACCCTCAGGGCAAGGGTTTTAAGTTATGCCCTGGGGGCATATAAGGTTTTTATAGAAGGCGTTGTCGTAGAAACTTCAAAAACAGGCTCATTTGATTGGAAATTCAAAGGGCTTGTACCTTTTTAATAGTCGAAAGTGATTTGAGTGCAACTAGTCAAAGGGCTAGTGCAGTTTTTAATTGTCGAAAGTGATAGGAGGGCAACTAGCCCCCCCCCCACGCCCATAATTCCCCCAAACACATCCAATCAAAATTTTGAGATAGCCATTTTGTTCAGCGTACTTGATTTCTCGATAGAAAATATGTTTTCGAGGAGGGAATTCCCCCACAACCCTCAGGGCAAGGGTTTTAAGTTATACCCTGAGGACATATAAGGTTTTTATAGGAGGCGTTGTCGTAGAAACTTCAAAACAGGCTCATTCGATTGGAAATTCAAAGGGCTAGTACCCTTTCTAATAGTCGAAAGTAGTTGGAGGGCAACTCCCCCCCCCCCACGCCCATCATTCTCTCAAACACATCCAATCAAAATTTTTAGATAGCCATTTCGGTCAGCATAGTTGATTTCCAGATAGAAAATATGTATTTGAGGAGGACACTCCCCCACAACCCTCAGGGCAAGGGTTTTAAGTTATGCCCTGGGGGCATATGAGCTTTTTATAGAAGTCTTTGTCGTAAAAGCTTCAAAATAGCCCCATTCGATTGGGAATTTAAAGCGCTATTACCCTTTTTAATAGTCGAAAGTGATTGGAGGGCAACTAGCCCCCTCCCCCACGCCCATCATTCCCCCAAACACATCCAATCAAAATTTTGAGATAGCCATTTTGTTCAGCGTACTTGATTTCCTGTTATAAAATATATTTTCGAGGAGGACACTCCCCCACAACCCTCAGGGCAAGGGTTTTAAGTTATACCCTGAGGACATATAAGGTTTTTATAGGAGGCGTTGTCGTAGAAACTTCAAAACAGGCTCATTCGATTGGAAATTGAAAGGGCTAGTACCCTTTTTAATAGTCGAAAGTGATTGGAGGGTAGCTAGCCCCCCCTTCCCCCCACGCCCATCATTCCCCCAAACACATCCAATCAAAATTTTTAGATAGCCATTTCGTTCAGCATAGTTGATTTCCAGATAGAAAATATGTATTTGAGGAGGACACTCCCCCACAACCCTCAGGGCAAGGGTTTTAAGTTATGCCTTGGGGGCATATGAGCTTTTTATAGAAGGCGTTGTCGTAAAAGCTTCAAAATAGGCTCATTCGATTGGAAATTTAAAGCGCTAGTACCCTTTTTAATAGTCGAAAGTGATTGGAGGGCAACTAGCCCCCTCCCCCACGCCCATCATTCCCCCAAACACATCCAATCAAAATTTTGAGATAGCCATTTTGTTCAGCGTACTTGATTTCCCGTTATAAACTATATTTTCGAGGAGGACATTCCCCCACAACCCTCAGGGCAAGGGTTTTAAGTTATACCCTGGGGGCATATAAGGTTTTTATAGGAGGCGTTGTCGTAGAAACTTCAAAACAGGCTCATTCGATTGGAAATTCAAAGGGCTAGTACCCTTTTTAATAGTCGAAAGTGATTGGAGGGTAGCTAGCCCCCCCCCCCACGTCCATCATTCCCCCAAACACATCCAATCAAAATTTTTAGATAGCCATTTCGTTCAGCATAGGTGATTTCCAGATAGAAAATATGTATTTGAGGAGGACACTCCCCCACAACCCTCAGGGCAAGGGTTTTAAGTTATGCCCTGGGGGCATATAAGGTTTTTATAGAAGGCGTTGTCGTAGAAACTTCAAAACAGGCTCATTTGATTGGAAATTCAAAGGGCTTGTACCCTTTTTAATATTCGAAAGTGATTTGAGTGCAACTAGTCCCCCCCTCCCCCCTCATGCCCTTCATTCCCCCGAACACATCCAATCAAATTTTGAAATAGCCATTTTTTTCAGCGTAGTTGATTTCCAGATAGAAAATATCTTTTTGTGGAGGACGGACACTCCCCCTCAACCCTCGGGGCAAGGGTTTTAAGTTATGGCCTGGGGGCATATATGGTTTTTATAGAAGGTGTTCTCGTAGAAACTTCAAAAAAGGCTCATTCGATTGGAAATTCAAAGGGCTAGTGCAGTTTTTAATTGTCGAAAGTGATAGGAGGGCAACTAGCCCCCCCCCCACGCCCATAATTCCCCCAAACACATCCAATCAAAATTTTGAGATAGCCATTTTGTTCAGCGTACTTGATTTCTCGATAGAAAATATGTTTTCGAGGAGGGAATTCCCCCACAACCCTCAGGGCAAGGGTTTTAAGTTATACCCTGGGGACATATAAGGTTTTTATAGAAGGCGTTGTCGTAGAAACTTCAAAACAGGCTCATTCGATTGGAAATTCAAAGGGCTAGTACCCTTTCCAATAGTCGAAAGTAGTTGGAGGGCAACTCGCCCCCCCCCCACGCCCATCATTCTCCCAAACACATCCAATCAAAATTTTTAGATAGCCATTTCGGTCAGCATAGTTGATTTCCAGATAGAAAATATGTATTTGAGGAGGACACTCCCCCACAACCCTCAGGGCAAGGGTTTTAAGTTATGCCCTGGGGGCATATGAGCTTTTTATAGAAGGCTTTGTCGTAAAAGCTTCAAAATAGGCTCATTCGATTGGGAATTTAAAGCGCTATTACCCTTTTCAATAGTCGAAAGTGATTGGAGGGCAACTAGCCCCCTCCCCCACGCCCATCATTCCCCCAAACACATCCAATCAAAATTTTGAGATAGCCATTTTGTTCAGCGTACTTGATTTCCTGTTATAAAATATATTTTCGAGGAGGACACTCCCCCACAACCCTCAGGGCAAGGGTTTTAAGTTATACCCTGAGGACATATAAGGTTTTTATAGGAGGCGTTGTCGTAGAAACTTCAAAACAGGCTCATTCGATTGGAAATTCAAAGGGCTAGTACCCTTTTTAATAGTCGAAAGTGATTGGAGGGCAACTAGCCCCCTCCCCCACGCCCATCATTCCCCCAAACACATCCAATCAAAATTTTGAGATAGCCATTTTGTTCAGCGTACTTGATTTCCCGTTATAAACTATATTTTCGAGGAGGACATTCCCCCACAACCCTCAGGGCAAGGGTTTTAAATTATACCCTGGGGGCATATAAGGTTTTTATAGGAGGCGTTGTCGTAGAAACTTCAAAACAGGCTCATTCGATTGGAAATTCAAAGGGCTAGTACCCTTTTTAATAGTCGAAAGTGATTGGAGGGTAGCTAGCCCCCCCCCCCCCCCACGTCCATCATTCCCCCAAACACATCCAATCAAAATTTTTAGATAGCCATTTCGTTCAGCATAGGTGATTTCCAGATAGAAAATATGTATTTGAGGAGGACACTCCCCCACAACCCTCAGGGCAAGGGTTTTAAGTTATGCCCTGGGGGCATATAAGGTGTTTATAGAAGGCGTTGTCGTAGAAACTTCAAAACAGGCTCATTTGATTGGAAATTCAAAGGGCTAGTGCAGTTTTTAATTGTCGAAAGTGATAGGAGGGCAACTAGCCCCCCCCCCCCCCCCACGCCCATAATTCCCCCAAACACATCCAATCAAAATTTTGAGATAGCCATTTTGTTCAGCGTACTTGATTTCTCGATAGAAAATATGTTTTCGAGGAGGGAATTCCCCCACAACCCTCAGGGCAAGGGTTTTAAGTTATACCCTGGGGACATATAAGGTTTTTATAGAAGGCGTTGTCGTAGAAACTTCAAAACAGGCTCATTCGATTGGAAATTCAAAGGGCTAGTACCCTTTCCAATAGTCGAAAGTAGTTGGAGGGCAACTCGCCCCCCCCCCACGCCCATCATTCTCCCAAACACATCCAATCAAAATTTTTAGATAGCCATTTTGGTCAGCATAGTTGATTTCCAGATAGAAAATATGTATTTGAGGAGGACACTCCCCCACAACCCTCAGGGCAAGGGTTTTAAGTTATGCCCTGGGGGCATATGAGCTTTTTATAGAAGGCGTTGTCGTAAAAGCTTCAAAATAGGCTCATTCGATTGGGAATTTAAAGCGCTATTACCCTTTTCAATAGTCGAAAGTGATTGGAGGGCAACTAGCCCCCTCCCCCACGCCCATCATTCCCCCAAACACATCCAATCAAAGTTTTGAGATAGCCATTTTGTTCAGCGTACTTGATTTCCTGTTATAAAATATATTTTCGAGGAGGACACTCCCCCACAACCCTCAGGGCAAGGGTTTTAAGTTATACCCTGAGGACATATAAGGTTTTTATAGGAGGCGTTGTCGTAGAAACTTCAAAACAGGCTCATTCGATTGGAAATTCAAAGGGCTAGTACCCTTTTTAATAGTCGAAAGTGATTGGAGGGTAGCTAGCCCCCCCCCCACGCCCATCATTCCCCAAACACATCCAATCAAAATTTTTAGATAGCCATTTCGTTCAGCATAGTTGATTTCCAGATAGAAAATATGTATTTGAGGAGGACACTCCCCCACAACCCTCAGGGCAAGGGTTTTAAGTTATGCCTTGGGGGCATATGAGCTTTTTATAGAAGGCGTTGTCGTAAAAGCTTCAAAATAGGCTCAATCGATTGGAAATTTAAAGCGCTAGTACCCTTTTTAATAGTCGAAAGTGATTGGAGGGCAACTAGCCCCCTCCCCCACGCCCATCATTCCCCCAAACACATCCAATCAAAATTTTGAGATAGCCATTTTGTTCAGCGTACTTGATTTCCCGTTATAAACTATATTTTCGAGGAGGACATTCCCCCACAACCCTCAGGGCAAGGGTTTTAAGTTGTACCCTGGGGGCATATAAGGTTTTTATAGGAGGCGTTGTCGTAGAAACTTCAAAACAGGCTCATTCGATTGGAAATTCAAAGGGCTAGTACCCTTTTTAATAGTCGAAAGTGATTGGAGGGTAGCTAGCCCCCCCCCCCCCACGTCCATCATTCCCCAAACACATCCAATCAAAATTTTTAGATAGCCATTTCGTTCAGCATAGGTGATTTCCAGATAGAAAATATGTATTTGAGGAGGACACTCCCCCACAACCCTCAGGGCAAGGGTTTTAAGTTATGCCCTGGGGGCATATAAGGTTTTTATAGAAGGCGTTGTCGTAGAAACTTCAAAACAGGCTCATTTGATTGGAAATTCAAAGGGCTTGTACCCTTTTTAATAGTCGAAAGTGATTTGAGTGCAACTAGTCCCCCCTCCCCCCTCATGCCCTTCATTCCCCCAAACACGTCCAATCAAAATTTTGAAATAGCCATTTTTTTCAGCGTAGTTGATTTCCAGATAGAAAATATCTTTTTGTGGAGGACACTCCCCCACAACCCTCGGGGCAAGGGTTTTAAGTTATGGCCTGGGGGCATATAAGGTTTTTATAGAAGGTGTTGTCGTAGAAACTTCAAAAAAGGCTCATTCGATTGGAAATTCAAAGGGCTAGTGCAGTTTTTAATTGTCGAAAGTGATTGGAGGGCAACTAGCCCCCCCACACCCATAATTCCCCAAACACATCCAATCAAAATTTTGAGATAGCAATTTTGTTCAGCGTACTTGATTTCTCGATAGAAAATATGTTTTCTAGGAGGGAATTTCCCCACAACCCTCAGGGCAAGGGTTTTAAGTTATACCCTGGGGGCATGTAAGGTTTTTATAGAAGGCGTTGTCGTAGAAACTTCAAAACAGGCTCATTCGATTGGAAATTCAAAGGGCTACAACCCTTTTTAATAGTCGAAAGTAGTTGGAGGGCAACTCGCCCCCCCCCCCACGCCCATCATTCTCCCAAACACATCCAATCAAAATTTTTAGATAGCCATTTCGGTCGGCATAGTTGATTTCCAGATAGAAAATATGTATTTGAGGAGGACACTCCCCCACAACCCTCAGGGCAAGGGTTTTAAGTTATGCCCTGGGGGCATATGAGCTTTTATAGAAGGCGATGTCGTAAAAGCTTCAAAATAGGCTCATTCGATTGGAAATTTAAAGCGCTAGTACCATTTTTAATAGTCGAAAGTGATTGGAGGGCAACTAGCCCCCTCCTCCACGCCCATCATTCCCCCAAACACATCCAATCAAAATTTTGAGATAGCCATTTTGTTCAGCGTACTTGATTTCCCGTTAGAAAATATATTTTCGAGGAGGACACTCCCCCAAAACCCTCAGGGCAAGGGTTTTAAGTTATACCCTGGGGGCATATAAGGTTTTTATAGGAGGCGTTGTCGTAGAAACTTCAAAACAGGCTCATTCGATTGGAAATTCAAAGGGCTAGTACCCTTTTTAATAGTCCAAAGTGATTGGAGGGCAACTAGCCCCCCCCCCCCCCTACGCCCATCATTCCCCCAAACACATCCAATCAAAATTTTTAGATAGCCATTTCGTTCAGCATAGTTGATTTCCAGATAGAAAATATGTATTTGAGGAGGACACTCCCCCACGACCCTCAGGGCAAGGGTTTTAAGTTATGCCCTGGGGGCATATGAGCTTTTTATAGAAGGCATTGTCGTAAAAGCTTCAAAACAGGCTCATTTGATTGGAAATTTAAAGCGCTAGTACCCTTTTTAATAGTCCAAAGTGATTGGAGGGCAACTAGCCCCCTCCCCCACGCCAATCATTCCCCCAAACACATCCAATCAAAATTTTGAGATAGCCATTTTGTTCAGCGTCGTTGATTTCCTGATAGAAAATTTGTTTTTGAGGAGGATACTCCCCCACAACCTCAGGGCAAGGGTTTTAAGTTATGCCCTGGGGGCATATAAGGTTTTTATAGAAGGTCTTGTCGTAGAAACTTCAAAACAGGCTCATTCGATTGGAAATTCAAAGGGCTTGTACCCTTTTTAATAGTCGAACGTGATTTGAGTGCAACTAGTCCCCCCCTCACGCCCTTCATTCCCCCAAACACATCCAATCAAAATTTTGAAATAGCCATTTTGTTCAGCGTAGTTGATTTCCAGACAGAAAATTTGTTTTGAGGAGGACACTCCCCCACATCCCTCAGGGCAAGGGTTTTAAGTTATGCCCTGGGGGCATATGAGCTTTTTATAGAAGGCGTTGTCATAAAAGCTTCAAAATAGGCTCATTCGATTGGAAATTTAAAGCGCTAGTACCCTTTTTAATAGTCGAAAGTGATTGGAGGGCAACTAGCCCCCTCCCCCACGCCCATCATTCCCCCAAACACATCCAATCAAAATTTTGAGATAGCCATTTTGTTCAGCGTACTTGATTTCCCGTTATAAAATATATTTTCGAGGAGGACATTCCCCCACAACCCTCAGGGCAAGGGTTTTAAGTTATACCCTGGGGGCATATTAGGTTTTTATAGGAGGCGTTGTCATAAAAGCTTCAAAATAGGCTCATTCGATTGGAAATTCAAAGGGCTAGTACCCTTTTTAATAGTCGAAAGTGATTAGAGGGTAGCTAGCCCCCCCCCCCACGTCCATCATTCCCCCAAACACATCCAATCAAAATTTTTAGATAGCCATTTCGTTCAGCATAGGTGATTTCCAGATAGAAAATATGTATTTGAGGAGGACACTCCCCCACAACCCTCAGGGCGAGGGTTTTAAGTTATGCCCTGGGGGCATATAAGGTTTTTATAGAAGGCGTTGTCGTAGAAACTTCAAAAAAGGCTCATTCGATTGGAAATTCAAAGGGCTAGTGCAGTTTTTAATTGTCGAAAGTGATAGGAGGGCAACTAGCCCCCACGCCCATAATTCCCCCAAACACATCCAATCAAAATTTTTGAGATAGCCATTTTGTTCAGCGTACTTGATTTCTCTATAGAAAATATGTTTTCGAAGAGGGAATTCCCCCACAACCCTCAGGGCAAGGGTTTTAAGTTATACCCTGGGGGCATATAAGGTTTTTATAGAAGGCGTTGTCGTAGAAACTTCAAAACAGGCTCATTCGATTGGAAATTCAAAGGGCTAGTACCCTTTCTTATAGTCGAAAGTAGTTGGAGGGCAACTCGCCCCCCCCCCCCCACGCCCATCATTCTCCCAAACACATCCAATCAAAATTTTTAGATAGACATTTCGGTCAGCATAGTTGATTTCCAGATAGAAAATATGTATTTGAGGAGGACACTCCCCCACAACCCTCAGGGCAAGGGTTTTAAGTTATGCCCTGGGGGCATATGAGCTTTTTATAGAAGGCGTTGTCGTAAAAGCTTCAAAATAGGCTCATTCGATTGGAAATTTAAAGCGCTAGTACCCTTTTTAATAGTCGAAAGTGATTGGAGGGCAACTAGCCCCCTCCTCCACGCCCATCATTCCCCCAAACACATCCAATCAAAATTTTGAGATAGCCATTTTGTTGAGCGTACTTGATTTCCCGTTAGAAAATATATTTTCGAGGAGGACACTCCCCCAAAACCCTCAGGGCAAGGGTTTTAAGTTATACCCTGGGGGCATATAAGGTTTTTATAGGAGGCGTTGTCGTAGAAACTTCAAAACAGGCTCATTCGATTGGAAATTCAAAGGGCTAGTACCCTTTTTAATAGTCGAAAGTGATTGGAGGGCAACTAGCCCCCCCCCCCCCCTACGCCCATCATTCCCCCAAACACATCCAATCAAAATTTTTAGATAGCCATTTCGTTCAGCATAGTTGATTTCCAGATAGAAAATATGTATTTGAGGAGGACACTCCCCAACGACCCTCAGGACAAGGGTTTTAAGTTATGCCCTGGGGGCATATGAGCTTTTTATAGAAGGCGTTGTCGTAAAAGCTTCAAAACAGGCTCATTCGATTGGAAATTTAAAGCGGTAGTACCCTTTTTAATAGTCCAAAGTGATTGGAGGGCAACTAGCCCCCTCCCCCACGCCAATCATTCCCCCAAACACATCCAATCAAAATTTTGAGATAGCCATTTTGTTCAGCGTAGTTGATTTCCAGATAGAAAATTTGTTTTTGAGGAGGATACTCCCCCACAACCTCAGGGCAAGGGTTTTAAGTTATGCCCTGGGGGCATATGAGCTTTTTATAGAAGGCGTTGTCGTAAAAGCTTCAAAACAGGCTCATTCGATTGGAAATTCAAAGGGCTTGTACCCTTTTTAATAGTCGAAAGTGATTTGAGTGCAACTAGTCCCCCCCCTCACGCCCTTCATTCCCCCAAACACATCCAATCAAAATTTTGAAATAGCCATTTTGTTCAGCGTAGTTGATTTCCAGATAGAAAATTTGTTTTTGAGGAGGACGCTCCCCCACATCCCTCAGGGCAAGGGTTTTAAGTTATGCCCTGGGGGTATATAAGGTTTTTAAAGAAGGTGTTGTCGTAAAAACTTCAATAAAAGCTCATTCGACTGGAAATTCAAAGGGCTAGTGCCCTTTTTAATATTCAAAAGTGATTGGACGGCAACTAGCCCCCCCCCCCCCCACACCCATCATTCCCCCAAACACATCCAATAAAAATTTTGAGATAGCCATTTTGTTCAGGGTAGTTGATTTCCAGATAGAAAACATATTTTTAAGGAGGACACTCACCCACAACTCTCAGGGCAAGGATTATAAGTTATGCCCTGGGGGTATATAAGGTTTTTATTGAAATCTTTGTTGCAGAAACTTGAAAAAGGGCTCATTCAATTTTAAATTCAAAGGACTAGTACCCTTTTTAATAGTCAAAAGTGATTTGAGGGCAACTAACCCCCCTCTCTCGCCCACCTTTTCCCAAAACACATCCAATCAAAATTTTTAGAATGCCATTTTATTCAACGTAGATAAAAGTTTTGGAAATTAGGTCTTTAAGGATGACAACCCCTCCCCCAAAGCCCTCAGGGCAGGGGTTGTAAGTTATGCCCTGGGGGCATATAAAGTTTTTATTGAAAGCGTTGTTGTAGAAACTTCAAAAGGGCTCTTTCAATTCGAAATTGAAAGGGCTAGTGCCTTTTTTAATAGTTGAAAGTGATTGGATTGCGACTAACGCCCCTCTCACGCCCACCATTTTCCCAAACACATCCAATCAAAATTTTGAGATATCCATTGTGTTCAACGTAGTTGAAAGTTCTGGAAGTTAGGTCTTTTAGGATGATAACCCCCTCAGAGCCCTCAGTGCAAGGGTTGTAAGCTATGCCCTGGGGGCATATAAGGTTTATATAGAAAGTTGTTGTATATGATTTATAGAATAGATTTTAGTCTTCCTCAAATCCAATTTTTATATGTTTAAAAACTAAATGTTGACTTAAGATTAAATCAAAATGCACTGTGATAATGCTAATTCCCAATAAGGCATCTCAGCAGTATCCCAAGAATGACTGAGGGTAATATGTTCAAACGTTCGGGGCTACTTCTGCTCTTAAAATTTTACCAAATCCAAATAGCGTAAGTGTATCCAAGCTATCAAAGAAAGTAAACAGATTTTTTTGCGAATGGTATCAAGTTTTCCATTACAGGTCAACTAGAGGAGTTATGAAACTAAATTAAACAGTACTATTTGTGTCCAGATTTTTAAAAGGGTGTATGCTGTTAAAAATTGCTGAAAATTTTTCTCCGGCATACAAATAGCAGGCCAAACTATAAAGTCTTAAAAAACGAAAAGATTTAAAGTATTATTTTCTTTTTCCCTGAAAAGACTATGTCAATTTAAAACGAACAGAAATTAATTAAAAAAACTTTTTCCACAAAATAAGTTTTTCAAAGAAGTGTAAAGAACTCCATTAAACAAAAAATGAGCAAAACTAAAATCAAATAATCTACCAAGTGTGAAACTACCACAAATCAGCATTGATAAATAAATGAAACCCAAAACGAACAGAAATTACAATAATTAACCGAGTCAAACTCAAAACGAGCAGAAATTAACATAAGTTGGGCGCAAAACCCCTATGCCTTCCCAAGGCCAGAACAAAATTTGCACTTTACTGAAAAAATACAAATGAATGTGCATTGTCAGTTTAATATACATATACTGATATTTAGTAATCAAAATGTTAATATTATTTGATTTATTAAAGTTATAAAAGTAAAAACATTTATATTTTTTCAGTAAAGTGCAAATTTTGTTCTGGTCTAGGACATTTTTATATGTTTAACATTTTTTTTTTTTAAGTTTCAACTTTTTCAAAAAAAAAACTAACCATCTTTATAACAAGTCTGGCAGAAAAAAAAGATTATTATTTCTTATTTTACCATTTTTTTTGCTTGACACTACTTTACAACAAGTGACAGCCCTGCAACAAGCCACGGGTCTGGGAGACTATATTTTTCAAGTCCAAAATTATAATGCGCGATTTATGCAGTTTATTATACGCTGGATTACGACATGAGTTATTTTTCTTGGATTGTGCGTGCTTTAAGAGTTTGAAATGGAATTATTTGAAGCTATCAATATATATATATATATATATATATATATATATATATATATATATATATATATAATATATATATATATATATATATATATATATATATATATATATATATATATATATATATATATAATATATATATATATATATATATATATATATATTTGTCCAGAGACACTGATTTCCAATGGATATGATCAGTCTATCTTTAATTGTCTTCGTGAATTTCTCGGGACGAACTCACATCGCCACAATTTTGTGATAATTTTTAGAAATATGTTGTTCTTTTTCTAGCATAAATACTATTTCGAACTTTATTATGTTCCGTTCATTGACATATGTTTTCCTTATTTTACAGTAAATGTACATTATTTTACAGTATTTACAGTAAATATTTTTCTTTGTAAGAATTTAGGTTCGTCAAATAGAACCAGATTTTAACTTTAGAATTAAATATGTAATTGTTTAAATAGAGATTTGTGCTAATAAGCCATGTTATAGAGCATATGTAAGTAAAAAATAAATGAAATAAGACTTTGCAGTTGAATAGATCTTAGATTGAAACCACTTTTTTTTTATCAAAGAAAAGTCAGCCCAATGACCCGTATAATTTTTTTCATAGCTTAAATGAAGATAAACTCCCCGATCCCAACTTGGTTTTAAAGGGTTGGTGCCAGCATCGGGAATGGGTGGTGTTCAGCCATCATTTCTTGGGTATCCTGGAGTATCTATATGCTTATGAATAATTCTAACGTTATCCCCGCATAGTTTAGATTTTTTGGGTTTCGGCCAAACTTGTCCCCTCCCTCCTCTACAAGATCCAAAAGGGATTGTTGAGGGGAAAGTTGAGCTAAATAAAATTCACATTATGTTTATACAGGTTGTAACAAGGGCGTATCAGTAATATCTTAAGAATAGCATTAAAGAAAATTGAGGGGGAAGTTTGAACAAAATAAAAACATGCTTTATGTATGTGGGCTGTCAAAGGGGCGTATGAGCAATATCTTAGTTTTAATCTATCAGTTTTCGTGATCTGTGGGCTATTTAGGGTTGTTTTTTTGTTATGAAGATATTTGTTCTGGTCTAATTTTGTATTATCTAAATGGTACTTATTGCTTTATGACCTTTGGAAGACGGGTGTTTATTATGAAAATATTTATCCCACCAGTAAGCCTTTCATCTAATGTCATTTAAGTAAAAGAACAACTTTCCCTTATTCTACTTTGCTTGAGGCACCTGTTTGTTTTCATAGTGATTAATTGTCACTACAATGGTTATTAAAACCAATTAAAATAAGTTTTCCCACCATTTGATATTCTTGCGCTTTGATTCTCCCACTAAGACCCTTCGATCTGGAAATCCCTGACCCCTCAATCACTGAATAAGCTCGGACATGATGGATATTAAATTAGTTTAAAGAAAAAAATATTAAGATTAATATATGGGCCCATATTGTGACGGATCAAATAAACCTACCAGTATTGGGAATGAAGATCCCCTAACTACTGGTTTTTGAAATGACTAGGATGAGGAAATAACTAGATTAATAAAAGATATATATAGCCAATGGTGAGCCAAATGAGCCTACTACCCAAAGGGAATGTAGATCCTTGTTGTCGACTTTCGAAATAAGCTTAATGACAAAACATTCAGTCAAGTAAATTCAATTGAAAAAGTATGCCAGTTATCATGGTGAATTGAAGAAAAGACTGATGAAGGAGCATATCTACCCAAAAACTAAGAATTGACGCAGCATAAAATTTACCGGAAATAGATGACTTATTTGGTGAAGTGATAGAAGATCAAGATACTAATTGAGCAGACAAATGACAAAACATATAGTGAAATAAATGAAATTGGACGAAGGAACTGATGATTTATCCACCACTGGTGGCGTCCCTACCAAAATGAATTTTCCATCCAGCAAGAAGATTCTGAAGACATGCGCTTCATCGACATTCAAGATCGAATACCTCTGAACCTAAATACGCAGTAAATGCTACTACAGCAGAAAAAATCATTGAGAGGTTAAGAATTACCTTAGGAATAATGCCAGAACACACTCAAGATGATAGAAAATCAAATTCATGTGCTAAACCATCAGCAAGGTTTCTCTTAGCTCGAGATGGGAAGCTAAATCTCAGTGGTTCACTGCTGCCCTATATTGAAACTTTCTATAGAGGTGGATATATCCAGCAAGTCCTATATCATATGCAGCGTAATAGCACTGCCTAAGTAAAGAGCGATATGGGCACAATGCTTGTTATTTTATTTTTATTTATTTATTTATTTTTATTTTTTGGGGGGGGGGGCATTTGTATAGAAAGAGTTGTCGTAGAAACTTCAAAAAGAGCTCTTTCAATTAGAAATTGAGAAGACTAGTACTCTTTAATAGTCAAAAGGGATTCTTGGGTAACCCCCCCCCCCACGCCAATTATTTCCCCAAATATATCCAATATAAATATTAAGATATCTGTTTTCTTCGCATGTTGAAAGGTCTGGAAATTGTGTCTTTAAGGACGACAACCTCCCCCCCCAGGTTCTTATAGAAAGAGCAATCGTATAGACTTTGGAGGGGGCTAATGGGACTGGTAACCAGAAGTTCTAGTGTTCTTTTAAATAGTCAAAAGTGTTTAGAGGGCAGCTCTTGGGGCATATAAGGTTTTTATAGAAAGCGTGGTCGTACAAACTTGGAGGTAGCTCATTGGATTGATAATCAGATTTTCTAGTGTCCTTTTTAAGAATAAAAGTTATTGGAGGTCAGACACCTCCCCTTCACACGCACAAGTCGTAATTTCCGATTTATATCTGATAGAAATGTTGAGATGGGCATTTGTTGTCGTAGAAACTTCGAAAATGGCTTACTTGATTGAAAATTGAAAGGGGTAGCGCCCTCTTTAATGCTCAAAAGTGACTAGAAAGTAACCAGCCCCCCCCCCTGACGCCCATCATTTCCTTAAGTAATTCCGATTCAAATCTTGAGAAAGCCATTTTTGTCGGGTAGTTGATACGTCCGGCAATTATGTCTTTGAGGATATGCACCTCCCCCCTAAGGCCCTCAGGGCAAGGGCTATAAGTTATGCCCCGAGGGCATATAAGATTCCTATGGAAAAAATTAACTAAAACTGGAAAAAATAATGGGGAAGAGATGATGCTGGGTAATGAGGAGATCGATCATGTGAATGGCTTCATTAGCTATTTAGGCTAGTATAAAATTATTCTGAAGAATAGAAAGATATGTCTGTGACCCAAGATAGAATATTAAAAGTTTCAGTAATGGCAGAGAATAAAATCAGTTCTAAAACGCTCTGTAAAACACAGCAAGATCTGTTAGATATTTTTCAAAAGCATTTTATACAGATTTTTAGATACCTGTAGAAGTGACCGTATATTAAAAGGCAAGATTTACAAAAAATGTCAGTCTATTCTGCATTTTTGAACTACGATGAGAGAAAGGCTGAAATGGCTAGAACAAGTTCCATGAATGAAAGATAGCAGATTGCTAAGGATTTTCCTTTTTGGCCAACCATGTTGGGCCAAACAAAAGAAGTTCGTCCCCAAACGGGATGGGTGAAAATCGTTACGAGATATTTAAAGAATTCAAAATTCTTGGAGGATGTAAAGAGGGAACCTTTGAATGGACAGGGATTGGCGAGGAGTGTGTGCACCTGCTTCGGCCTGTGGCGGCCTGATGCTGAAATAAATTGTTACAAGTAATAGTAGTATGATCCGGTTTAGTTTTTAATCCAATTAATATTTACTTCAAATTCAAAACAGACTAACTACAGTCCCAGAACAATTTACTAATGCTTAATAATTCTCATAAATTTGATCACACGCCTCTGTTTTTTTCCCATTTGATGGTGATTGTGCATACGTTAATACAATTAAGTGCTAGTTAACCATATTCATAAGACTACTACTACTACTAACAACTCATCGCAGCACCAAGCCGCCTGAGGCCAACACAGCTACGCACGCTCCTCCTCCACCCCAATCTATTCAAAGCCTCCCTTTTTACACCCGCCCACGAAGTTATTCATAAGAAGTTAACTCATAATTTTATACGGAGTTAATTTATAATTATTCCAGCTCCTAATTTTGTTCTGGAATTGAACAAAAAAGGATAAATTTATTTAAATATTAACAACTTTTTGTATAAGCGGGAACATGCTCATAATTTGTTGAATTATGATCGCGGCTCGGAATGCATCCGAAATCTTAGGGTATTTAACAATATATAGATGTCGTAATTCAAATCATCAATTTAAAATAAATGCAATGCGGAAAATGATAAGTCCAAGGAAGCCGGATTTTTCCTTTGTGCTTCAAAGGTGACCCTCTTCGTCTGGTGCCTGTATGTTTAAAATCTTCCAAAGTAAGGATATTTCATAAATAAGGCCCAAAGAAAGATGTTTGAATAAGTTAAATTGTTTAATAGAAATATATTTTAGATGCAATTAAAAATAGCATTCCTCAAATTAGGTGCTAACATCCACCACATGGGCAATATGGGAGTAAAGTTCATTTGTGATGCAAATGGGTCTTATATTTAGATTGAGGATGCAATTCTAGGTATATATATACACATTAGGGAGGTGGGGGTATATATTCTTTGAATAGGCCTATAGCCTCTAGGCTCTAAGAAATTCATAAATTTCTTAGAAAAACTGGAAAAAAAAGGAAAGAAGTGAAGATAAAGGCTCTCTCCCTGCAAAATATGTTAACTAGGATTATTCTACATATTATGGAGTAAGAATTGTTTTCTTAGGCTAATATGTTTCCTTTTGTCCAGCTGGGCTCCTAGGCTTAAAATACTGGTTGGCTGGTTTGCTAATTTAAACATTTGTTTATATATATACACTGTCAATTTAGCCATCTGGTGGTACCCCATGCTAAAATACCTTCTTAAATTGCAGTTTATGGTCTACATCCTTTCCTTATCAATCTTATATAGGCTATCAAGTTTCTCAGGGTTTAGCTCTGATATGGAAATATATAGCCCAAACTGGAAAAACAAGCTACTGGTGGCATAATGCACTGAAAAACTTATATAATTTGGGCTACATGTATAGGGAGGGGGGTAAAGTACAGCATACTGCATGACAAATGTGTTAGCCATGATTATTTGGTAAATTTTTGGCAGGTCATATTATGGCTTAAAAATAAAGTGAACATACCACTCTATGTTGTTTTTTATGCTCTTATCAAATCAGCTAATACAAAAGTAAAAATATTCTCAAAATGGATTGTGATAGGACCCAGTATAGAAATCTGTAGAGGCTAAACTACTTTTGAAAGACTGGACTGTGGTACTTGCAACTATTTCTGATGGAAGTGAATTCCAAGTCTTCCAAACTTGGCTAGACAAAGAGTTTTGGCCTAATCTTTTCTGTGAACATGGTGGGTAAATTTTGTGTTGACGGGTACTACTGTATTCTGTAAAAGTGAAAAAGTGAGTTGGGGTGGTATTATCAATATTCCTAACAATGTGGAATGTATTTATTAGGTTGGCTCTATCACCTCCAAAAAAATCTCTTATTCTTTGTCCACACAATGTGTGGATAAGGGATGAGAGATTGCTTAAGATTGTTCTTGTCTGGTAACTGTCTAGGGCCAAGCCAAAACTGAGGCCAATATGACTTGCGTATGCTTTTCAAATGAATTTATAAATATGACATCACTGACATGAAAATTTCTTACAAAATTAAGCTCTTAACAAATTTTCTCAAACTTCTGACCTATATAGATTGTTTTTTTTTAGACCAGAAAATACCAGGATACCAATTTCCCCTGAAAAATATTGAGTCTTGTTTGAGAAAAAATACATACATAAATATGTATAATCTTATGGTAATTTAATTATTAAACTGACCCATATTGTGCAAATTTTAGTAAAATTGAGTATTTTTAAGAAATTAACATAAGAGCCACAAATGCATCTATTGATCAAAATTTAATGTGAAAGCAATCATAAGAAAAATGGAGCTATGGAAGACAAATCTGGAACAAAATTGATATGTTTTCACTTTTAAATTTGTGCACTCATGATACCATAGAAGCAAACAAAAATCGATTTGTTTAATGCTTGGATACTTAATTATAATATTTATATATGTTCATAGGTATATCATAGGTATATATGTTCATAGGGTATTTAGCAAATATGATGAAGTCTTTGTAATGAAGTTTAAGCTTTGAATTTTAAAATGCTTCTTAAATTTAAAGGAAAAAAAGAACAGATTAGCCCAATATGACCACCTAGATGACTGAAGTATTGTAATAAGTGAAATTTGTTGTAAAAAGTAAAATAAGTAATTACAAGATCTGTTAAATATTGTTCTTCCCCTTTAACTCTTTCATTTGAAAGCTTCTTATTTTTGAGAAACTCAATGTTCACAATAGATTGTCTTTGTATGAAGGGGTTATCTGCTCCTTACTCTTTACTGTGAAGTTTAGCTTTTTTCCAAATTTTTAAGAAAATCTGCAGTTAAAAAAAAGAAGATTTTTCAAAGCACTAAAAAACTTTTATTTAATGAACAAAGTGTTGAGAAGGGGGTGGTCCCCCTTATATACAAAGTAATTTAAATTTATTTAAGTTTTAAACCTGCTCCTTACTTTAGTTGAAAAACCTTTTCTATTTGTTTAATTGCATTTCATGAAACTGTAAAGTTTTATAAATTCAATACTTTTGGTAGCACAGAAAAACTATCAATATTTCAATGATCTCTATTTGGATGTTGATGGGTAATCAAACAGTTTGTGGGAACAAACTGTAAATAATAAGCGAACTGGCTTAATAGTAACCAAAACTCTAAAAAACGGAATTTTGATACCAATAGATATATCTAAAGAATTGGCTTATTATGCTGAGTCCAAATATATAAGTTTGATTAGGTTTAGTCTTACTCATCAAAAGCTAGGAGCCTGAGAAAATTTGTCTGATTTTTAAAAAAAGGGGGAAAGATCCCCTAGAAGTCATAGAATTTAAATGAAAAAGACATCATCAGATTCAGCATATCAAAGACCTCTACTGTAGAGGTTTCAAGCTTATATTTGCAGAAATATGGAATTTTTTAATTTTTGCCAGAAGAAAGATCACAGATGCATGTTTATTTGTTGTTTTTTTCCCAGGGGTGACTGTATCAACCCAGTGGGCCTAGAAAGTCAGGAGAGGGTTCATTTTAATTCTAGTGCCCTTTTTAAGTGACCAAAAAATTGGAGGGCAACTAGACCCCTTCCCATGCCACTTTTTTTTCCAAAATCGTCTGATAAAAATTTTGAGATAGCTTTTTTGTTCAGCATAGTTGAAAGGCCCAATAACTATGTCTTTGGACGTAAAATGCCCCCTTAAAGCCCTTAGGGAAACATTTTAAGTTATTAAATTTGGCCATTGTTTTATTTGTGATTGGGAAGTATGTATATATTTTTTGGGTTGGAAGGGAAGACGAATTTTCTGCTTGGAAAATTCCCCATGGGTTGGGAAGTTTCCAGGGGGTTAATTTTCAGGGGAAATTTTACACTGGGTGAATTTGCCAAGATTCCTTTACAAAATGTGTTTATGTCTTGCTTTCTCTTTACTGATTCAATTTTGCATGTGGAGATGTTGAGGGCAATTATCCAGGGTATATTTTTGCCAGAATTGAATTGTCAAGAGGATATTTCTATGGGGAGGGGATTTTCCCTTGGAGGTGGAACCAGGTAACCTGGCGTTATTTAAAAATGATCAGAAATTAAACAAAAAAAAAAGTTTTTCAACTGAAAGTAAGGAGCAACATAAAAACTTAAAGCGAACAGAAATTATTACGTATATGAGAGGGGTTGTCCCCTCCTCAACACCTTGTTTTTTACTCTAAAGTTAAAATTTTGTCCCAATCCTTTAGAAACTAGTCCTGAAACACAAGGGTTGTTTAATTAGAACAATAAGTAACTTTTTTTGAAGTGCTGAAATTTTGTAGCGTAAAGAGTGAGGTGTTGAGGAAGAGGAACCCCCCTCGTACACGTAATAATTTCTGTTCGTTTTAAGTTTTAATGTTGCTCCTTATTTTCAGTTGAAAAAACTTGTTTTTTTTTTTCTTTATTTAATGAAGCTTAGAAACTAACATTTTTCTAAAGGGAATGGAAAAGGTATGCCGATTAAAGTAAAAGTATATAAAAATGAAGAAAGTAAGTAATTACAAAAATATACAAAACAATAGCCTACTTACAAAAACTAAGATATAAACTCCCAGCATTCAGTTCTGTTGAACAATGCCAAAGCGTTGGACAGATATTTTTAACAATATCAACAGTTTTGAACTTGGCTATCAAACACCAAAATATTTAATGCCTTTAGACTTAGTGTTTATAAAAAGTAACACTGTATCAAAGTACGGTACTTTGTTCAAAGTAAAACATAAAAACTAAGATTAAGAAAATCAAATAAATTTTTTAACCCAATATTTTAATTTAATTTTGAATATCAAAAACCAATATATTTGACACCTTTATACTTCATAACTGTGAAAAATTAAATCTTTCAAAGTGGCAGCTAGATAAATACAATCACTCCTGGAAAAAAATAAATGATAATAAAACACAAAAAACGTGTCTTTTGAGGGGAAAAATTCAGAAATTCCCAGCATTCCGTTCAGGGGAAACATTTCTGATTATATTGGCTTCATATATCAGCTCATGGGTGCTCTTGCAATGCAAGCAACAGTTGGCAGCATATTTTTACCGAAATTGCCCTTTATTATGTTGTTTTTCTTGTGTTTTCTATAATTACACAAACTTTCTTGTGTACTAATAACTGCACTAATCACTAATAAACAAAAACATATTTAGGATCACCATAAAAAGTCGATTCTTTGATTGAATGTTATCAATAGTTAGACTCTTCTACTTTTGATGTTGACAAGGATTGTTATTTACTTACTATTAATCTAAAAAAACAAAGTTTTTCCAAGGGAAGTAAAGAGCGAAGTTGAAACTTAAAACGGACAAAAATTATTGCTTCACAGCCTATCTAATATATATATCAATCAAACTAGTACAAATAAACCAACTAATTATGTTTCCCTGTGTTTCTACGATTATAGAAAACTAGCGCTACTAGTGGAAAAACTTTGTTTTTTTAGATTATTCTTTGCTCGTTTTTGATTCAAATTTAATGTAGAAACAACCCTGCCATGATCTTTTTTATTTATACGGAATAATTTCTGTTTGTTTTAAGTTTTAATGTCATTCCTTAGTTTCAGTTGAAAACTTATGAAGCTGTTTAAGGGCACATTTAGAAGGTCGTATTTATGCCTAGTCACTTTTTATAAATTTGACTTGATAGCACATTCCCATAAAGTGTGCTTTCCGTTTTTCGACCCATTTTTTTCAAATGAAAGAAGTGCCTTTTTCAATGAAATAACCAAAAAAGGGTGTTTTTCAAAACCTAGGCAGGAGCAAAAAATAAGGGGGCAAGGACGTCCCTTCCCCTCAATTACCGCCTTTAGAACTAGCACACAGGCTTCATCGCAGAGAGAAGTTTGAAGGTTTAATTTAAAAGTGTTGATCATTCAGGCTTAATAGTTGGTAGATTTTTAGTTGAAAAGTTTTTAGTTTTAGTTAATTTGTTTTCGCAATAATCTTTTACTTTTAAGAGGAGTAGAAGATTTATGAAGCTTACAGGGGGGGTTTTGAGGGAGAGTATGTGTGAGGGGTTCTTATAAACCTCCAGTTAAGGGCTTTGGACCATAATTGTTGCAATGGTACCGTCTTATGCTTCCAAACTCTTCCACTTAAGAAGTGGCACCAAAAGTGCCGTTTTTAGTGCTATATGGCACCCATAGATGGTAAAATTGATAAAAAGCATGTAGATATGAGTAATAGCTTTAAAATGAGTCTTCCTGGGATATGCTTGGGAAAACGAGTGCATCACATTTGCAAAATTAGTGGATTATCTAAAAAGTAATGATAAGAAGGGGCAAACCATGACTAAAAAAAAGAATCCTTGGAGGAATCGAATGCATGATAATCGAATTTGAAGTCCAGGGCTACACTAAGAGAACCACGCCTCTAATAATCTAATTTAATATATTGGTGTTTATAGGAGTTTAATTGCGTAGCTTATTAGGGGGGCCTGAAGGAGGAACCTGCGGGAGGTGTTCTTGCAAACCCCCAGTTAAGGGTTTTGGATCATAATTATTACAATTATACCGTTTTATACTTTCAAGATTTTCCACTTAAGAAGTGGCACCAAAAGTGTTGTTTTCTGTGCTATATCTTACTTACGAATTGTAGAATTGATAAAAGCCCGTAGATATGAGCAAAAGTTTTCAAATGAGCCACACGAAAGGGTTTCTTAGTAATTTGAAATGTGACAGTGCAGGGATGCCAAAAACAAAAGGAACACGCAGAAATTACGCTTAGGGTTATTTGGGCGAAACCGTTTTAGACATTTTAGGGAATTTTTTCGGCGAAACAGTTAGAGACATTTTAAAAGATGATTTTAGAAAAGGTTTTAGAAGAGAATTTGAGGGTGAAACTCTGTGGTCGTTATAATACACAAGTTCCATTTGAACAGTGTCGTGAGGTCCTCTACCCCAACCCCAAAAGGGCCCTCATACCCCACCCCAACCCCGAAGGAAGCCCCCGGTCCTCAAAGGTCCCCCGGTTTCCTAGTAATTTCAAATGTGAGGTTAGGTTATGTTATGTTATGTTATGCTATGTTATGTTATGTTATGTTATGTTATGCTATGTTATGTTATGTTATGTTATGCTATGTTAGTTTATGTTATGTTATGTTCTTTTCAAAGGGCATTTCAGAGCAAGTTCCTTTCTTAGTGACCGTCCTAAACCCATTTTACAAATTGAAGTACCCATCCTTTTAGCTTAGAGTTTTAGTTTGGTTTAGTTTTAGTTAAAAGTTTAGAGTTTTTAGCTTAGAGTCTTAGCTTAGAGTTTTATTTAGAGTTCTAGTTTAGTTTAGTTACAGTTAAGAATTTAGAGTTTTAGCTTAGAGTCTTAGCTTAGAATTTTACTTAAAGTTATAGTTTGGTTAAGTTTTAGTTAAGAGTTTCGAGTTTTAGCTTAGAGTTTTAGCTTAGAGTTTTTGTTAGAGTTCTAGTTTAGTTTAGTTTTAGTTAAGAGTTTAGAGTTTTACCTTAGAGTCTTAGCTTAGAGTTTTAGTTAGAGTTGAAGTTTAGTTTAGTTACAGTTAAGAGTTTCGAGTTTTAGCTTAGAGTCATACCTTAGAGTTTTACTTAAAGTTTTAGTTTGGCTAAGTTTTAGTTAAGAGTTTCGAGTTTTAGCTTAGAGTCTTAACTTAGACTTTTTTGTTAGAGTTCTAGTTTAGTTTAATTTTAGTTAAGAGTTTGATGTTTTACCTTTGAGTTTCAGATAGAGTTCTAGTTTAGTTTAGTTTTAGTTAAGAGTTTGGTGTTTTACCTTAGAGTCTTAGCTTAGAGTTTTTGTTAGAGTTCTAGTTTAGTTTAGTTTTAGTTAAGAGTTTAGAGTTTTAGCTTAGAGTCTTAGCTTAGAGTTTTTGTTAGAGTTCTAGTTTATTTTAGTTTTAGTTAAGAGTTTAGAGTTTTTAGCTTAGAGTCTTAGCTTAGAGTTTTTGTTGAAGTTCTAGTTTAGTTTAGTTTTAGTTAATAGTTTAGAGTTTTAGCTTATAGACTTAGCTTAGAGTTATAGTTTTAGTTTAGTTTTAGTTAAGAGTTTAGAGTTTTTAGCTTAGAGTCTTAGCTTAGAGTTTTTGATAGAGTTCTAGTTTAGTTTAGTTTTAGTTAAGAGTTTGGTGTTTTACCTTAGAGTCATAGCTTAGAGTTTTAGTTAGAGTTCTAGTTTAGTTTAGTTTTAGTTAAGAGTTTAGAATTTTAGCTTAGAGTCTTAGCTTAGAGTTTTTGTTAGAGTTCGAGTTTATTTTAGTTTTAGTTAAGAGTTTAGAGTTTTTAGCTTAGAGTCTTAGCTTAGAGTTTTTGTTGAAGTTTTAGTTTAGTTTAGTTTTAGTTAAAAGTTTAGAGTTTTTAGCTTAGAGTCTTAGCTTAGAGTTTTTGTTAGAGTTCTAGTTTAGTTTAGTCTTAACTTAGAGTTTTTTGATAGAGTTCTAGTTTAGTTTAATTTTAGTTAAGAGTTTGATGTTTTACCTTTGAGTTTCAGTTAGAGTTCTAGTTTAGTTTAGTTTTAGTTAAGAGTTTAGAATTTTAGCTTAGAGTCTTAGCTTAGAGTTTTGTTAGAGTTCTAGTTTATTTTAGTTTTAGCTAAGAGTTTAGAGTATTTAGCTTAGAGTCTTAGCTTAGAGTTATAGTTTAGCTTAGTTTTAGTTAAGAGTTTGGTGTTTTACCTTAGAGTCATAGCTTAGAGTTTTAGTTAGAGTTCTAGTTTAGTTTAGTTTTAGTTAAGAGTTTAGAATTTTAGCTTAGAGTCTTAGCTTAGAGTTTTTGTTAGAGTTCTAGTTTATTTTAGTTTTAGTTAAGAGTTTAGAGGGTTTAGCTTAGAGTCTTAGTTTAGAGTTTTTGTTGAAGTTCTAGTTTAGTTTAGTTTTAGTTAAAAGTTTAGAGTTTTTAGCTTAGAGTCTTAGCTTAGAGTTTTTGTTAGAGTTCTAGTTAGTTTAGTCTTAACTTAGAGTTTTTTTATAGAGTTCTAGTTTAGTTTAATTTTAGTTAAGAGTTTGATGTTTTACCTTTGAGTTTCAGTTAGAGTTCTAGTTTAGTTTAGTTTTAGTTAAGAGTTTGGTGTTTTACCTTAACGTCTTAGCTTAGAGTTTTAGTTAGAGTTCTAGTTTAGTTTAGTTTTAGTTAAGAGTTTATAATTTTAGCTTAGAGTCTTAGCTTAGAGTTTTTGTTAGAGTTCTAGTTTATTTTAGTTTTAGTTAAGAGTTTAGAGTTTTTAGCTTAGAGTCTTAGCTTAGAGTTTTTGTTGAAGTTCTAGTTTAGTTTAGTTTTAGTTAAGAGTTTAGAGTTTTAGATTAGAGTCTTAGCTTAGAGTTTTTGTTAGACTTGAAGTTTAGTTTAGTAATAGTTAAGAGTTTAGAGTTTTAGCTTAGAGTCATAGCTTAGAGTTTTACTTAAAGTTGTAGTTTAGTTAAGTTTTAGTTAAGAGTTTCGAGTTTTAGCTTAGAGACTTAGCTTAGAGTTATAGTTTAGTTTAGTTTTAGTTAAGAGTTTAGAGTTTTTTAGCTTAGAGTCTTAGCTTAGAGTTTTTGTTAGAGTTCTAGTTTAGTTTAGTAATAGTTAAGAATTTAGAGTTTTAGCTTAGAGTCATAGCTTAGAGTTTTAGTTAAAGTTATAGTTTAGTAAAGTTATAGTTAAGAGTTTTACCTTAGAGTCATAGCTTAGAGTTTTTGTTAGAGTTCTAGTTCAGTTTAGTTTTAGTTAAGAGTTTAGAGTTTTAGCTTAGAGTCTTAGCTTATAGTTTGTGTTAGAGTTCTAGTTTAGTTTAGTTTTAGTTAATAGTTTAGAGTTTTAGCTTAGAGTCTTACCTTAGAGTTTTTGTTAAAGTTGAAGTTTAGTTTAGTAATAGTTAAGAGTTTAGAGTTTTAGCTTAGAGTCTTAGCTTAGAGTTTTTGTTAGAGTTCTAGTTTAGTTTAGTTTTAGTTAAGAGTTTAGAGTTTTTAGCTTAGAGTCTTAGCATAGAGTTTTTGTTGAAGTTCTAGTTTAGTTTAGTAATAGTTAAGAGTTTAGAGTTTGAGCTTAGAGTCTTAGCTTAGAGTTTTTGTTAATGTTGAAGTTTAGTTTAGTAATAGTTAAGAGTTTAGAGTTTTAGCTTAGAGTCTTAGCTTAGAGTTTTATATAGAGTTCTAGTTTAGTTTAGTTACAGTTAAGAATTTAGAGTTTTAGCTTAGAGTCTTAGCTTAGAATTTTACTTAAAGTTATAGTTTGGTTAAGTTTTAGTTAAGAGTTTCGAGTTTTAGCTTAGAGTTTTTGTTAGAGTTCTAGTTTAGTTTAGTTTTAGTTAAGAGTTTAGAGTTTTACCTTAGAGTCTTAGCTTAGAGTTTTAGTTAGAGTTGAAGTTTAGTTTAGTTACAGTTAAGAGTTTCGAGTTTTAGCTTAGAGTCATACCTTAGAGTTTTACTTAAAGTTTTAATTTGGCTAAGTTTTAGTTAAGAGTTTCGAGTTTTAGCTTAGAGTCTTAACTTAGACTTGTTTTGTTAGACTTGTTTTGTTAGAGTTTGATGTTTTACCTTTGAGTTTCAGTTAGAGTTCTAGTTTAGTTTAGTTTTAGTTAAGAGTTTGGTGTTTTACCTTAGAGTCTTAGCTTAGAGTTCTAGTTTAGTTTAGTTTTAGTTAAGAGTTTAGAATTTTAGCTTAGAGTCTTAGCTTAGAGTTTTTGTTAGAGTTCTAGTTTATTTTAGTTTTAGTTAAGAGTTTAGAGTTTTTAGCTTAGAGTCTTAGCTTAGAGTTTTTGTTGAAGTTCTAGTTTAGTTTAGTTTTAGTTAATAGTTTCGAGTTTTAGCTTAGAGTCTTAACTTAGACTTGTTTTGTTAGAGTTCTAGTTTAGTTTAATTTTAGTTAAGAGTTTGATGTTTTACCTTTGAGTTTCAGTTAGAGTTCTAGTTTAGTTTAGTTTTAGTTAAGAGTTTGGTGTTTTACCTTAGAGTCTTAGCTTAGAGTTTTAGTTAGAGTTCTAGTTTAGTTTAGTTTTAGTTAAGAGTTTAGAATTTTAGCTTAGAGTCTTAGCATAGAGTTTTTGTTAGAGTTCTAGTTTATTTTAGTTTTAGTTAAGAGTTTAGAGTTTTTAGCTTAGAGTCTTAGCTTAGAGTTTTAGCTTAGAGTCTTAGCTTAGAGTTTTTGTTAGACTTGAAGTTTAGTTTAGTAATAGTTAAGAATTTAGAGTTTTAGCTTAGAGTCATAGCTTAGAGTTTTACTTAAAGTTGTAGTTTAGTTAAGTTTTAGTTAAGAGTTTCGAGTTTTAGCTTAGAGACTTAGCTTAGAGTTATAGTTTAGTTTAGTTTTAGTTAAGAGTTTGGTGTTTTACCTTAGAGTCATAGCTTAGAGTTTTAGTTAGAGTTCTAGTTTAGTTTAGTTTTAGTTAAGAGTTTAGAATTTTAGCTTAGAGTCTTAGCTTAGAGTTTTTGTTAGAGTTTTAGTTTATTTTAGTTTTATTTAAGAGTTTAGAGGGTTTAGCTTAGAGTCTTAGTTTAGAGTTTTTGTTGAAGTTCTAGTTTAGTTTAGTTTTAGTTAAAAGTTTAGAGTTTTTAGCTTAGAGTCTTAGCTTAGAGTTTTTGTTAGAGTTCTAGTTTAGTTTAGTCTTAACTTAGAGTTTTTTTATAGAGTTCTAGTTTAAATTAATTTTAGTTAAGAGTTTGATGTTTTACCTTTGAGTTTCAGTTAGAGTTCTAGTTTAGTTTAGTTTTAGTTAAGAGTTTGGTGTTTTACCTTAGAGTCTTAGCTTAGAGTTCTAGTTTAGTTTAGTTTTAGTTAAGAGTTTAGAATTTTAGCTTAGAGTCTTAGCTTAGAGTTTTTGTTAGAGTTCTAGTTTATTTTAGTTTTAGTTAAGAGTTTAGAGTTTTTAGCTTAGAGTCTTAGCTTAGAGTTTTTGTTGAAGTTCTAGTTTAGTTTAGTTTTAGTTAATAGTTTCGAGTTTTAGCTTAGAGTCTTAACTTAGACTTGTTTTGTTAGAGTTCTAGTTTAGTTTAATTTTAGTTAAGAGTTTGATGTTTTACCTTTGAGTTTCAGTTAGAGTTCTAGTTTAGTTTAGTTTTAGTTAAGAGTTTGGTGTTTTACCTTAGAGTCTTAGCTTAGAGTTTTAGTTAGAGTTCTAGTTTAGTTTAGTTTTAGTTAAGAGTTTAGAATTTTAGCTTAGAGTCTTAGCATAGAGTTTTTGTTAGAGTTCTAGTTTATTTTAGTTTTAGTTAAGAGTTTAGAGTTTTTAGCTTAGAGTCTTAGCTTAGAGTTTTTGTTGAAGTTCTAGTTTAGTTTAGTTTTAGTTAATAGTTTAGAGTTTTAGGTTAGAGACTTAGCTTAGAGTTATAGTTTTAGTTTAGTTTTAGTTAAGAGTTTAGAGTTTTTAGCTTAGAGTCTTAGCTTAGAGTTTTTGATAGAGTTCTAGTTTAGTTTAGTTTAGTATTAGTTAAGAGTTTGGTGTTTTACCTTAGAGTCATAGCTTAGAGTTTTAGTTAGAGTTCTAGTTTAGTTTAGTTTTAGTTAAGAGTTTAGAATTTTAGCTTAGAGTCTTAGCTTAGAGTTTTTGATGAAGTTCTAGTTTAGTTTAGTTTTAGTTAAAAGTTTAGAGTTTTTAGCTTAGAGTCTTAGCTTAGAGTTTTTGTTAGAGTTCTAGTTTAGTTTAGTCTTAACTTAGAGTTTTTTTTACAGAGTTCTAGTTTAGTTTTATTTTACTTAAGAGTTTGATGTTTTACCTTTGAGTTTCAGTTAGAGTTCTAGTTTAGTTTTAGTTAAGAGTTTGGTGTTTTACCTTAGAGTCTTAGCTTAGAGTTTTAGTTAGAGTTCTAGTTTAGTTCAGTTTTAGTTAAGAGTTTAGAATTTTAGCTTAGAGTCTTAGCTTAGAGTTTTTGTTAGAGTTCGAGTTTATTTTAGTTTTAGTTAAGAGTTTAGAGTTTTTAGCCTAGAGTCTTAGCTTAGAGTTTTTGCTAGAGTTCTAGTTTAGTTTAGTCTTAACTTAGAGTTTTTTGATAGAGTTCTAGTTTAGTTTAATTTTAGTTAAGAGTTTGATGTTTTACCTTTGAGTTTCAGTTAGAGTTCTAGTTTAGTTTAGTTTTAGTTAAGAGTTTGGTGTTTTACCTTAGAGTCTTAGCTTAGAGTTTTAGTTAGAGTTCTAGTTTAGTTTAGTTTTAGTTAAGAGTTTAGAATTTTAGTTTAGAGTCTTAGCTTAGAGTTTTTGTTAGAGTTCTAGTTTATTTTAGTTTTAGTTAAGAGTTTAGAGTTTTTAGCTTAGAGTCTTAGCTTAGAGTTTTTGTTGAAGTTCTAGTTTAGTTTAGTTTTAGTTAATAGTTTAGAGTTTTAGCTTAGAGTCTTAGCTTAGAGTTTTTGTTAGACTTGAAGTTTAGTTTAGTAATAGTTAAGAATTTAGAGTTTTAGCTTAGAGTCATAGCTTAGAGTTTTACTTAAAGTTGTAGTTTAGTTAAGTTTTAGTTAAGAGTTTCGAGTTTTAGCTTAGAGACTTAGCTTAGAGTTATAGTTTAGTTTAGTTTTAGTTAAGAGTTTGGTGTTTTACCTTAGAGTCATAGCTTAGAGTTTTAGTTAGAGTTCTAGTTTAGTTTAGTTTAGTTAAGAGTTTAGAATTTTAGCTTAGAGTCTTAGCTTAGAGTTTTTGTTAGAGTTTTAGTTTATTTAGTTTTATTTAAGAGTTTAGAGGGTTTAGCTTAGAGTCTTAGTTTAGAGTTTTTGTTGAAGTTCTAGTTTAGTTTAGTTTTAGTTAAAAGTTTAGAGTTTTTAGCTTAGAGTCTTAGCTTAGAGTTTTTGTTAGAGTTCTAGTTTAGTTTAGTCTTAACTTAGAGTTTTTTTATAGAGTTCTAGTTTAAATAATTTTAGTTAAGAGTTTGATGTTTTACCTTTGAGTTTCAGTTAGAGTTCTAGTTTAGTTTAGTTTTAGTTAAGAGTTTGGTGTTTTACCTTAGAGTCTTAGCTTAGAGTTCTAGTTTAGTTTAGTTTTAGTTAAGAGTTTAGAATTTTAGCTTAGAGTCTTAGCTTAGAGTTTTTGTTAGAGTTCTAGTTTATTTTAGTTTTAGTTAAGAGTTTAGAGTTTTTAGCTTAGAGTCTTAGCTTAGAGTTTTTGTTGAAGTTCTAGTTTAGTTTAGTTTTAGTTAATAGTTTAGAGTTTTAGCTTAGAGTCTTAGCTTAGAGTTTTTGTTAGACTTGAAGTTTAGTTTAGTAATAGTTAAGAGTTTAGAGTTTTAGCTTAGAGTCATAGCTTAGAGTTTTACTTAAAGTTGTAGTTTAGTTAAGTTTTAGTTAAGAGTTTCGAGTTTTAGCTTAGAGACTTAGCTTAGAGTTATAGTTTAGTTTAGTTTTAGTTAAGAGTTTAGAGTTTTTTAGCTTAGAGTCTTAGCTTAGAGTTTTTGTTAGAGTTCTAGTTTAGTTTAGTAATAGTTAAGAGTTTAGAGTTTTAGCTTAGAGTCTTAGCTTAGAGTTTTTGTTAAAGTTGAAGTTTAGTTTAGTAATAGTTAAGAGTTTAGAGTTTTAGCTTAGAGTTTTTTTTAGAGTTCTAGTTTAGTTTAGTTTTAGTTAAGAGTGTAGAGTTTTTAGCTTAGAGTCTTATCATAGAGTTTTTGTTGAAGTTCTAGTTTAGTTTAGTAATAGTTAAGAGTTTAGAGTTTTAGCTTAGAATCTTAGCTTAGAGTTTTTGTTAAAGTTGAAGTTAAGTTTAGTAATAGTTAAGAGTTTAGAGTTTTAGCTTAGAGTCTTAGCTTAGAGTTTTTGTTAAAGTTGAAGTTTAGTTTAGTAATAGTTAAGAGTTTAGAGTTTTAGCTTAGATTCTTAGCTTAGAGTTTTAGTTTAGTTTACTTTTAGTTAAGAGTTTAGAGTTTTTAGCTTAGAGTCTTAGCTTAGAGTTTTGTTAGAGTTCTAGTTTAGTTTAGTTTTAGTTAAGAGTTTAGAGTTTTTTGCTTAGAGTCTTAGCTTAGAGTTTTAGTTAGAGTTCTAGTTTAGTTTTAGTTAAGAGTTTAGAGTTTTACCATAGAGTCTTAGCTTAGAGTTCTAGTTAGAGTTGAAGTTTAGTTTAGTTACAGTTAAGAATTTAGTGTTTTAGCTTAGAGTCATAGCTTAGAGTTTTACTTAAAGTTGTAGTTTAGTTAAGTTTTAGTTAAGAGTTCCGAGTTTTAGCTTAGAGTCTTAGCTTAGAGTTTTTGTTAGAGTTCTAGTTTAGTTTAGTTTTAGTTAAGAGTTTAGAGTTTTACCTTAGAGTCTTAGCTTAGAGTTTTAGTTAGAGTTCTAGTTTAGTTTAGTTATAGTTAAGAATTTAGAGTTATAGCTTAGAGTCTTAGTTAAAGTTATAGTTTAGTAAAGTTATAGTTAAGAGTTTAGAGTTTTACCTTAGAGTCATAGCTTAGAGTTTTAGTTAGAGTTCTAGTTCAGTTTAGTTTTAGTTAAGAGTTTAGAGTTTTAGCTTAGAGTCTTAGCTTAGAGTTTTTGTTGAAGTTCTAGTTTAGTTTAGTTTTAGTTAATAGTTTAGAGTTTTAGCTTAGAGACTTAGCTTAGAGTTATAGTTTTAGTTTAGTTTTAGTTAAGAGTTTAGAGTTTTTTAGCTTAGAGTCTTAGCTTAGAGTTTTTGATAGAGTTCTAGTTTAGTTTAGTTTTAGTTAAGAGTTGGTGTTTTACCTTAGAGTCATAGCTTAGAGTTTTAGTTAGAGTTCTAGTTTAGTTTAGTTTTAGTTAAGAGTTTAGAATTTTAGCTTAGAGTCTTAGCTTAGAGTTTTTGTTAGAGTTCGAGTTTATTTTAGTTTTAGTTAAGAGTTTAGAGTTTTTAGCTTAGAGTCTTAGCTTAGAGTTTTTGTTGAAGTTTTAGATTAGTTTAGTTTTAGTTAAAAGTTTAGAGTTTTTAGCTTAGAGTCTTAGCTTAGAGTTTTTGTTAGAGTTCTAGTTTAGTTTAGTCTTAACTTAGAGTTTTTTGATAGAGTTCTAGTTTAGTTTAATTTTAGTTAAGAGTTTGATGTTTTACCTTTGAGTTTCAGTTAGAGTTCTAGTTTAGTTTAGTTTTAGTTAAGAGTTTGGTGTTTTACCTTAGAGTCTTAGCTTAGAGTTTTTGTTAGAGTTCTAGTTTAGTTTAGTTTTAGTTAAGAATTTAGAATTTTAGCTTAGAGTCTTAGCTTAGAGTTTTTGTTAGAGTTCTAGTTTATTTTAGTTTTAGTTAAGAGTTTAGAGTTTTTAGCTTAGAGTCTTAGCTTAGAGTTTTTTGAAGTTCTAGTTTAGTTTAGTTTTAGTTAATAGTTTAGAGTTTTAGCTTAGAGTCTTAGCTTAGAGTTTTTGTTAGACTTGAAGTTTAGTTTAGTAATAGTTAAGAGTTTAGAGTTTTAGCTTAGAGTCATAGCTTAGAGTTTTACTTAAAGTTGTAGTTTAGTTAAGTTTTAGTTAAGAGTTTCGAGTTTTAGCTTAGAGACTTAGCTTAGAGTTATAGTTTAGTTTAGTTCTAGTTAAGAGTTTGGTGTTTTACCTTAGAGTCATAGCTTAGAGTTTTAGTTAGAGTTCTAGTTTAGTTTAGTTTTAGTTAAGAGTTTAGAATTTTAGCTTAGAGTCTTAGCTTAGAGTTTTTGTTAGAGTTCTAGTTTATTTTAGTTTTAGTTAAGAGTTTAGAGGGTTTAGCTTAGAGTCTTAGTTTAGAGTTTTTGTTGAAGTTCTAGTTTAGTTTAGTTTTAGTTAAAAGTTTAGAGTTTTTAGCTTAGAGTCTTAGCCTAGAGTTTTTGTTAGAGTTCTAGTTTAGTTTAGTCTTAACTTAGAGTTTTTTTTATAGAGTTCTAGTTTAGTTTAATTTTAGTTAAGAGTTTTATGTTTTACCTTTGAGTTTCAGTTAGAGTTCTAGTTTAGTTTTAGTTAAGAGTTTGGTGTTTTACCTTAACGTCTTAGCTTAGAGTTTTAGTTAGAGTTCTAGTTTAGTTTAGTTTTAGTTAAGAGTTTAGAATTTTAGCTTAGAGTCTTAGCTTAGAGTTTTTGTTAGAGTTCTAGTTTATTTTAGTTTTAGTTAAGAGTTTAGAGTTTTTAGCTTAGAGTCTTAGCTTAGAGTTTTTGTTGAAGTTCTAGTTTAGTTTAGTTTTAGTTAATAGTTTAGAGTTTTAGCTTAGAGTCTTAGCTTAGAGTTTTTGTTAGACTTGAAGTTTAGTTTAGTAATAGTTAAGAGTTTAGAGTTTTAGCTTAGAGTCATAGCTTAGAGTTTTACTTAAAGGTGTAGTTTAGTTAAGTTTTAGTTAAGAGTTTCGAGTTTTAGCTTAGAGACTTAGCTTAGAGTTATAGTTTAGTTTAGTTTTAGTTAAGAGTTTAGAGTTTTTTAGCTTAGAGTCTTAGCTTAGAGTTTTTGTTAGAGTTATAGTTTAGTTTAGTTATAGTTAAGAATTTAGAGTTTTAGCTTAGAGTCATAGCTTAGAGTTTTAGTTAAAGTTATAGTTTAGTAAAGTTATAGTTAAGAGTTTTACCTTAGAGTCATAGCTTAGAGTTTTTGTTAGAGTTCTAGTTCAGTTTAGTTTTAGTTAAGAGTTTAGAGTTTTAGCTTAGAGTCTTAGCTTATAGTTTGTGTTAGAGTTCTAGTTTAGTTTAGTTTTAGTTAATAGTTTAGAGTTTTAGCTTAGAGTCCTACCTTAGAGTTTTTTTAGAGTTGAAGTTTAGTTTAGTAATAGTTAAGAGTTTAGAGTTTTAGCTTAGAGTCTTAGCTTAGAGTTTTTGTTAGAGTTCTAGTTTAGTTTAGTTTTAGTTAAGAGTTTAGAGTTTTACCTTAGAGTCTTAGCTTAGAGTTTTAGTTAGAGTTCTAGTTTAGTTTAGTTATAGTTAAGAATTTAGAGTTTTAGCTTAGAGTTATAGCTTAGAGTTTTAGTTAAAGTTATAGTTTAGTAAAGTTATAGTTAAGAGTTTAGAGTTTTACCTTAGAGTCATAGCTTAGAGTTTTAGTTAGAGTTCTAGTTCAGTTTAGTTTTAGTTAAGAGTTTAGAGTTTTTAGCTTAGAGTCTTAGCTTAGAGTTTTTGTTGAAGTTCTAGTTTAGTTTAGTTTTAGTTAATAGTTTAGAGTTTTAGCTTAGAGACTTAGCTTAGAGTTATAGTTTTAGTTTAGTTTTAGTTAAGAGTTTAGAGTTTTTTAGCTTAGAGTCTTAGCTTAGAGTTTTTGATAGAGTTCTAGTTTAGTTTAGTTTTAGTTAAGAGTTTGGTGTTTTACCTTAGAGTCATAGCTTAGAGTTTTAGTTAGAGCTCTAGTTTAGTTTAATTTTAGTTAAGAGTTTAGAATTTTAGCTTAGAGTCTTAGCTTAGAGTTTTTGTTAGAGTTCGAGTTTATTTTAGTTTTAGTTAAGAGTTTAGAGTTTTTAGCTTAGAGTCTTAGCTTAGAGTTTTTGTTGAAGTTTTAGTTTAGTTTAGTTTTAGTTAAAAGTTTAGAGTTTTTAGCTTAGAGTCTTAGCTTAGAGTTTTTGTTAGAGTTCTAGTTTAGTTTAGTCTTAACTTAGAGTTTTTTGATAGAGTTCTAGTTTAGTTTAATTTTAGTTAAGAGTTTGATGTTTTAGTTTAGTAATAGTTAAGAGTTAAACATCTCTCCATGTTCAAGTTAGGTTAGGTTAGGTTAGGCTAGATTAAGTTATGTTAGGTTAGGTTAGGTTAGGTTAGCCTACGTACGCGCACGTTAGCCTACGTACTTGCGCGTATGTAGGCTAACCTAACCTAACATAACTTAATCTAGCCTAACCTAACTTAAACATGGAGAGATGTATTACTAAACTAAACTAGAACTCTAACACAAACTATAAGCTAAGACTCTAAGCTAAAACTCTAAACCCTTAACTAGAAGTAAACTAAACTAGAACTCTAAGCTAAAAACTCGAGACTCCTAACTATAACTAAACTGAACTAGAACTCTTAACTAAAACTCTAAGCTATGACTCTAAGGTAAAACTCTAAACCCTTAACTATGACTTTACTAAACTATAACTTTAACTAAAACTCTAAGCTATAACTCTAAGCTAAAACTCTAAATTCTTAACTATAACTACACTAAACTAGAACTCTAACTAAAACTCTAAGCTAAGACTCTAAGGTAAAACTCTAAACTCTCAACTAAAACTAAACTAAACTAGAACTCTAACAAAACTCTAAGGTAAGACTCTAAGCTAAAACTCGAAACTCTTAACTAAAACTTAACTAAACTACAACTTTCAGGAAAACTCTAAGCTATGACTCTAAGCTAAAACACTAAATTCTTAACTGTAACTAAACTAAACTTCAACTCTAACTAGAACTCTAAGCTAAGACTCTATGGTAAAACTCTAAACTCTTAACTAAAACTAAACTAAACTAGAACTCTAACTAAAACTCTAAGCTAAGACTCTCAGCAAAAAACTCTAAACTCTTAACTAAAACTAAACTAAACTAGAACTCTAACAAAAACTCTAAGCTAAGACTCTAAGCTAAAACTCTAAACTCTTAACTAAAACTAAACTAAACTAGAACTCTAACAAAAACTCTAAGGTAAGACTCTAAGCTAAAAAACTCTAAACTCTTAACTAAAAGTAAACTAAACTAAAACTCTAAGCTAAGAATCTAAGCTAAAACTCTAAACTCTTAACTATTACTAAACTAAACTTCAACTTTAACAAAAACTCTAAGCTAAGACTCTAAGCTAAAACTCTAAACTCTTAACTATTACTAAACTAAACTAGAACTTCAACAAAAACTCTATGCTAAGACTCTAAGCTAAAAACTCTAAACTCTTAACTAAAACTAAACTAAACTAGAACTCTAACAAAAAGTCTAAGCTAAGACTCTAAGCTAAAACTCTAAACTCTTAACTATTACTAAACTAAACTTCAACTTTAACAAAAACTCTAAGGTAAGACTCTAAGCTAAAACTCTAAACTATTAACTAAAACTAAACTAAACTAGAACTCTAACACAAACTATAAGCTAAGACTCTAAGCTAAAACTCTAAACTCTTAACTAAAACTAAACTGAACTAGAACTCTAACAAACACTCTAAGCTATGACTCTAAGGTAAAACTCTTAACTATAACTTTACTAAACTATAACTTTAACTAAAACTCTAAGCTATGACTCTAAGCTAAAACTCTAAATTCTTAACTATAACTAAACTAAACTAGAACTCTAACAAAAACTCTAAGCTAAGACTCTAAGCTAAAAAACTCTTAACTAAAACTAAACTAAACTATAACTCTAAGCTAAGTCTCTAAGCTAAAACTCGAAACTCTTAACTAAAACTTAACTAAACTACAACTTTAAGTAAAACTCTAAGCTATGACTCTAAGCTAAAACTCTAAACTCTTAACTATTACTAAACTAAACTTCAAGTCTAACAAAAACTCTAAGCTAAGACTCTAAGCTAAAACTCTAAACTATTAACTAAAACTAAACTAAACTAGAACTTCAACAAAAACTCTAAGCTAAGACTCTAAGCTAAAAACTCTTAACTAAAACTAAAGTAAACTAGAACTCTAACAAAAACTCGAAGCTAAGACTCTAAGCTAAAATTCTAAACTCTTAACTAAAACTAAACTAGAACTCTAACTAAAACTCTAAGCTAAGACTCTAAGGTAAAACACCAAACTCTTAACTAAAACTAAACTAAACTAGAACTCTAACTGAAACTCAAAGGTAAAACATCAAACTCTTAACTAAAATTAAACTAAACTAGAATTCTATAAAAAAAAATCTAAGTTAAGACTAAACTAAACTAGAACTCTAACAAAAACTCTAAGCTAAGACTCTAAGCTAAAAACTCTAAACTTTTAACTAAAACTAAACTAAACTAGAACTTCAACAAAAACTCTAAACTAAGACTCTAAGCTAAAAACTCTAAACTCTTAACTAAAACTAAAATAAACTAGAACTCTAACAAAAACTCTAAGCTAAGACTCTAAGCTAAAATTCTAAACTCTTAACTAAAACTAAACTAAACTAGAACTCTAACTAAAACTCCAAGCTATGACTCTAAGGTAAAACACCAAACTCTTAACTAAAACTAAACTAAACTATAACTCTAAGCTAAGTCTCTAAGCTAAAACTCGAAACTCTTAACTAAAACTTAACTAAACTACAACTTTAAATAAAACTCTAAGCTATGACTCTAAGCTAAAACTCTAAACTCTTAACTATTACTAAACTAAACTTTAAGTCTAACAAAAACTCTAAGCTAAGACTCTAAGCTAAAACTCTAAACTATTAACTAAAACTAAACTAAACTAGAACTTCAACAAAAACTCTAAGCTAAGACTCTAAGCTAAAAACTCTAAACTCTTAACTAAAACTAAAATAAACTAGAACTCTAACAAAAACTCTAAGGTAAGACTCTAAGCTATAATTCTAAACTCTTAATTAAAACTAAACTAGAACTCTAACTAAAACTCTAAGCTAAGACTCTAAGGTAAAACACAAAACTCTTAACTAAAACTAAACTAAACTAGAACTCTAACTGAAACTCAAAGGTAAAACATCAAACTCTTAACTAAAATTAAACTAAACTAGAACTCTATCAAAAAACTCTAAGTTAAGACTAAACTAAACTCGAACTCTAACAAAAACTCTTAAGCTAAGACTCTAAGCTAAAACTCTAAACTTTTAACTAAAACTAAACTAAACTAGAACTTCAACAAAAACTCTAAGCTAAGACTCTAAGCTAAAAACTCTAAACTCTTAACTAAAACTAAAATAAACTAGAACTCTAACAAAAACTCTAAGCTAAGACTCTAAGCTAAAATTCTAAACTCTTAACTAAAACTAAACTAAACTAGAACTCTAACTAAAACTCTAAGCTATGACACTAAGGTAAAACACCAAACTCTTAACTAAAACTAAACTAAACTAGAACTCTATCAAAAACTCTAAGCTAAAAAACTCTAAACTCTTAACTAAAACTAAACTAAAACTATAACTCTAAGCTAAGTCTCTAAGCTAAAACTCTAAACTATTAACTAAAACTAAACTAAACTAGAACTTCAACAAAAACTCTATGCTAAGACTCTAAGCTAAAATTCTAAACTCTTAACTAAAACTAAACTAAACTAGAACTCTAACTAAAACTCTAAGCTAAGACTCTAAGGTAAAACACCAAACTCTTAACTAAAACTAAACTAAACTAGAACTCTAACTGAAACTCAAAGGTAAAACATCAAACTCTTAACTAAAATTAAACTAAACTAGAACTCTAACAAAAAAAAGTCTAAGTTAAGACTCTAAGCTAAAACTCGAAACTCTTAACTAAAACTTAGCCAAATTAAAACTTTAAGTAAAGCTCTAAGGTATGACTCTAAGCTAAAACTCGAAACTCTTAACTGTAACTAAACTAAACTTCAACTCTAACTAAAACTCTAAGCTAAGACTCTAAGGTAAAACTCTAAACTCTTAACTAAAACTAAACTAAACTAGAACTCTAACTAAAACTCTAAGCTAAAACTCGAAACTCTTAACTAAAACTTAACCAAACTATAACTTTAAGTAAAATTCTAAGCTAAGACTCTAAGCTAAAACTCTGAATTCTTAACTGTAACTAAACTAAACTAGAACTCTAAATAATACTCTAAGCTAAGACTCTAAGCTAAAAACTCTAAACTTTTAACTAAAACTAAACCAAACTAAAACTCTAAGCTAAAAGGATGGGTACTTCAGTTTGTAAAATGGGTTTAGGACGGTCACTAAGAAAGGAACTTGCTCTGAAATGCCCTTTGAAAAGAACATAACATAACATAGCATAACATAACCTAACCTCACATTTGAAATTACTAGGAAACCGGGGGACCTTTGAGGACCGGGGGCTTCCTTCGGGGTTGGGGTGGGGCATGAGGGCCATTTTGGGGTTGGGGTAGAGGACCTCACGACACTGTTCAAATGGAACTTGTGTATTATAACGACCACAGAGTTTCACCCTCAAATTCTCTTCTAAAACCTTTTTTAAAATCATCTTTTAAAATGTCTCTAACTGTTTCGCCGAAATAATTCCCTAAAATGTCTAAAACGGTTTCGCCCAAATAACCCTAAACGTAATTTCTGCGTGTTCCTTTTGTTTTTGGCATCCCTGCGCTGTCACATTTCAAATTACTAAGAAACCCTTTCGTGAATCAATAATTCCCCTTAGAAACAACAAATTAATTCCCCTTTTCTTGACAAATCAATCAACCTTGACATCATCTGTCAGACATTAAAACTTTCCCTGGAAACAATAATCGACCTTTGGAAATTTAGGTTATTGACCCACTTTGATTAATCACGTGTTCTCCCTAGGGACTCGCATGCACTTGGCCAAAACAACAACATCAGCAAATACTGTTTCCTATTTCTGGACACCTTGACATTCGCCTCGAGCGTGCACTTGGCCAAAACAACATATAAATCGACCTTGGAAAAAGAGGTCATTGACCCCATTAACCAAGTGTTCTCCCTAGGACTCTATGCCCATATATGGTGTAGGGTCAGCATTAAACTAAATTGTAGATTTCAGCAGGGGTGAGGGATCGCGCTGCTACCCCCCTTTCTACTGTCACCATTCATCAATCAGTGTCAGGTTGATTTAAATCTGATTTAATCAGATTTAAAACTGATTTAAATCACGTAGATATGAGTAATAGCTTTCAAATCAGCCATTAAACATCTCTCTAAGAAGCTCTGGCAGTCCACTAGCCCCTAGCTTTTCCACTTGGGACATGGCATCAATAGTGCCATTTTTAGTGTCATTCGGCAGTTGAAGTTGATGGAATTTATAAATAAAACGTAGATATGAGAAATAGCTTTAATGTGAGCTATTAAACATCTGTCTACGATGTTTTTGTAGCCCGCTAGCCCCACCCCAGGAGAAATGGCACATAATGTGTCATTTTTGTGCCATATGACACTTGCAGATGGTGGAATTTATAAAAAGCACGTAGATGTGAGAAACAGCTTTCTAATGAGCCATTAAGCATCTCTCTATGATGTTCTTGTAAACTGCTAGCCGTGGAAAAAAAAGGGAGACAGATCAGTGCTACCCATACAAAAAGTGATTTTTCTTATTTTTCAAGGTTGGGGACTGTAATTTCCCTGAATAAAGTTTTTGACTATGCTGATTCCAATGGTACATTTTTCATTTTGATCTGACGCCATTTTCGAGGGGTTTTAGGCTTTTTTTCGAAATACCCATAAATTTCTTTTCCCAATAAACTTTTATTTTTAATACGAACTGAAACGATAGTTACCATTCCTGAATCAGCGTTAGATGGAATTTTTTTTTTCACCAGGCAGTTTTTTTTTCTAAAAGCGTTTTTTTACTTTTGGTTACTATGGGCCGTGGTTCGCTCTTTACTAGGTTGCAGCTGGCTCTGCAACCATGATTCATTACAATAAAGAATTTGATTTTTTTTTTGTTGCTCCAACCAAATCGTATAAAAAAAATGTTTGTGGAAAAATGGAAAGGGGTCACTCAGTCACAAATTAGAACTTTTATTTTCCTTATTAATCTATTGGAAGGTCAAAATCTATTGGCAGGCAGCCAACAATGGGGCAACGCGCATTTTTTCCATGGTTTTCCTATTCTGCTCTCTTTCCTTTGGTTTCCTGGTAATTACTTTATAGTTTCAAATTTTCCAGGGGGCATGCCATATCCTGGCGGTGCCCATGATATGGCATATAATACCATATTATAACTAATTAAGTATTTGGATTCTAGAGATCTTTAACTACCTGTAACAGTCAAAAGTATTCGAATCAATTTATGAAACATGGAAACATCCGTTCTGTTTGTCATCGCTGCTGCTAAGCAAGGTAATTGTTATTATGGATGGATTAGCTAATTTTTTGTTTATTTTTACTACTTTTGCTTGACAGTTGGCGCAGTTGTTACCATTTCTGACTTTTTCTTCTACTTTACCTCGAAAAATAAATTAAACAAGCTATAAAACCTAACTACTATTAATTAAAAAGCATTTTTTGCAAAGACATTTTCCAAATTAATTTCTTGCAAATATCTTTAAGCAATTTGATAAATTATTACCCTCAAATTGAGTACAAAATCCTTTGTTAAACTTAGAGTTTTAAATGGTTTTATTTACTTTAACAGGAAAAGTGTGGTGTTGAGAAGCAGCACATATTTCAGAATCAATTAAAAGAAGTATAAATATTTTTAATGAATGTCTAGCACCTCAGCTTTTTGTCAAACCTTTCCTATCTCTTCTTTATGAAGCTTTTTGTCCATGAAAAGTCACCTCTTCCCTATGCTCTGTCACTCTTTATTCTAAAATGTTATGTTTTTGTAAATACTAATTATACTCTTAATAAGGCTTATGCTACGTTTTATTAGGGGAGGGGTGGGGCTCAAACTCTGTTTTATTGAAGAATAGATTGTTCCAGTTACAAAACATTCTATACTTTTCTTTTTAAAATACCTTTTCTAATGAAATAAACAATAGTGAAAGACTCAACCCCCTGCCCCTGTTTCTTTCTGCATGGTTTCTTTAATAATGGATTTAATACCTTAGGATTCCTCAACATTATAGCTATTTTTGAGAATACAAATTTTTGTGCCAGAAAACAGAACTTTGGTGTACCACGGTTTCTTTTACAACTTAAACACGGGTACTTTAGCTTGCCATTTCTATTCAAATCAGATTTCTCTAAGTATTTCAAACCCACAGTGTTGAAAAAATCGTACGTGGAAAAAAAACAGGTAGCAAAAGAAATACATAAATGCTACTCCTGAATAAATTTGATTCGTTTTTTAATTCAAAGTGAGGCTTTCAAGTCACCCCTGTAAAATTTTTAATGGGAGAATTTCCAACAGTATGCTTTTAATTTCGATGTGACTTCAGAGGGGTTTGAATTCAGCCTCTTTTTTTAAAGTTTTTAAATAGTTTCATTTCCTTTTAACATGAATAATAGTCGGGATTTCTGAATCATTGTGCACAGAAAAAAGGTTTTTCTCTAGACAGTTTTGTTGAAAATCGACTTTAAAACTTTTGCATGCTATTTGTTGAGGTTTGCTCTTTATATTTCAGCTTTAGGCCAAACCATGAGATATAAAACAATAGGCTGTTAATGAGATGTAACATTCCTGCCAATCAGCATAGTTACAAGAATAGTGAGTCGATAATCAGATTGAAATGCCATATTTTTCTAGCTAGAAAGTTTTTCTTTAAAAATAAGTCTTAAGCTTTCTCTTACTATTGGTTGTTGGCTCTTTACTAGGTATATTGCTTCAATTTTGATGAAGATTGTTTTTGACAGAACTTATAATTATTTGCCATTATCTTCATAATATTTTTTTTCCCCAACCCTTTACTTTTCACCTTTGTATATATTTACATAGTTTCTTGATGCTGGGAGGATCAATTTACCTTTAATCCTTCACGAACTGCCATACAAAGATTGTGTGGTATTCTGAATGTTTTATGACTTCAACTTGTTGCGTTGTGAGCGTTTCTGTATTATGTTTATTCCAATTTTGTAGAAGCTGAAGATACCTCCTCAAATGATGATAAAGATATTTTTGGAAGTTCACATACTAAGTTATTAATGGAAAATGCGGCGAATCTTTTTGCTGTTCTTCCGGAAATTTCTGGAGCTTGTAAACATAAAGCTGACCATGTGAAACTGGAGTCGAACACTGTCGGAGATAAAGGTATGCTTCACATATCCTTATCATTTCTGTATTTTTTGTGTCCAAAATGAGAAGGTTTATCTTATGCTTCCTTTGAAATTTTGGCGGGATTTGAGAAATAGGTGTTTGTTGAAGCTTAGTGCATTGTTTGCATTTGAAAAAAAAAAATATTTAGTAAATAACAGTCCTGGATGGTTCTAACTATTAAGTCGTCAAATTTTGTATCCCAATTAGATCCCTGGATAAAACAGCAAACTTAATTTATATTGAAACTTATTTTTATGGTTTTTGGATTTCATTAGATTTCTTTAAAAAAATTTAAAATATGAGACATTTTCTGTTGTTTGGGGTGCAAAGCTTTGGCTATACGTATCCTTCAGGGTTCTCACTGGCCCTGAAAAACCTTGAAAATGAAAGACCAATTTACTGGTCATAGGAAATACCTGGAAAATAGGTGGGGAGGGGGATACAATGTCCTAGGAAAGTTTTAAATAGTCTAGGAAAATAATCCTATCTCTTTATGAATGAATGCAAACGGTTTAAGCATTTAAAGCATGAACGTCTGTTTCTTTGAAAATCCTTTAACAATAGTAATCTTTCAAAATTTTTATTTTGAAAGATTTATCTTGAAAAACAATTTTATTCTGTTTCTATGCATCAGCTGATAAACATCAGCTGACGTCTAAACACGCTGTTTCATTACCCTTGTATTGTATTATTCCTTTTTTTCTGCTTAATTTTTAACCCAAAAATAGTTGATTTACACAATATAATTACATACAAAATAATATTTCACCTTTTTTGTTTGCTGAGTTGTGAATATTGCAAGATGGTATTTTATTGTTTTTTTGTTGTTTTTTTTAATATGAGCCTTAAATCATCTCAAATGATAATTATTTAGACCATTTATTTATTTGTTTAAGCGTTTTCTACTTCTGAATGATAAAAAAGATTTGATGTACAAAGGATCAGCCTCTGTAAAGGACATTTTTCAAAATTTAGGAGAGGGGGACAATTTTTTCAAATGAAAATACTAAAAAAGGGTATTTTTAATTAAAAAGTACCAAAAAAGGTATTTTTCGAAATCCATAGTAGGTAAAAAAAGTTATAAAAAAAAGTCAAGGACAATTATAACCTTACCTTGGACATAGTCTCTGTATCTGGTTCTTCTTGAGGGTCTGCCCAGTCAACAATGATGTCACAATTCCATGCTTTAAATCGTCCAGTGCTTAACCTTCTTTTGGCAACAGAAGCAGATTTGTGAGAATCATACTCCAAAAAACATAAACCTCGATTTTTTCTTTTGTCGTCTGGAGCACTGTAGATAATCACATCAGAAAGACCGGCTATAAAAATTAGTAAATTATAGCTACAACAAACTGTAATTATAACTGTCACCTGACAGATGGTTGAAAGGCGTATTTGTTGAAAATAAAACAACAAGATAGAGGAGGGAGGAAGAGCAAAACTTTAAAAAGTGCAAGACCAAAATGTCATGTCGTCATTCAAACTTTTTTTTCATTGGCTTGGAGCTGGGGTCCTGGATGAGAATCAGAAGACAAATTTTTCTTTTCCCCCTCCCACCAATTCATTGGTATATGAATTGTCATGCTAATAAAAGAAATCATTTGGAAAGCTTCAAAACTGTGTGAAAAAACATGTTATTTTAACCGTGATTCTGCTTTAATCATGCTTGTTTCGCGTTCCGCGCTTTCTCTGGTTAATTATTACGACAAATACCTATTGAAAAGCGGATTCAAATCTTACATTGGTTTGTAGAAGACTAGAAAGGACAAAGCAACATCTTCCTTTGTCACTTTTTTCGTTTTTCCAGGTTAAATAGGAGATATATGGCAGAGACGAAGAGCATTACTTAATATGTCACTGCCAGAGTTTCTTTTACAGCATCAGCAACAATATCAACGCAATCGAGTAGTGATATATTTGCTTTATACCGCTTTTATAACTTTAACGGTATCCACTTTTAGTACAATCAACCATGTAACATATCAAAGAATTGTTAATGTACAACGACATTTTTGTATTTCAGAGGCTGTAAAGGACATTTTCAAAAGTTCATTAGGAAGGGTCTGGCCAGAAAGGCTAGACCCTTTCTGGCCTTTCTGGCAGTCTACTTAGGTGGTAAATCCTACAACAAATTAAATTTATAATTTGGGAGGAATAGACGAATAACAGAAAAAATCCTGTTGTTAAATCTATAAGTTAATTTTTTTTTAATCCAGAAATAATGTTGTTTCTGAAATCAATTAATTCCTGAATTTTGTTTTATTAATTCTTATAGGTTACTGCTGACACTTATTAAAGAGACATTAGTCATACACAATCAAGGATGCTTTGTTCTATAATCAAATATGAATGCTAAAGGGGATACTTTAAATGTATTTAAATTAGGAGACGTGCTTGAGTAAATTTTTGAATAGAACTTGTACATCCACAGGCAGAGCCAAGTATCCTGTTTTTTTATATACAGCCTTTAATGGCCGTATATAAAAGCCCTCAGAGAGGCCTTTAAAGGCCAAATATTGGTGTTTGCCCCCCTCCCAAATACTGAATCTTGAAGACCTGCCTGGACTAAATTGACTTCAAATTACCAATACTGAAACAACAGAATGCAGTTTAGCATCAGAAATCACAGTCTTATAGTCATCAGTTTTATAGATTGTGAGCAGGCCTTTGATTAAGCCAATGGAAGAGCTTTTACTTTTATGCCAATTTACTTTTACTTTTATGAAATTAAGCCAATGGAAGAGCTTAATATAAATGTTTTTACTTTTATAACTTTAATAAATCAAATAATATTAACATTTGATTACTAAAAATCAGTATATGTATATTAAACTGACAATGCACATTCATTAGTATTTTTTCAGTAAAGTTCAAATTATGCTCTGGCCTTGGGAAGGCATAGGAGATTTGCGCCAAACTTATGTTAATTTCTGCTCCTTTTGAGTTTGACTTGGTTATTTATTATAATTTCTGTTCGTTTTGGCTTTCATTTATTTATCGATGCTGATTTGTGGTAGTTTCACGCTTGGTAGATTATTTGATTTTATTTTTGCTCATTTTTGATTTAATGGGGTTCTTTACTTTCTTTGAAAAACTTATTTTGTGGAAAAAGTTTTTTTAATTAATGTCTGTTTGTTTTATATTGATATATTTTTTTCCGGGAAAAAAAATAATTCTTTAAATCTTTTCTTTTTTTAAGACTTTATAGTTTGGCCGGCTATTTGTGTCCTGGAGAGAAATTTTCAGCAATTTTTAACATCATACACCCTTTTAAAAATCTGGACACAAATAGTAGTGTTAAATTTAGTTTCATACCGCCTCTAGTTGACCTGAAATAGAAAACTTGATACCATTCGCAAAAAAAAATCTGTTTATTTTCTTTGATAGCTTAGATACACTTATGCTATTTTGATTTGGTTAAATTAAGAGCAGAAGTAGCCCCGAAAGTTTGAACATAACACCCTCAGTCGTTCTTGGGATACTGCTGAGATGCCTTATTGGGAATTAGCATTAACACAGTGCATTTTGATTTAATCTTAAGGCAATGTTTAGTTTTTAAACATAATGGGCAAATGGAAAGGTGGGCGTGGGTTGCCATCCAATCACTTTCGACTACTAAAAAGGGCACAAGCCATCTCAATTTCGACTAGCAAAAATGGCACAAGCCCTTTGCATTTCCAATCGAATGAGCCCTTTTTCAAGTTTTTACGACAAATCTTTCTATAAAAACCTTATATGCCCCCAGGGCATAACTTAAACCCATAACCTTAAAGCTGTGGGGGGAGTATCATCTTCTTAGGTATAATTTCCAGACCTTTCAACTACTTTGAACAAAATGGCTATCTCAAAATTTTGATTGGATGTGTTTGGATAAATGGTGGGCGTGGAAGGGGTGTTAATCGCCTTCCAATCACTTTCGACCATTAAAAAGGGTACTAGCCATTTCCATTTCCAATCAAATGAGCCCTTTTTGAAGTTTCTACGACAACGCTTTCTATAAAAAAAAAACCTTATATGCTCCCAGGGCATAACCTACATCCCTTGCCCTGAGGGCTGTGGGGCGTTGTCATCCTCAAATACCTAATTTCTAGAATTTTGAACTACGTTAAACAAAATGGCTATCTCAAAATTTTGATTGGATGTGTTTGGGGAAAAGGTGGGCGTGAAAGGGGGGTTAGTTGCTCTCCAATCACTTTCGAATATTAAAAAGGGCACTAGCCCTTTGAATTTCCAATCGAAAAAGCCTTTTTGAAGTTTCTACGACAACACTTTCTTTAAAAAACCTTATATGACCCCAGGGCATAACTTATAACCCTTGCCCTGAGGGCTGTAGGGGAGTGTCGTCCTCAAAAACATAATTTTTATCTTGAAATCAACTACACTGAACAAAGTGGCTATCTCTAAATTTTGATTGGATGTGTTTGGGGAAATGGTGGGTGTGGAAGGGGTGTTAGTTGCCTTCCAATCATTTTCGACTATTAAAAAGGGCACAAGCCACTCCAATTTCCAATCGAATGAGCCCTTTGCGATGTTTTCACGACATCTCCTTCGATACGAAGTGCCCTGGTCTAAAGAAAAAAAATAAAACATTGTGCCAACATCGTTCTTTACTTAGGCAGCGCTATTGCGCTGCCTATGATGCTAAACAAATTCATTAAAGTGATTACTGTACGAGAATAGCACTTCTGCGGTTAAGATAGAAATATGGTAAGTTGCTAGTTCATATTCTGTCAGGAGTTCTGCAGAGCTGCGTTCTATCCTCAATTATAGGGATCATTTTGATAGAATTTGTCTTAAGTAGCACAGCAAATGCAATGGAAGAAAAAGGAATCAAATGGGAAAGAAAAACTTCCCTCGACTTAGGTAATGCTGATCATTTAAGCATCCTAGATGAAAGTTTGAGCAAAATGATGGAAATTTTAGAAGTTTTGCGATTCAAGATACTAGAACAGGTTTGAAAGTTAATGTTAAGAAGACTAAGTTGCTAAGGCTAGGAGTAAGTGAAGATGAAAAGGTGATGTTGGGTAACGAAAAGATTGATCAAGTGGACAGCTTCACTTACCTTGTAGTCTTATTAGTAGGCTCGGGGTGTTTTTTTTACAGTTGAATTAATTTTGGAAGAATAGGAAGACAAGCCTTCAAACCAAGATTAGAATATTGGAAGCTACAGTGAAGATAGTGGTCAGATATGGTCATGAAGCATGGGGGACGATTTGCTAGAAACGGAGGAAGATTTGCTAGATGTTTCCCAGAGAAATTTCTTACGGATTTTATTGGGTACCCGACTGACTGACCGTATTTAAAACAGTAGGCTATACGAAAAATGTGGTTTATTCCCTTTATCTAGGGCCATAATGAGAGGAAGGTTGAAATTGTTAGGGAACTTTTTTTGAACATTGCCAAAGATTTCCCTTTTTGGCCGACCGTCTAGGGCTAACCGTCTCCACGGCTGTTCTGGAATAGTCTATTAAAGAAATATTTAAGATAAATTTTATGTGTGTAAAGAGGGAAGCTTTGATTAGATTGCGATTGAGGCGGAGCGTGCATAGCTGTGTTGCCCTTCGGGGGCTTGGTGCTGCGGTGAGTTGCTGGTAGCAGTAGTAATATGCCAATGTACAGCTCCATAGTTTAATCATTCTCTTAAAACACCATAGTTTCACTTGAATGCAACACTGTTGCCGAAGAACTATATAATCAGTTAGATTGATTTTGAAATCAAATAAAAACTTGGCTTCTTCATGATTATTGCCTTTCACAGAAGTTGTGGTGTTAGTTGTGATGTCATATAGAGGTTTTGAGGTTTTGCGAGTTCAGGGTGCTAGTATTGGTTTGAAAATTAATGTTAGGAAGACCAAGTCACTAAGGCTAGGAATAAGTGAAGATGAAAAGGTGACGTTGGGTAATGAAAAGATTGATCAGGTGGGCAGTTTCACTTACCTTGGTAGTATTATTAGTAAAGATGGTGGGAGCAGTGAAGATGTTAAAAATAGAATAGCCAAGGCTCAGGGTGTTTTTTCACAGTTAAAAAAAGTCTGGAAGAATAGGAAGATAAGTCTGCAAACCAAGATTAGAATCTTAGAAGCTACAGTGATGACAGTGGTCAAATATGGCTCTGAAGCATGGACGCTCCGAAAAGCGGATGAAGATTTGCTAGATGTTTTCCAGAGAAATTGCTTAAGGATTGTTCTGGGTACCCGGCTGACTGACCGTATTTCAAACAATAGGCTATACGAAAAATGTGGTTCAATACCGCTTTCTAGGTCTATAATGAAAGAAAGGTTGAGGTGGTTAGGGCATGTTGTTCGGATGAAGGATGACAGATTGCCGAAGATTGTTCTTTTCGGCCAACCATCTAGGGCTAAACGGAAAGCAGGTCGTCCCCGTCTGGGTTGGGAGGACGTCATAAAGAAAGATTTAAAGGAAATGGGAACTTCGTGGGCGGGTGTAAAAAGGGAGGCTTTGAATAGATTGGGGTGGAGGAGGAGCGTGCGTAGCTGTGTTGGCCTCAGGCGGCTTGGTGCTGCGATGAGTTGTTAGTAGTTAGTAGTATTTTTGAGATTTGATTTGTGTTTATTTTCTTCTGGCAAATAGTATAGTTTAAGTTATCAGTTTTTTGATCGCCGGAAACGTCTTGATTTTTTACAGAAAAAAGGTATTTCACACATTTGTGGCTGTAAGAAGAGAAAGTAAGTCATACTTTTCTTACCGTCCTACCTACCACATGCTACCTACATTATCTACCTTCTAGAAATTTAGAAAATATACCATGATATATGGAAAATATAAAACAAACGTTTCTTTGGAGAATTTAACTAAAAGGAGCTTGATCAGAAATTGTTGATTTGATTTCAAGACAAAAGTTGTACATAGCCAGAATACTAAATTATCAAATAAAGGAAGGAATAAAGAATTAGAACTCTTATAAAAATAAGGCCTCAAATTGGCTATTATAAATTAAAGACTGAGGTAAGAGTTATTAAAATTTTATTTATAGTAACTGTGTAAGGCTATAAACTATAAATGCTGAGATGTGTACTAAATAAAAAATGGGCTACAAAAATCAAAGTCTTAAGAATTTTTTTTAGTGATTTTTTTTTTATTATAGTTCTCCCTGTTGGAGCGTCCTCTGAGGAGCATATCAGCAAACAAGAATGTGGATTACTTAGCATGCCAGGTCTTACGAGAATTTATCTAAAAAACGAAATGGATTTGAATTGTGAAAATGAGATGCCAAGTCACATTTATGAATTTGCTGAAAGTGATGTGGCACAACAGGAGTTTTCTCATGCTGAAAAAAGACCTTTCGAGTGTGATATATGTAAGAAACATTTTACTACAAATTTCAATTTATCCGTTCATCAAAGAATTCATACTGGTGAAAAACCTTTTGAATGTGGTACATGTAAGAAATGTTTTGCTTCAACTTCCAGTTTATCTTATCACAAAAGAACTCATACTGGAGAGAAATCGTTTGAATGTAATGTATGTGAGAAAACCTTCTACCAAAAAGCCAACCTATTTCTTCATAAAAGAACTCATACTGGAGAAAAACCTTTTGAATGTAATGTATGTGACAAACCTTTTACTACAAGTTCCCATTTATCTCGTCACCACAGAACTCATACCGGAGAAAAACTTTTTGAATGTAATGCATGTGAGAAAACATTCCGCCAAAAAGCCCATCTGTTTCTTCACCAGAGAACTCATACCGGAGAAAAACTTTTTGAATGTAATGTGTGTGAGAAAACCTTCTCCCAAAAAAGCAACCTATTTATTCATCAAAGAACTCATACTGGAGAAAAACCTTTTCAATGTAATGTATGTGAGAAAACCTTCTACCAAAAAGCCAACCTATTTCTTCATAAAAGAACTCATACTGGAGAAAAACCTTTTGAATGTAATGTGTGTGACAAACGTTTTACTACAAGTTCCCATTTATCTCGTCACCACAGAACTCATACCGGAGAAAAGCCTTTTGAATGTAATATATGTGAGAAAACCTTCTCCCGAAAAGCCTACCTATTTTTTCATCAAAGAACTCATAAGGGAGAAAAACTTTTCGAATGTGGCGTTTGTGAGAAACGTTTTGCTTCAAATTCTGGGCTATCAAATCATAAAAGAAGTCATACTGATGGAAAAGCCTTTGGGTTTGTCAGTGTATAAGGTTTTTGTATGTTTTTTAAAAAGTTCATGTTAAGATTTATCCTAGATTCCGTGCTAGAGAAAAACTTTCTGTTGGATATAATTTTGTTTTCACAGAACAAGTTTTGACAGCAATTATATCTTTGACAAGTATATAGAATATATTTTCAATATTGTTTTGTTTTTCCGTTTTATATAAGAGCTTGCTTTCTATTGGTAGTTGACTAAACGTATAAACTTTAATCCTACATAATATAGGAGTACATTTTATTTTTATTAATATTGTTTAATACAATGGGAAAAACTTAGGGGTGTGTTTTGCTGAGTGGCTGAAACCTGCCTTGATTTGGTACAAATTTTAGTGGTTGGTATTCTGTAGTATGCACGCATGAGCAAATATTTTAAGGAAAGGGCCACCCAGGTTTGCTTTTTAATTTGAAATTTTTTTTATGAAAAAGCGTTATTGACAATCTTTCTCAGGGGCTACTTAATAGAGGTCAGTAAACGTTAATTTGTTACTCTCAACTTATATTACAGGATTTGTTTAGTGTCTTGTTCCTGGCTATAGTGAGAGTAGCACACAGATATTGTTTGAAGAATTGTTTGATCTTCAACCTAAAGTGTGATAGGGCCAGTAATAAGTGTTTTTTTTTTTTTTTTTTTTTAACAATAACAAATAGTTCTTTTAAGCCAAACAATGTCATACAAAGCAGCATTCTAAACCACACATCATAATATGATATGTGAGATATCTTTTACATGATATGTGATATATATGATATGAGATATAATATAAGATATGATATCTTATATATGATCTATGATATGTGAAATCTTTCGAATGTGAGATATGCGAAAAACGTTTTGCCTCAAATTCTGGGTTATCATCTCATCAAAGAAGTCATACTGATGGAAAAGCCTTTGGGTTTGTCAGTGTATAAGGGTTTTGTATGTTTTATTGCAGGGTTTGTTTAGTGTCTTGTTCCTGGCTATAGTGAGAGTAGCACACAGATAGTGTTTGAAGATTTGTTTGATCTTCAACCTAAAGTGTGATAGGCCCAGTAATAAGTATATTTTTAACAATAACAAAAAGTTTTTTTAAGCCAAATAATGTCATACAAAGCAGCATTCTAAACCACACATCATAATATGATAAATTTAAAAATATCATCTCTCCATTTCTCAAAAAACGAGCATCATAAAAAAAGAACACAAACTTGAATTATGCTTCTTTCTTTGTCTGCATGTATGTTTCTAGCCTGAAATATTCTTATTTCTAAAACTGCTTGCTCTAAAATGCTTTCTAAAATGATTTCTAAAATGCTTGCTCTTAGACACCTCTTTGGTGATAATCTTGCTCCCAAATATTGAAATCTTTACCAGTCTTTCACAATGTGAGTGAGGCTTTGTGTATTAGTTTATTATGGACGGGTGGTGAGTAAATCTTCCTTTCTTATTTCGATGAATTGATACACGTAATCTTTCGGTTTACCCTTGTTCCCTCTCTTAAATAAGAATTTAAGAGAGTCCTATCCAGTCAAAACCTTTAATAAATTTTTAACGCCTTTGCCTAGCTACCAATCCCTAGAAGCTCATAGCTGATAAGACAACAAAGAGAAAACATTACAATTTTTCTGCTATTAAACAAACAGTAACAAACAGTAAACAAGTATTGTCGCTTGAAAGCAAAGAGCAACTTCAAGCCCTAAACAAACATAATTTATTTCGTACAGAATATGATGTATAAGAGAATAGTCTAAATCCCTTCCTGGTTGTTGTATAAAATTTGGTGTGTGCTTCTTTGATCAGAAATTGAGAGTTTTAGTGGGTTTTTTAAATTCAAAATTGATAAGAGTGAATAACCATTCCCCGTTCTTGAACCTTGTTTGACACCCTGTCTCTATAACCTCTTAGGACATCTGATCAACATGGCGAGGTTTTCATTTTGTTCAGAATAATAGAAAATGTAATTAAGTATGCATTCAAGGGAAAACTTTTCTGACCGCTTCACCAAAGTACTGCTGAGGACTGCAGGAAACAGGTAGGCATACAGGAAACGTTGTTATGATGCCATTAGAGGAGAAGCCCCGAATCGGCCACCCCGGTCGGATGGGAGTTAAGTAATTAAGAAAAAAAAAGGCGGTTGCAATTTTGATCTTGGTTGTCCAATAGTGTGAAACTTTTAGGGATTATTTTCTTGATCAAAAAGATTCATCAACCTTTTCTGTGGCAAGGGGGCAGAGGCTTGGGGCCCCCATAACTTAATTTCCTTAAACAGTTTAAAACTTAAAGCCGTAAGTCCTTGGTCCAAGGAACTCTTGCACAAAAAATCATTCAAAGGACTGGTCTGTTTAAAGTTTGTCCCTTTTGTAAGAAAGAGGGTTAAAAAAAGGCAATTTTTGTTTGATTAGCCTGTATATATATATATATATATATATATATATATATATATATATATATATATATATATATATATATATATATATATATATATATATATATATATATATATATAATATATATATATATATATATATATATATATATATATATATATATATATATATATATATATATATATATATATATATATATATATATATAAATATATATATATATATATATATATATATATACTTCTTCCTCTCAAAATGCAGCTCGTAAAAAGACCAAAAAAGTGCCAAAAAACTTTCTTGGCTCTTAGAAATGAAAGGACTAACTTAGAAACTTGTGAGAGTGCTCATTTGAGTGTAAATTGTAAGTTCTTGTATTTTTTTTTAAAGGCCTAAGGCTTCTTTATTTGTTTAACATTTTTTTTAAGTTTTTTAACTTAAAAAAAAAACTAACCATCTTTATAACAATCCTGGCTGAAAAAAATAGATTGTTGTTTCTTATTTTACCATTTGTTTTCTTTACACTACACTACAACAAGCAACAACCCTGCAACAAGGCACGGCTCTGGGAGACCATATTTTTCAAGTCACGAATTGTAATGCGTGAGTTATGCAGTTTATTTTACGCTGGTTTACGACATGAGTTATTTTTCTTGGATTGTGCGTGCATTAAGAGTTTGAAATGAAATTACTTTAAAGGTGATTGGTGAAAATACTCCAAACATCCCTGAACATTTTGGCTTATTATTTCTCGACTCACAATACTAATGATGCGTTACGTAATGATTTTTTACCTTTTTAAAAAATTGAAATATTTGTCAAGAGACACTGATTTCCAATTAATACGATCAATCTATTTTTAATGGTCTTCGGGAATTTCTCCAGACGAAGTCACTTCGCCGTAATTTTGTGATAACTTTTAGAATTTTTTTTTTTTTTAGCATAAATACTATTTCAAACTTTATTATGTCCCGTTCATAGGCGTATATTTTCATTTATTTTACAGTAAATGGGAGATGAAAGTTTAGGAACTTTTTAATGTAAAACGATTTCAACTTGTCATATTAATAGTCAAGCCTGGAGGCTTAAGGTTGAAGCAGCAGCTTTATAAATCCTCAGAGCTATAGCTAAGAGGGATCCGAGAGCCAAAGAAATGTAGCGCTCAACTCACATTAAGGGGTGCCGTTTTAAGACTACTAGAAATATTTTTCTTTGTAAGAATTTAGGTTCATCAAATAGAACCAGATTTTAACTTTAGAATTAAATATGTATTTGTTAAATAGAAATTTCTGCTAATAAGCCACGTTAGTAAGTAAGTAAGTAAGTAAGTTTATTCACCAATAAATACAAATTTGAAATAAAATACTCTTGTTACCCATCGAAAGGCTCCATGGCCAGGGATACAACAACAACAAAATCAATATAAGCAACAACTGAAAAAAAAACGAAAAAAACTATACGCTGACAAAACAATAGATTTACCTAAGAAAATTATTTTTGGTTTATATAACGATAATGTGACTTATAATCTACGTCAATTTAAGAAGTAATAGTTTATAAATGCACGCTCTATAAGTTTCGAAAATATATCAATTCTACATAAATAATTTTGCCATCTAATATCAAATCGAAGTAACACATTTTATGAAGTTAGATACCTGTTATTTGCTTCAATGAATATCAATAAATACCAAAACGAACGGTAAATTACGCATAAAAATAACAAATATAGTAATTTTATAGAGCATAAAACATTGCAGTTGAATAGATCTTAGATTGAAACCATCTTTTTTTTATCAAAGAAAAGGCAGCCCTTGATGTCAACTTTCGAAATGAGCTTAATGGCAAAATATTCAGTCAAGTAAATTTAATTGAAAATGTATGCCAGTTATCACCCTGAATTGAACAAAGTAAAGACAGATGAAGGAGAACTTCTACCCAAAAACTAAGAATCGACATAGGTCGATTCTCAGACAAAATTGCTGACCCTTTATCAAATATTTTCAACCACATCACAAGATTTGGTAAATTCCCAAGTTGCTGGAAACAAGGTTTTATAACACCTGTCCCAAAAAAATGCACCAGTCTGACTTTCGCCAACATTCGCCCCATTACACTCACTTCAGTTTTTTCCAAACTTTATAAAGGTTTCCTCTGTGACTGGCTTAGGGATATAATTTGTCCGCGTATTGACACCCCGCAGTTTGGTAACTTGAGGAAAACTTCCACCACCCATTACCTTGTGCACTTAATGCATACCATCGTAAGTAACCTTGATAAACCAAATGTTTGGCTGAACCTTGTCTTAGTTGATTTCCAAAAAGCTTTTGACCTGGTTGACCACACTATCCTAATTCGTTCACTACTGGTTAACTTTCAACTTTATCCTCTGTTAGTAAATATTGTTATATCGTTTCTTTCGAAAAGATCTCAAGTTGTTAAATACAAAAATATTTTCTCTAACCCCCTCCCTAAATATCATGGAATTCCTCAAGGAACCTTATTGGGACCACTTTTATTTCTAGTCATGATTAACGATATTGGTAGGGATTTTCCCCAAAGGTGGAAATACGTGGATGACTTGTCGATCCTTGAAGTATGTCACAGGAATACTAAAAGTGACCCCTCGAAATCCTAACCCACATTTCGGATGAAGCTAAGAACCTAAATATGAAAGTAAATTCCACCAAATCAAATATAATGACGATAAATTTTTTGAAATCCATTCCCGCTTTCCTTGACCCTATCCCACCCGAAATGCTTGTGAAACGTGTTAAACTCCTTGGTGTCACAATTTCAAATAATCTTAAATGGGACATGCATGTTTCTAATATTGTTAAACAAGCAAACCTTTCATTATCTATGTTAAAAATTTTAAACAAGTTTAATTGCCCTAAGATGCAGTCCTTCCGTGTTTATTTATCATTTATCAGGCTGCTATTAGAATATGCATGTCCGGTCTGGCATTTACATCTTTCAAACGAGCTTAGTGACAAAATTGAGTCGGTCCATAAGCGTTCGCTCAGGATTATCTACAAAGAGAGCAAAATTCCATACTCCTTCCTCCTTAAATCCGCAGGTTTTACCACGTTAAAAGAAAGGAGAGTACAAATTTGTTTGCGTTTTGCTAAATCCGCAATATCTAATCCTCGTACTGAGGACATCTTTCCTGATATAAATGACCCCATTAGACCCCGTCTCCCCCGCTTAGCTTCCTTGGCAATTCCAACATATTCACCTATCCAAACCGTTACCGAGAGTTTCCGGAAAAGTTTTATCCCCTTTATTTTGGCGCACCTAAATACTCCCTGAACTATGCTCTGTACCAAAATTAACTCCTCCGTCCCTTATTTTAGTTGTTGTGTATGTTCACAATAATCATGCGTCATTTTTTTTCTCTTTATCTTTGTCCCTTTTATTTTCCCTGATACTTATTTATGTTAAATTTCTTTTCTGGCCTTTAATTTTAAATTTTTTTTTCCCTTTAATTGTATTCCTTTCTGTAATTGTGAATATTTCTTTTGACAACTAATTTGGCTTGATTTTAAGTGTTTTTTTTTTTAATTTTATGTATTTGACCTTGAACACGATTTCGACAATGTTTTTCTTCTTGACTGTGATTTTCTTTTATCCACGCCCCTTCTTCTTCTATTTTTCTGTTTCTATTCTAGTCATTTGTTAAATTCTTATCGAACATTTTTATGCTTGATTGGTGTTTCTTTTCTTGTTGTATTATTTGTTTCTTCGTTTTGCTTGGTCTATTTCATTTTGACATATGAAGCGAATTCGGCTCTATTAGAGCTTGTGATAGCCTTTGGAAAATAAATAATATCTTATCTTATCTGGGTGAAAATTTACCGAAAATAGATGGCATATTTAGTGAAGCATTAGAAGATCAAAATACTAATTGTCAAGCATAGCAAGATTTGGAAGATTTTTTTAAAGAGTAGAAAAATTACAAAACATATATTGAAATAAATGAAAGTGGAGGGAGAGACTGATGATGTACCCACCACTATTGGCGTCCCTCCCTAAAATAAACTTCCCATCTAGCAAGAAGATTCTGAAGCACAGAGACATCAGCTCCAGCGACGTTTAAGATCGTATACCTTTGAATCTAAAAACTCAGTAAATGCTACTACAGCAGAAAAAATCATTGAGGGGTTAAGAATTATCTTAAGAACAGTGCTAGAAAACGCCCAAGATCATGGACAATCAAGTATATGTGCTAAACTTTCAGCAACGTTCCTCTTTCTTCGAGAAGGGAATGTAAATTTCAGTACGTCACTGCTATCCTATATTGAAACTTTCCATAGAGGTGGATATATCCTGTAACTCCTACATCATATGCAGCGCAAAAGCGCTGCCTAAGTAAAGAGCGATTTGGTCACAACGTATTGTTTTTTTTTTTTTTTGGGGGGGGGGGGGAAAGGGGGGGGGGGGGGTAAGCCAAGGCCCTTCGTATTGAGGGAGCTGTCGTAGGAACTTCAAAAAGAGCTCTTTCAACTGGAAATTGAGCAGAATAGTGCTCTTTTTAATAGTCAAAAGTGATTCGAGGGCAACCACCCCCCCCCACGCCAATCATTTCCCCAAACATATCCAATCAAAATTTTAAGACGGTTATTTTGTCCAGCATATTTGAAAGGTTCATAAATTAATGTCTTTAAGGATTACAAATCCCCTAGAGCCCTCAGGGCAAGAGGGTCCGGGGGGGGGGGGGATACATAAGGTTTTATAGAAAGAGTGGTCGTATAAACTTCGGAGGGGGTTTATTGGATTGGTAATCAGAAGTTCTAGTGCCCCTTTTAAGGGTCAATGTGATCAGAGGGCAGATAACCCCCCCCCCCACATGCACACACACGTTGTTTTGTCCCAAATGCATCTGTTGGAAATTTTATATGGCCATTTGTTGTTGTAGAAACTTCAGAAAAGGGCTCATTCAATTGGAAATTGAAAAGGGCTAGTGCCTTCTTGAATAGTCGAAAGTGACTGGAAAGAATCCACCCCCACCCCTACTTACGACCATCATTTCTCTAAACAATTCCGATCAAAATTTTTAGATAACCATTTTTTGGCCCAGTTGAAAGGTCCGGAAATTACGTCATTGAGGATGAGCCTTTAGGGCAACACACAGCCTTTAGGGCAAGGGTTCTAAGTTGTGCCCTGAGGGCATATAAAGTTTTTATGGAAAACAGTTATTAACACTGTGAAAAATGAAGATGAAGGGGTTATATTGGATAATGAGGGGATTAGTCAAGTGAATGGCTTCATTACCTAGGTAGGCTAGTGTAAAAATATTTTGAAAAATAGGAAGACAAGTCTGCGAGGCAAGGTAGAAGATTGGAAAACACAATGATGGCAGTGGTTAAAAATGGTTCTGAATGGTTCTGCTCCGGAAAGCAAAGGAAGATGTGTTGATATTTTCCAAAAGCATTTTATACAGATTTTTTGGATACCCATATGACTGACCATATCTCAAAAGGCAAGCCGATACTTTTCTGTTATAGCGACCCTACTCAAGAATTATGCTGTTTAAAACTTGACAAACAGGTTTCACATCTGTCTGTATTAAAAGATAATTAGCTTACGCTCAGTGGAAAACAAGTGGCGAGTGACAGAATACATTGGATTTATATAATTTGGGCTATGTATTTGCACATTGGAGAAGGGGAATTATTTGGACAACGTGAAATTAGAAAAAAAAATCGTACTTCATAATATGTAGAACAATTGTAGCTGACACATTTTGCATGCAGACCCGCTATACTCTACCCCCCCCCTGCTAATGTGCAAATATATAGCTCAAATTTGTTTCTAAAGAATTATATTTTCATGATGTTTTGGTATTTTTCCTTAGGATTAACTTCACTTTTTGATTGGATTTGCTATAATAGAAAAGTACCGGCAAGCCTTATGAATAATCACGGTCTATCCCACATTTTATGGCTATGATGAGAGTAAAATTGAGATGGCTAGGACAAGTTCCGTGAATAAAAATGACAGATTGCCAAAGAATGTCCTTTTCGGTCAACCATGTCGGGCCAAACAAAAGCGGTACGTCCCCAAACGGGGTGGATGAAGGTCATTAGGAAAGATTTAGGGAATTAGAAATTCTGCGGAGGATGTAGAGGGAACCTTTGAATGAACAAGGATTAATGAAGAGCGTGTGCAGCTGCTTCGGCCTCCGGTGACCTGATGCTGAAATAAATTGTCACAAGTAATAGTAGTATGTTCCTGGTTTAATTTTTTAATTCAATTATTATTTACTTCAAATAACTACGGTCCCAGAATAATTTAGTATTACTCAATAATTCTCATATATTTGGTCACACGCCTCTGTTTTTCCCAATTCGATGATGATCGCACACGTTAACATACAAAAGTGCTAGTTAACCATACTGAAAAAAATAAAAATTTAGTACGGAGTTGATTTTCAATCATTCCAGCTACTAATTTTGTTCTCGTATGAAACAAAAAGGATAAATTTATTAACTTTTCGCCAAAGCGCCAACATGGTCATAATTTGTTGACACGGAATACCTCCGACTGAGGGTATTTAACAAAATATAGATGTCGTAATTCAAATCTTTAATTTAAAATAAATGGAATGTGGAAAATGATAAGCCCAAGGAAGCCGGAATTTCCTTTGTGCTTCAAAGGCTACCCTCTTCGTCTGGTGCCTGTATGTTTAAAATCTTACGAAATTAGAGTATTTCATAAACAAGGCCCAAAGGGAGATGTTTGAAAAACTGAAATAATTTTTCTAGAAATACATTTTAGATGCAATTAAAAATCATAGGCTAGCATTGCTCAAATTAGGAGCTAAAACACCTTCTTAAGATGCAGTTAATGGTCTAAAGTATTTCCTATTCTATATAATATTATCAAGTTTCTCAGGGTTTAGTTCTGGTAAAGGGACCAGTATTTGCCTAGATAGCTACCTGGAGATAATGAAACACATTAAGAAAACAATTTTTACTTAATAAAATGCAGAATAATCATAGTTAACACATTTTGCATTCAGCCCTGCTATACTTTACCGCCAAGTACCTTAAAGTGTAAATATGTAGATCAAATTATATATTTCCTATCTTAAGAAACAATTTGGTACTTTTGTAAAAAGTGGTAAGTACATGACAATTGTATTGAAGATCAGATAGGATAAAACCCAGTACTTATACAAGACACTGTATTAAGATAGGCATTTCAAAGGGTCTCTCAGTCTTGGAACTGTATTTAAACTTTAGTTTTTGGGGTTCAAGGGGACTAAAAGGTACCTAAGTTGGGTTGATTAGGTTTGGTTACATATTTAATATATGCCATGCTTTACTCCACCCCCCTATTGTGCAAATATAGCCTATAGCCCAAATCTGTCTTGGAACTATTATATTTTCATCCTATTTTGTTTTATTTCATTAATGTTAATGAAGCTTCACTTTTTGTACTCTTACTGGTTTCTTCAAAAGTACCAACATTTTCTACTTAATAATATGCAGAATAATCACAGTTAATACATTTTTTATGCCACCAACTATACTTTAACCCTTTCCCCCCTGATGTGCAAATATATAGCCCAAAATATACATTCCCTATCTATTCTTATAATGAATCTCAAATTTTCAGGAATTTTAAAAAGAGCCAGAAACCCCTCAAAAATGAGTTTAGTTTTGCTATGTTGTCATTTTTGAGTTTCAGGCTCTATTTAAAAATTTCTCCAAATTTGTTTCCAAAGTAACATTTTACTATTCAGGCTAGGCTAAGGAAAATAGTAACTACAATTCCTGAATCAGGAACTTACAGGAACAGTGCCTCTTACTAGGATATCATATCCTGTTATGGCACTCTCTAATCTTGGCTCAACATATTGCACATAGTGCACAAAGTCATATCACTTTTGTATGTTATGTATTATGAATAAACACTTCTTTCTGTAGATGCTTGTCAAGATGGTTTTTGAATCTGTTTAGAGTTGATGCTGACACTACTTCTTTTGGTTAAAAACATAAATTTTTCCTCACTAGTAATATTCAAACTTTTTGTTATTATGGGCCATTTCTAGCCTTGTAAGGGCTCAACATGTTGTTCCTCCCAGAAGCAATTATTTAGCCATGAAAGAGCATAAAAAAGGTACCAAGTAATGTCTTCACTTTCATTCTTTCTATATTATGTTGTCAACTACAAATTTTCCAATATATTTACCCTTTTTTATATCTAGGCCTAAAAGAGGGCATAAGTGACTGGTTAATGGTAAAATTCTAGTTAAGCGGATCTTTGCTGTCTTGGAAAGTAGTTGAGTTTGGGTAATTAAACTCTCAAAAATGCATCCAGGACCTTTGTAATCTCCTGTGAAGATATTTTGAAGTGCCTACCTCCACCCCTGCTCCTCCAAAGGGCCCTGACATCTAACCTGCTTTTTCTTATAAAAGTGGCAAAAACCTGGCAAAATAAATTTTCTGCCCAACCAAGGCACAAGAAAAGTATTTTGGGCATCATACCTTTGCTCAACCACAATTTTATAAGGTCTTAAAGATCTGTAAATATAATTCATAAGTTTAGGGAAATGGCTTAAAATTTTGTTGAAATAATAGAAATTGCCTTTTCAAAAACTTAAGCCAATGAAAAATAGATTGAAAACCAAAAATTAAAGTGCAAAGCCCCTAATCAAGAATTTTACAGTGCAAAACTAAATTTAATCAAATCAGGACTTTTCTGAAATTCTTTGAATAAAGAAACCATACTTTTTCACAAGATGCAATTTATAGAGAAATGTATTATTAGGATTAAATCTAGGATCATCAATGGTGCATGGGATGCATTGTCAGAAGAGCAATATTTGGTTGCATTTTAAAAATTTCGAATTCTTTAAAAAAAACCAAACTGTTAGAAAAGCAATAGTTTTTATTGACTATTAGTAACAAAATCAGTCACAGCAAGCTATAGATAGCCTACATTCTACACTATTCTATACTATAGATAGCCTATACATTCTATACTATAGATAGCCTACATTCTATCAAACTTCTAACATTCTATCATTCAATCAAACTATTAGAAAAATAAGAGTTTTCATTAGCTATTAGTAACAAAATCAGTTGTATCAAGCTATAGATAGCCTACATTCTGTGTCAAGTGATTACAAATCATTATGATAAGCAATTGAGCTTTGTGATGTTTCTCTGTGCTAATCACCATTAATTACTGTTTGAATATGGAATGTACCATTTAGGAGTATAATTTGAAAATTCAAAACACTGGTAACAATATTCCAAACTGACAATAGTCCAATGCAAAGACTCTTGCTGTCTAATAGCTAATCAGATTTTATTAGTCATAAATTTGAAGCTGAAAGTACTGTACTCAAAGAACTTGATAATTTGAATTAAGTTTTAATGAAACTCGATAATTTCATAAAGATAGCCTATAAGGCAATTATAAATAATTACCTAACTTTTTATTTACATTTTTTTTTTGGGGGGGGGGGGGAGGGGGGTATCTTCAAGCCACTTGATTGACTCTTAGTTTGCACTATCTTAATTCAATAAAATTAGACTCTTGCTGTCTAATAGCTAATCAGATTTTATTACCTTAATTACCTTAATTTGCACTTTGGAGGAAAATAAGGTGCAATTTTGGGTCTGTTTGGCTCCATTGTTGAAATTAATCATGAATTTGAAGCTAAAATACTATTTTTATCTGATTCAAATATATTGCTATTACTTCATCCAAATGCCTTTCACAGGTCAAGAATGGAAAAAATTCATTTTTGTTGTATATCAGAAGATGGAAACCAGCTGAGAATTTTGTTATTTAGGGCTATATATGGGGCCATCAGTGTGAAGAAGATCTGGTACATTATCAGAAAGGAAGCTTATATTATTTGAAAAGACCTCAAAATAAGGAAGATAGTGGCATTACTTTTATTCTGTTAATAACCTTCCCCTAGAAAAGGTCATGTAGCAGACATTTGCTATGGATGCCAGAAATCAAATTAGAAAAAAAGAAATATACTAGTATATTTGAAGCATAAATTTGAAGCTGAAAGTACTGTGGAATTTTCCTTGCCCAAAATACTTTTCTTGTGCTTTGGTTGGGCAGAAAGTATTTTGGTATGATGCCCAAAATACTTTTCTTGTGCCTTGGTTGGGCAGAAAATTTCATATTTTAGAAAAATATTTTTGTCTGAATCAAATATGTTGCTATCACCTCAGGCCAGTGCCTTTCACAGGTCAAGAATAGAAAAACTCATCAGCAAAACTATTTATGGTATATCAGAAGATGAAAACATACTGAAAAATGTGTTGTTTATGGCTAAAGGCTTATATGGGGCCATCAGTGGGAAGAAGATTTGGTGTATTATCAGAAAGGAAGATTATTTTATTTGAAGAGACCTGAAAATATGAAATATAGTGGCATTACTTTTATTATATTAACAAGTTTACCTTAGAAAAGGTCATGTAGAAGACATGTGCTATGGATGGCAGAAATTAGATTAGAAAAAAAGAAATATACTAGTAGAATATCTGTTCAATGCTCTTTCTGGTAATACTGTGGGTAATACTTAAGACCAGGAGATTATTTGAAGGAAAGTAGCTCCCATAAAAACTATGAAAAGCTTTTTGGAATGCATAAATGATTTTTCATGTTTGAATATCCATTCAATGCTTTTATTTTTATATCTTTTTTTTTATATCTGATGCTTTTATTTAGGTGTCCTTGTGATGTTGCTTTGCGAGGGCCTCTTTTAATTAATGGTAGTGTTTGTTTTTAAGGTTAGATTTTTTGTTTTATCTTAAAGATCTTCATCTATTTTATTAACTTATTATTTCCTTTTTACACTGAGGATAGTTGAGCAGAAGTCTCAACCTAAATATTTGCTTGCCATTTTTCCCTTTTTAACTGGCTGGAATTATTGTCATTTTTCTTTTTTACAAAATTTCTTCATTCAATAAGAAAAGACATTTATTTCCAAAAATTACTATCACAAGCCCCAAAGGACCAAATTCAAATTTTGTGTCAATAAATACAAATATGACAAACAAAAAAGAAGCATAAATGACACAAAAACCAAAAGTATAACAGAATTAGAATTATCAGAATGAAAAATCATTTTTTTTTTGCCAATATTTAAATTGAGATTGGTCACAGTAAGTAAAAAGATTAAAACTGAATAAAACCAAAGAACAACAACACAAATATGAGCCTTCTTTTTTGGAAGGAATGTCAAAAAAGGAAGGAAAAAGATGCAAGCAAATAAATACAAAAAATGGGCAGCACCTTTACCAATTAATAAGAAGAGAGGAACTAGCAATATCTTTTGTTTATCTTTTTTTTTGTAATTTACTGGACAAAGGTTCTTTCATATCAGGACATACATCATTGAATGGGAGACAAGATAGAAACCAGCTGGGAAATGGCATGAGAAGGGCAAAATCTGGTTGGTGAATATATCATAGGCAGCAGGCTAGCACTGCCTAAGTAAAGAACAATGTGGCCACAATGTGTTTTTTTTCTTTTTTCTTTCTTTGACAGGCATGTTGCATCAAAGGAGTTGTTGTAGAAACTTTGAAAAGGGCTCATTCGACTGGAAATTGGGATGGCTAGTGCCCTTTTTAATAGTTGAAAGTGATTGAAGGGCAACTAGCCCCCCCCCACCCATGATTCCCCCAAACTTATCCAATCAAAATTTTGAGATAACAATTTGGTTCAGCATAGTTGATTTCCAGATAGAAAATATCTTTTTGAGGAGGACACTCCCCCACAACCTTCAGGGCAAGGGTTTTAAGTTATGCCCTGAGGGCATAAGGTTTTTATAGAAGGCGTTGTCGTAGAAACTTCAAAACAGGCTCATTCGATTGGAAATTGGAAGGGCTAGTACCCTTTTTGATAGTCAGAAGTGATTGGAGGGCAACTAGCCCCCTCCCCACCCATGCCCATCATTCCCCCAAACACATCCAATCAAAATTTCGAGATAGCCATTTTGTTTGGCATAGTTGATTTCCAGATAGAAAATATGTTTTTGAGGAGGATACTCCCTCACAACCCTCAGGGCAAGGGTTTAAGTTATGCTCTGGGGGCATATAAGGTTTTTATAGAAGGCATTGTTGTAGAAACTTAAAAAAAGGCTCATTCGATTGAAAATTCAAAGGGCTAGTGCCCTTTTTAATAGTCAAAAGTGATTGGAGGGCAACTAGCCCCCCCCCCCCACGCCCATCATTACCCCAAAGACATCCAATCAAAATTTTGAGATAGCCATTTTGTTCAGCATAGTTTATTTCCAGATAGAAAATATATTTTTGAGGAGGACACTCCCCCACAACGCTCGAGGCAAGGGTTTTAAGTTATGCCCTGAGGGCATATAACAACGATGTTGGCACAATGTAGCCTACTATTTGTCATTTTTTTTTTCTTTTAGAGCTGGGTACGTCATATGGAAGGAATCGTCGTAGAAACTTCAAAAGGGGCTCATTCGATTGGAAATTGAGAGTTCTAGTGCCCTTTTTAATAGTCAAAAGTGATAGGAGGGCAACTAGCCCCCCCCCCTCACGACCATCATTCCCCCAAACACATCCAATCAAAATTTTGAGATAGGCCTAGTCATCTTGTTCAGCATAGTTGATTTCCAGATAGAAAATATGTTTTTGAGAAGGACACTCCCCCTCAACCCTCAGGGCAAGGGTTTTAAGGTATGCCCTGGGGGCATAGGCCTATAAGGTTTTTTTAGAAGGCATTGTCGTAGAAACTTCAAAAAAGGCTCATTCGATTGGAAATTCAAAGGGCTAGTGCCCTTTTCAATAGTCAAAAGTGATTGGAGGGCAACTAGCCCCCCCCCACACACCCATTATTTCCCAAAAACATCCAATCAAAATTTTTAGAGAGCCATTTTGTTCAGCATAGTTGATTTCCAGATAGAAAATATGTTTTTGAGAAGGACACTCCCCCACAACCCTCAGGGCAAGGGTTTTAAGTTATGCCCTGGGAGCATATAAGGTTTTTAAAGGAGGTGTTGTTGTAGAAACTTAAAAAAAGCTCATTCGATTGGAAATTCAAAGGGCTAGTGCCCTTTTTAATAGTCGAAAGGGATTGGAGGGTAACTAGCCCTCCCCCCACGCCCATTATTCCCCCAAACACATCCAATAAAAATTTTGAGATAGCCATTTTGTGCATATTTGATTTCCTGATAGAAAATATGTTTTTGAGGAGGACACTCCCCCACAACCCTCAGGGCAAGGATTATAAGTTATGCCCAGGGGACATATAAGGCTTTTATTGAAATCTTTGTCGTAGAAACTTTGAAAAGGGCTCATTCGATTTGAAATTCAAAGGGATAGTACCCTTTTTAATATTCGAAACTGATTTGAGGGCAACTAACCTCCCTCTCACGCCCACCTTTTCCCCAAACACATCCAATCAAAATTTTTAGATAGCCATTTTATTCAACGTAGTTGAAAGTTTTGGAAATTAGGTCTTTAAGGATGACAACCCCTCCCCCCACAGCCCTCAGGGCAGGGGTTGTAAGTTATGCCCTGGGGCATATAAAGTTTTTATGGAAAGCGTTGTCATAGAAACTTCAAAAGGACTCATTCAATTGGAAATTGAAAGGGCAAGTGCCTTTTTTAGTAGTTGAAAGTAATTGGATAGCAACTAACGCCCCTCTCATGCCCACCATTTTCCGAAACACATCCAATCAAAATTTTGAGATATTCATTTTGTTCAACTTAGTTGAACGTTCTGGAAATTAGGTCTTTTAGGATGATAACACCCTCAGAGCCCTCAGTGCAAGGGTTGTAAGTTATGCCCTGGGGGCATATAAGGTTTATATAGAAAGTTGTTGTATAAATCATTGGCAGAACGATCGCGCTGCCTAAGTAAAGAACAGGACACTCGAGAACGAGACAAGAAACGGGGACTAAGTAAAGAGGAGGACACTCCCCCACAACCCTCAGAGCAAGGGTTTCAAGTTATGACCTGGGGGCATATAAGAACGATGTTGGCACAATGTATTATTTAGTAATTTTTTTCCTTTAGAGAAGGGCACTTTGTATCGAAGAAGTTAACGTAGAAACTTCGAAAAGCACTCATTCAGTTGGAAATTGGAATGGCTTGTGCCCTTTTTAATAGTCGAAAGTGATTGGAAGGCAACTAACACCCCTCTCATGCTCACCATTTCCCCAAACACATCCAATCCAAATTTTGAGATAGCCATGTTGTTTAACGTAGTTGAAAGTTCTGGAAATTCGGTCTTAGAGGATGACAACTACCCTAACAGACCTTAGGGTAAGGGTTGTAATTTATGCCCTGGGGGCATATAAGGTGTTTATAGAAAGCGTTGTCGTTTCCAAAAGGCTCATTCGATTCGAAATCGAAAGGCCTAGTGCCCTTTTTAATAGTCGAAAGTGATTGGAAGGCTTGACATTTTTATAGTAAAGATCGAAGTGGGTATAATGTATTATTTTTTGTTGTTGTTGTTGTTTAGACCAGGGCACTTTGTATCGAAGGAGTTGTTGTGGGAACTTTGAAAAGGGCTCATTCGATTGAAAATAGAAAGGGCTGATCCCCTTTTTAATAGTTGAAAGTGCTTTGAGGGCAACTAATCCCCCTTCCACTCCCACCCTCCGACGCCAACCCTCCCATTTCTGCTCTTAAAATTTAACCAAATCAAAATAGCGTAAGTGTATCCAAGCTATCAAAGAACGTAACAGATTTTTTTTTGCGAATGGTATCAAGTTTTCCTTTTTAGGACAACTAGACGAGGTATGAAACTAAATTAAACAGTACTATTTGTGTCTAGATTTTTAAAAGGGTATATGTTGTTAAAAATTGCTGAAAATTTTTTTTCCAGCATACAAATAGCAGGCCAAACTATAAAGTCTTAAAAAAAGAAAAGATTTAAAGTATTATTTTCTTTTTCCCTGAAAAGACTATGTCAATATAACACAAACAGAAATTAATAAAAAAAAATATTTCCAGAAAATAAGTTTTTCAAAGAAAAGTAAAGAACTCCATTAAACAAAAAATGAGCAAAATAAAATCAAATAATCTACCAAGCGTGAAACAACCACAAATCAGCATTGATAAATAAATGAAACCCAAAACGAACAGAAATTACAATAAATAACCAAGTCAAACTCAAAACAAGCAGAAATTAACATAAGTTGGGCGCAAAACCCCTAGGCTTTCCCAAGGCCAGACCAAAATTGGCACTTTACGGAAAAAATATAACTGTTTTTACTTTTATAACTTTAATAAATCAAATAATATTAACATTTTGATTACTAAATATCAGTATATGTATATTAAACTGACAATGCACATTCATTTGTATTTTTTCAGTAAAGGGCAAATTTTGTTTTGGCCTTGGGAAGGCCAAGGGGTTTTGCGCCAAACTTATGTTAATTTCTGCTCGTTTTGAGTTTGACTCGGTTATTTATTGTAATTTCTGTTCGTTTTGGGTTATTCAGGAGGGACAGGATTAAGAAAATGGGGCAGGGATTGAGGAAACAAATTGGTATTGTCATGGATTTGGAGAGGTTTACTCTGATGTCCAAAATCAAAGTATCTTGTGCAGTGTCACTGATGATACTTATAGGGTCACTCATTCAATTTCTATTGCAATCTTCAACAACTCTAAGGTCATTGACAAATTTCCATCAAGAAATTTCTTAGCCAGGCTGTTAATCATGACTGAGAAAAGGAGGGGGCTTAGAAGAGTACCTTGGGGTACTCCAGTATGGACAGGAAATAATGATTCACATATTTAAATACTTGTCATCTATTTGATAAGAACAAGGCAACCAATTTCACCTGGGAAGAATTAATGTTGGATTCAGTGACAAGTTTGTTAACTAATATATTCTGATTAACAACAGTATGGACAGGAAAAAATGATTCACATATTTAAATAGCCTACTTTTCATCTATTTGATAAGAATAAGGCAACCAATTTCACCAGGGAAAAATTAATGTTGGATTTAGTGACAAGTTTGTTAACTAATATATTCTGATTAACAAAATCAAATATGATTTGGAGATGAATGATAATTGAATTTAGCTGTGTATTAAGGTTTTCTGGAGTTTTTGCTATGATGTTCACAAGATGAACAAGGTAATGGAAAGTTGAAGTGGATTATAGGTTCCCAATTGCCTCAGACTAGTAACAGGTTGGATTTTTTCCTTAAGCCAGTCTACAAGGAATCCATCACACAGTTTCCAGAATATAGAAGTGAGAGAAATAGGTAAATACCTTCAAAACCAGGCTTTCTATCTTTCTGTTTTTAAGAGGGTTATGATGCTCTGCTTCCATATTTCTGAAAATTTCCCAGAGTTTGAAATCTCACTGATAAGGACAGACAAGGGCATTGAAAGCACATTGCTGAAGGCACACCAAAAAAGGAAAGGGATATCCAGAATCAGGCACTTATTTTTCTTCATCTCCCAATTCTTGTTTTTTGATATCCAAAGAAGAAATAAAGGGGAAAGTATAGGGAAGATGATCAGTTGGTATTGATAGGATTATGCCAGAACACATTAAAGGCAAGGAATTTGTTAATGTTATTTGTGGTAACTTTGGGGGGGTTCAATTAGGTTGAAATTTGGTTGATCAAGTGTATTTGGTTGATCAAGTGTCTTGCTACCAAAATTTTAACCTCTGAGGACGACTTTTTGGTTTGTTTTTGAACAACTATTCGATTTCATTTTTGTAGTATTTTAGGGTTGAGCAGCTTTGGAAATTTCTTTTTTTGTAGTTATTAGTGTCATCCAATTTACGATTTCAAGACAGTTTTTGTTTATTTCTGATTACTGTGTTTATGGGTTGATTGGTGTTGTGATTATCGCTGGAGAATTTGTCAATTTTGTTTTGTTTTTATGGAAAGTAGCAAATTTTCCTCAACATCTTGTAAATTGTAGATATTGGACCAGTCTATGGTATTCAACAATATGCCAAAGGAAATAAGGCCAGAGTTATTAAGAGGATGGTAAGAGCTGTAAGTGATTGAGAAAGAATACTAAAAATTTGAAGAGGGAGACTAAAGGAGGAAGCAGTGATAACTCGCACCCAAACTGGGCAAAGCTAAGGGGGGACTGTAGAACTTATTCATATTTAGTAAAAATATCATCAAAAGAGGTGTGTGGCCCCCGTCATCTGTCCCTGGCCATACAGGGTCCTTACATAGATCATATGCAAGAGTGGACAACTGCCTATTCAAATGGAAGATTTCCAAAATTTTGTTTTATTAAAAAACAGGGAAATCTTGTCCTTATATATGTTATAATAAATATGTTTTTTAACTAGCTCATTTTACATATTCAAGTTAGTTCGAAATTTCTTCTTAAAGAGCTCTTTTGAGAATTAACTATTATTGACAAGATTGAATGGTACGGTTTGATTCCGATTGAAATTAAATGTAGAAATAAAGCTTTTTATGGGAGACCAGAGCTTGGTTTAAGGGACAATCCAATATTCAAAGGGATGCTGCCCCTTGAAGTCCCCTCTCCACTCCTTACAATAAAATCTAGCTTATTCTCTGTTGAGAGTTTGATTAGTATATAATATAATATGTCAGTCTCCGACGTAAAAGGCAAGGAGGTTGGTAGCCTCCAATATATTCGATATTTACCAAATATCTAGACTGAAAAACATCTATTTACCAGCAAAATTATTTATATCAGCCATTAGTATGTTATTTAATTGTTTTTCTATTATAAATTTAATGTTATACCGTCTCATATTATCATATTGTTTATTATTATATACAGATTGTGCAAAAGCCAGGAATAGAACCTCAATATCCACAGTTTGTAGGCACTGCTCTATCCACTTGGCTGTCACAAATAATGAGTCCACTTTTTAGAGTATATCAATGAGCTTAAACCTTGTGAGCCAACCAAAGTTGAACTTGCTGTTTAGCTGTAACCTGTTGCATCTAAGCATAAATGTTATTTGTGAATGGGAACTACATAGATTTGACATCTGGACAGGGAACTACATAGATTTGACATCTGGACAGATATATGTCTTAACATGCAAATCTGACCGGACACGCAACTGAACACTGCTAAATGAGAACCATTCTTCCACTCTGAAAACATACATGTCTCCCAATTAATGGCAAAATTGAAAACGAAATTTTGTAGAATTTGGCCTCTTTTTTTCTAAGATACCCATATGTTGTTAGCGCACCGTGTTGACCATAATCGCAAATAGCTAATAAGCGAATCTTGCCAATTGGTGGAGTTGAAAGCCCCATCCGCCGAGTGTAGATCCCAGGGAACGAAGCCCTGAGTAAACAGAGGAAGTCAACTGAATGCAAGTGAAGCCAATTTTTTGAAATTGGTGATTAATGGAGCCAGAGAAACTTATCTCAGGAAATGGGTGTGCGTGTAACTGAACCATCGTTCAACTGAACCACAAGCAACTGAACCCATGTAACTGAACCACCGTGCAACTGAACCACAATGCAACTGAGCCCTCGTATAACCGAACCCCCGTGCAACTGAACCCTTGTGTGACTGAACCACCTGGCAACTGAACCCCATTGAACTAAACCCTTGTGTAACTAAACTCCTGTGTAACTCAACCTCATTTAACTGAACCCCCATGTAACTAAACCCCTGTGTAACTGAACCCCGTGCAACTGAACCACCGTACAACTTAACCACCGTGCAACTGAACCCTTGTGTAAGTTAACCATCATACAACTGAACCACTGAACTCAGATTTTCAGTTCTCTAAAAATATTAGGCAATATCATTGGGTAAAACACAATTTAGAAATTTTACATGTTCAACCTTGTTGAAATTGTTTTTTTCTTAAATTCCTGATCTAAACGCCTGTCAAGTATTCATCAAAAAGCTTTGTTTTATTTTTGCAAAAGAAAAAGAAGATCAGGTGTCACAAACCATTAAAGCTGATTTATTACTGCTTTTTTCAGATGAATCAGACCTTTCTGGACGTTAAATAATAAACATATGTGTTGAACATATTTGACCTTTGTGGATCTAGATAACTAATTTTGAACAGATGTCTTTGAGGAGATTGCAGCTAAAAGGGACATGGGAGGGGGACTGGTTGCACTCCAGCCTTTTTTTCAACATTCCTTCAACTTGCCCTGAAAGTTTTAACTTCATGCCCTCAGGTTTATACCCTTAGCTGTTTTCGACACATTGCTGATACAACGTCTTTTAAAACTGGATGCACATAGTACCTCTTGATTTAGTTGAAGATGCTCCTAAATATTTTCCGAACAATGTGACGGCTGATGCCATCAGCCATTGTAAATGTTCCTGGTATTTCCTTTTCACAACCAATAAAGGAATAAATGCTTTTTGATTGTGTTTGGCATTCTTCTTGACATTTCTCTAAGGTTTGACCTTAATGCTGCATGCTTTTTATTTATTTATAGGATCAAACATGCCATCTTTTCTTGATAAAAAAACAACTTATATATTAACAATAGGCAACTTGAATAACTTACAGCCCTTGCACCAGAGGCTGAGGGTTGTGAACCATAGCTATTTAACTATGGCATAGTTATTTAACCTTTGAACTTTTTAAAATAAAATGACCGTCTCAAAATTTAGATCGGATGTATTTTGGGGTAAAATAGGGTGGGGTGGAAACCCTCCAATCACTTTTAACTCTGAAAAAGTGCACTGGAAATATTGATTTCCAATCGAATGAGCCCCCCCCCCCCCGAAGTTCATAAAAAAATATTTTCTACAAAAACTTTAGTTGTTAGTAATGAGCAACTAGGTTAACTTACAGCCCTCGCCCCAGATGCTGCTAGTGGGGCTGTTAACCCCAAAGGTATGGTTATTTGACCTTTAGACTATTTTGAACAAGCTGTTTATTTTTATTCTGATCGGATGTATTGGGGGGTGGGGGGATATCGGTTAAGAGGGAAAGGCTGATTGTCCTCTGATTACCATTGATTCTTCAAAATGGAACTTGAACTTTCAATTTTCAATTAAATGAGTCTCCTTCAAAGTTTTTATGACCATCCCTTCTATAAAAACCTTTAAGTTTAACAATTGGTAACATGCAATAACATACAGATTGCTGATACAGGTGTATCAGCAATTTTTTTGGAATGGCTTAGCGTATCAAGATGAAACTTCTGGGGTATCTACCTGCTACTACTGCTATTAATGCTGCTGCTACTACTGTTGCTACTACTACTACTAATTCAACACTATT